>JARHVA010000104.1:1692500-2892500 GCA_037957365.1 Torreya grandis
CTTGGGTACAAATGAAGATTTCCCTTCTTTCTAACCTATTATTCACATAAATAAATCCCATGTATATTTTAGAGAAAAAAATCCTAATATTCATGTCCAAGTATATGGCCCAAATACTATCCCCACTACACCATATGTGGAAGATAAATTAGCTTTGATTAATGAAGAAATAGTGGAATACCTTTTTAGAATAGATAAATACCCAAGATTAGTACTCCTACTAGCCATGTTATAAGAGGATAAAGGTAAAAATTTTAGATATATTTTATGTGATTACCTAGAGTAAATTTCTAGGGATTATTTGGATATACTAGGGATCTATCATATATTTTCACTAACTAACATAGAGTTGTACCTAGATGTAAAGGTATTACAAAAAAAAAATCAATAAAATGCATCTAAAATTAGCCTTGTTAGCTAAAGATGAAATTTAGAGGTTATTGGAATCAAGGTTTATTATATCTATTGATTATCAACAATAGGTTTATACCATAGTACCAATTGTGAATCCTAATGGAGTCATTGATATTTTATAGATTACTATAATTATAATAATGTTTGTCCCAAAGATGAATTCCCATTACCAAATATTGATGTGATTATGAAATCTATAGTGGGGTAAGATATTTTGTCATATATGTATAGATTCTATGGATACAACCAAATCAATATTAATCCTAAATATCAAGTAAAAAATCATGTATTACACCATAGGGAAACATTTTGCTATGTAGTGATGCCCTTCAGACTGGAAAATTTTAGGGTCACTCACCATAGAGATATGACACATATATTCCATGATTACATACATAACATAGTGTAAGAACACATTGATAATTTAATCATAAAATATAAATAACAACATAATCATGTTGTATATTTATGACAAATATTTGAATGTTTAGGTAAATACAATATGCATTTAAATCCAAATAAATATGTATCTTGGGTATCTTATATAAAACTAGTGGGTTATAATATATCTCAAAGAGGCATATAAGTATAACTAAACAAGGTCAAAGTTATTCTAAAAATCTCATCTATAAAAATATTGAAATATTTATGATGCCTAGAAATAAGGATTCAAATTATGAAACATTTTGTGGCTAGCTTAGAGGTAAAACACAAACTTTCACATCCTTATTAAATAAATATATTAAATTTAAATGGGATACAAATTGTCAAAAAATATTTGATTCCATAAAGAAATATATATTTAATGCACCTATTTTCATTCCTCCAACACTGAACATGCCTTTAATATTATATGCTTCTACCAAAGATCATGCCTTAGAAGCTTTTTTATCATAATATGAGGATGATCATAGGGAACACATAGTATATTACATCATTCACACATTAGTAGACTATAAAATAAATAATAATACTATAGAAAACTTATGCTTAGCCCTTATTTTTGGTGCATAAAAATTATGACATTTTATGATTAACAATGAAACACAAGTTATCACAAAGGTGGATCCACTTAAATTTCTCATGTCAAAATCATATTTATCTTAGAGTATAGATAAATGGGTAATGTTATTCATGTAAATTTACTTAAAATCTATATCTTAGAAATCAATAAAAGGGCAAGTTATCAAAGACTAATTAGTTTTCTCTCCATTAGTGTTCACATTATTTATCAATGATAATTTCTATAATAAATTTTATTAATATTATATTTATAATTATACTTTTACTATGTACTTTCAGATATCAAAATATGCCATAGGTGTTAGATCTGAAATAATTTTCATTACTCCTTAGGTACACCATATGCCTTTTGAATATCAACTATGATTTTCATGTACAAAAAACATAGTAGATTATGGGCATTTATACTTGAATTATAGACTACATGCATGATAAAAATAAAATTTATTTGAGTATATTGGTAAGATCAACTTGTGGTTAATCAATTTTAATAATTTTATCAAACCCAAAAATAAAATTTAATCCCAT
Organism: Torreya grandis; assembly: GCA_037957365.1. NCBI lineage: Eukaryota > Viridiplantae > Streptophyta > Pinopsida > Cupressales > Taxaceae > Torreya > Torreya grandis. Next base: position 1,694,466 of record JARHVA010000104.1, read on the forward strand.
ATAAGAAAATGGTGTAATTCTTATAAACACATTTTGAGGCCTTTTCAATAGATAGCACACCTCACAAACATAATCAACATGCTAATTCCATTACTAGTGTAATTTATATGTTTCTTATTGACATCAATGATGATCATCCAAATTTTATTAAATGACAATTCTGACACTAATCAATATAATAAAATATATTTGGATGCTTTAGAATTGTTGTCAGTTACTCTCAATGTAACAAATTTTGAATGATACAATGAAATACATAAATTTTTATATAGAATTTCTATCCCCCAAAATGATAAAATAAATGACAAATGCAAATTACAATGTGAATCAATGTAATATGTTCTAATTGGAGGATCTTTGTTCAAATGGTCATTTGATCGATAACTAATTTGGTGTCTTAGTCATGAGGAAGCTAGTATACACTTAATTGAGGTACATTCTAGTGAGTTCATATGTCACTTTATTAGAAAAAATGTATTATAATTTAATTTCCCACAATGGAACAAGGATTAAAAAAACATGAAAAATTATGCCAAGTTTTTTAGAAATATACTAAACTCAATCATGCATCATCATAATAATTATAACCTATTATTCATCATGTCCTTCCTCCCTTTAGGGATTAGAATTGATTTAAAATATAAATCTAGAATCATCAAAAGGCCATAAGATACAAAATATTTCAAAAATTTGATAAGAACCCTATCACTATAATCGATTACAATGAAGGATGTATGTAAATTTACCATGAAAAAAATCATTTCACAATTTTGGATACCATTATCTATTGTCAAATATAATGGATCATATGTTAAAAATAAAAAAAATAATATATTTTATGATAAATTCAAGATTTGTCACACATTATTTATCCCATATTAACCATAGGTAAATGGACAAGAAAAATTAGTAAATAAAATAATTGAAAAAATAATAAGAAAAATAGTTGTAAATCATGGAAAATATTGGCATATTAAAATTATTTATACACTTTGGGCATATCACACAAGTTTTCATAAACCAACAAAGGCTACACCTTATTACCTTATTTATGGAATATAAATAGTGTTACCTTTGGAACTATAATTCCCATAATTATTGGTTTCTTTAAAAGACATTATTAAAGATTATAAATATTATGAAAATAGATACATAAGGTAAATATGTTGGATGGTAAACATATACAAGTTTTTTAACATCTTAAAGTCTATCAAGATCATATCAAGTGGGAATATGGAAAGAAATTTAAAAAAAAAAAATTTAAAATTAGTCACTTAGTATTAAAAGATAGTAAGAATAACACTAATGCACACAAGGAAAGCAAAGGAAAATTCAAGCCCAATTGGTTGGGCCCATTTGTGATTATAAAAATACTGGGTATATGAGTCTATCATTTGGCCACAGAGGAAGGGAAACCCATGATTAACCCTATTAAATTCATGCACTTATGTTGATATATTTAAAAAATATATAAAAAAGAATTGAATAATTTAAAAATATAAAAAACATTCTAAACAAAATAATAATTCAAGACTTAAAGCATGATATGATTTCTTACACTATTCATGTATTTTATTTATCACATGCTTGGTAGATAGCATATTATTTTTATATACACATGAATTTCATGATATATTAGTGTGATACATGACATACATATCATACATAGACACATAGATGTTGGAATTTGGTATACCCAATGGTCATGTCGATTTTAAGATAATATTATTCTATAAGTCACACTATCACAAGTTATATATTTACATGACATTTTACTGAATTGAGCTTCCTAAATTGATTACACATGTATTTATAGTTACTCATATCTTAAATAGTTCTACATGGATATGTTAATTTACTATGATGTGACATTGATATACATGAATAATGTAGATAAGTTTTTACTTATTCTACGCTTCATTAATGTTGTTACTTTTACATGATATAATAGTAAATTATTTTCCATCATGTGCAGCCTTTGGCCTTATTTTTTATGACATATTTATGTCCCTTGAGTGTGGCATATTGGCCTTATTTTTTGTGACATATTTATTTCCTTTGAGGGTATCAAGATGGCCTTATTTATTGTGACTTCATATCCTTGACTGTGGCCCCTTGGCCTTATGTATGTGACATCTTTATGTCCCTTTCTTGTGGCCCTTAGAAGTTTGTGTGTGTGATATATTTATGTCCATTGCATGTGTTCATCATCTATGTTTTATGTGATGTCTTTATGTCCTTTAATTATGGACCTTATCCTTATGCATGACACTAGGTGCTTATGAGTGGATTAATATAATATTATTTGATAAGCTTGTTGAGATTCATGATTTTTTAGGTTACATGATCCATGTCATAGACTTCCCTCTTGTGTGTGGTTCCATGATTTATATCACACACCTCTTTACTACATAGTCTTATTCAGTTATAACATCATTTATAGTTACTACTACATGTCGTATTGATACATCTATATTGGCATGACACTTATATGCTTTTCACTTCATATATTACACACATTCCTTGATGACACATACATAACTATGTTGACATAATATCCACATGTTGAGATGATTACTCATGATTACATCTTTATACATGACATGATATAATTAAATCATTAATTTGAGATGAGTGATTTACATGATGTATCACTTACCTAAAAATGAGGCATATTAATGGGCTTGTAATTGAGACACAAGCCTCCATGAACAAGGAATTTGAAATTTTGAGATAAGATTACAATATTAAATTATTTAAATAGGTTTAGTTCAAATTAGTTTAGATATGGAATAAATATTCACACATTAGTATAAATTCTAGAGGAATATGCCATGCATATTTACTCACTTTACAAATACATGAGTTACATAATAAAAATTTAGATATACTTGATTGCATATGTCATGCAAGTGCACATGGTATATAAGAATAAAAGCTATATATTTTCACATATATATAAAATTGGGATAAAAGTCTTTTGATTTATCATATAAATTCATAATATTATATATTAGTTGGCACCAACTCAATGGGGCATGATACTGGTTCATGCACATAGATAATATTATAGATATTATTTATCATTGATTTATGAGGCATGATACTAGTTCATATATACACACATTATGATAATTTATAGTTGGATATGATTAAATGAGGAAAGATACCTGTTCATGTACATTTACATTTTTTAGAGTGAAGACTATTATAATTTTTTATTTGTAAAACAACCTTTATGGAAATGGGAATTGAGAAACCTTGAATTTGTATGTCTATGTATAGTGGTTGATTAATTTTTTTTGAAACAATGCATGTTGAGGTTTTGTGATGCTCAACGACCTTAGAATTACTCATAGAAAACATATAGTGTGGTTTCCACCTTATCATATTGAGGTAAAACATCATAGGTATATCAATTACTTGAATTAGTATGGTTGAGATTCAGTGACACTCAATGACAATACTCCATAAATTCATGAGGGTTGGGGAATTTGTCTTCCAAACCAAAGGGATTGCATAGTTATAAAAAAATGGAATTTGATCAGCCTAAATTTTCCAATGTTTCATAAAAAATAACCATTATCCAATGCTTAAACAATGAAGAATCACCTTAAATAGGTTATAGGGAAACGCATTTTCACCCACATACAAGTTTTCCTATAGCAAGATACCAATTTGGAGTCACCTATCAAAGACAAATTATGTTGTGCACACTTAGGTATAATTTATCCTTTTACTCTATTATTTGAATTGAATTTCAATACTAGAATAAATTTGGGGAATTTGTAGATACTAAAATATCATATTAGACACTTAAAAACACTAATTTTGACCTACCTTCACCATATATGACTTACATGCACATATATGCCTCTTATTTGATATTCTCTCACATATAAATTCTAACTATGGATCCAATACTTATAATATGCTATCATTCACTGTCATGCCAAACAAACACACTGAATAAATCCTATAAAAAGTGTTTTTTTTTAAATTCTTTTACTAAGGTTATAAGTATGTCGTTAACTACAATTGCACCATGGATTGGTCATGTCCCACTACTTAAGTTTATTACAAGATAATTATTTAATTTAGTAAATTCACTATAGGTTATTTTTTGTTTATCAAATTAATATTAGTTTTTTTTTAAATGATTATTTGATATGGAATTAAATAATACCCTTTTAAAAGTATAAATGAAGATTTAATTAAAAAAGTGAATGATAAAGTTTATTTGCAAGGTAGCTTAATTAATTCAAATTAATTTAAAAGGGGTTAAAATATTTCCCACTTGTCTCATCTTGTGGTGGGTAACATATCCACTATTAGATTGAAAACCTTTACACCTTAGGATATAGGGTTAAAAAATTTGCCCTGGTTTTATTTATGGACAAGATAAAAAAAATTAAACTCTTTTATTTTTTTCCTTATTTTCCTTTTTTAATCATTTCATTTTCCAGGTTGAAAAAATTTGGAAGTAAGGAGCTCAAAGAGATAGGCATGATAGTTAAAATCCAAATTTTATTAGGATAGGATATAACCATTATATATACTCATTTTTAATACATATTTATGTATTTTATTATTTTAAAAAAATTATATGTATTAAAAATCCCAATAAATTTTAATGTATATATAAAAATTATTGTGTATATATTCATAAAATATATATTTTTGGTTTTTAAAAATTTGAAAATCACACAAACACACACATGGATGTGTGTGTGTGTGTGTGTGTGTGTGTGTGTGTGTGTGTGTGTGTGTGTGTGTGTACACATACATATGTATTCATATATAATCATTTAAATTGAAGGATTAAACTTAGTAGTTGAAAATATACATATTTCAAATGAATATTTAAATTTAATAGTTTTCATATTTCAGCTTGTTAATTACAAACTTAAAATATCTTGAATTTCATTACCAATTCATTTTTTCAACTAAAAGAGAGATAATAAAAGAGATAAGGAGATTAAAATATTACATTTTTATTTTCATATTATAAAATAAAATGAATAACTAACACATTTTCCTTTGTAGTGTAAAATCTCAAATAAATAATATTTTTTCATTTTCTAAAAGGAATATCAAGGAAGAGAGATATCATTTACTACCACAAATAAATAATTTAAACACATTTCAAGGAATAAATTTCATATCTCTTAAACATTAATTAATGCAATTACCAAGGAAGATGCATTTCATCTATATGCAACAAGGGTAACTATAATTTCCATATCTCATTTTGAGGGTATGAGTACATTGACTTTTATATCATAAATAACTATTTTACCATTCAAATAATCATAAAAACAACTTAAAATATAAATTAATTCAAAGTGTATATATTTTACCCTATTAAATATTTTCAAAAAATAACTAATTTCACATTTGTGGAAGGTAACTTGAAGAAAGAGAAGGTAGGACCATTATTGTACCTCATTCTTTCAAATGTATTTTAAAATACTCCCAAAAAATATAAAAGAGATAAATCTATTATAAACATGGACTAAGAACATTTTTCCAAATTAAAAAAAATAGAAGAGTCCATACAAGAGATATACAATGCTACAAGACTTTACAAACTTCATCAATAATTTCATACTCTAAATAATGGGTCACAATGGAAAAAACCCACTAAAAAAACATGAGATGCTTACTAAGCAAAATATGAATAGATGAAGGCAACCCATATGTCACAAATTCAAGCTCCAAGCTCCAAATAAAGAGACCTACACATGAGTATCATTAGATTCAAGCTTCAAAGAAATAGACCTACACAAAAATAGCACAAGCTCCAAAATACTTCAAGAATGCTCCAAAATAGTAACAAATGAAGGTGTTTCACCTCCCATCCTATAGGCATCATTAAATACATCATCACTAAGTGAGGTCTATGCATAACCTCCTTGAATCCCAAGATAAAGAGGCATACCTCAACTCATATGCATAAGGGTAAGAATATTGAAGGGGAAAATGTTATGGGTACTAAAGAAATAAGAAAGAAAAATAACAATACAATTACAAAGGATGACATAATACACAAGGAAGTCACCAAGAATTCTCTAAGGGGAAGAGTAGAGTGCACTTGATTTATTTATTTCAATTGTTCATTAAATGTAAAAAGGGCTTCATAATCTAAATAAGTTAATTTTATACAAGAAATGAATTCTTCTTAAGGCCTCCCAAATTTCTTCCTTCCAAAGTAAACATACCTCCTTAAACCTCCCATAATCCTCCTTAGACATCTCATAATTACAAGAGGAGAGTGTATTTTCAACCTTATTAAATTGTTTCACTTATCATAATAAAGGATATAATACTAAGGAAATATAGGGATTTTCAAACAAGTTATAAGTAAGTGCTCTATTCCCTCATTCCCCAATTACAATCACTTATGCCAACCCCAAAAGGGTGGATTAGAGATTCTCAAAAACCCATACCCAACACTCATTCAAAAATAATGAGATGGAAAAAAAATGAAAGAGAATCATGAAAATAAAGATAATGACACACAAAGAAACCTTTAAATCTCTTTAATAAAATATGCCATAAATTTAACAAGAAAGATAAATTAATCACATTTCCATTAAAAAAGGTTAAATAAATATAAAATAAGAGAAGTGAAAGAATTTAAAACATTAAAATTAAAAAACAAAAATATCCCACCTCAAATCCAAAATATTGTCTTGTAAATATCCTTCCCAAAAGATTTTGTGAAGCATAAGTGCACTCCAAAATCTATTTTCTTAACACCCAAAAAGCTAAAATAAGGTCAATATAAAGAGAAGAAAACCAAAATAAAATACCAATGGGAGATTAACATGTGTCCATACTCATCTCAAGGATGAAACCACAATCCATAAATTAGTATCAAACTTAGTATAATACCCACTAATATTCCTACACACCCACATGGGTGTTTGTTTCACACAATTATGACATACAACTCATTTTATACTAAATGGCAATTTTAGTTGTGGAAGGAAATATAGGCCATAAATTAGGGCATTTTGTGACCAAAAAGTGGTTAAAATTTCTTATAAACCCCACCTACCCAATGGGTATAGTCATGGGACAAAAAATGACTTGTAAGAGAAGGTTTACTTGTAAAACACACTATGTAAAAATTGGTTGTAAGGTAACTTTTAGGATTTTACACAAAGATATGGCTTTGTGGGTAAACCCAAATCTACATCTTGGGTAGCTAACCAAACTAAGGGTTAATATAAACTTAGAGTGATTAGTTTAAAACTGGTTTAGGCCAAAATAACATAATTTAATCATAAATAAAAATGAAATATAAAAGAGTATAAAATTATACAATTAATAATTTACAAAAATTAAAGGCACAAGGTTAGAGGTTTAGGTGTGTATATGATCCATATAGGAATGTATGTGTACTCATATTCTCACATTTGACATCCTATAACTTGCATACTCAATGCAAACATCAAATATGTCCATGGAAAAATAAATAATATCAAGAACAATATGGAACATATATAAAATATAATGTCACCATATGAACATCACAAGACCAAATTAATTTTTTTGTTAATATCAAATATAATCAATTAAAAAATAAATAAAAAATAGAACACCATGTTATTCAATATCAAAAACTAGATAAGAAATATACCTACTTAAGATAATCATGCTAAATAACCATACATATACAAATAAAGTCTACTAAACTAGCTAATCAAGGTTCATAATGATAAAAAAAATATAGAGTGCAGGAAATTTGTGCCTCCCATATAGTCTAATACATAACCAAAAATTACACAAAATGTAGTAAAACATATAACATGAAGTGATATCGCAATTAGGTCTCACGTCCCCCTCCCATAAAATAGATTTCCTTCTAGAAGTCATTGAAATAGGAGGGGATCTTATGATTGAAAAGGTGTCTCATCCTCCCAAGTAGTTGTTGTCCCATCATATATATCCCATTAGACCTTAAACTGGTCCAAATCATGGTCTTGAATGCCCAATTTTTAGTGAACCAAAATACATAAGGGTTCTAAGATTAACTACCCATCCCCCTTGATTTGTAAAACTATCTAATCCAAAAAATGAGAAATATTTGGAACATATCTCCTCAAAATTAAAACATGAATAACATCATGGTCTTGAGATAAGATGGGTGGAAATAAAAGTGGTATGAAACTAGTCCTACTATCTCTAAGGTCTTAAAGAGACTCAAAAAATGAGGTGCAAACTTAGAATCTTTTCCATGGTAGATTGAACTCTTATTTGGTTACACTCATAAAAAGACTTTATCCCTAGTAGAAAAGTGTAGAAATGTCCTCTTTACATCAACATATATATATATATATATATATATATATATATATATATATATATGATAAAATACACACACACAAACACACACACACACACACACACACACACACACACACACACACACACACACACACACACACACACACACACACACACACACACACACACACACACACACACACACACACACACACACACACACACACACACACACACACACACATCCTACAAGCACTATCTAATGAATAATATTTGGTGCTCCATGTCCTATCACATAGTTGGATCAATTGCAACCCCATCCTCAAGTTTTTCCCAACTTAGAGGAGTCTTATAGGATCTCCCATAGAGAACATCATAAGGATCCATCTTAAGGGAAATGTGATATTTGTAATTTTAGGTACACTCGACAAAGTATAGATAATCCTCCCCTAATGTGACTACTAATCCATCATGTATATGCATAACATTTCCTCTAATACCTGGTTAACTCACTCTGTCTACCAATCTCTATTTAATTGATATGATGTGCTAAAGTTGAGATGAGTGATAAAATCCTCTAAAATGTGGTATAGAATTCAAAAGTACATAATGGATCTCTGTATAAAATAATCTTCTATAAAATCCCATGTAGTCCAATAATGTCATCTAGGAAGAATCTTACCATAATCATGACATTATAAATGGTATTTATTAGTGAGAAGTGGGTCACTATGGTTAGATTATCCACTATTATTATGGTCCCATCATGGCTATATGAAGAGAGAGGTTAACCAAAAATAAAATTAATAGACATGGTGTTCCATTTCAAATCTAGAATATCATGTGGATACAAAATACCTACTAGATGATGATGTTATGCCTTGACCTGCTGACACTCAAGGCACCTTGACATAAAATATATAATATCATGTCATAATCCATGTCAATGATATAATTATATAAGCTTTTCATATATATTATTTACCTCAAGGTATACTAAATAGGGGACTCAATGATCCTCTATTATAATCAAGTCTCATATAACACCAACATTAGTACATAAATATGCCTTTCATGCCTTTAAAAACCATATGAATTCAAAGAGTAACCCATAAAAAATCCATCTAGGGTCCTATATGTCTCTAGCATCTCTAAAATATCTTGATAAAGACTATACCCAAGAAGATGCTCAAGGATCCTGCCTCATAAATTAGTTAGAAAGGCAATAGCTACAAACTCATGACACATACTATTCAATGTATCCTAGATAATCATGATGTCAATCTCATGTCATCTTCTACTTAGAGCATCTACAACAACATTCTCCTACCCTTTTATATAAAAAATTTCAAAGTGTTACTCATAAAGGAACTCTATCCAACATCATTAACATGCATTGAGATTAGGCTCTGTGAATATGTATTAAAGGATTAGGTGATTTTTCCTAAAAAAATAAATACCAAGGAGAAAATGCCACCATATAAGAAGTGCATGAACAACTACTACCAACTAAAAGTCATAAGTTGGGTAGTTAAACTCACAATCCTTGAGTTTTTGAGAGTCAAAGGAAATGACCTAGTTGTATTACATGAAAATATCTCCCAACCCAATTTGGAAGTGTTGATACACACCCAAAACTCACCCTCTAGATCATACACTATTAAGATTGATGCACTATTTAGAAGATCTTTCAACATCTGGGAGGCTTGTTAACATTTCTATGACCAAAATAGATTTTTCTCTTTACTCTAAATGGAAGTGATGAGATGTGGTATTTAAGATAATTCCTAAGAAAAATGAAGATAATATCCTACCAATCTCATGAAACTATGCACCTATGTCAAATTGGTGGGTATTGTCCACTCTATAAAAGATTAAATATTTGAAGAGTCTATCAAGATCTTGTCACTAAAAATGATGTGACCCAAGTACTAAACATCTATTTGAAATAGATAACACTTACTCAAGTTATCATATATTTTTTTCTCATGTAGATTCTACAATGCTTGGCATAAGTGATCCAAAGGCTCCTCCTCACTTTTAGAATAAATAAATATATATTTTGAAAAATTATTTTATGGATTCATCATGTATGTAGAAAAATTATCTAATGTTTTGAGTATATTATATGTAGTAATCTTCAATGAGATTGGAAATATGCGAGATTTATAACATGGAAAAATAGCTACTCAAAATACCATAAATAATGGTCAAAGGGATGTAATGATATATGGTCAGTCACCTCAAGGAAATATATAAATAGAAAGGTATAACTACTCATCTAATCCAAATCAATATATAATCAATGAGAACTAGCATAAACTTATCCAATAACATCTTAAAAATACCATTCATAAGACTCATGAAGACTACAAATGCATTATTCAACCCAAATGCAACCACTATGAACTCAAAGCTCCCATAGCACATCCAAAAAATGGTCTTGTGAATATATTATTCTGCTATCCTCAACCAATGGTATATAGAATTAATAAATTTTTTGGAGAAAACTCTATCCCCTCACATCTAGTCAAATTTATCATCAATCCTCAATAGGAGGTAACAATTTTTAATTGTCATTTTGTTCAACTTTTGGTAGTATATGTAAAAATGAAGGGAACCATCCTTATTAACAAATATCATAGGTGTTCCCCATGGACAAACACTCATATAAATGAGTACCTTCTCCAAAAGTTATTCCAACTACATCTTGAGCTCAAAAAGCTCAGGTGTAGTCATACTATAGGGATCCTTGGATATATGCTCTATTCCAGGCACAAGATCAATCCTAAAACCTATCTCTCTCAAAGGGGGTAGTCAAGGTAAATCATTTGGAAACACATTAAAAAGCTCCTAGAGTTTTAAAAGATCCTTAAGTGTTACCCTTGAGATATCCTCATCAAATTTACCATTAATTATGATGGAAAACATATGAAATATCTTGTGTGTACTCCACCTATGATACATAGAGGAAATCACACAAAAATATTTGGGCCTCTAAATCCATATGATAGTATCCCTACTCCCAAGGTCATGATTGCTCTCAAAAACCTAGTTGAAAAAATACACCTTAGCTTGGTGGGTCACGAACAATCCACATCCAAAATGACATCATAATAACCCAAGGGTATGATATGAAGATTGAGATTAGTGGTAAAGATGCCCAAATCAATAATGCAACCACTAAAAAATGAGTCTATTTCCATCTTGTCCTAGAATGCAAATTGAACTCCCAATGGTCACCCTACCTAGATGCCACTAGTCCACAACAATCTATAAGGGATGGTGAAATAAAAGAATTAAAATCTATAGATTCTAATATATTGATACTAAAATCCTATGAATATTACCTATATTCTCAATTAATATAGACTGCGACTTTACCTATTGACTATCCATTGATGCATACATACAATAAGCACATCCCATGTTACCAAAAACCTAATTTGTGTTTAACCCTTTTTTTAAATACAATTTAACATAAAAGTAGTAGCATAATAAATAAATGAGTAAGCAACTATAAAAAAGTAGGCCAATTAATGAGTTTATATTCTATTTATATTCTAATAACAAATATTGAATCTAATCATGCCAAATATAAAAAGTACAAAATTAAAAAATATAATAATAAAAATATAAAAGAGGAATTGTAATTAATTTATACACTAATTCAAATGCATGTATGAGTAATTTAGGTGTATAAATAGACTTTATGATGATTCTAGTCCAGTCATCAAATTTTGAACATTAGCTTCCTTTAAACATGAATGCTTATGTCAGCCTATGGACACTTGAATTGATGTTAATGCTCATGTTTAAATTCATCTATTACATATGTATTATTTAATATTTATTTAAAATTACACCTATGTCTTTCTGGGTTTTTTGTAACCATTCAAATTATGTTTTCAAATCATGTACAAGATCTCAATATTATAATATAACTCAAACCCTAGATCCTCCTCTTAGGTTTTATCACCTTTCTAAAAATGGGTTAATATGCTCATGGAGTTGAATTAAACTCAAATAAACCTATATAAATTATCACTATATACATATCAAATACTCTAAAGAAGGCCTTAGACATATTTAGTTCTTTCCTATGTGTTGGCTTGTGTGTGAATAATGTTGTAGATTGTTATATTCAAGTCCATGTAGTGATATATATTGTAACTTGAAAAATGTGGATCATGGGTTTCTATTTAAATTATTTAGACATGTAATATTACTAATCCTATGATTGATAATAAAATAGGAAAAAATATGGAATAATAGCGTAGTTTTGTAATTATTTTTTAGTAGTATAGTATAAGTTGGAGAGGTACTTACCAGATGTTTTCTATATGAACAATGAGTTAAATTTAAATTATATTTATACCACATATTTTTAACAATTTAACATAAAATTTATAATTAAAAAAAATATTATGACCCTTACATATCAAAATATTTTCAAATTTTAGTGTTTAGAAGGCATAAACACTTGTGTTGGAGAATGGGCAGTAACATCAATGATATTGTCCAAGTCTGAACATAATTATCCAAGAAAATAGAAGGTTATTGGATCTTTGTGACTAAAAATTAATTATATATTATATTTTAAGTGTAATTTTATCTAAAATTAATATGATTAATCATAATTACATGGTTAGACTACAAGATAAGCATTTAGGATCAGTGAGATGGTGAATTCGAGTCTATAAGCTGCACAAAAGGTCAAGAATTGAAGCATAGACCTTGAGTGATATTTATCAAGTGTACAAGAATATTTTAACATATAAATACTTATTTAATAATCTAAATTCATCTTCCCCTTAACTTATTAATTCATAAGGATTAATTTACTAGCTTAAAGGAAATAAATGCATAATGTGGTGTATACAACACACCTTGATTTTATTGAGCCCCATTTGAATTTTATAGATTTATGTATTACCTAAAACCAAAGGAATTTTATAAGTGTAATTATTACATATAATTTTAAAATTAATAATTTAAATTTTATTGAAATAAAAGAGAATAATAAAGGAGTACACCTGTGTATCAATACAACCATGTTTCCCCTTGATAGTTTGCTTTAGTAATGATGCTTCCTAGTTGAAGAATTAGAGATAGGTTAAAAACTAAACCTTGGAGATGTGAATAGGGGAATTGGATGGTTTTCATTCCTCCAATATAGTATAAGGGTGAGTTATGACAAGTCTATTGAGATCTCAAAATATCAATCACATAACTCTAGTGTATCATAATATAACCAATCTCACCCAAGTTAAATGATATAACAATATGAAATTAAAATAATATAAAATAGTGAAAATTTAATTAAGGTTGATAAATATTAATCACACTAATCAAATAATCCAACTGCTTCAACATATAAAATATTAAACATTACATATTGGCAGGGTTGGTGCATGGATAATGTGTATAATTTAAAAACGTATATGTGATTAGTGAATTTGTATTGCATATGCACCTAAAATGTGCTTCAAGATAATGTATCTACCAAAATGTAAACTCTACTCTATAAAATGTGTATAACATGTATCACAAACCTAAAAAATTGTGTATCAAATGTATAAAACTCTATCTGAAGTGTATATCTGAATCATGTAAACTGAATCAAATTAAACCAATTTTGTCAACTATATGTATGTAGAGTCATGTCTTTATGAAATTTACCCACTAATATTCCCCACTTTTAAAATGAGTGGAATGAAAAAGTGATAATCACCTTATCCCAAAAGGATAAGGAAGTTATGTTTTATCAATGTGAATCATGTAGTAAAGAATCATATAGTAGTATCATGTTGAAGTAAATATATCAATAAAGCTCATAGTATGCATAAATAAAAATCCCTTAGATGTATTATATAAATCATGGAAACATATATAAGATAAAAATATCATCAAACAATGAATCACACACACAAGAGTACTTAAATTTCATGCAAAGAGGGGTCTAAAGAGATCGAAAATAAGGGGCTTGTTCAAATTTTACACACTCAAAAGGAGGATATATGAAAATTTCCACACACCAAAGAATTTTTTTTAAGGCACTATGGCTAAAAAGAAAGGAACACGTTCAAATGTTTCACAAGTAAGACTAAGTAAACAAGAAGTACACTGAAGTAAGACATGTGAAGAGATGAAGTAAATAAAATAAAATTAACTAGCATAAGCATGTCATACATTTTAATGCATATAAATGTTAACAAGATTTTATGTAGAAAAACATATCAAGTACATTATCTAAGATATAAACATGAGTATTGGTAGGTATAAATGTTAGTATATAAGCTCAATGTGATAATATAAATGATCATAAAATAATAGAACATGTGCCAATTATGATCATATAGAAGCAATATGCCCCCAACATAGTGTGTCAGATGGGAAGAGGAAAGGTCCAACATTTACATGTTCTGTATCATGGATCTCATGTATGTATGTATCACACTCAAGTACATGAGAAACATATGTTACATATAAAATGATATGATATACTAACATATTGTAAACAACATATGCATAAATCTAGTAAACATTTGAAATGCTAAATATTTTTCTATTTTTTCTTTATTTTTTTGTATTTTATTGAATATATATATATATATATATATATATATAATTTTTATTTTTTCGATAATTTTTTGATTTTTTTATATGTTTAATATAATAATTACTTATCCTCAAAGAGGATAAGACCACTTAATAATCCATTTTATTAACATTGGTATTTATACTGAGATATTGTTACCATTTCGATGTTTTCTTTCATTTTTTCACCAGAAATAGTTGGTATTGGTCTTTACCATATCTATCATTTTGGATGCAAGCCTCATTATCCTCAAAAGGAAAAGTAAGGCACATATTAGTAGTATCCACTATTGCATTCATATCAACTAACAAATGTTTCCCAAAATGAAATGTCAAATGCGGTTTATAGTATAATACCCATATACTTGTAGGTGACACTTTAGGTCCACCTACAATAGGTAACTAAATATATCCATGAGATTTTGGAAAAAAGTGGAATGTGTTGTAAATCCTCTATAGTATGTATAAATTGTTGTAAACAAAAAATGCTACAAATTATCTCCTAATTATTGGAATCAACCTTAAGATGATCATAATAGGTCCCATTAATATTTGAAATAATGGTTAGATCCTCTTTTTGTGATAATTTTATAGCATACCCATTTGTATTTTTGACTTTTGAATTATTTGATATCAATGATATTTTTTGTTGTTCTAGAATAATATGTATATGCCCTTCATTTTTATACTTTTAAATTTACTTTTGTAATGAATCATAATGATCTGTATCATGGTCTATGATTCTATGATAATTAAAATATTTTAGACAAGCCTACCCCCTGATTGGTGTCTAGTAGGTGGTAAAGATATCATGTTGAGCTCATGTAACATATAAACCATTATATGTAGATCATCTTGTGTTACAGTGATATGTAATATCTTTTATGGTGACATATTAGAAGATTACACATTATTCACATGATGTATTCTCATTTTTGACATGAAGTTTGGCTTAAAGCTTTTATCTAAGATGGATAAATGGTATAATAAGAATTCACATGCCCAGCTGTTATTTTTTCCTTGTCCTTATCTAAAGTTGATTTTATATCCTTTGGTGATGAGTTTAACTTGTATGTATCAAGGCCCATATGTGTGAATAGATCATGTGAGAGATTCTCAAATGGATCAAATATAAGCTTGCATATTTTCTCATTAGTCATATCATGAGGAAGATAATCATCACTATCATAATTATATAAAACCTTACCATCTTTTTGTTAAAAATTTACCCATAAAGGAGGCTCAAATGTTTTATTTTCTTTTTGTTATGATATCATTGCCTTTGGAAATGGAGATAGCTTAAAATTGTTTGTCTTTATGTTCATCTAAATGTATTGGGGATGTTAGTGCCTTACGAATATCATGATATACATGATATATCTTAATTTATTGACCCATATAATAAGTTTTTATGCTCTCAATTGGAATAAATTATTTATGTGGTACCATTTGAGGATGGTACGATATATCAAAATGTAACATTTTACAAAGTTTAAATGGCATATCATATTTAGGCATGGTCCATAATGTCCCATCATGTATGAATTTTACACATCAATGTAATGTAGATGGTATGATTTAAATAATGTTTATCCAAGATCTACCCAAGAGTAAGTTATAATGCAATGATTGAGACATTACTTAGAAAGTATCTTGTACCATTTTAGGTCCTAATGTCACACCTAATGTAATATGACCAATGAGTGGGATACAATAATTATCAAATACTTTGATAAATATATCTAAATTTTAAATAAGATCTTGACTAATACCCATTATTTGCAAAAAATTTGTATCAAATTTTTAAAAAATTGATCCATTGTCAATGAGTACTCTCTTTATTCCATTATTTTGAACATTGAATTATATTGATAAAGAAATTTTTTTATCAATGATGTCCTTTGAGGATAGACCAACATGATGAAAAGTAATGAGATTTGCATTATTTTTGAGATCTTACATAATATCCAAAAAATAATATGGTTCAATGTCATTTGGTACTAGGGTTTCATGGTAGGCTTTATATAGGATATATTTATAGATATTTGACTCCTTAAAATGTTAAAGGATTTGTTTTTTTTTCCAATATATCTATCCCATGTGCATGTATTGGGTTAGATGCATTGAGCAAGATTGAGTAATAATTGGGGGACTTACATCCTCTCATTTTAGGATTTATGTTGTGAAAATCTAGGGAACTAGTTTAAAGTATTGGGATCCATTAAATCACTTGTTTAGAATAGATATATAAGAGATAAAGTTATACCACCAAATGCTTAATACCAAATTTCTCACTAACACAAAACTTGTACACATCTACCTAAACTGATTTAAATATATTGAGATTATGATCTCTACTTTCTTCACTTCATAATTTCAAAAAATGGAGATACATTATCAGACAATAAATAAATAAATAAAAAGCACGAGAAGGTAAGGGAGAGAGTGTAAGGTACAAAAGATAAAATCTCTAGAAAAATGGAAACACCACTACTTTAAGTATAGATAATGTGTTTATCTATAGTTGTATCATTGTATGCTAAGTTTCATGATGTCTAGAACTCTAATCACAGATGGAAAGAGTCTAAGGAGAAAGGGTGAGTGCTTAATTTAATGATGCCTATTATGAATGGCTATGAATAATTTTTTAGTTAGTTACACATAGATCTTAATAAATGTTAAAAAAATAAAAGAACATAAAGAACTCAACTAAAATAGATAAAGATCATCATAATTAATGCATAAAACCTACATAAAAGAATGACTAATTTTATTCTAACATTAATATTAACCCATTTAAAGTAGAAAGAAAGTGGAATGCTTCATGAAACCAAATGCATTTAAATAAAAAATACAAATTTGCATTAATCTGATAGATTTTATTTACAATAGAGTTGACCCTCTCAAAATATTACACATTAGTATATATAGAAGAGAAATGAGACCCATATCCTAGTAGCCTTATTTCCCACTCTAGACCATCATGGCATGTAATGGTTATAACATAGATATAACAAGGAAAATCCCAATTATAAAATAATAAGAAAATAATTCCTAAGGTCCACTAGGAGAGAATCAAAATGAGGTTGGATGTGGGCCACTTCCTAATTACTTAGGACATTCCATCTTAGCTACTAGCATGGACACCACTAAGTTTAATTCCTCATCCAACTTGTCAAGGTTCATAGGAAACTCTTAAAATATTACCTCATCTTGGAGCAACAAATGATCATGGAATTGGACTATGGCCTCTAGGTAAACCTTCACTTTAGACACTTGGATAATGCTAGCTATTGACTAGGTTATTAGCTCCAAAGTCACCTTGGCTCTAGTCCTGTTGCACTTTCATTACTTTTCTCCTCATAACCTAGCAGAATAGGGATAGGTGGACTTAAAATTATTTATTTTCTAGTAATATGCCATCTGAGTGGAACAAAAAATGATATCAACCTCTTTTAAATAGTTTAGCATTTACTCATTTCTCTTCTCTAAAGGATTGATCATTATTTATTATATAGCTAACCACTCCTCAATTAATGTCCTCATTCTCTTGTCATAAGTCTGGCAGAGTTTTAGATCCACCAAAGGCATGAGCTTAAGCTCCAAGAACATTCCCTTACAAATAACCACAATGAACCTATTTTAATTATTATCCATATGGTAAACTCTCTCCAAATATGCTTGAATGTTTAGAGGTGTTCTATGTTCATTAATAGGGCTCTAGTCACCTTTTTGAGAGATGTAAATAGTTGTGAAAGGTCTTATAAAACTTGACCAATAAGATATGTTGGGAAAGTGCTCCTCACTTATGATCTATGTACTCTAACTTTCTCTTTCATGTTTTACTTGAACTTCTCAAATAATTCATGAGTATCCTAGAGATAAGATACAGGGTATTTTGCCACTTTATCCTCCCCATTGGGTCTCTTCCACTATAGTGATGGAGAAGAGGTCATGCTAAATTTTCCATACCATTGGGTCCCCTTAGTGAGTTAACCTATGTAATAACTCCCTTCATACTCTTGATATCTCTATCTAACTTCACCAAACCCTTGGATCTACATTGTAGACCATTTATGGTCTCTATGTTTCAAAACATTCTAGGGATATAACCCAGTTTGTTCTTGTGGTAACTCCAAAGGTAGTGGAAAAAGATGAAGTTAGGGTGGGAAAGGTAGAGATAGGTTGAAGATGTCTAAGAGGAGGAGGAATGGATGAATAAGGAGGGAAGGAAGAAAGGAGTAGAGGAAGGGGAATGGGAGTGAAAGGAGGAACTTGTCAGGAACCTAGAACAATAAACATGCTCCGATGCCTACTTAGTCAGGATCTTGCTCTACTAATTAGAGCACATATGATTACTTCTTGTATTAGCAACTAAACATGAAATTTAACTAGAATCAATAAGTAACTAGAAATATGAAACAACACAGGAATTGAGAGACAATACACAATTATATTAATAATCACTCAGAAGAATATACAATAAGGAAGATGCCACTTCTTCCTCCACCTCAAAGGTTCGCCACACCTCAAGACCTTCTTCCCTCTCTCTCTCTCGGTAACAACAATCAACTCCAATACAGAATTGATGTTCACCTCTCCAACCAGTCAGTAACATGCTGCCAGTATGTCAAGTACACAACTGTACTCCAAGTAGATCTCTTGCTCTCTACTGCTACCTACAAATCACTAGACCTTACTCACCATGTAGATATCTCTACAACCTTGAAGAACCCTTGTCCTTGCCTCACCAAGTCCTTATGATTCTTCAACCAGTACCCCAGTGGATCAGCTCCTAAACCTTGTAGACCCTGTAACTCTCCCTGATCATACACACTCAGCACCCCTTTGGAACTAGGAGGAGATACACTAGCTATCTCTAAAAGCTCTATGGATTTCTAGCACACATGGAGATTTGGTCTCTAGTGGGAGCTGATGTGAATCAGGTGTTGGCGAGGTTCAGGTTGTAGAATTAGTAAGCACACCAAGGGCTGGACAGTTCAAGCTGAGCTTAGAACAGTGTTCAAAATCACATGAGGTCTAGTGTAGACCTGAGTTTTCCCAATCAGTGGGAGTTGTCAGAGAGTTTGGAGCCAATTTGGGGAAGGTAGATTCTTAGGTATCTGAGAGGGATCAGCAGCAGGTTAACATGTTATACAGGGTCAAGGACTTCACTACATAGATATGTAGGTTCAGATGTGGCAGGTTACTTGGATGACAGGAAAGGCATCACAGGCTGTGTGATGGTTGGTCTTTAGGGTTGAGCTTGAAGAGGGATACAAGTCAAGAAATAGATTAGATGGGCTATAGATATAGGTACAGGTGTAGCTGTTTATCTCTAAGTGGGAGATTGTTAGGTTGTGGAGCTAAAAGCTTCACCAAGGAGCACATTTGATAAGTTACAGGTTTACACAGTCACCGGCATCGGTCAGGAGTGACCAACATCGGTCGGGTGTAGTTGAAGAGACGCTAGAATTGGTAGAGGATCGGTCGATGTCAGTCACAGGCAAGCAGGCAGGAACCAGCGTCGATTACCTGTGCGTCCAGAATGCTATTTCCAAGGACAGAACCGAGTGTTTGCATGATGAGTTTAAGTCTTAGTCTTAAGTTCACGTTTCTATTATTAGTAAGATTGTTTTTAGATCCCTTGTTCAAGAGGCTTAACTATTGGTTGTAATTGCATGCTCAAGTTTCCTAATTCTATATGTAGAATTAGATCTTCTTAGCTTAGTGTGATTATTTTGTAGTAGTTCATTGTATGTGAATGTTGAAGAATAGTATAGAGTTGTATCAATCCAGGTTTTTGAAGTTGATTATACTTGAGAGAGAGAGCTCTTGAGGGATAGATATCTAGAGAGAGATCTTGTGCATCTAAGAGAGGTGTGGAAGAAATAAGTTTCTTCAATTGTATTCCTTCTGTAAAGAGTTTAATACAAGTTTTTAGGGTGGTTTCTTGTATCTCTTGTTCTTTGCTATTTATCATTCTAGTTATTTATCTATCTGATTTAATTCCATGGTTTATTGCTTTCATAGGTGGGGATCCCCATAGGAATAATGAGGCATGCCATTGGTCAGGGTTCATGTTAACTTGTGGGCTAGTGACACTTGGGAGTGGTGTGTTTAATAAAAAATAGGAAATCAATTGGTTAAAGATAAATCCTTAAGGACCAGGGTGATATAAAAGGAATATTAGGTAGCAATGGGAGGAGAAAATTAAATAGAATATTGAGAGAGAGTTACCTTATGAATTTTATTGGATATCATGCCTAAGTTAATTATATTTTTAGATATAGGTGGAGCTATGGTGGAAATTGGAACATGAAATAGGGGCATTAAAAAATATACCTTCTTCTTCCTCTTAGGTGCCATGCCTGGGTCAACCTGTGCTACAAGCATTAAAATATCCATGATGGAAACTATTATTAGAGTCACTTATGGATCTAAAGGAGTAACTATAGGTGCCAAAAATCTAGGATCCACTTAAAATTTACATATAATGTGCACTCATCATTGATGTTGTATGAAAATAATTTTTACATGGTGTGATATACTTGACATAATAGGTCCAATGATAATGCAATGATATCCTAAATAGGAACTCTCTAAATGACCCTCCCCCATTCTTCCTCCTCTCTCTCTCTTAGACACCCCAAAACCCCCCTTTTTTGGCCTTTGTATATTCCCTCGATCTTTTATTCAAAATTTCCCATTGATGATGAAAGCACCCTTTATGGTGACAAAATTGCCCATTTGAGTTATAAAATTTCTCTATCCATGATCAGTTTTTAAGGGTGGTTGTATAAACCACCCTAACAAACCCATCATATAAGGGTGGTTTCATTTTATATGTGAGGTAGTTTGGTAATTTGGAGGGGTGGTTTTGTCCTCTAAAGTAGTGTTAGAATAACCACCCTTGTAATCAAGGGTATTTGCATCACAACTTTCATGTCTTCCAAATTAACTCTTGAAACTTTAGTTTTGATGCATTTCATTTTTAGTGTTGTGTTTTTTAGTTTAATCACCATGTGTACACCTCTAATCAAGGATATCTCACTCCCTCTTATGTTTTTTTAAATTCTTACTTCCTCTCAAATTAAACCCCTATTTAGACTTAATTGACTTCCCTCATGCAAGCTCCTAACTCTTTCTTAAAAATATCATTTTTACTTGATTTTAGATCCACAAATTTCCATTATAATTTGTAATTTTCAAGCTCTTGTAGCTATAGTTCTGCTACATTTTCCTGAAGATCCATCCTCTATATTTTTCATGTTTACTACATTACCATAATTGAATAAGTGTTACTTTTCCAAGAACTTAATATTTGAAAATTGGAGCATTGGTCAGCCTTACTTCAACTAATCTCCATTTGTGGTTGTGTCTCCTCTCATTCCCCATTTGCTCCAAATCTTGAGCATCATCTAGTTATAGTATTCCCATAATTCACACAAGGATAAAAGGAGATAACATACTGAGAATCCTCTTATCAATATACTACATGTATTCTAGTTGATCTATGCCTTGGTTAGATTGGAGTTCTCTTTGATTTCCAATGTTATTTATTTTTTAAATTAAATTAGTGTAGTTATTATTGCATTATATTAATTTATTTATTCATAAAAGAGAAAATTTTATATGGAGATATGCTTATTTCTTTTCATTGTATTTGCTACAAAAAAGGTAGTTTGTTTTGATTATATTTTCATTAAAATATGATTGTTTTATTTTAATTATTACAAAAATTCACAAATCATTCATAAGTATATCTTAGTAAAATTTCAAAAATGTATATAGCCAACCTAGTAATCCATTTTCAAGATCAAAACAAGTTTTTTGCACTCCAAACAACTAACTAATAAATCATAATAACTTAGAAAACCTTAGGCATATAAATATAACTATAATATATCTTATTGTTTTTTATTTTGATATATTAAAAGTGTTTTTGTCCTATTTAAAAAAAAATCATGCTTTGTCTCTCCTTAATAAATCATTTGAAAAGCTTGTTTGTAGACAAATAAAGTTAATAGAAAGTGTTGTGACATTGTTGTTTTAGATCATATTTCCTTTTACATTACTTAAATATTTATAATACATAACATACTTAATCCACCCACAAAAAAAAAAAAAAAAAAAACTACAAAAAAATAACACCACCTAGTTCACATCTAGATAAAGCTAGTAAAAATCAATACCTTATATAATAACTTAGGTTTATTCCTTCCTATTTTGAATGCATTGTGAATCATTGGAAAAGAATAAAAATAAGTTTCATTTTCATTTATTTTCAGCTTTTTTGTTTCTTTTATTTCAGCATTTCAATTTTAGTAAGTAATTATTTACTTTTATAAACTCAAAAAAACCCAAAAAAAAACCAAAAATAATGACAAAAAGCCTTGCCAACATGTACAAACATCCAATCCCCATACAAAACTTGACCATCCATGAAATAAACCTATACAAATCCTTAATTCAAACACCATATAAATCATACACCATAATCCATTTTCTAACAAGCTCATACCCTTCTAACTTGGCTTTTTCCTAGGTTTCTTCAAATGACCTTCTTGAGATACTAGGTTTTGTCTTCCATAGTTTATTCCTTAGGGTTATATCACCTGATCCTATAATTACCACACAATATTATATTAACACTAAGATAATATGTGAGGTTTTCAATTCCACCCTAATTCCTCATCTTATTTTTGACTTTTTAACTACCCTGGATTAATGAGAAAGAATTCTTGATCTACCATCATTGTCCTTCCTTAGAATAGAAGGCATTATTATAATGTCATCCAAGCCTAGTTTCCAATTCATACCTGATTTTTATCCTTATGTATAGCCTTATATTATATCATTCACATCTTGAAAATGCCATTGACTAGGCATAACCAACCTGACATAGTAGATCTTTTCTTGTGAGTCATTTAGCCCAATCTCCCCCATTTCTGTAGTTCTAACATTGAACAGGGGATTAGAATTCTTGTGATATTAGAAACCAAAATACCTTGGAGCTCTATTTTGACATATATTGACACTCTTAATGAGCATAGACACACTATTTAGGTCTTTTGAATTCATCATGATAACCCATTGCTACAACTCATTTTGAATCTCATTCCAGTCAAAAACAAAGACAATACATAATGCCATCCAATATGTCAACTACCTTGACCTATCCTTGGTGAGTCGAGTGCATGGTTTGACATGTGATATTCATGTGCATATAAATTGGTGAACCTAATGTGAATAAATTCATCCTTTGCATGTCCATTTATTCCACTTATTTTCTTACTTCTCCATCTTCCCTCCTATGTATTCTATGGGTACTTATATACCGCATAAAATGTTTGGATAGAATATAGGTGGATATCTTAACCTAGAAGGACATATGGGAATCCAAATCAATTATAACAAGCCTTTTTTGATGATTTGGAACAACCCAACATTTTACACTAACATAGACTACCAACTCTATGATTACTCTCATCCTAACACTTAAACCAAGAATGGGGTATACATTTAATAAATATGAGATGTATCTAAACTATGAGTAACCACCCTGAATCGAATGATATGACCCTTACTATGGGAGGTGTTATCACCCATTTCATGTACATGAGTCCATCCATCATTTTACAAATCTTAGACATAGAAATCATATCCAAATATGATCATTATCTATGAAGGATATATCACTTAGAGGATGAGGTCAATCATATTCAAGTGATTATACATCTTCCTAGTAGGATTCAAGATGCTTATGGCCTATTTATACAAACTAAAAACATGACCCTTGGGTCTCTTTCCCTAAATAAACCTCTTCACACTACCACATCTCATGCCTCCACCACTCTTGTATAGGAATTCCTTGGGATTAACACCAACATGGGCCCAAAATAACTCATCAACACTTTGGGAGTCATATTCATGGATTGGAGATTAACCAAAAGGATTTAGGTCAAGGGATGGGCCCATATTATCTTACACCAGCTCACCCCTCTCCTCTCATCCAAGCATGGACTCACCCAACACTAAAACAACAATCTTATATACTTCCACCATAGTAGGAACTTGTACCTATACCAAACCTTATCTCTCACCAACCCTTTATGGATATACTCACTCATGGTGTCCTTAACCCTAACACCTATAAATCCCATTCATATTATAAATCACTAATTCAAACCCTAATGGGGTTAATGTACACTTACAATCCACCATTACAAAATGGTGTGATAGCCAATAATATATTGTTATTTACACCTCTAAGTTACATGCCCCCATGCACATTCCCCCTCTATAGATAGGCTATGTCCCACCTTATTTATCATCAAGCTACACACAAAACACATATACCCCACCACAAAAAAATGTTACACCTCCTATGTCTAATAACCTTCCCCTTATTTTCACATGTATTCAAAACCCACTTAGCCATATAATTATTTTCTAGATTACTCCACTTCACCTTACTAGACCACCTCCATTCCTTTTAGTGGTTACCAAGCCAACCCCTATATGATCCCAAATTTTCATTCTATCCACAATATGGTAACAAAAAACTTTAAAAACATGGGGAATTACATTAAGTACCTTAAATAACATATTAATGGTAACATATAAGGGTTTCCTCTCCCATGTCCCTTTCTAGATCTTCCTATATTGAAAGGGGAAGGAGATACCAATACATACGTCAAAGCCTATGCTAAAACCATTAGGTAACTCCTCCCTTAGGATGGGGTTGTTGAAAAAATATTCCCTAAAACCTTAGAAAGCATGGCACTCAATTAGTATTACCACATCCCTAAAAGGTTTATACATTCCTTCCACTAACTCATGGCTGAATTTGTCAAAGCCTTTGATATGAATAAGTTCATGAAGACTATCATATGTGAATTATTGCACATCAATCAAGAATACAATGATTTAGCCACCCATTTCACTATGAGATGGATATAAGTCATATACTCCTATGCCAACACACCCAATATTGATTAATGAGAATTGTGTGATCTCTTCTTATATTCCCTTAAAAATAGATGGAGGATGTCTAGAAATTCCCATATCCATCTGATGTAGAAGCCGTTGAGAAAGCCTTACAAATTGACTAGGTAGCTATTAATGGTGGTTGGTGGAATTATGAGAAAAATAGGTACACTATTAACCCAAACCAGAACAATGGTTTCTTTCAAATTACAATCCCAAATAATGCAAATTACCAAGGTCCCAAGATCATAAATCAAAATAGAAATGCCACTACCAATGACATCACTGACCATAGTAAGAATCCTAACCCTATGAACAATAACCAATATTAACCCAAAAATAACAACATAGGGGCCAAAACTTAGAATCTCATCCTATCATACATGTGGTCAACTTCAACTATCCACCACCATGCAATTAAAATCATCATAACCATAACCAAAATCAATACCAACTAGGCAAATAATACCCCCAGTTTTAGAACCAAACCTATTACCAATGAAATAATCAATAGGGGTTTGAATAATAGGTGTAGAACATGAGACCTATAGACTATGATCTTAATATTTATTACCTCTTCCATTGAGTTATTGGTCATGACACTTGGAACTACATATAATATAACAAATTTATACAAAAACTCCTAGAATATCAAAGGTAAACATTCATATACATGTTATTAGGGAATTCTAACATAAGTTCCCAAGTTTTTTTAAATAGTTTTATCACTCCTCAAAATTATAATATCCAAATTTATAAAAACCCCTTCCCTAACCACCAAACATGCATTACCCAAGGTTAAAAATAGCTTATCCTAAAAAAACATCATACTCAATGTAACATGCCCATGATGACATGTACTCATGATATCAAAGCCTCCACCTCTAAGACTATGAACACTAATGTACCTCCATAATTAGGATTAAAAGGTAAAATTATAATGATAGGGGTCATAAAACTATAATTTAGAGAGGATTAAAACACTATTACTCATACTCGAGAGTATCAACATATGACCCTCCATCCCTCAAACATTCTATAAAAAGAGTCTAATCCTAAACCTATGGGGAACTATGATTTGATCTCTTATTTAACCAAAACGTTATCTCATATTCCATTCCTAGAGTAATTCAAGAACTCCCCCACTCATTAGTTAGTCTTGATCAATGTCTTGGGGTTGGGATATTTATCTAGTGTTACCCCTCTATAATCTCACATCAACCACATTGATCTAGACATGTTCCCATTTGGTCAAGAGTCATAAGATCTTGGTTACTTATTTGATTTATAAAGCTTCCCCCAAACTCTAAGATGGTAAGGAGGGTAAATCTAACCTTATTTTTACAAGTATAGATATATAAAAATTATGTTAAGATATATATGGTTTATAATGGATTAACAATCAATATTATCCCCTTTCATTTCCTATAAAACTAGGTTATGTGGAATCCAATTATTTCACCACATGTAACACCTTATTAGGCTATGATATCTTCAAATATAATTCCATAGGGACAATAGTGCTCCCAGTCACTTTAGGCCCCAATATAGTATTAACTAAGTTATATGTCATAGATAAAGACACCAATTATAACATGATCTTAGGAAGGCCTTGAATACATAATATGAATGTTATCCCTTCAACCCTACTCTAGAAAATATGATTATTACACCTAAGAAAGGTCTTCATAGCTTAGGGGATCCCCCTTCCAAATGTTGCAAGTAACCATCAATTACCATCTATTTACCAATGGGGTCACAAAATACTCACAATTGGTCGATGTTAATAGATACATAAAATCCAAAGTAGTCATCCTAAAGAAGGGTGTTGAAATACCCCACATTTTTTTGAAAGATAAATAAAAATAAAAATACATACTAACAACTAAAATGACAATTTAATTTAAACCAATCACTATTTTGACAATATTCACTCTATCTATAATCAAGATTATCAACCTCTTGGAGAAAGACAGCCCTTTGATCCTCCCATTCAACCCACATAGGGTAGGGACTAAAAATTTATTTGGACCTAAAGGCCAATTATACCTAGAGGGGTTATTTATCCTACCATAACTTTACATGGTAGATGTGTTTGGGAAAGAAATAATCCCCCTTCATAACAACCATTCTAAAAACTATTGGTGCTACCACTCAATGTTCAAATGTATAAAGACAAGTCACAATTTGCATTCTAACATTGTCACTTTTAAAACACTTTGGAGTATGCTCATAGATCACATTATGATGGGGCTATAAAAAATTTATAGATTCCTTAATATATTAGGTTTATTCCCTCTAGAGATATTGGTTGTGCTAATCTAGCCTACACCTAGTCATATTTCTTGTCACACTCTAAGCTCTATAATAGGAAACTAGACTACTCCTTATCCCCCAGTCATGCTAGTAATTAAGGAGAGAATTTATATCATGATGGTAAGTAGGATAGAGAATTGCATCATAATTCATGATTACCCAAGGATCCTTAATGGAGAACCCATTTTTTCCCTCATGAAGGAGGAAGCCCCTCGAAATTCACTCACCATATTCTTATAGGGTTTCCCACATATAATAATAGGACAAAAATTACTACCCATGTGTTACCATAATATTTAAAGATACCTAACTATTATGGCATGTTTCCTACACCAAAATAATATCCTAATTACACTAGCATACTCCCTACGCTAAATCAAAACTCTAATTACATCAACATACTTCCCACCCCCAAAGAAAATATTGATAAAATAACCATTAATTTTTTTAAAAGTGCTTACCTACTTGACCCAGAGCTTAAAAGAAAATACTTTAAGTTCCTAAAAACTCTCCCCTTTCTTCATCCATAACATAAGGCTGAAACACTCATACCTTTGTAAGACCTTCTAT
The DNA here is from genome assembly GCA_037957365.1 of Torreya grandis. Taxonomy (NCBI): domain Eukaryota; kingdom Viridiplantae; phylum Streptophyta; class Pinopsida; order Cupressales; family Taxaceae; genus Torreya; species Torreya grandis. Next base: position 1,723,239 of record JARHVA010000104.1, read on the forward strand.
TTACCCCATAGAGGGGAAAAAATCATTATATTCTCAAGTATCGAAACCAAGGACCCCAAAATGGGTTACCCAACATTTAATATATCCATATGTTTGAGATATTTAAAGACCAAGAAGCTTCACCATATGACTATCCCATTTCTACACATGACTAGTGTGTCCCTCACTATGACAATGTGACAATGTTAAGTGCCACCTAGGCACCGAGGTAGGATTCATTATCATTTAAATTGAAGGGAGGATTATTCATTTCATATTCATGTTATAATTTGAGTGTAAAAATAATAGGTATATGTATGAGGCCCTATTTCTTGGAATGCTCATTATAAGATGCATAGGCATTAAAAACTAAAATATCTAGGGTGAATCATAATTAGTTGCAAATAAATTTTATAAAATATATAAAAACAAGGATAAACACCTTTAGATTTACAATACCATTGTGTACGAGATCACTAAGGGGTTTAACTTTGTTTCTATAAAAGTGGTCCCTAGGGAAAGAAACCAATTTACTAATTCCATGGCTGCCTCATCTTCATGCTTTGACCCCATCCAAAAATACTAGAATATGATTTTTTAGTCTCAATTAAGACATATAATTTTATATCTAAGACTCCTAATGACCAAATATTTACCCACATCAGAAGGGATAATCACCCATTAGTCATATATACATACAGACATACATACATACATACATACACACACACACACACACACACACACACACACACACACACACACACACACACACACACACACACACACACACACACACACACACACACACACACACACACACACACACACACACACATATATATATATATATATCCAAGAAAGATGATTCCATTCTTGAGTTCTTATGATTTTGTGATGACCTCCTCTCATTCCATCATAAAATGGGCTTATTACTTCCCTATTATCCCATCTCAGCCCTTGAAACTAAATATTACGATGCTTACTCTCATGTTGAGGATTAATTATCCTCTAATGTTAAACAAATGTCTTTAATATGGAGGGTGAAGATATTGATCTTATCCCAGCCCCTGACATGTTCAAACAGGGAAACACCTCCCTCATTGATGAAATAATTTATATTAACATTAGGATAGAAGAGAATACCATACTTCTCAAGTTAGGATCTTCACTCTTTAAGGAGGTGGAAGGACATATTAATATCCTCATAGAAGTATAAAAATAACTCTCTTACACTAACATGGTGGTTATTAACCTTGATGTAGTCATATACAACCTAGTTATAATGCCTAGCATAAATATTATCAAACAAAAGCTTAAACCCATCAAGCTTAAAGTTGTGTTGATGGTGAAAGAGTAAGTCATCAAACTTTTAAAATTCATATTTACTAAGTTAGTAGATTACTCCAAATGAATTTCCAACATTGTTCCCATTCTCAAGAAGAATAAAAAGATCAAAATCTATATATAATTTTAGGACATTAACAAAACATGTCCAAAGGATGGCTTCCCTCTCCCATTCATCAATTTATTTGTTCATGTTACCATGGGGTATGAATTATTATTACTCTTGGAAAAAAATTTGGGGTATAACCAAATCCACATTTTTTATGAGGACCAGAGAAAGATCTCATTTACTATGCCTTGGGGAATTTTTTTTATGTTGTAATGCCTTTCAGTCTCAAAAATCCAAGGGAAACATATCAAAGGGTCATGACCCACATATTCCATGATCTCATGCACAAGATAGTGAAAGTATATATGGATGTCATTTAAGGAAAAGTGAGATGAAAAGTGAGATGACATATAGACCATTTAGAGGAGTTACACACCATTCTAACATGATTAATCAAATACAACATCACTATTAACCTAGATAAATGTGTTTTTGGAGTCACCAATGGAAAAATACTAGGGTAAATCATCTCCTATCATGGGATTGATATTGACCATGTTAAAATATGAGTAATATTAAAAATTCTCCCTGTCAAAGATGAATTAGAAATTTGAAAATTTATAGACAAGTTGGGAGCCATTCAATGATTCATTCCTAATCTTGCCTACGTTGTTCATCCCATCAATAACATAATCAAAAATACAAGTGGCCTAAATTGGAAAAAATACTTTTTAGGAGGAATTCAAGGTAGTAAAATGCTTCCTTATGTCTCTACCTACACTCATGGAACCTAGACAGATAAACCTTTGATACTTTATATTATATAAACTGATGTATCCCTCACATGTTTGATCAAAAAGATGAAACTGACAAGGAACATGTCATTTATTTCATTATCTAAAACCTCATTGATTATGAGATGTAATATATTCATGCATAAAAGGAATTCTTAGAAATAGTGTTTTCAACCAAATGATTATGAAATTATAAGATCAATCAAGAGACGAGAGTTTTCATGAGATATCAATCCATACAAACTTCCATAACTTATCCATCTCTTTTTAGGAAGGTTGGGCACTTCATAACACTCCTAATAAAGTTTGATTTGATGTATGTCAACTAAAATTTTGTTAAGGGATAGATCATTGTTAATTAGTTTGACGATTCATCCTTGAAAGTTAATGACCTCATTGATACAAACTTACACAATGAACTAATATGATATATATAAAAGTTTGTTATTATATCTTAATCTTGGTAAATAGACATCATCAATTACCTTATTGAACACACTTACCCTAAAGGTGACAAATTATATTAAAATAGGCATCTTTATGCCATTGAATCCTAGTATGTTATTTTGGAAATTGTCTTTTATCAACTCTGATGTGTTTCCTAAGAAGAGATATAAAAAGTTATTTTTCATTGTCATAGTGGTGTTTGTAGTGGACACTTTATTAGCCACATGACTACCAAAAAATACATAGGATGGGATACTTTCATCCCACTCTAGACCATGATTATGTTGATACTTATGTAAATGTAAGAATTATAAATGTTTTTCACATGAAATAATATTCCCACCAGGGCATTACACTCCATCATCACTCCATTGCACTTTTACACTTGGGGTTTGGATTTAGTAGGTAAAATCTCCCCTACTTCTTTATATGTTCATCACTTCATCATCATGGTAGCTAAATATTTCACCAAGTGGGAAGAATTAGTGCCATTAAAAATTATCACCAAATTTTTCATCACAAAGTTTATCTTAAATTGAATCATCTATAAATTTGGAGTTCTATAGGTTATGATTACTGACAATGAATCCCATTTCAAGAACCTCAAATTTCTTAAGCTATGTAATAAATTTGATATATCACACCATTTAGCATCCCTATACTATCCACTATCCAATGGTTAATATGAGGTTAATAACAAGATCATGAAGTCAATTTTGGTCAAAACTATTAGAGGTTCTAAGTGAGACTAAATTTTACAACTCTAAACAACATTATGGTCTTATAGGACAACTATCAAAACTCTCATGAGGGAAACCCTGTATTCACTAGTGTTTGGGTTTGAATTCATTCTACCCTTAAAAGTAGAAATACCCATCCTTCATGTGTCCCTCCAAGTCCTTCTTGATCAAGAAGAATATAGAGAGGCACCACTGACCCAATTAGATATATTATATGAATATCAAATTACCACCATAAACAATCTCATTGTTTACATTTATTGCATGGGAAAGTAATACAAAAAAGTGCACAAATGCCCTATCCATGTAGGAGACCTTGTATTTATATTTGATAGTCAAATTGACAAGAAGAAAGGAGAAGGTAAAAAGTTTAGACTTAATTGGTTAAGTCCCTACCTAGTGACAAAAAAATTTAACAATAGGGAATATTAGTTATACACTTTAGAGGGTAAGAAGTTTGGTGAGTCCATGAACTCTTTGCATCTAAAACACTTATATATCTAGAACTTGCATATCATGATGTTCTCACTTATATTTAATTTTCATAGGTTACATATTTGGTTTCATTTTAGATGATTTATTTGGTTTTTATTTCACATAGTATAAAACTTTCAAAATGTGACATATCACATCATCCCATTCTAATATTACTCTATCACCTCTATAGAAAACATTTTCAAAATAAACATTTTACATTGATATTTTTATTAGTTATTATGAGAAAAGTATGCCTCTTCCCCTTAAATCTTCTTGCATAACTTAGTAAAATGCTAACCTATAGTTTAGTCTAAAGGCTTGTCCATGATATAGTCTCCCCTTATGGTGCCTTATGAAAATAAAATAATAGCATGAATAAAAATAGGGTATATTTATTCTCCTATCTTGGTCCTTATTGATGAGTCCTTGCATACTAATAGTTACATAGGGCCAAGATTTAGGGGTAAAAGCCTTGTTGATATAGAATTAGACACTCTCATGAAAATCAAAGTGTTTATGCAAATGAAAAATTCAAGTTTCACATATCTCACCCTTTTTCTAACCCTTAGTGGAGATACCTCTCATCTTACTAGTTACATGGGTTTAAAATTTGGGAGATATGTCCATTACTTGCATACATCTAGCCTTTAGTGGTGAGCCCATGTTTTTTCCTAGTCACATAAGACTAAGTATAGTAGGTCATAAAAAAAAATATAAGTCTAATGAAAAACAAATGTCAAATAAAAAATCACCTAAAGAGAAATATATTCAAAATTCTCAAATTACCACCATAAACGATCTCATTGTTTACATTTATTACATGGGAAAGTAGTACAAAAAAGTGCTCAAATGTCCTATCCATGTAGGAGACCTTGTATTTATATTTGACAGTCAAATTGACAAGAAGAAAGGAGAAGGTAAAAATTTTAGACTTAATTGGTTAAGTCCCTACCTAGTGACAAAAGAATTTAACAATAGGGAATATTAGTTATACACTTTAGAGGGTAAGAAGTTTTGTGAGTCCATGAAATCTTTGCATCTAAAACACTTATATATCTAGAACTTGCATATCATGATGTTCTCACTTATATTTAATTTTCATAGGTTACATGTTTGGTTTCATTTTAGATGAGTTATTTGGTTTTTATTTCACATAGTATAAAACTTTCAAAATGTGGCATATCACATCATCCCATTCTAATATTACTCTATCACCCCATAGAAAACATTTTCAAAATAAACATTTTACATTGATATTTTCCTTAGTTATTATGATAAAATTATGCCTCTTCCCCTTAAATCTTCTTGCATAACTTAGTAAAATGCTAACCTACAATTTAGTCTAAAGGCTTGTCCATGATATAATCTCCCGTTATGGTGCCTTATGAAAATAAAATAATAGCATGAATAAAAATAGGGTATATTTATTCACCTATCTTGGTCCTTAGTGATGAGTCCTTGCATACTAATAATTACATAGGGCCAAGATTTAGGGGTAAAAGCCTTGTAGATATAAAATTAGACACTATCATGAAAATCAAAGTGTTTATGCAAATAAAAAATTCAAGTTTCACATATCTCACCATTTTTCTAACCCTTAGTGGAGATACCTCTCATCTTACTAGTTACATGGGCTTAAATTTTGGGAGATATGTCCATTACTTGCATACATCTAGCCTTTGGTGGTGAGCCCATGTTTTTTCCTAGTCACATAAGACTAAGTGTAGCAGGTCATAAAAATAAATATAAGTCTAATGCAAAATAAATGTCAAATAAAAAATCACCTAAAGAGAAAGAAATTCAAAATTCTTGCCTACATGTATATGCTTAAAGGGGATAACCTATTCCCATTTATTGACTATGTCAAGCCTAGTTATCTCTATATTAAGCCAATAAAGTTAGTGTTTTATAAGCTTAGCAAGAAGTGTATTTTCCCCTTTGATCATAAGGTTTTATTTTGAAATTTTGATTAATGTTTTTCATTCCTTATCACCTCACATTTATCCTTTTCCTCCTTTCATTCTTTGCTACAAATTAAAGGTCATATGTTGTGTAAATAAAACAACTAGGTAATCATATACAAAATAAATATTAGCACAGTTATAATTAAATAGATTAATATATCACTTTACATCATTTTTATACATTTTGTTTCCATATATACATAATCATTTAACTTAGAAACATATAAAAAACAAAGATATGCATATAAATATACACCATCACATGCCTAGCCATCTAGAGTGAATGAAAATTAAAGTTGCATCACATAAATGATAAGTCACTAAAAGGAAAGCCAATATGTGTGTGTGTTTATATATATATATATATATATATATATATATATATATATATATATATATATATATATATATATATATATATATATATGTATGTATGTATGTATGTATGTATGTATGTATGTATGTATGTATGTATATATATATATATATATATATATATATACATATACATACATACATACATACATACATACATACATACATACATATATATATATATGTATATGTATGTATGTATGTATGTATGTATATATATATGTATATATGTTTTTATATATGTATATATATATATATATATGTATATATATATATATATATATATGTATATATATACATACATACATACATACATATATGTATATATGTATGTATATATATATATATATATACATAAATACATACATATATACATATATATATATATATATATCTATATATATATATATATATATATATACACACACATACATACATACATACATACATACATACATACATATATATATATATAAATATATATATATATATACACATAAATACATACATACATACATACACACACACACACACACACACACACACACACACACACACACACACACACACACACACACACACACACACACACACACACACACACACACACACACACACACACACACACACACACATACATATTGGCTTTCCTCTTAGTGACTTATCATTCATGTGATGCAAATTTAATTTTCATTCACTCTAGATGGCTAGGCATGTGATGGTGTGTGTGTGTGTGTGTGTGTGTGTGTGTGTGTGTGTGTGTGTGTGTGTGTGTGTGTGTGTGTGTGTGTGTGTGTGTGTGTGTGTGTGTGTGTGTGTGTGTGTGTGTGTGTGTGTGTGTGTGTGTGATAATAACTATCAAGTTTATATGACAAGGGTATCTGATATAAACACCTCCATAGAGGACCGATATGCCTCAGGCATATAAAAAAGAATAAACATATACAATAATATATTAAAATATATACACAAAGTCTCAAGATATTCTCCTCATCCTATAGGAAGATCTTGATGTATAAGAGTATGGGGTTGTGGCTCTGATGATATCTCCTTCTAGTACCTTCCTTTGAAGCTATCCCATTATCTGTAGGTTAGAAGCCCAAATGTTGAGCTTTTGCCTGAGCCTCCCTCTAATTTTTTTCTCCCTATCATGTGGATATAAGATATTCCTTCTCTTCCCCCTCCACATATCATCATGTCTATTAGGGTGTATTACCTCCTCTCCCTAGTCAATAGGGTGGTGTTCTCTACCCTCAACTCTATTAACATCATATATACATGGCATGTTAAGGCAAATTCAAATATGTGTTAGCCAACCCCTATAGGTATCCCTAAATATAGTATGTTATGATCCCTATTCAAGTTATTATTTAGGTAAAAAATGTTTATTAGGCCATCCCTAATCTTACATCACCATTCATTCAAAGTATCTACAATTACAAAGGGAAACATAAATGTCAAATCTAATTAATGTCAAAATCTAAAGTAGTAAAACAAGCTATATAAAAGATTTATGGAGTGTAACATGAGTTTTAAACAAAAATATGTAAATAAAAACTATACTTGGATCCCCCTCATGACACTTGGGGTTAGATTCACCATCCTTAACCTCCTCTTAATCAACATCTAGGTCCTCCTCAAGATCAATATATACTATAGCCTTACCATCTCTATCTCCTAGTTATTTCTATTGTGCATGATAATACTAATTAGGGTCTTATAATGGTCGTTTTAATGGTAGGGTAATGACCATATACTGTGTCCCTACTCCATCTTATTCTTTTCTCCTCTGAAAGTCTACACAAGTAGTATAGGTGCTTTTATATGTGGAAATAGTCAAGTGATAGGCATCCCTATTAAAAGTGGATACCATGGAAACTAACTTGACCTCATATCTCTCACATATTTAATCCCATTGTATATAAATATGGGGATAAGGAGGTTTACCATATAGGGCATACTAAACTACTAGGGCACCCTATCCATTGAGTGTACCTCAACTTTTAAAATCCTATCCCAAACCTGCATGATGCCAACAACTATACTTAGATCCCCCTCATGACACTTGGGGTTAGATTCACCATCCTTAACCTCCTCTTAACCAACATCTAGGTCCTCCTCAAGATCAATAAATAGTATAGCCTTACCATCTCTATCTCCTAGTTATTGATATTGTGCATGATAATCCTAATTAGGGTCTTATAATGGTGGTTTTAATGGTGGGGGAATGACCATATATTGTGTCCCTACTCCATCTTATTCTTTTCTCCTCTGAAAGTCTACACAAGTAGTATAGGTGCTTTTACATGTGGAACTAGTCAAGTGATAGGCATCCCTATCAAAAGTGGATACCATGGAAACTAACTTGACCTCATATCTCTCACATATTTAATCCCATTGTATATAAATATGAGGATAATGAGGTTTACCATATATGGCATACTAAACTACTAGGGCACCCTATCCATCGAGTGTACCTCAAATTTTAAAATCCTATCCCAAACCTGCGTGACGCCAACAACTACTACAAGATAATCTCCCTCAATGGCCCATTTTCAAACCATATCCTCGTAAGGAAAGGAAATAAGGTCTACTACTATTAAATAATGCACAACCTATGTAAATTCATGAAATAATACCACATCTATCCATCTAGTGGCCTTTATATATCCTAGTGCCCTAATTGGCATTACCCTTTGATATATGATCATCCTTTCATAAACCCAACCCATGATAATGGTCAAGTGGATGATATAAAATGTTACCAGATGAGTTACTCAAAAAAAATCCCTATATTTCCATGTTATTATCAATTCACTCTAGGAATAACATGGCCCTCTCTCCTTAATGCATCACATGATTGACAACCATATATATAACAATCTATATGTACCTTTATCTCTCATTAATAGAGAGGAAAGGATATCAATGATGTCCTTACTTATGTTGGTGATTTCTGATATCTTAAACTAATAAATAATAACCCTACATTTCACACCCACATCAGGTGTATCAAGGTCTCTAAAGCAATTTCCCTAGCTATAGGGCTCATGACTACTATCATCAACTGATATAAATACTAATGAACTAATCATGGGAAGAATTTTAATATTATATACATTTAAAAGAGTGATTATCCATAATATTAGGGCTTTTGGGAACATTAACATGTTCTATTTGGGGTCCTAGTAGGTCATAAGGCCACATAGGAGTTGACTGGAGGTGGGGATGATCCCCACATGTGTTATCCTTAATATTCATGCTTGATCAAGAATTGATAACTCATCAAATATCATAAGTGACAAGACTCAAAGGATATACTCCTATTCCTAAACTCTCCTCCATTGTATGTAAGAAAATTTCAACAACAAGAAGACCCTAAGTCAACATGGGAATTAAATATACTTTACAAATAAGTCAAATTCCCTTCTTGATTCTAGTATATAAAACTACCCTCATTTATAGGTGATAAAAAAAACACCTTATGGTGGTTAAAAAACTAACATAAATGATTACATAACCACTCCAAGTAGTTACACAAATACCCTAAAAGTGTGGTATCAAAACTATATTATGGTGGTAATGATATTGCCATGGTCATTATGTAACCACCACGACACCACCTTGCAAAGGGTGATGATTTTATCATGAGAATTGTGGTTTCATCCATTAATTATGTCCCCTCTAACATCCCTAAAAATTCAATAAATTCACCCAAAATCTAATAAAATTATACATATTCTTAATCCACCCTCCCTAACAATCATTTAAAATCTAAAAAATTTGAATTTCACTAGATTTTAGCTAAGTTTTTAAATAAAATTTCAAATTTGGGGAAAAAATGAAAATGTCAACAAAACCTACCTAATCATGCCTGACATATCCTCCCACTATTATGTTTTCCATCCTCTCATCATCCTCATCCCATTTACTACCTTCTTACTTGAAATGGTCACAGGTGGTCCATAGCTCAAAATCTTTCTAAAGGAAATGGTAAAAATGAATTGATTTTGGTAAGTTTTGAATATATTAGGCCCCTGAACTAGCCGTATTAGTTCAAAAACTTTATGGTTTTGGAATATGTCCATATTTTAAATATATTTTATGTTTTTAAGTCATATTATTTCTATATTTTTTAATTTATGATTTAAATCTAATAGTTTAACTTGTTTCTATCTCTTATAACACACTTTTATGGTTTGTAGGTATGTGATGACTCAGCGTGGGACTCAGTCCCCTGATGGGATGATTTAGGTAGTATAATTTTTTACACACACATGGTACATATTCCTATCCATAGTATTATTACATATCTTATTTTTCCACTTTCTCACCAACTTGCATTTGATTCTTTTTTTTTTTTGTAGGTTGCATGGAGTCTCGACTAGCTTCACTTCATCATTTAGGTAAGGTAAGTATTTATAACTTTATATTTACCTTTTAAAATGCCAATTTATCAGGACCACACCCTCATAGATCCATGACAAGGCATCCTCCTATGGGGTAAATATTTATGCACCCAATTTTTTCATGGTATGTTATGCTTGACACAATAGATCCAATGATGATTTAATGATATCCTAAATGGTAAATCTATAAATATCCATCCCCATATTATTCCTCCTCTCTCCTAAACATCCAAAAAAACCCTTTTTGTGACCTTTGAATCTTTCCTTAGTATCTTCTTCAAAATTTTCCATTGATGATGGAACCACCCTTTATGGTGACAAAACTACCCTTTTGAGTTATGAAACTTCCCTATTCATGATGGGTTCATCAAGGTAGTTGTGTAAACTACCTTAATGAAACTATCATATAAGGGTAGTTTTTTTTATAATGTGAGGAAATTTAATAATTTGGAGGGTTAGTTTTGTCAAAATTTTCACATTTTCCAAAATTATCTCTCATAAATGGGGGTGGTTCCATCATAACTTTCACATCTTCCAAAATTAACTCTAGTAACTCCAATTTTGACACATTTTGCATGTTTAATGTCATGTTTCTTAATTTTATCACCTTATTTTCACCTCTAATTAGGCCCAAATCACTCCCTCTTCTATTTTTTAATATTATTAGTTCATCTCAATTTAAACCCCTAGTTGGAATTAGTTGAACTCCCTCATGTAGGCTCCTAACTCCTTTTATAAAAAGATAATTTTAGCCTAATTTCAGATCTAAAAATTTTAATTAGATTTTTTTATTTTGAATATCTTGTATCCATCGTCCTATTATAATTTATTGAATATCTAATGCCTATATTTTGTGTGTTGATTACATTACCATAGGTGAAGAAGTGTTATTCTTCCAATAATTCAGTCTTTGAAAACCATTGCATTGGTCAACCTTAGTTCAATTACTCTCCATTTTTGGTTTTATCTCCTTTCCTTCCCCATTTTTTCTAAATATTGTGCATCATTCATTTAGATATTTCACATAATTCACACAAAGATAAAATGAACTATCATACCGAGGATCATTTTATAAACATACTACATCCATTCTAGATAATTTATGCCTTGTTCAAGTTGGAGTTCTATTTGATTTCTAGTATTGTTTATTTGTTAGATTACATTAGTGTAGTTTTTATTGAATTATATTAATTTATTTATTTAGAAAAGAGAAAATTTGATAGGGAGATAAACTTATTTATTTTCATTGTCTTTGATACCAAAGAAAAGTGGTTAGTTTTGATTGTGTTTGCATTCTAATAGCTTTATTTTATTTTAATTAGAAAAACATTTAACTAATCATTCATATATTTATATTGTTAAAATTTCAAAAACATTTCCAACCAACATAATATTTCATTTTTAAGATTAAAACAAGTTTCTTACATTCCAAACAACCAACTAGTCAATCATAGGAACTTAGACAACCTTAGGCATACAAGTAGAGGTAACATATATTTGATTTTTCTTTATTTTGATATATTAAAAGTGTTGTTTTCCTCTTTTGAAAAAAATCATAATTTTAATTATTTGTCTCTCCTTAATAAATCATTTGAAAATATTTATTTGTAGACAAAGAAATATAATATAAAGTGTTGTGACATTATTATTTTAGATTATATTTCCTTTTGCATTGATTACATATTTAGAATAAATAGCATAATTAATCCACCCCAACACAAAAAAAAATAAAAATTATAAAAAACAACACAACCTACATGTAATTAGAAATGCATCATGTCTATAAATCAATCTTGGCTCAGAGAAGATAGATATTACCTACAACCCTAATTGGGAATACATTTATTAAGCAAGATCATGACCAAGATGGGGATCTAATAGACCTAATTATGGGATAAATTATCATAATACACTATGATAATGAGGGTTTAAAAGCCTCTAAACTAAAACAATCATGCAATAGCCATAAGGGGGTTCTAGGTTTTGATATTTCACTTGTTCTAATAACATGAAAGAAAATCTAATCTAGTGCTCACCAAATCTTGTGGCATAAAACTAGGGATTAAAAACAAAAATAACTAAATTAAACATTCATATAAGATATATACTCATGTCAATGTATACAAAATCCTAATGCATGGAAGAGAATCACAACTACATTATCTATCTACTCTTATAAAGGAGAAATAAAGTTAAGAATAATTACCTCTAAATACAAACCCGCTAGGCCTCAATCTCTCCCTTGGCCAAGGTTATTCTTAAGATATTATTTTGGTATGTAAGGATAATAAAGACAAATTAATTATATTATACGTAACCTATCCATACATCTAAAATACTTCTCCATAAGATAAGATCCATATCTCCAAAGAAAGTATGGAACCCTAGGCTTTATTCCTCAAGTAGAATGGTCAAAAAGTAGATGTTAATTCACATAATTCTGATTTAATTATCTATTCTCAAATGGTTGGAAATGAAATTGAATATATAGGTAGATCTTACCATAAATCCTTCTAAATATGTCAGTTGTACATGGTTGACCCAATCAACCCTATATGTTTTTAGGAGATAGTTCACTAGGTCCTAAGCTATGTCAGCCAAAGGGCTAATAAGATCCAAAGTGAAAAATACCCAAAAATAGTATAGGGTTGACTGAATATACCTTGTACAATAATCATAGGCTAAAAACTATACAAGGTTGGCCTAGTTAACCTAGTACAACCAACTATCAAAAGGGGATGAGGTAAGGAATATGAGGACAATGATGTGATAAATGATTAGAATAGGTATAATTGAGAAGAATAATTTTATGGTAAATTGATTTAGGAGACAAATGTGTATATGTAAAGTGATAAAAGGGACAATAATCTTATGAAGCACCAATGTTTTACCCACCCCTTTCCCAATGTACCCCTTAAGGTGTGCAATCAGAGAGATTGAGACTTGATGAGTTTTTGCAAGATACAAAGTGTCAATAAGTGTTAAAAGTTTGAAAATATTATGTGTATACATATTCCCCACTCAAATCTCATCACGTGTCATGTAAGTGTAACTTAGCATGATGGTTTAGGAATAGAACATGATAACACACAATGTTAGTGCTAAGTAAAGTGCAGTAAATAGAACATAAGATAAAGGAAAGGATAGAATTTTAAAAATATACCTTTACTTACCTTAGTTTTGTAGATAAATAAGTGTACTAAAATATAAAGTGAAGGTGTCCAATGTGAATAAAACTAGGTGAACTTGTAGAAGTTAGTGCAAAAAATAGCCAAAAAAAAAAAAAAAAATTGGAATATATGCATATGGTAGTGGAAAGGACTCTATACTTCATCATGATTCCAATGCATTTTATGGTTCAAAAAATAAATGAATAGAAATAAAGATATAAATAAAATAAGGAATCTGCTTGAAAATAATTAAAAATTTTGAATTTATAAAAAGTGTTTTCAAATAGGGAGAAAGAGAAGTCATTTATTATTTTAACTTATAAAGGATAGAAAAAAGAGCTCTGAGAGACCAAACAAGCTAGGATGGCGAGGAGATGATGGGCTAGATGAGGAAGATCTTTAGGAGTGGTAGTGGGTGTAAGACAAGTAGGCCACTATGAATATTAAGCCAATTTTTGAGTATTTTATTGATTTCAATGTATTTTTAATAATTTTGAATTTTAAGCATTTCTAGATGTTAGAATGAAACAAAATTAGATTCTATAGGTAGGAAAAGTCAAGATGGGAAAATGGGTTTGAAGGATATATATAAAAACCCACTAGAAGGCACTTTTTAAGTAAAATTCAAGAGGTCAATAGTTAAAAACAACTAGGTTAACCTAGTCAACCTAATAGGTTGAAAATGTGCAAAATCCACACTGTCGACCAAGTAGGTGTGTGCTGATATGTTTTGCAAACTACCGACATAGTATAGTTTTTCTAACTAGTCTAAAAAGTCAAAAATGACAATGAAATACTAAGGAGGGGAAAATTAGAGGATTAAATTATATTTTTAAGTTAACCAAGTCAAAAATAGGGAAATTTTTGTCAAACTAGTTTGACTAAAGAACCAAAATAGTATGGAAAAGCATGCAAATGGATAAAAGAAGGCTAGAATGGCCTAAAATGACCAAGGGAAAAAAGGACCAAGTAGGCTAAAACTAGGTTCAAATGAATAAGTTAAATTAATATAGGCTTATTTTTAATTAAATTTGTAAAAAAAGAATGTGTTTTGATCATACATGACATGGATGATCTAATACACCTTTTGTTGTTTCTTAATTGAAAGGATGATAGAGGTTCTTGTAACTAGTGGATGCATCATGGTTACCATATTTTTTGGATTGTTTATTGATTGGAGATAGGACTATATAGGTATATATAGGCCCAGGTGGAATAATTGAGATGTGTAGGATTCCCTTGAGTATTTATTTGTTAGTCATGATCTTAGGATGTTGGGAATGATTGACTAACACCTTCAGGTGAGAAGTGGAGGGGGACATGATAGAGGTGGCTATCACTCAAGAGGATGTCCATGCCATCCTAGGGTTGTTGATATCAAGAATACCTATGTCTACAAGGATACTAGATAACATTGAGGAGAGGAGAGCCGTAGCCATATGGGCTATAGGCTTGGAGATAATTCTAGTAGGGTGGAGAGTTATCATATTTAATTTATATACATCACAAGTTCTAGATATCTAGAAAGCTTTGATAGGGTTTGTGACATAGTGAGTGTTATGTCACAAGTTGAATGGTAAGGTGCCACTATTAATGGTAGCCTTAAGCAAGATGATGCTAGAGGAAAGAATATTATATGATCTCAGGTTTGTCATATGGGTCCAACTCATACATGATATATATGAAGTGTTGATTAGAGGGCAAAAGTTGATAAGACCAATCATATTGATGATAATGCAGATATATGAGAGGTTTCCCATATATTTTATAACTAGGTTATCCCATGTGATTGATGATAGGTTGCCTCAGGTGTAGAGATGGAGAGAGGACCAAGTAGCATGTGTCATGACCCATATGCCAAAACTATATATGGTGAGATGTATATACATAATATGGTAGCCATATGAGCACATGGTGACTACATGGTCTAGCTAGAACATAGTTTCACTATCTATAATGAGGATAGAGGTGATAGGGTGCTACATCTAGAGAGCCACATCAGTGGCATGGGTACTGGGATAAATGATCTTACCTCATCTAGTAAAATAAATATTAATTCCCAAGCTTTGGGTTTAGCATGTGAGAAATCTATAGTGGAGGAGAGGACTAGGGCCACCAATGGTAAGGCTGATGCTCAGATCACATCATGAGTGGCCATGGACTAGTCGAGCATCATAAGGAGTAGAGAAAGAGGAGATGGGTGTAGAAATAGTGGCACGAAAGGTACCACCATCATCTCCATAATGAGAGGATAAATATCCACCAAGGACATGGTGTTGATAGAGGTAGAAGGAGTAGGAGATATCTAAGATTGTTACCATCTCAGATGACCTAATAGGTGATCTAGGGTAGAGATGGATGATTGAGAGGCCACCTAGGTGTGGGCTGAGGTAGACTCAAGCTATGATGATAGGATTTGTATATAGGAGGTAACTTGTAGAGGATGTGATTGGAGGATGCTCAAATGGAGAGATTGTGCTCAGAGGTCATATAGATGGCAATACCATAGTGGATAATACATATATAGGTAATAAATATGTGTAAATTATTACTTAATTTTCTATTATTTTAAAAATAAAATAAAGATAGATAGATATATTGAGATATAATAGTGATCTATTATCTATCTAGTGGATTTCACATGTGTAGTAGAGGATGAGTAGGAGAGATGGGAGTATCTTATGAATGGATCAATCCATGACATCCTAGATGAGGTGTTGATGCCATATGACCCTAATACATTAGAGGACCCTAGCATACCATCTACCCTAACTAAGGCAAGCTAGTTTAGATTAGCTAGAGAGGTAGTGAGGTAGATATGAACATAGAGAGATAAGATGCATCCACTACTAGAGATGGGTGTAGGAGAGATACATGAATGGTAGGCCCTAATAGAGGAGATAAAAATTTGTGCATCTAGATACCATGATGTAGATAACATAGGCACGTATAATAACCTAAACCCATATGACACAAGTGTAGGACTATGAGAGAACAAGACACATGATGGCCTTAGACTAGTTGGTGTAGGCATAGTCATGGGTGGTTCATTTAAAGGGATAGGTGGATGGAGTGAGATATCAAATAACCTCATTACAACATTCTATGCATAGGGATTAGACTAAGTCATCAATAGGTAGCATGGCTAGGCCATGAGATAGACAAGATGGGGCCCAACCATAGAGCTGGAGCATTATATATTTGTACTTGTTATATTAAAACTCATGATATATATATCTATATATATATATATATATATATATATCATAGATCATTTTGGCATATTGATGTTGATTGTGTATGTTGTTGTTATCATGGTTGTGGTTGTGGATGGTTTGGATATATTTATTTCTAGCATATATATTTAGTTATTTGTTGTATATGCTATAGGAAATATATGAGATGTGGTTTCATTTTTAACATTATTTAGAACACATGCATGGTTAAAATAAATAGGCAAAGGGGACTTGGTAAAATTTAATCAATCAAAAATGTACTACACACTATTTCATGTTGGGAAATGAGTAATAAAAATAAATGATTAAGTATAAAGAACCAAAATAATGGTAGAAAGTAATTTATTTTTAAACCAAGTGAAAGAGTTTTGCACCAAATTAAAATAATTAAAAACACACTAAATCACATTGGGAAATATGAAAATAATGTAATAAAATGGAAAGTATGTAAAAGAGAAAAAATATTATAAAATAAAATCAATTAAGTCAATCAATCATACTATATCATGTTGGGAAGTATCATAGAAAAAAAATGGCAAAAGGTTTGGTTTGGATTTTTTCATACTAATTCAAGCTGGGAAGTATGAAAAATTCAATAAATGGTTGGATTCTTACATGCACTCAAAAAATAAGAAGATAAAAGTGAAATAAAAATTAAGTAAGCATAAAACATACTAAATCAAACTATAAAGCATGTCAATGACATCTAAATTCATAATATATCACATCTTATCTCATATTTGACACATGTAAATTTTTTTGTGACTTGTGTTATTGGAAAACTTTGTGACGAGGGTGAGGTCCTATCCATGGTCTTACACTACAACTCCACAAAGGGAACACCACTAGGGTATAATAATCAATACAATCATGTAAAAAAGGATGTGGGTAATAAGAAGGTGTTATGATGGTAATTTATGAGGAATGTCAGGTCCTATCCATGGTCTTACAAAGTAACTCACAAATGGGATCTCAAGGGGAGTGATCATAGACAAATCAATATTTTTAAGAGGAAATATGAGGGATATAGGGAATGTAAAAATAAATATTTAGGCATCTTAAGAGAAGACCTTAGGAGGAAAGAGGAATCCTAAGGACATGAGAAGACACTTCGTGACTAGTGACAATCAATGTATAAAGGAAACCTGTTCACTATAAACACAAATCTTGTTAGGTAAATGAGTGTGATATTAAGATCAACTTATGAAGGTAGATTGGTACAAGGAAAATTAAAATGTACCTACATTCACATGATGTGTTCCCCATTCTTTAGGACCCCGTACAGAGCCGTTGGTCTACTAAAAATATTGGGTACTTGCATGATAAAGTAGGTAACACTATTTTTTTTAATTTTCATCTTCTAATTTAATGGCTTATCATACCCCAAAGGACCTCAACTCTATCATGAGGCTAAATTTGGAGGTTTATCTTAGAATAGAAGGAGATGTGCTTTGAATCACATCTTTTTATGTGATTTAACTTTTAAGAATATTTTTGCCTTTTATATCATTACCTTTTTGTTTAAAATGATTTGGATTTTAATTTTTTATGGATTTTGAAGATTATTCCTCCATACAGATTTGGATTGACCAATAATGAATATGTAGTGATCCAAATTAAATGATATTTATGATAAGGCTAAAGGAAGCTAAGTAACCAAAGACAAAGATGGAATAGGACACTTAGGCTTAATAATGAACTAGCCTATGATCTCAAGTCTCAATCATGCATATGCTTATTTTATGGAAAATAAATAAATGGAAATAATAAAATCCAAATTGGATCAGTATAAATAGAGTATAATGAGATACATTATTTGTTAAC
Source organism: Torreya grandis (assembly GCA_037957365.1). Taxonomy (NCBI): domain Eukaryota; kingdom Viridiplantae; phylum Streptophyta; class Pinopsida; order Cupressales; family Taxaceae; genus Torreya; species Torreya grandis. Next base: position 1,742,050 of record JARHVA010000104.1, read on the forward strand.
TAATCATTTGGTAATAGAAAACATGATGAAAGGGAACAAAGGTGGTATAACCAAGTCAAAGTGACAATTATCTATAAAAAATAGAGATAAGAAAGCAAATAATCATGAAGACACAAGAAGAGAGTTTTTATAAAAACTCATGAAAGAAAGAGAAAGAAATGATAAATAAATACAATCATATGTAAATATAAATGACAATATAAGTAAGATATAGTATAAAAGGTAAAATCACTATAAGAAAAATATGAATTTTACACAGTGTCAAATCATATAATAGATAGATAAAATATAAGATTGGATCACTCTCTCAATCCAAGTGTAAATGTAAGATCACCATGCATGTGCTTATAAATACTAATAAATCTACCCACACACATTATATAAAACATCAGATAGATCTCTATGGAGCTAGATACAAACTACTACTAATGTCTCATCAATCTTCAATGAAAACTAGGAAAATACTTCTATTTTAATCTCCTCTACATAAAAAGTAGGAATACTCAATGGATCATGATAAAGAGGGAAATTAGGTAAGGGATGTTTAGGAGAATTAATGGGAGTGGGATCTATGGGAGATGTAAGAATCATTGGTGGGGAAGAATCCATAGGTGAGGGAAGATCCACAAGTGAAGGAATCATGGGTAGAGGCACAAAAGATAATGAAGGGAACATAGGAGATGATGGAACCATAAGAGGTGGAGATATGGGAGAAGGAGAATCCTTATTATAGGAATGACCTATGGGAGAAATGAAATAAAGTTTGGGAATAGCTAGAAGATGATCCTTGAGATGTTGTTAGAGGATGTGGCAATGGTTAATGTGATGAGTGGCACATTGGTTTCATAGGATATATACCTCACCATACTTAGGTATATATTTAGGTATAACCTTTAGTGGAGGCATGGATTTATCTGAGGATGGAGAATAAGGATGAAATATATCAAAATATTATCATAGATTATGATAATGGGTATAAGAATGATTACCTATCCCATGAAAGTAATAGATACACATGTGAGTGGTATTAAGAGAAACACTCACAGAAGGTGTAATAGGAGTAGAAGAAGTTGGAGAATACTTATCAGAACATTTGGTGGGAAATGGAGCCATTTTAGGTAAAGGAATCAAATTTTCACCAAGGGAAGGTGGTGATGGAGGAAGAAAATAACTATGCTCAATAGAAGGAGAAATGGGATGAGAGGCAGGGGTAGACTCAACAAAAGTGGAAGCAAGAATAGGCTCAAATATACTAGGAATAGTAATGGGTTTTGATGTAGGTTACATGGAGGGAAGTGAGGGATCTATAGAAGTTTTAAAGAGATTCACACTAATCTCAGGGGTAAACTAGTTATGGTGGTCAGGGTACTTAGCAAAGTGGTAAGACCAGATCATAAAATGATCCATGAGCATACTCCTATGAGACTCCTCAAAAACTAAAGGTGTTGGCACCATATCTACCCTATGATAAAGAACAAAAATACTAAAATTATGAATTGTAAATGAAGTAAAATGGGAAGATAGATGAAAATACTCAAGTAAATAATAATGGTAATGAGTAATCTCACCATCATGGGCTTGAATAAGACCACCTAAAAATGGATCATCTAAGGAATAACCAACATCATAATATAGGGTGTGAAGGTCAATGATGCAAGTAGGGATGACCTTATCATCCAAAGAAGTGTGGTGAATAGAATAATGAGTCTTGGTCAATACTATGAGAATGTCATCACAATGAGGTTTGTGAGAATGAGTCTACAAGGAAGCAGGAAGCTGCAAGATGAGGTGAGGTAAGAGATCGTAAGTTTTAATTTTTAGGTTAATCTCATCAAGCTCATCATCATCATAATCTAATAGGTTAGGATGAATGTTCTTAATGAGTTTAGGATGACCATTGTAACCTCTAATTGAGTTAACAAGAAAGTTAATATGTTGAAACTCATGAAATAAAATTCTAGGCAAAGGTTTAAGACTAAGAATTTTGAAGACACCATAATCTTAGAATTGTTTGAAATTCCAAGGGTTGGTGTCACCCTGAATCCTATAAATGGATCTATTATGAGGGAATTTAATGCATTGGAATGTAGAAGAAGAAACAACTCTCATACGATGAGTCTAAGACCTACCAAGAAAGATGTTATAAGAAAGGGGAAAGTTAAAGGTCATCACCTTCACATGAATGGTGATATGTGGGATGGTAATGGGAATCCACACACAACTTAGAGGAGGCATTTTCCTTCTATCATATCCTTGGTATGTGTTGTGTGTGGACTCGGTATAGCATTTTGAATATCCAAGGGTTTTGATAAAGTCAAGAGAGGAAATACAAGTGCTAGAACCTTTATCAATCAATACATTCTTAACTTGGATATCACCTATTTGAACACTAATGAATAAGGGAGGATCATCTGCATGAAAAAAAATCTTGTTAGGAATCATAGAGGCTATAAGAAATCTTAAGGAAATAGAAGTGTTTATAGTTTCATCAACATTGATAGACATCTCTTCATATTATTGTAATATACTATCCTTGGATCTAGATAAGGCTAATTGCCATACTACTAGGGGAGGACAAAGGATATTCATCTCAAATAATAGTTACATAAGATAATTTTTATGATGTGGATAAGTCCTCATAAGGTCAAGGAAAAAATTTGTGATGAGATATTGGTGAGCTCTACGATGGGATCCCATTCATCATAACCCATAAGAAGGTTGTTAGAAATAAGTGCATAATGGTTAAGAAGGTCCTCAAAAGGAGGAGCCAAAGTAAATTATAATTTTTTTTGATAAGAAGTAGAAGTATTATAACAAGGTTGTAATGATTTTGTGAAGATTCATTAGTTTATTTACGTTGATTTTGAAAAATGGTATAAGAAATGTTAGTAGAAGCTTGATTGTCATTAATGTTGGAAGATGAAGGAATGGTGGTTGAGATAGAATGGGAGGGGTTATCCAAGGGAAAATAAAAAATAAGATTGTCAAAATTTATATGTTCATCCTACCCCAACCCATTTAAATGAGTTGGGGTAGAATCTTGGATAACATGATACATTTCAGATGAAAGAGGAGTGTAGATAGGTTGTGAATCAATTAAAGCCACCACCCTTCACATATTAGTCATACTAATCATATTCTCTTCATAAGTGAGGTAAATAAGACTTTATATATTATTGGTGGAAAGGGTGGGCTTATCTTGGTTGTCTTGAATAGGTTGATGGTTAGGATTAGGGTATTTGTAGATAACCAAATGAGCATTAGCTTGATTTAAGGCTTGAGATTTATCATGTGTTTTATAATCCTTAAAAGCAATTTCATAGGATTATTGATATTTTTAGATGATAAAATCATGATCAAAATTACAACCAAGAATAAAATCCATAGCTAAATTATAAATTTATCTACAGGTTTCATGAGAATGACCCCAACTAGCATGAAACCAAAAAAACTTGTTAGGATCATACTAGGATTTCATATGATATGTAGGGTCAAATTCTCTTGGAATAGGTCTAGGTAGATGATTAAGTAATTAAGCTAAAGATAGAGGTTTGTGAACATTAATGTTGTTAGGTGATGATAAGTGAGGATTGGTATATTGTTGAGAAGGGGGAACTAGTTCTGAAGATTGGTTGGGAATGATAGCTTGAAAATTATTAATGGTGTGATAAGAATCTATAACACCATCATTGGTAACATTGTGATTTTTTTTCTTAAGTAAGAGATGAGGACCCACACAAGGTTATTGTGGCTAGAATTGATGCATAAGGATATCTTGACATTTAACTTAGTCAATAGCCTCTTCCAAAGTACATGGAGAGAGTTTGTAACTAATATTTTAGTTTAGGAAAGAAGGCATTAGTAAATAGATGGAAAATATTATCATCGACCATGTTATGTTCACACTTGTTTGACAAAGTTTTCCACATTTTAACAAAGGCTTGAGTAGTTTCATTTTCAAGTTGTTTTAAATTTGTGAAGTGGTCCAGAGTGTTTTTAGTAAGATCATTAGTTTTGAATTATTGAACTAAATAATTCACTAAGTCTTACAAACTAGAAATAGAATGAGTTCTAAGTTTATCATACCAATCCAAGGCATCACTTGTGAGGGTTTTATCCAATAGTTTGGTAGCAACAAAAATGTTCAATTTGACCCAATCCTTATAGATATTTCCAAATGTTTTAAGATGAACGGTAGGATTGGTTAATCCATTATAAGGAATTATAGGTGTGATACCTCCTATATCAATGTTAACATTTTTAGTAGTAAGAGGCTCATTCTAAATATGCTTAATGGTTTTATTGATTAAGGGAAGTTGAGGGATGATATTTCCTTAAGAATTTGAAAGAGGAGTGGGAAAATTTTGGTTATGTGTGCCCTAAGACATTGGTTGAGGATGAGATTGAAGATGAATAAGGTGGTTTTGCATTCTCATCATTTAATTTGTGTTATGGGATTGAAAGGTATTCATTTGATTGAGTGTTTGTATAAATAATTGGTGTGTTTGATTACAATATTTAAAAGAATTAAAGTTGGTATTCATGTATTGGGTAATGCTATTGGTGATAATAGGGGATTGAGAGGAACTATGAGAGTGTGAGACACTAGTGGAAAAATTTGCTTATGTAGGAAAAGATGGACTAGTGAAGGGTTGAGAAGAAGAACTAGAATCATGATTACCTTGGGTATAAAATGAAGCAATAGTGGAAGGATTAAGGATATTAGATCTTATGAGAGGCCCACTAGATGTAGAACCTACCATATTAGTGGATATACTAGGCGTGGAGGTGGAAAAATTTAGAGAAGAAGAGATCATGGTATGAGAAGGGGTCATAATCAAAGGAAGAGGCTGATAATCAAAGAAAGTGGTACCCCCAAAATCTAGTTAAGAATGTAGGAGAAGTTGAATGATGCTCTTCAAATTTACCACTAACCATAAGATTGTAAATGGTAGAGGGATATTTTCCTTGATGTTGAGGAAATTTAGAGATAAAGAAAGAACATTTCAAGGGTATAATCTAATTTGGTTTGGTCTTCTAATGAGAAGAGATGATTAAATTGTGAATAGGTATTAGGATTCCCATATTTCATTGTGTGAGTGGTAATGTGAACATTATTAGCATCCAAGAGAGGAGCCTTACTATATCTATGGGAGACCCTATGAGGATTGGTAAAATTCATCATGTATGTTGACTATAACTCAGTGTTTCATCAAGTAGAAAGTTCATGATGAAGGTAAAGAAAGAGAGATGAGAAATCAAGGAAACATGAAATGATATAAATAGTAGAGGGTTAACTGGGTTGACATAACATAGAAATAGGGTCTATAAATAGTATAGGGTCGATTAGGTTGATCCAATACAGAAAATAGAGGCTAGAAAAAGAGTGAAAAGGGTCTGTAAATAACACAAGGTTGACTAGGTTAATTCAATATAGTGAATAGAGGTTGGAAAAATGTATAGGTTTGACTTGGTTGATCTAGTACAATAGACAGGAAAATTAAAAATCCTATAATAGATTGTGAACTAAAACAAGATAATTTTTTCAAGTAATTTGAAAAATAATAACTAAAGGGAAACAAAAAATCAACTAGATTACTGTTGTTTAATCTAATTGAGGCACATAGCACAAAACCTTACACTAATGCTAATGAATGCAAGTTTTTGCAATACAAAATACAATTGAGAAAAGATAAATCAATTAACTTCAAAAGTAAATAACTAGCTAAATGGTCAACCCGAATATTTATAATATTATTAGGATATTTTTTTAAATGTGATGGGAATTTGGCTATAAGTAAGGAACTAGAAAGTAACCTAAGGATAGTTTCAGGTAGTTTGGGTTGAAAGGGATTGTAGTGGTAATTATATATGCTAGGCATTAGGGCCTATCCCCTAAATTTACACATTACAAAAATAAGTTTATTAGGTGCTTATCCATAATATACCATTAACCACACTTTATACTTGACCAAAACATGAAGTTGGCTTCCCCCTTAGTGATGAAATCCATGTAGGTTGGCCTTGAGTAGTCAAATGTTAAAATTCTTGTTTAGATTTTGTGATTTGGTTGTGTGTGCATAAAATATAAAATAGTGAAACTAAATAATTAATTTAAAACCACATAATCAATTTATGTGATATATTATAAGCATGCAAGCATCAAAAAATGAAATTGTGAGCTAATTACTAACATACAAAGGTTAATTCCAACTTTGAAATAAGGTATAGTGTCGATATAATCAATAGTGTATGAAAATAATATAGAATAGGGTTGATAGGGTCTATCTTATACTACAAAATCAAGTTCTAAAAATGAATAGGGTTGATAGAGTCAACCTAGTTATCCAAATAACACAGAATATAAAACTGGGTTGACAACGTCGATCTAGTTGACTGTATAAAGGTAGTTTTGAAGACTATAAATTGTGAAAGGAAAAACTATAAAGAAAGAGATAGAAGGATAAAAATTAACCTTGGTGGATCATAGATGTAGATAAGGAAGATTATTGTAAAATGACCTTATGGAATACTTGCAAAACCTATTAACTAGGTTGACTAGGTTGATCAAGCTTTATAAGAACCTATTGCTAAGGGCCTATATTGTATAGGGTCAATTGGGTTGACCTAGTATGCTAAACAAGACATATAAAATTCTTGAAACTATATTTGGTCAACTGGGTCGATCTAATAGCCTATACCTGAAAACCTGTGCACATAAATAAGAGTTGGGTTGATGTAGTCGACCAAGTATGGTAAATATATAATAAAAATAATGATGAAAAGAATGAAATAAGATAAAAAATATTGTAAGGGTTGGTTCATGTTGGCTTCACCATAATGTATTCAATTTAAAATGCATCATGTCTATAAATCAATCTTGGCTTGAAGAAGATAGAGAATACCTACACTTCTGATTGGGAATAAAATTGTTAAATGGGAGAATGACCAAGATGGGGATTTGATAAACCATATTAGTGGATCACTTATCATAACACATTATGCTAAGGATGTTTCCAAATTCTTTAGACTAACACAATCATGCAATAATCCTAGGGGGGCATAGGTTTTGATATTTCACTTATTCTAATAATAAGAAAGTAAATCTAATCTAGTTCTCGTCAAATCTTTTGGCACAAAAGTGGGGGTTATAAAAATAAAAACTAAACTAAAAATATATATAATACATATACTCATGTCAATGTATATATAATCCTAATGCATGGAAGAGAAGCACAACTACATTATATATCTACTCTTATAAAGAAGAAATAAAGTTTGGAATACTTACCTTTGAATATAAACCCACCAGGACTCAATCTCTCCCTTGTCTAAGGTTATTTTTAAGATATTATTATGGTATGTAAGGATAAAAAATAAAAATCAGCTCTAGGATACACAACCTATCTATGCATCCAACAAACATTCACCATAAGAAAATATCCATATATCCAAATAAAGTATGGAACCCTAAGCTTTATTCCTCAAGTAGAATGGTCAACAATTAGATGTTTGTTTTCACTTATTATTTTTTTATTCTCTATACTCAAATGGTTGGAAATGAACTTGCATATATAGGTAGATCTTACCCTAAATCCTTTTGAATATGTGGGCTTTACAGGGTCCACCCAGTGGAACCTATATGTTTTCAAGAGATAATTCACTGGGTCTCGAGCTATGTCAGCCAAAGGGATAAAAAGCTCCAAAGTGAAAAATACCCCAAAATATTATAGGGTTAACCTAGTCAACTTTTTACAGTAATCAGAGGCTAAAAAATGTACAGGCTTGACCTAGTGAACCTAGTACAACCAACTATTAAAAGGGGGATGAGGCAAGGAATAAAAGGATAATGATGTGATAAATAATTGGAATGGGTACAACTAAGAGGAATAATCTTAGGGTAAATGGTTTTAGGAGACAAGTGTGTATATGGCAAGTGGAAAAATGGAAAATAATTTTATGAAGCACCAATGGTCTACCCACCCCTTTCTTGTTGCACCCCTTAAGGTGTGAAGTCAAAGAGATTAAGACTCAATAGGTTATTATAAGATACAAATTGTAATTAGGTGATAAAAGTTTGAAAATATTATGTGTATACACCACCTAATTTACATCTAGATAGAGATAATAAAAACCAACACCTTGCATAATAGCATAGGTTTCTTCCTTCCTCTTTTGCATACATTATGAATCATTGGAAAATAATAAAAAGAAGTTTTGTTTTCATTTATTTTCATCTTTGTTATTTATTTTATTTAAATATTTTAATTTAAAAAATTAATTATTTACTTTCATAAACTCAGTAAAACCCAATAATAAAACAAAACTAATAAAACAAAAATAATAAAAACTCAGAAAAATAGTGATAAGAAGCCTTGCCAACATGTGCAACCATCTAATCCCCATGAAATCCTTGACCATGTATATAAGTACCCTATACGAAGCCTTACTTAAAAAATCACAACAAGCTTACACCAAAATCCATTGTCTAACAAGCTCATATACTTATAACTTTGATTTTACCTAGCTTCCTTTGAATGACCCTTCTAAAGACACTAGGTTTTATCTACCATGGTTTATTCCATAGGGTTAAAACACTTGATCCCATAGTTTCCACATAATATGATATTAACACTGAGATAAGATGTAAGGTTTTCCATTCCACCTCAATTCTTCATCTTATTATTGGTTCCTTGACTACCCTAGATGAATAAGAAAGAATTCATGATCCACCCATCATTGTCCTTCTTCAGAACATAGGATGTCAATATAATGTCATTCAAGCCTAGTTTTAGATTCATACCTAATTTTTCTCATAGATTATATCCTTGTCTAATATCATTCACATCTTGTGGATGACATTGAATTGGTATATACAACCTAACAAAGTAGATCTTTTCCCATGAGTCATTCACCCCAATCTCCCCCATTTCCCTAGTCCTAACATTGACCAGGAACTTCACTTTCTTGTGATATCAAAAACTAAAGGAACTTGGAGCTTTATTTTAGCATCGCTTGATTCTCTTAATGAGCATTGAGACAATGATAATCTATTTTGATTCTATCATGATAACCATAACCCCATCCATTATGTTTGTTGCCTTAGATTGACCTCAAGGAGTTGAGTGAATAGTTTAGGGTGTGATATTCATGTGCATATAGTGACCATCAGATGGTTGAGGTGGGGACACTGAGAGGTGTATGTTATTGAGGAGTGACCAAAGGGGATGATATAGTGTCAATCATAATGTATCTTTACATTACAAAGCTGGGATCTATAGGGACCTAAGACCTCCATAAAGTTTCAAAAGTTAATTGAATTGAGTTGAATACTAGGCGGATGAGGGCCATGCAATTGATACTCTGAGAGACTGAAGGTGGGCCACAGGGATTCCTTTGGGATGAATGGGATAAGTATAAGGAATTTAGAAATGAGGACACAACACATGGACAAATCTATTGGTACTTGAGAGAATTAGGGAGTAGGAGCAATAAGAACATGGGGAGGACTCATTATAATAGGCCTAGTATGAACATGAAATACTAAGGGTGGTCCCATGGTTTGCTTTAAGATGGAATTAGTGGTGGAAGGAATCTCACGTTGTGCCTCTTATTATATCTACACCAAGATCACTTTGGGGTTGTTTTCAATGTCTAAATGAAACACTTTTGTCACATGTAGTTGAATTACTTGTGGAAGTAGAGGTGGTAGATTTAGAACTAAGACTGGGGGAGTAAAAAATCATGGAGGTTAAGTCACAAGGATACCATATATGATTCTACTATAAATCTGGTTTATAGTTACCTCTATGTCTTATCTTAATTGAATTGGTATGGGCCTTAGTAATATCTATGATAGAGGTTGTTGTATTAGAGGAGCTTATAGAGGTGGAACCAACCTTTCTTGAAGGTCTAGTTTGAATTGGGCCTACTTTCCTTTATTTTTCACCACTTCCACATGTGTTAATACTTAGACATTTTTGGCCATATTGAGATGAGTATCATAATCCTCATGATGCTCATGGTGATATGTGATATTGATACTATCCATTTATTTCACCACATGGGTGTTGATAACCACACAAGGATCCCATTCTCTATCCTCTACCATTCCCAAGGTGCAGGAATTATTATTATATGCCATTTTATACAATGAAGGTAGATTATTTTACTCATGATGGAAAATTAAGATTATAAATTCCATGCATTCCTTATACTATAAATCAAGTGAATAACCCATGACACCCTCAATCAAATGATAATAAATATCTTGCTCTATAAGTTGATCCAAGACTTGAGAGGGTCGGAGGAGAGGGGATTGATAGATGACATCAAACCAAATTATGGTGCAATATTTATAGTAATAGTAGGTTCCTATAGGAATAAATTCCCTTATTATCTCATTTGAGAGTCACAACATGGGATTTTTATTAATAAACATGTAGAACATAGAGTATAAGGACTCATAGATGTCCTAGATGTGTTTCTTATAGTGGTGCATGTATAACTTATAAAATACCACATGAACCATAGATTAAGAAGGGGTCCATGGTGTAAACATAAATGGATTAAATTTAAGGGTGGAATATACTCTATCCAAAATATATCTCATCATATAAAATTTACCACCTCCTCTAGCATGACTGACAGCCTTGACTAGGTTGAAATTGATAAGGCTTATAAATTCTAAGACTTGGTTTCATTCAAGGGTGACGTTGAGCAGGAGCACCTAGATAATTTCCATATGAAAAAATAATTATCTTAAATCCTTCTATTATAATAATAGTAAAATCCTAACATGAACTCCTTCCTATAAATTGTATATGGGGTAAGCATTGATTTCATCCTTCATGGTACATCGATTTAGATTGATGACATAGTCTTCGATAAGCTCATATATTTCATGTGTATCAGTCTATATGTCTATTAAATTCTAGTCATAAATTAGGGTGTATTCAGAGGGATTATAGTACTTCTTGAAGGAAACTCTAGAGATGACAACAATTTTATTCTAGGGCCCCACAAAATATACCAAGTCTTGGGTAGCATAGTTTATGTGCACAAAGTTTTGCACCCTGTTGCTAAATATATCAACACATAGGAATACAAATTTATTATCTACAAATTTATGTAATAATTAATTACCTAGGGTTGTGAGCTCATCAAGTAACTTGGTCTCATCTTCATCATCATTTGAGATGGGTTTCTCTACATCTTCAATTTACTTGAACACTTTATTGTAATGCAATAAATAGGTTAAGTCTGATGATAAGGTGGTATCTTTATATGTAGGTTTAGATCTAGGGTTATAATATGATGTGGCCATGGTTGAGAGTTAAGATCTACCTATCATAAATCACTGAGTCTAAAGGAAACAATAAATCTTAGGAATGCATTCTAGGGAAGGATCCTTAAGAGTTGAGAATATTAATGGTGAATTAGATTTTCTAAGGAATTATAGGAATCCACCAAGATCTATTATATTAATGAAATTTAGGGGCTCACCTTTCATAAATTAAAATTTGAATTAGTCAAATAATTGACTCAAAAGTTTACTAATATAGAATTAAGTTAAATAATTTTGAAAATGTTCTTGTAGCTTAGATTTGGTGATGGTGAGGTGACACTTATGATTTGTTGAATAAGAGCTTGATTACCTAAATTAATTAATGCAATGTAATGATAGGCACACACATACATTATACCTTATATCACCTAAGGTATATTATAGTTGGTCTAGGTGTTCTCTATGAGTTAGGTAGTTTTTATACAATATTTGCTAATTAAGTGTAATTGAGGAGTCAATGTTTTTCCATTTTTGTACTAGAGTTAGCCACTTGGACCTATTGATTACACATGGCATTCCACTAATGGATTATGGATCAACTTATACCTTTCTTAGTTCATTCCAAACTATTTTGTCATTTTTCAAATAGAAGTGACATGTGTCACTTTATGATTGATTATAGGCACTAACTATAGTTTCATCTAGCTTAATAAGGATCCTTCAGGTGCTTTCTATCATTTCTATATAGAAGTGACACATGGTAGCATGTGGTTGGTTGAGATATATTAGAACTCTAACATATTTAATGCCTCTAAGAGACTAAAAATTATAACATGTTCCATAATTCAACCTCTCATTTATTAGGCTCTCTTAGGGCTCTAATAAGTTCCACATGGTAGCCTCTCATTCATTAGGCTCTCCTAGGAATTTGATAGATTTGACACCTCTAAGAGACTAGAAATTGTGACATGTTCCACATGGAAAACTCTCCTTCATTTAGCTCCTATAAGGCTATGACAACTCTAATTCCTCCAAGAGATTGGTAAGTATGACATGTTCTATGTGGTATCTTGTAATTTATCACACTCTCCTAAGGATTTGACTAATATTACACTTTTAGGAGATTGATAAGTCTGAAATGTTCCATATGATTAAATATCTTTCATTAAGCTCTTTCATTGGTCTAAAAAAATTAACACCTTTGAGAGACTAGCAAGTCTGACATGTTCCATGTGGTAGCTTCTCAATCATCAGGTTCTCCTGGGGATCTAATAGCTCTAACACTTCACAAATACTAACAAGTATAATAGGTTCCACATGGTGGCTTATGATTCATTAGGTTATCTTGTAAGATTAAATATAATTAACTAAGTCATAAAGGGATAGACAATCAAATTAAAGTTCACCTATCTACCTTTGAAGCTCCATGAAATGACAAGTAGGACTCAGGGATGATGTCATCCTAATAAAACCTACATTATTTTATTTATATGAAATAATAAAATTAGTGAAAAATATTCTAAGTATGTTAAAAATTTCATCTTTAAGAACATAAGGGATAAAATATTATAGACACAAGTGACTATAGGGATATTTATGATGATTATTCACTCACTAAGAATGTTAAAAAAAAATTAGTTGATCAAGGTGAAATAAGGGTTCAAGGTTTTGCATGGTTTAGGACCAAGTATGAGAATATTTGAGCTCTAGGAGAATTTTGATTTGATTTTTAATAGGGGTCCCATTTTCCTCTATGAAAAGGGGGCATGGTAGCCACTACTAATGGAGACATTGTAAGAAAAATGATGCCCCAACATTTATAACGTAGACTTCAGGTATCCATTATCGAAAAATGAGATAAAAAACAAAATATATTTTAGATAAACCTAGAGAAAAAGAGAGTATTCAATTATAATTCAACAAACAACATACTAGTATTTGACTTCTTCAAAAGGTAATTTTATGTAAAGAGTGATTTATTATTTGTTGCTACTACTTTGAATCCACTAGGCAAGTTTAGACACATCTCAAGAGCTTAGAGCTCCTTAAAAGGTAATTATTCATATAATATAGATAAAAAATGAAATATCATGAATTATTTTTCTACCAAAAATGTGTCTATAACCATGAAAGAGATGTTTTTGGTCCCACTCTGGCCCTTAATCCATTTCCAATAAGGCCAGAAAGCCTGCAATGGAGATTTCTCAAATACCCCTTTATTAGGAAGAAACTTAACATCTTTCATGAGATTTAGACTTCCTTTTATTTGAAATTTATTTCATTTAATCCAAGAGGGTTTTATAATGTTCCCAAGGTTGAGATATGGTTTATTGAGCTCTTTGTACCAAGAAGATCCTTTACTTGCTCAGTGATTTTTCCTTGATTAATATGTTCCTTTTAAGTGTTATGACAACCTTTATTAAAATAAAGATTTTATTAATTTAATTTATTAATTATAAATAAATGATTACTAATCCTTTCAGTTTATTAAATAAGGTCCCTTTTCTTATCACATTATTTAATAATTGGATCTTTCCATATATATTATAATTCTAGGACTATGTTTTTAGTGCCTTGTCAACTTTGAAGTGATCAAGCTTGATAGTATGAGGACCAATGTTTGGAGTTACCTTTACTTTTATAGAAATAGTTACATATCAGTAATCAACATGAGAATAAGGATAAAATTATGAAATATTAGAAAGGGTGAATGAGGGTAAAATAAGGGAAAGCCCTCGAAGTAAACAACACAAGAAAAATAAACAAAAAATAGTAATAAGAAACCAAAAAATCAAATTATAATATAATCAAACACACAACAAAATCAAACTAAATAAAATCTAATCTAATATATACATCAGTAGCCTTTACCCATGGGAGATATTTTTAAATTTCATTGGAAATAAAAATTGAGAAGTATTGTCTCAAGAACTATCCATTAAAAAGTAGTGGGATATAATTTCCTTTAAGGTATTTCAATCTAAATTCATTCTTCCCTAGCAATTTAGAGATCTAGTGTGGGACAATATAGAGTGGATAAAACTTGTAATGCTTCCTCTTATTTTCATGATATTTTTTGCATAGTAGGACTAGATCTAATATTCTAAAGTATTTTACCTTAGCTCTTTAGTCAAACCATATTTTGATAATTATTTAATGCCTACTAAAGCTTTATAAAACTTCTTCTCATCCATCATACAACTAGATGATCTCAAACAACATTGAGTCCACTTTACCATAATTTTACATATATTATTAAATTCACTTGTATGTGGGTATCTTGAGGTTTATTTGGAGTATGTGATGCAAACTATACACCAATAAAAAAGGTGAACTTTTGAGGGCTTGATTATATCTGGTGTGGTCAACCCAAAGAGCATAATTTAGTAGTGAATGTCAGTCCCTAGCTCTCTTTTCTATATATTTATTTATTGTATCAATTAGGTTCTTATTTTTTGACTCAACCAAAATATTCCCTTGCAAGTATTATTTTGATGAGAACCTCAAGGTGATGACATTCTCACAAGCCCATTCTGTGAGCTTAGCTAAATAGAATGGAGGTCCATTATCATAGACTAGCAAAGATGGGGTGCCAAACCATGTGGTTATGTCTTCCTCAATGAGTTTGATGACTTATTTGGCTATGTTATTCTTATACATTACTTTTGTACATCTTGTGTAGTAATTAGTGGCTATAAGTATGAATTTATGGCTAGCTGATGAATTTGGGTTGATTACTTTAATGAATTCAAGTCCCCATTGAGTGAAAAGATGCTCTTATATCATAAGTTAAATGGGAATTACTACATGAAATTCATTATTATAAAATGTTATATACTAATGGAATATGCATCCCTAAAGATAGTGATAAAATATTACCCAACTCAAAAAAAATTGTGAGCAGTTTTAGTACCTAAAGGATGGCCACTACCTAGTTTCTCATGGAAGCTATCCATTAAATCTTTTTCTTCTTATTCTGATAGGCATTTGAGATATATGCCATCATTATTATGTTTGTATATCACTCCTTTATCCATCATATAATGGGATTATTTCATCTTAAGATCTATTTTTTTCATTTGATTTAGTCCTAAAGGAGGGTTTCCATAAAGGAGATGGTGTAAAATTAGACCATACTAGTCTTAATGGACTACTTTTTATTGGTCCAACTACACCATAGTAATAGTTGGGTCAATTTAAATGATTAGATGGGTGGGACCTTGGTTGCAAACTAGGTTAATATTTTTTATTTCAAGGTCATACTCTTTTAGTTTGGCCATCCATTAACCTCTACATTCTCCTAACTCATTTTATCTCTACATGAATTTTTGAGCTAGGTTTGAGACAATGGCATGCATCTTGTTTCCAAGAATGTAATTCATAAACTTATTCACATATTTGATTAGAGCATAGTCATGTTTTTTTAAGTTATAACACTTTATTTTTACATCCTTAAAGTTTGTGATCATGAAGGTTATTAGATGATCATCTTTGTATTATTTTTAGGTGACCATCACTATGATGGTGTGATCTAAAGAAAAAGAGTAAAGGTATAAATTCTTCACATAGTCTAGACTAATTAAGATTGGTTCTTACATTATGACCTCCTTGATTTATGATAAGGATTTCTTAGTTATGTGAGTGTATTCCACCTTTTCTCCTTATTTCAACATTGCATTCATAGGTTTAACAATCTTAGTAAAACCATATATGAATTTATGTACAAAGTTAATCTTACCAAATAATGACTTAAGATAATTTTTATTGTTAGATAAAAATATTATATAAATTACACTAGCATGCTTAGGGTTGATAGAAATACATTTTTTGGTGGTGACATGACTAAGGAGCTTATCTTCCATCACACTAAATACACTATTCTTTAGGTTGATAGAAATGACATACATCATGTACCTTTTAAACACCTTCTAGAGATGGTGAACATGATCAGAGCTATTTTTTGAAAAAATAATTAAGTCATCCATATAAATAATTATGTATTTACCAATTATACCTTCAAAAGTAAAGTCTATGGATCTCTAAAAGGTGGATTCTATATTTATGAGGAAAAATGGCATTTGTTTGTAAGCAAAGGTACCTCACTTGGTTGAAAATGTAGTCTTGGATCACTCTTCTTGGTTGAACATAACTTGATTACATCCTAAGATCCATCCAAGAAGGACATCATCTAAGATCCACTCACCATATATATTACCTCATCAAGGGATGTAAAAGTGTAGTTATCTTTATCATAAGCTCAGTTTAAGTTTTATAAATTGACGCACATCTATATTTATCCATTATTTTTATGAATTGGCCTCAAATTAACTATCTATGTGGAGTGACAAACTAATAATATGATCCTAGATAAGATGAGCTTATAAACTTCCTTATGTATGAGCAATTCTAGGATCAAGTTCATAAGCCTTTGACTCTATCTAAAAGGTTTTTGGTTTGGATTAAGTAGAATAATATAGGTTAATACACTTGGGTTAAAGACCATGATTTATCCATAGTTCCAATAAATAACATCCATGTATTTTAACAATAGAATTTTAAGCTATTCAATTTTGGTAAGAGTGTAATCAAGCTAATTTAAACATTTTGAGGTTGGTTTTATGATCCTATATTAATGGTCTTAGACTTCTAGTCTACATATATTAGTCTTTTAGGTGGGTGAATTTCATGATTGAATATCCTCTTGATATATATCATTCCATTTAGAACTTAGTTTTATTTTAAATTCATAATGTCATCTAGGTAGTATTCTTCATTTGTGGCATCATCTCTCTTTTCCTCATCTATAACTTGGGTCTCAAATACCCTTCAATTATTAACTATATAATGTGTTAGTCATCCTCAAATACTTAGAAATTCTTCACATTATCAGGGACTAAAGGAAATGAGATGAGCTTTATTGAAAAGTTTTGTAATCATGTGTCACTTAGGGGTGTCAACTTTGTTGTAGAGGTTACCATTGAATTAACCACCTATTTTTATCCTTTAAGAATTGGGATGATATTGAAATAATTGAGAATTTATATTATATCCCATACCCAATTTTTATGCTTCCTCAAATAAGATAACTTACATTGGAATTTTCTCCTGGCTTAGTTCACTACTAGTTTAGAATCCCTAAATAATGTGATCTCTTTGAACCTATGTTTCAATGTAAACTATAGTCTTAAGATTAAAGATTCATACTCCACAATATTATTGGTACAAAGGAATTATAGTCTATAATTAACTAAGTGTCAGTTCCATTATGGGTCAATTAAGATATTTCCTTCCCCATAACCTTACTTAGAATGGCCCCAATCAAAGTATAGGGACCACAAAATTGATAATTTAGTATCTTTTTTATCTTGGTTTTCAACACATTTTTTAATAAAAGTATAATTTACTATGTTAGAAGATACTAGGTTTACCTTTTAATTGACCACATTGTATTATGTGATCATGTGTTTCATTCTAGGTTCTCTATCTACATGAATTTGATTAGGTACGCCTCTCCAAGGTAATCACATATGAAATATATTTGTATCCATGTACCGATTCAAGGTCTTATACTAGTCTCTATTAAGTAACATCCCATAGGATTTTGATATATCCACCACTAGGATGTTAATAAATTATTTTAAATTAGGCTTATAATCTAGTTACATATACATATTCAAGGGTTTTCCTACCATTCTAACCTTATAAATGTCCAACTAGACCACTATCTTGTCTTACTTAATAGGTGTTAACCTTAGTTTCCCATAAATTCTAGAAGGCATGATATTTTTTGAGGCTGTCTAATTAACTAGATAGTTACGAAGGTTCTTACCAAACAATCAAATAGTATGGAGGAAAGGTAGAACCTCAGTCTTATTCTTATATATTAACATGTTGGTGTGAGAAGGCTTAGGTTTGGGCTAGGTTGGTTTGTCTATGAGGGACTTTAGGAAGATATATATTTATTCAATGATCTAGGAAAGCTCATGTAAAGTGTTGTTTTCCTTTATCTTATTCATGTCCTCTACTATGTAATACCCATTCTTGATAAAAGTAGTCTAGGTCTCTTCAAGTGGATTGGAATTGTTAGCATTAGGAAGTGGAGAATCTTTTTGGGATCTAAGATCAAGAGGGATTGCACCATTATTAATAGGAGTGTAAATGGTAAGAGGATATTATTTTGTCCAGTTCTTAAGAGTGTATTTTCACCATTATAACTATTAAAAATCCTTTACCTCATTGGTAACCTCTTTTGGTTCATTTTCCTCTTGGCCAGGGAACTCTAAGGTTTCTAACACCATGGCAGTGCTCAGGGACCTCAAGGAGTCTAGAGTATCAACTTGACTTGTAGTATTGGGGTGGTTTGGTACTACCTCATATTATTCCATTTCCCTTTTAAATATGTCAAAGGCACTATAAAACATGATATAGTCTAACTCTCCATATTGGGATGTGTTGTGCACATGACACCAATTTGGTAAGGCCAACTTGTAGATGTTAATCTCAGGTAGTTTATTAGGTGAGGGTTTGGGTTAGTTGTTAGACTAGTTTTGGGGATGATTTTATCTCTAATAGGTGAATTACATAGTTGAAGTATCAACACCATTATTTCCAACCTATCTTTGGAGGCCTAGGAAGTCATTTTTGAGCTTTTGTACCATGCACTGTATAGGGTATAAATTAGTCTTGGTGGATTCTTGGGGCATACTTTAGACATTTTTCATGGAAAGTAATAGTGATTAATTTTAATATTGAGGCACTACCTCATTATTAATTGGGATAATAAATCCCAAGTTTTGGTTGGGAGTAACATGCCTTAAAGGAAGCTATTTTTTCACTAGCATGGGTTATGGCATGGGTACATTATGGTTAGTCAAAGATGGGTTTAAAAGTAGGCAGGTTTGGCTACACATTTTGTATTTTTGGTTCTAATATACCATTAGGTTTGAATTATCTATCTATTTTTATGGCCTTATAATAAGTTAAAGTAAAATCTCCCACTAAAGTGTCTCTATATAGGAACATAAAAGTCTAAGGGTTTAACACATTTTTATACATTTTGAGGGCTATTTGGTCTTTTAGTCTATATAACATAGTGTTTTGAATATAAATGTTATATAATAGAGTGTTAAACTTATTTATGGGCTCATATATTTCTCTCTTAATGCATTTAAATTATTAGTACACCACACTTGGGTCAATGATTTGCCTAAACTAGGTGAGGAACACATTGTTGAATTAGTCCCATATCATAATAGAACATTCAAGTAATTAAAGAACCAATCATATAATGTGTCCATCAATGTGAATGGTAAAATATTGTAGATAATATCCTCATGTTCTACATTAATAATCCTAAGAGTAGTTTTATATTCAGTCACATTATCTTTAGTGATACACCCCACACCTAGTGTGAATCTTTAGAGGTACCTTTTTGGTTCTTGGGTAGGTCATGGACAACTCCAAAAATGTTGATGGTAGAGTTGGATAACCATATCATAGGTGAAACCATGTGTGGAGGTATATTATAAGAAGGATGAGAGGATGAGCTAGTAGTGTGACCAAAGGTCTCAGTCTCCCTCTTAAAATTTTAGTCTTCCTATACATTTTAAAATAAGATATTATAAGTCAAACATTAATAGTTTGGGATCTAGGGATCCATACTATATGCTCTAAGTTATCTAGTAAGCTTAATTTTTTCAATCAATGATAATGGGTTCCCTAATTATAGTAGTAGCTATTGTTTAGTCTAAGATATATATCCCATTTACATGTATTGGGTTTGATGCATAGAACAAGCTTGGGGAAAAATTAGGGGACTTACATCTTATAATTTGAGGATTGTTGTTGAGATAATCTAGGGAATGAGTTGTAGGTATTATGCTCCATTAAATATCCTAGTAGGAGTATATCTCTAAGATATGCAATGTTACCACCAAAGGATCAATACCATTTTCCTCACTAACATAAAACTTGTACACATCTAGATAAATTGATTTAAATAGATTGAGATTTTGAGCTCTACTTGATTCACTTTATAATTTCTAAAAATGAGAACAAATATTAGCTGACAGTAAAAAACATAAAAAGGGAAAGAGGGTAAGGTATAAAATAAAAAGTCTCTAGATAAATGGCAACACCATTGCTTCAAGGACTAATAATGTGTTGAATTACAATTGTACCATTTTATTCTAAGTTTCACAATGGATCAAGTTTTAGTCACATAGGGAGAGAGTCTAAGGAGAAAGGGTGAATGTATAAGTTAATGATGCCTTTTATGAATGACTATGAATAAGCCTATAATTAATCACACATAGACCTTAAAATATTCAAAATAAAGTTAAGAACATCAAAGAACTCAACTAGAATAAATAAAGCTCATCCTAATTAATGCATAAATTCTACATAAAATCACAAATAACTATCTTCCAACATTAGTATTAATCTATTTAAAGCATAAATAAAGTGGAAGACATTATGAAACTAGACACTTAAATAGAAAAAATAGATATGTATTAATCTGGTAGCATTTGTTTACGAGTCAACCCTCTCAAAATATTACATAGTAGTATATATAGAAGAGAAATTGAACCCATTTCATAGTAGCATAAGTTCCCACTCTAGGCCACCATGGCTTGAAATGGTTGTAATACAATTATAACAAAAAGATTCCTAATTCCAAAACAAGTGGAATATAATTCCTAGGGCCCACTAGGATAAAATCAAGATGAGGTTGGAGGTGGACCACTTCCTAATTACTTGGGATGTACTTAGTTTTTAGTGCAACTACAACTAATTTAAACTCATGATCCAAATTTTAAAGGTTTATAGACATTTCTTAAAATATTTCCTCATCCTAGATCAATCATGATTATTGGACTTGGAGTGCAGCCTCAAATGAAACCTTCACTTTAAACACCTGGAGAATTGTATATGTTGACTAGGTTACTAGCTCTAGAATCACCTTGGCCCCTACCCTATTTTATTTCTCCACTTTCCTCCTCATAACCTAGTTGAATTGGGATAGGTGGTCTTCAAATTCCTCATTATATATCAGGGTGACATCTAAGTGGAATAAAATAATGATTTTGACATCTTTGAAATAGGTCAACATCTAATGCTTGATCTTCTCTAAAGGCTCAATTACTATTTATGTCAAGTCTAACCACTCCTAAATTTAAGTCCTCATGCTCCCAACATATGTTTGGTAGAGGTTTAGGTCCACTAGAGGCATCAACTTAAGATCTAGGAACATGTACTTATGAATAAATAAAATTATCCTATTGCACTTACTATCTATGTGAGTAACTATCTTAAAATTTTCTTAAGTGCATTGGATGTGATCTATGCTCATGGATATGGCTCTAGTCATGTTTTCAACATTTGTAACTAGTAATTCAAGGGCCTCCATAGCTAGACCAATTAGCTTCACTAGGAAAGTGGTCATCACCTATGATCTAATTGATATAAGTTTCTCCTTCATTTATTCCATGAGCTTCTTAGACATCTCATTACCAACCCAAAGCATAGATAAAGGTTCTTCAACCACTTTATCCTCCCCACTAAATGTCTTCACTATTGTTAGGTAGAATAGGTCATGCTTAGTTCACCATACCAATTGGTCCCCTTCCTGGGTGAAACTCTATGTAATAAGTCTTTTCACCCAATCTATTTATTGAACTCCCACTGTACATCTAGATTTCCCCAATAGACCATTTATGAACTCTATGTTTTATTAGGTGCTAGGAACCCAATCTAGGTTGGTCATGAAATAACTCTAAAGGTACTAGAAGAGAATGAAGTTAGGGTGGGAAAGGTAGATTTATATGGAATAGGCCTAAGAGGAAGAATAATATATGAAGTATAAGTAATGAATAAATATATGAGTGGAAGAGGAGGGGGAATGGAAGTGAAAGGAGGAAGGATGAATGGGGATCCCTATGGGAAAATTGGGCTTGCCATTAGTTAGTGGTCATGTTAACCTATAGATTAATGGCACCTAGGTGTGGGGTGTTCAATAAGAATGAGTAAATTAGTTGGTTAAATACGAATACTTTGGGTCCCATGTGATAGAAAAGGAGGACTGGGAATAATGGGAAGAGCAAGTTGAATAGAAGGATGAGAGAGATCTGCCTTTTACCTTTTCTTAGATATCTTTCCTATGTTAGTTAGAATTGTGGTTGTGGTGAAGGATCTATATTGGCAACTATAGCCTAAACTAGGGGCATAAAAAATATACCTTATTAAAATTTAGTGACCTATATAAGTGGAGGTGGTAGAGTTTAAGTCAATATTGAGGAAGGCAAAGCTCATGGAGGTGAAGGAACTGAGAACCCTTTTATGATTTTCCTAAACATTTGGGGTGTATTTTCTTAAATGTACTATGCTATTTGAATTAGAATGGGATCTAGTGATATATAAGATAGAAGTGGCTTCATTGGAAGATCATGTGGAGGTGGCATCAACTTTTCTTCATGGACTAGTCTAGATTGGGATTGATTTCATTTATTTTTTGTTACTTCCACCTGTGCTAGTACTTCAACATCATTGATTGGGTTTAAATGAATCTATTAATCCTCATGAGGCTCAAGGTGGTATGTTATATTAATTTTGGCCATGTATTTCACCACATGGGTGATGATAAGCCCATAGGGATCCCATTATCTATGATCTACCATTTCTAAGGCATAATAATTCCTTTTCTATGCAATATTATACAAATAAGGTAGCTTATTATACTCATGGTGGAAAATGAATATTAATAATTATTAACATGCCTTCTTATTGTGATCAAGTAAATAACCCATGACACCATTAATCAACTAATAATAAATATCTTTCTCTATGAGGTGATCAAGGACTTGATAGGGTAAGAGGATAAGGGATTTCCAAATGTCCTCCACTCAAATGATGGTGTGATTCTTGTCGTACTAGTAGGTACCTATGGGTAGGGGCATCATTTTGATCTCATATAAGAGTCAAAACATGGGGCTCTTATTAATTTATATATAGAACACTGGATAGAAGTAATCATAGATGTCCTATATGTGGTTCATATAGTGGTGCGTGTGTAACTTATAGAACAAAACATGAACCATAAATCCATAAAGGGCCCATGGTGGAAACATATATGTATTAAATGTGTGGGTGGCATAGAATGCATCCACAAGATAGCTCATAATATAAATTTTTCCACCTCATATGTCCTTAATAATTCCATTGAATAAGTTGAAATCAATGAGTTTTCTGAGGTATATGAATTGATTTATTTTGAGGATGATTTTGATTAAGGGAACCTAGATTTTTTTCACATGTAAAACATCCTTATATTAGAATAAAAAATTCAATAGGATCATCCAAAAATTATTTCCTTATTGGAGGGTGTGGATGGGGTAAGCATTGATATCATCCTTCTCAGCCCATCAGTCTAGATTGATGGCTTAGTCTTGGAAAACCCCATATATTTCATGTGTATCAATCCATGTGTAAAATAAATTATGGTTATACATTAGGGTGTCCTTTGGTAGATTACAATATCTATTGAAATTATATCTAAAGATGTCTATGATTTTATTAGTAGACCTCACAAAGTATACTAGGTCTTGGGTAGTATTGTATACACATACAGAGTTTCATAACATGTTTCCAAATAGATCAAAGTGTGAATACCTTTGGATTGGTTTAAAATTTGTGTAATATTGACTTCCCCAAGTCTAAGAGATCATAAAGGAACTTAGTATCATCTTCCTCATCATCCTAGGTGGGTTTCTCTATATCTTCTATTACCTAGAACACTTTGTTGTAATGCTCAAAATTAGTCAGGTTTGATGAAAAAGTGGTATATTTGTACTTATTATTGGGTCCAGGGTTGGAATATTATGTATTCATGGTTGAGAGTTGGGATATATTTAGCATGGAACTTAAATCTTGAGATAAGCACTAAATATTGAGAATGTACTATAGGGAAGGATCATTGGAAGTTTAGATTAGTAATGATAATAAAATTACCTTAAGGACTTATAAGACTCTAATAATATCTATTGTATTAATGGATTTTTTGGGATCACTTTTCATGAATTCAAATTTTAGTTGGTGGAACAATCCAATTGAATGTTTCTTGATCTGGAATCAACTCATAATTTTTAAAACACACTCTTAATTTAGATTTGGTTTTGGTGAGGAGATGGTTATGAGTTTTTGAATCAAATCCCAATTAACCATATTTATTAATGTAA
The DNA here is from genome assembly GCA_037957365.1 of Torreya grandis. Classification (NCBI taxonomy): domain Eukaryota; kingdom Viridiplantae; phylum Streptophyta; class Pinopsida; order Cupressales; family Taxaceae; genus Torreya; species Torreya grandis. The sequence continues at coordinate 1,766,569 of JARHVA010000104.1, forward strand.
GGGAATGGCAGTCATACACATACTTTATTCCTTATGTCATCTTAGGTATCATCTAGTTGGGCCACATGTTCTTTACTAGTTAGGTACTTTCTCTGCAGGCTATGCCAACTAGTCACAGTTGGGGTGTCATTATTTTGTCTTTTTGTGTACAAGATTTTTCCACTTGGACCCACTAAGTACACATGTCATTCCACTATAATCTTATGTATCAACCTTTACAATTATTTTTCCTTTCCAAAGTCATTCAAAACCATTTTTCCATTTTTTGAATGCAATTGACATGTGGTTCTTTATGATTAGTTATAGGCTCTGACTATACTTCCTTTCTAGCTCAATCGAGATGCTCCAGGGTCTTTATATTATATTATTATAAAAGTTACATGTGGTAGCCTATGGTTGGTTAGGATCTTGTAGGGCTTTGATATATCTAATGCTTTAGGGATATTAGAAAGCATAACATGTTACACATGGCATCCTCTCATTCATTACTATCTCCCAATGCTATGATATCTTTGACACCTTTGGGAGAATGAAAATTATGATAGGTTTCATGTGGTAGATTCTAATTTGTTGGTTTATCTTATATCTCTAACAAATATGACACCTCCAAGAGATTGACAAGTCTGATATGTTCCATGTGGTAGCCTCTCATTAGTCAAACACTCCTAAGGATATGATAGTTCTAATGCCTCTTAGAGACTAGTAATTTTGACACGTTTCATGTGGTAGCCTCTCATTAATTAGGATATCCTAGGGATGTAACACCTTTGACACCTTTAGGATACTATGAAGTCTGATAGGATCCATGTGGTAGCTTCTCATTCTTTTAATTCTCTTTAAAGATTTATGAAAAGTGAATATCATAAAAAGGCCAGATAATCAAATGAAATCTCACATGTCTTCCACCGAAGAACCATGAAATACTAAGTAGGACTCTAGGGTGATGTCATCCTTATAAAACATACATAATTTTAATTTTGTGAAGTAATACAATTAGCATAAAATATTCTAAGTATGGGTAAATTTTTGTATTAAAATACATAAGGGATAAGCTATTATAGACACATGTTACTATAGGGATATTTATGATGACCATTAACTCACTATGAATGTTTTAAAATATTTATTTTATCAAGGAAAAATATGGGTTCAAGTTTTTTCATGGTTTGGGATCAAGTATGAGAATATTTGAGCTCCAAAAAAATTTGAGTTAAGAGTTTTCAAAAAGGATCTCCTTTTCCTTGTGAAAAAGGGGGTGTGTTGGCCACAAAAAGATTGTTATCTAAGCATGGTTATTACTTAATTTTTCAATCATATTATATCCTTTAGACTTAATTTATATCTTAGGCTTAGGAGGAACTTTTTGTATATTAACATGTTGTTGAATAGGTTGGGCACTCTTTCCTTTTCATATAGTGACAACGTGGACCATGGAATATAATATAAGTTTTGGGTGAATAACTGGAGTGGGATGATAAATATCACTTAAATAGGATTTAGGTGGAAATAAAGGTTAAGAACATGCATGTTGGAACCTAGTGACAATGGTGTTTCAATAATAATTAAAAAGAGGGATTATATTTTTATCTATTTGTGAAATTTGTCGATTCCATTTGAGCATAGTTTTGATTAACGTAATAATGTATGAAATATAATAAATAATGATTATAATGATGATTTTAGCAAGTTAAAATTTACCATATGTAATCATTTTATTGAACACAATTTATTCCTTTTAACTTTGAAATAAATTTTATTTTTTAAATATATTTTAACAATTTAGAAATTAACAAATAATAAAACCCTAAGGCACACTAGGATTGAAATTAGAAATAGTTAGAGGTCATGTTCACCAAATTTTTAATCCTTTATGAAAATAAGGGTTAACATAAAAGTAGTAGTCCAATAAAGTAAGGAGTAAGCTACTTTAAAAAATCAAGCTAATTAATGAATTTAGATTCTACTAATATTTTTATAAGAAATATTGAATCTAAGCATATGTAAAATAGAAAAAGTATAAAATTCAATATTTTGATAATATAAATATGGAGGAATTGTACTTATATTATAAAATAATTCATAGGTAGGTTTAAGTAATAAAGGTGTATAATTAAACTGTATGATGATTCTTATCTAGTTTATAGATTCTAAAAATTAGCTTTCTCTTAACACAATCACTTGCATCACCATGTGGACACTTGCATCAACACAACTATTTGTGATTTAATGCATCTATCCTATGTGGATTATTTACTATTGGCTTAAAATTCCACATATCTATTTTTTGGTTGTGTGTCACCTTTTAAATTTTGTGTTCAATTCATGTCCATAGGCTCTTGATGTCAGAATATGGCCCAAACCCTATATCATTCTCTTAGGTCTTGTTACCTTGTTAAAAGTGGATTAGTGGGTTGATGGAGTTTAAATAACCTCAAATAAAAATAATTAATGAGTGATGCCTACATATACAATAATATGAAAAGGGCCTTAACCTATGTATTTATCTCCTATGTGTTTAAATGTGTGTGAACAATGGTTTATAATTTACTTGAGAGGTGTTTGCCAGATGTTTTCTAGATAAATAATGAGTTGGATTTAACTTGTATTTATACCACCTCTTTTAAAAAGTTTATCAATGAAAGGTTAGTAAAATAAAATAGGCCAACCAATACATATTGAAATATTTGTAAATTTGAGTATTTATAAGGCACAAACACTTACATTGGAGAATGGAAAACAAGATCGATGCTATTATCTAAGTATGTATGCAATTGTCTATGAAAATATAAGGTTACTGACACTATGTAAATTATAATGAAGTATTTGTGTCATATTTTAAGTGTATTATGGGATCAATTGATATATGAAATCTTAATAATAGGGTTAGATATAAGATAAGCATTTAGGCCAAGTAAGATGGTGAACACAAGACTATAATTTGCAAGGAAGGTCAAGAAATGAAGGGTAGAGCATTAAGTGGTATTTTTCAAGTGTATAAAACTAATTACCATATAAATATAGATTTAAGCATATAAAATTGGATATAAGTACATTTTAATAGTCATCACACATACTTTAGGCCCCCATCCAATTAATTTAGAAAGTTAGCTCTCGTACTGAGCCTTAATACCATATCTTTGTCATATATTATAGAACTCCTTAATCTTCTTGTTTATGAAGTGCTCTGATAATTATAATTTACGTAATTTATACCTAAAAATATCATAGGTAACAAAATATCTATCCAAATATAACTTATGGTCTTTATTACTCCACTATATCCTCATTACATCTCTAAGGAGGATAGGAAAACATGCATTGATTTTAAAGTCTCATAAGCTTGTAAACTGAAGCAACTATCCTAAATCAAAATCCATGCCTTCATAATAAAACCATTTCCCTATCCATGAAAATTGGATGGTTAGAGTCTCAATAAGTATAAAAAATAATCCCTAGGTCACTCTTAGGTGGTTGAGGATCCTCCTACCTTTGTCTATGTGGTGAATAAACTCTTTCTACTTTTTTTTAGGAAATATGTTGTTAGTACTCATACGATTCAATAAAATTTTAATAGTTAGATAAAAATAAATAATTGAGTGAGTTGTAACTCATGTAGATAGAGGTAGCTAGGATATCTTGTGAAAAAATCTTAGGGAATAAGTTGAGAGAATAAAGGTTTCTTGAGTCATTAAGGGGATTTGAGATTGGTGTTGAATTATTATATGAAAGAGTTCATTCACCTATATATTGTAACCATGTAACATCCCCACTAGGATTGACTTAGAATAATGTTAAATTTATTTCAAAATTTAATCAACATATTCTTTCATTAGACTTCACCAAAAGAATCTAATTAATGATCTAGATAAAACACTCTAAGTATGTTAACTTGTAAAATAAGCATGTAACATCTATCTTTCACTAATCACTATCATCAGATGAAATAAAACATAACCAAATATACAAAGTAATTATAGATTTATATCCATGAATGGTACAAATATATAACATTGCTATCAATGTACAATGACTAAATAATTACATCTCATTAAGGATAATGTTTCAATAGTAATAATACAATACAAGATATAAGGATCCATAGAGCATGAGTTCCAAAACTCTAGTATCTATTACAATCTCAAGTGTAGTATCCAAATAAGCACTTTTGTGGGGATGGAGATAATCATTCAATTGCTTTTCCGCACCAACCAAAAACCATCAATCCCTTGCACAATCCTCCATCAGGGAATGGATCTCTCTTCATAGATGAATAGATATTATAGGTGCTAGAATACAAAGAGATGAGCTAGTACCCATGTGATGTAAGATTTATAATACATGATGTGTACCATAAAGAAAATGCATTCTTACATGACATCTCACAAACATGTAAATCATATGTATGAAATGACAATGCCAAACTAACATTACTTTGGTTCAATATTTATTGATCTCTAGGATCATTTAAATTCATACACATAATTTGATCAAATTAATTTCATCTGACATTGGTGATGTTGGTAAGCTAGTGAAATCCATCTCACTACTTAGTACCAATAGTGTGAGATTTGGTTAACATATATATAACCAATAGATTCATATAGATTACTTCCTTTTAGTAGGCATAAAACATGATAAACATAAGAATAATCAAAATTCATACATTTAGTCCATCAAATGTACGAATGAATCTCCACTATATTATTTATCACATAAGTAATAAACATAACAAGTACAATTTATACCAACTAGGTATAATCTATATTTATATTGCATATTTCCAAATTTTGTAAGTAGATTCAATTATATACATTCTTTGATGAACAATAATATCATAGTCCATTGTTCATATGTATAAATACTTAATTACAAACAACCAGTCGTGATTAAAAAAATCATAATTCTGTCAAAAACCTAGTCTTTTGTTAAATAACTTGTTATATTTTTTGGAGGTTGTATTCATATATACATAGTATTATATTCTTTAAGAATCTATGAATTATTTTTTAATAAACAATAAAACTATGAACATAAGCAAACCTCCCAATGTACTAATATATGTTATATATGAATAAGAGTACCTAAGTCCTCATGTCAGTATATTTCATATATATGATCACTTATACATACTAAATAAATTCATAATACATACCATATATAGGTACTCAAATAGTATACACACACACACACACAAATATATATTACATAAATGTCATCAGTCAGTTATATTTTTAATCAAGAACTTCAACCATTATAAATTTTCTAATCATAAATACATTCATGAGTAACCATAATATATTAATATTCCCATATTGTTAATAACCAAGTACTATAGACAGTAGACTGTCTATATTAAGTCAAATTGACATCAAACAAGTATTTAATTTTCTTAAGCTTAGTTTGATGTATATCATAAGTGTCAAACCCATTTACTCAACCCAATATATAACTAAAATTCATATTATCTAAATAATACATATGTAGGACCCCAATATGTTTCAATTTAATGGCATCATGTATTTCCAGTGAATGATTTAAGATTACGTAACATGCTACAAGTTTACTAGCAAAACTTACAACTAATACTCTTTTCCCATAAGTGATATACACATCATAAAATAAAACTAATTGGTACATGAAATTGTGTTTTTCTATATGTACATGTAATTATAATAGTGACCTTGATTTGTGTGTAATATCCTATAGAGTATAAATATTATAACTAATATAGGCTTATTAAACATATACATGCATTCCCTTGTACCAATTACACTCAGACCTCTACCTAATTACTCATTTTGAAGGATGATTTCACACATGCCATACTATATAACATACTTATATCAATCAATATGAAAATAAATCCATTATTTCATTGAGGTTGCATAGTCCATTAACAAAGTTTACACAAATCACTATTTTGAATAACCTTATACATAGTTTGTAATATGTTATATAATTCACTATCTTAATTATCATAATACACAATTTCATTGTATTATATGTAATCATATTTTTTATAAAGTATGAATTAAATATTATCATATAAAGAGAACCCCAGTGATCATGTTTATCATCAAACATCTACTCTTGAAGGCTCTCTACCATTTGTGGACACAATATTTTTGTAGGCAAAAGTTTTTTTATAAAAAAGGATTTCACTTCCCTAGGGATTTGGTGGGACACCTAAATATTCAAATTGTATTCAAAAATCAAAATAAAGTCACCACTATTCAGAATGGAATTAGTGGTGAAAGAGTGAGATGGGTAGAAGTTTTGAGAATTTAGTTTTCATCAGGAATGTGCAAGTTGAAATAACATTAGAACATGTCAAAATATGATCAATGAGTTTGTAGAAAATCGAATGAGGGGATTTATCCTTGTAATATACTTAAGGATTCATGGTATAATATTTAATGAATTAAGAACCAAAACTACATAGAAGATATGGTAAATTAGAATATTGTTGATTTATTAAAAAGATAATGTAAAGAGTATATGACAATGAAAAGAGAAGATCAGAGGAATAATTGACAACATAAAGGAATCAAAATATCTTTTATATAATGTGAAGGGATCCAAGTAATTTGAGGTTAATTTTTATTGGGTCATTTGGCACCTTGGAAGAAGGCCATGGCTTTAACTTCACTGATCTATATATGCACTATGAAAAAATATATTCATGCCTACACTCAAGTTAGAACCCCATTAAGGGCTTAGATTCCAAGGAAATAGGTCGATTTAGATATCAATCTAAGTTTTCATATTTTGAATTTTATTTCCTCTACTTATCCTATTCCTTCTTCAACTCACACTCCCCTCTCTTCTCTTATTCCCTTTTTATCATTTTACATAGTGCTTTTTCCTTTCTTTTCATTGCACCTATCTTGATTTTCTTTAAAGCTCACCACTTTTTAGCTTGCCATTATTTTTTATTTTTCACTTTACTCCAATTAATTTTATTTCTTAATTATTTATTTTATTTCCTAATTATTAACATCCACTAGAATTTCTAATTATAACACAATACAATGCAATTGCTAATTATAACATAATTGCTTTATTTGTTACTAACTCAACATAGGTAAACAATCATCATGATTTAATGAAAATATAAATAATATAAATTCAATTATATTCCCTTAAAAAATAATTGATAGTTTGGACAATTATTATACCATTCATAACAATATTATAACAATGCAATCATTTTGTCCTTAATACATTTTATAGTTTATCTCTCTCTCTGTGTGTGTGTGTGTGTGTGTGTGTGTGTGTGTGTGTGTGTGTGTGTGTGTGTGTGTGTGTGTGTGTGTGTGTGTGTGTGTGTGTGTGTGTGTGTGTGTGTGTGTGTGTGTGTGTGTTAAGGTGTTTAATCCATATATGATATTCCAAAATACCATAAAGATAACTAGTTAACATTTAAAATAAATGAGGGTTAATATATATACATTAGTATTAAATACTACTTAAATTTACGTTATAAAAAAAAAATGACATGACATAAACACACAATAACCTTATACCTATAATCTAATTATAATAACCAAAGCAAAATAACACAAGATTAATTCCACATGATAATTAAACTAAACAAAAACACCACTAATATGTGTAAACAATTATCTAAATGCAGTCATCAAAATGTACTAATGTTAACCACTCAAACTATGCATATAATGAGTACCATTAACATGATGTGTGCATGGGTTTTATTCATTCCTCTATCATCCCTCAATACCTCCATATACACCACCCTCTCTAATGATTCTTTCCCTCCATCAATCTCTTAGGGATGAATATTTCTTGCATCAAACTCATGATAGAAGGTAGTTATCTCATAATATCATGACATATATCATAAAATACTATTGTAATAACAAATATACATGATCATAGTGTAAATAATATACAATAAAAATAACTCATAAAAATTCAATCATGAAATAAAAGCAACATACAACTATTCCATTGAAACATATGATTTATATATTAGTTAAATAATAATAAAATAAAATTTCCAACCATAAAAATCCATGGACAATCAAGTAAAATTTCTTAGAAAGGAATCATTATGTGATAAACTAATCAAACTAAATAAAATATCCCAAGAAAATTAGAACAATGGTGTAATATTGAGTATAGTATGATCTATATTATACATTTGGTGAGTGAAATCTAAGCCAAATTTATCAGTTTTGGAGGAATATGTGACCTCTAATTAGGTTGAGAGGTCTCTTGTGATGGGGTTAAGAGTGTCTATGTGACTCCTCTCTAACTTATATAAATATATATTGAAGTACCCCTATCATCTAATATAGGTTTTGAAGATTCTATGGTCCATTTTCCATTGAAGTGATGGTTTTTATAGTGGTGGGAGCCCTACATCCTCTATTGGAGCCATTGTTTTCCATTCTAGAGTTTCATCCTGCATAAGCATAGGATGGGTATTAGATAATTATGGAAGGAGGGGTTTAAATAAGCATTTACCAAAAGCTATTATTGTTTAAATCAAGATCTGATACCAAAATATCATGCCTAAAAACACACTAAATAAATCTCATAAAATGAGTTTAAAAAAACTATGGTTAAAAGTACATTGTTAAGTAAACTCTAGTTAAACAATGGAGTAGTCATGGCCAACTACTAAAGTTTGTTATAAGATAACTATTTAATTTAATAAATTCACTTATAATTTACTCTTTGTGTATCAAATTAATATTACTCATTCTATAATTATTATCCTATATAGAGTTAAATAATACACTTTTAAAATTATAAGGGAAAATATTTTATTTAAAAAGTGTTTAGTAAAGTTTAATTACAAGGTTTCTTAATTAATTAAAAGTAATTTAAAAAGGGTTAGAATATTTACCACTTGTTTCATATTATTGTGGGTGAAATATCCACCATTAGATTTAAAATCTCTACACCCTAGGATCTATGATCTAGGAATTTGACTCAAGAGAGGATGGTTAGTATTGTGTTAGTTCCAAAATGAAAAAAAATTGAAATAAACACACTAATAACATAACATCTCTAGGCCTAGACACTATGGAGAGCTTAGTTAACAAAATAAAATGATAAACACAACTAAAAATCAAGGAATGAAAACAAAATAATTACTTAACCTTCCTTGGATACTCCAAATGCCTTTGTAGTGGTGGCTTTCTTGATTTATGCTCATGAAGTCCTTAGCAATGGAAGCTTGGATACCTCCATCTCTCCTTGGCACCTTTGGCTTTGGCTTGGCATGGCTTGGAATCAATTTGGTATGGTAAAACTAGTTTATTGAAGCTTTTAGAACTATTTAAGCATTATAACATTGCATAATCAAGACTTAGAAATGATGTTCATGGCCTCTCTATTTATATATTTTTACAAATGTCTAGAATCAACATGAACCATCCATCTTAAGATTGAGATGTGTGGTTACAAATTAATTAAATTTATGTAATTAAGTTCATAATTATCTTCATCATGACATTGGAAGAAGGGTAAATTAAGAGGCATGGAGGACATCATAGAATGAATTGATGAGGCATGGAGGGATTTGAACCCTAATATTTGTGGCATTTATGGCCTAGGGATGTCTTCACAAGAAATTAGGTCACCTAATGATGTAGATATTCAATATTCATTTTCAAAAATAAGTATTCAATAAGTTTCCATGGAATTATTGACTAGGCCTTGATTTGGATTAATTAACTCTTAAGCATGTTTAAGCAATTTGTGCACAAATTACTTAGATTGATCAGAATGCTTTGTTATTGGTCCAAAATTCAATTGGATTGGAATTCTAAGGCAATGTTAGATGCATTGTAACCATAATCCAATTTAGGATGTTATTGACAAAAAATAACAAAGGCATTCATCTTGTGAAAGAGATTTAATAGGAAAGAGCAATCCAAAGACCGTAGGTGCAAATTTGGAATTTTGACTCAAAATGATCTAATCAAAGTTAGCTGGCCCACAAATTAAATTGCCTTATTTAGGGGTACCCTAGCCAAAATCAGCACTTGAATATGTCAATTTCACATCATTTATCATGTTTTAGTGTTTTTAGGCCAAATTATGCATTTTGGGTGGAAATTGACCAAAAGCTTGATTGGGGGATTATTGGTGGCTAGTTTTAGGTATCTATAGTTTGCTCCTATTTGGGAAGGCATTATAAGCTATAAGCACAGTAACATCTTCTCAAAGAGTGAAAAAATATTGTATGCATACAACTATAATAATGATAAACTAGCTATATGATGCCCCCTCAAGGGAATGGTTGGCACACGTAGGTCAGTAAACAATCCCTTAAAAAGAAAGAAGCAAAATGAGGGGACCAAATAAAGGAAAGATGATGGAGTGAAAAAATAATTATAGTGAAAAAGTAGTTAAAATAATTGAGAATGTAAGTGGGATGGTGTACAATGGTTTTCCCGATGGTAGTTATAAACATTTTACCCTAATGGTGATAATATGGTATGATAACACAATGATTTGCATAGTTATAATAATTGAGAAGATGGAGCTACCATAGTTAGGATAGACAAACAAGATAATAACATGCCCTTGTATAGGCAAAAAAAGTAAAGTGGTGACAACATAATAATCTACCCAAATGTGGTTATAATCATTGATAAATGTTTGGGGGATGGTGTGTAATGATTTGTCCATAAGTAGTTATAATCATTGGACCCTAATTATGGAAAACATGATAAACTTGGCTGAGGATGATGACAACTTAACACAGAGGGTAATGATGAATTGGAATAACCTACTAGTAGGGAGATGCTCATCTGAACTAATAAATATTGAAATTATTTCATGTTTAATTACTCTATTTAGGATATGATTAGGATGGAATCAAGATGTCAGTGCTAAAGAGATACCACCATTATTGAATAGACTTATTGAAGCTAAGGTTTGTTGTAGCATGTGTCGATAGGCATCATATTATAACATCATAAGGACTTGGCCAAAATATGCATGAGGAGTGAATACCATAATCCAATACTCAATAGAAAACAATGCACCAATGATAGAGACCATGATGATAATGTAAACATATGAATATGGATGGATTTGAGTATAAGTGTGGTAAAATAATTACCTAATGAACACACATAAAAAAATCAAGGCAACCACATTTAAATAAAATAAACAGGTAGACAAAAAAATAAAAATAAGTAGAAACAAACAAATAAATAATGCAATAGAAACCCTACGAACATTACCCCTAGAAAATAGGTGATAACTTAACAAATGAACAAAATGGTGGAATAGAAAAAAAAGGAATGGGGTGGCCAAGATATCTCTATATGCACTAGGTAAGTAGACATTGCCTACATAGTTCCATGGATGTATTATCCAATAAAATTTTTTAGGCTAAATGTAGTTCTCCTAAGAAATGGGAAGAATGTGATAATTGATGAATAAAAACATAATGGATGTGATAGAAGAAGAGAAATGGTCTTGAAAAATGGCAAGTGCATGAGATAAAAGGCCAAATAAGGATGGGGAAACTAAATGACAAGTGTTTTTCTTGTAACTTAGTAAGGGCTCCCAAAATCCTTAAGGCAAATAAGTGGTTAATGTTTTTATTCTTTTCTAATGATTTTTGGAATTTTTTGAAGTATCTCAACTTGATCAAGAATGATGAGATACTAAATGGTTCAAGCTCAAAAAATGGAGAGAGCGTTTAAACTAAGGTTTCTCACAAAATGGAGAGAGTGTGGCTTAGATTGCTTGTAAAATGTTGAAAGCATTTAAACAAAGGTTACTCACAAAAATGTGAGAGCATGGCTTAAGTTGCTCACAAAATGGTAAGAGTGTGGCTTAGGTTTTTCACAAAATGGTAAGAGTATGGCTTAGGTTACTAAAAAAATGGTAAGATTGTGGCTTAGGTTGCTCTTAAAATGGTGAGATCATTTAAATGAAGCTTTCTCAAAAAATAGTGAGAGCATTCAAAAAAGGGTGATTGAGCTGACCTCAACAAGTATTGAGTGTGACCTATATAGTCCTAGAGTAGGACCTCAAGTCATTGTAGTTTTACCCTTATAGTGGAGGAACTTGACTAGTATAACAATCAATTCAAACAAAATAAGCATAGTTAGTAAAAAGGAATAGTGTGGCATAGGAAGTGACAAGTTGGTATGTCAAGGCTTAATGTTGAACCTAATTTACCCATAGGTGGTTATAACTAGGACACAACAACATAGATCAATAGTACAAATTTTCCCAAATGTAGTTATAATTCATAGAAATATTGGTGGTAATAAATGAAGGATGCAATTACCAAAACTTTTGTCACACTATCCCAAAATATGCTCTCTATATAAAGTACTTAAACTAACTGATGAACTAATCAGATACCTCAATGCTAAAACTACTTAATGAATGATAAAAACCAAGGTCAAATGGGCTAGGCTTTAGAAGACACTAGGTCGATAAAATAAAAGAAAAAATTAGATATAATAAAGAGATGAATAAGGATGGTATTTGTATAAAGAATAATAGTGATAAAATGCCATAGCTAAAATGGTCCTTATAGATAATACACCTTAGCATTCAAGCATAGTACTGCTTGAGATGAATAAAATTCATCAGCTCTGAAAGTTCATCACCATCTAGTGTGGTAAGCCTGTATGCTCCTAATCTATAATCTGTAGTGATGATGAAATTCCCTATCCAATTTGGTTTAAATTTCCCTTTATAATTCTTCTCAGTCATAGTATTCTTTTGGTTTTCTTTAAGAACAAGATCCCCAAGTTCAAATGTTCTATACTTAACATGTTGATTATAGTGGCCTTTGAGTCAGTTTTGATATGCTTGAAGATTATTGAGCATGACTGTGTGTTTCTCATCAAGTATGTCTAGCTCTTACAGGTGAGCTACTCGATAGTCATGATCATCCATGTTGTGCTTAAAAGAGATGAGTAGTGAAGGAAATTTGACCTTAATGGAAAGGATGGATTTAGTACCATAAATGAGTATGGAGTGGCTCTTGTGGGAGTATGATGATTGGTATAGTATGACCAAAGGGCAGGGAATATCTATAGGTGCCAATCATGATTGGCATCATTGAAAATATTTTAGAGAATATTAAAAATGGTTTTGTTGGATGCCTTAGCTTGGCCATTACCTTAAGGGTAATATGCTATAGAAAAATGTTGTGTGATGTTATATTCAATACATAACTGGTCTACATCTTTATTCTTGAATGATCCTCCATTATCAGATATAATGTCAGAGGGGATACTATAGTGGCAAATGAGATGGTTGAAAATGAATTTGGAAATTTGCTTTCTAGTCACGTAAGTGAGGGGTATAGCTTCAATCCACTTAGTGAAATATTAAATAAAAGTAAGGACATGTTTATGTCCATCAAATGAAGTGGGGTTAATCTTCCTAATGAGGTCAAGTCCCCATGTAAAAAATGACCATGGTATCAACATTGGTTTCAAAGTTTTTGTTGGGGCATGAATCAAATTAGCATGCAATTGAAATTTGTCACACTTTTTTACATAGGTAGTGGCATTTGCATCCATTTTGGGCCAATAATAACTAGTACGCAAAAGCTTTTTGGATAGGACTACCCTGCTAGAATGAGTTCCACATACTCCTTTGTGAACCTATCTTAATGCTAGTATAGACTCTATCAAAGTTAAATAATGAAGCAGATTTTTGTCAAAACTATGATGGTAAAGGGTGGATCCAAGTAAAGTATAATGAGTGGAGTGATGAATGAAGGATTTGGTTTGTTTTTGAGATAGGTTAGGTGGTAGAAATTGGTCATGAAAGTAATTGTAAAGGCCTAAGTACTAGATAGAATTATGACCAACAATATCATAAATCATGGTAATGATTGAAGGTTCATGAGCTGGTGTTGACAAATTCTCAATGAGGAACTAAAATTCTCTAAATTTATCTATTTATTGAATCAAAGAGCCAATAGTAGCCATGTCATCTATAGTTCTATTACTATCCCTTGGTTTGTGCTCAAACTAAATATTAGTAATTTATTACTTAAGAGTGTCAACCATGACTTTATACAGAACCAGCTTGTCATCTTTGATTTAAAAATGATCTGTGACTTGATTGATGATTAACTAAGAATCACCATAAACTTGAAGATGAGATATATTCCAATGCACTACTTCTCAAAGTCTTGCAATAAGTTCTTCATACTTGACCATGTTGTTTCTATAAAGAAAGATGATTCTAAATGATTTAGGGATTAGATCCCCTATGGTGCAATAAAAAATAGGCCTATCCCTGATCTATGTGTAGTAAAGAACCATGAAAATATAGCTTCCAAGGCTGATCCTCAAGGGGTGAGTTAATGATATTCATTATGGATTCATTAAGAAATTGAAATGTGAGTGGTTGTGTGTCTATGAGAGGTGCTTTAGAAAGTTGATCCACAAGAATTTGTCCCTTGATTGCCTTTTGATTGACATACTCTATGTCAAACTCACTATGAAGCATGAGCTATTTAGCCATTCTACATTGAAAATATATTTTAGATAGTAGATACTTGAGCAGATCTACTTTTGAAATGACCATGGTCTTAATATTCAACATATAATGGCATAGTTTATGAGTTGTAAAGACCATGACCAAATAAGCTTTTTCAATAGGTGCATAGTTATGTTCATATGTAACCAAGGTATAGCTTAGGTAGTATACAGTGTGTTCCTTTCCATTGTCATCATGTTGAGCCAAAAATGCCCCTAGAGTGTGGTTAGTAGCTAATAGGTATAACAAGAATGACTTTCCTAGCATAGGAGGTAATAAAATAGGTAGATTAACAAGATAGTATTTAAGTTTTTAAAAAGATATTTGGTAGTGATCATCCCAATGAAATGCAAATCCTTTATTTAAAAGGTGTGTAAATGGATGGAACTTATCTTCTAACTAAGAGATGAAGTGTCAGATGGGCTAGATCTTACCTTGTAAACTATATAATTGTTTCAAATTGGTTGGTGGTGGCATCTCGGTTATTACATGGACTTTAGCTGAATTGACATGAATACCTCTATGAGACATGATGAAGCCAAGTAATTTTCCTAAAGTTACACCAAACACACATTTATTTGGATTGAGTCTAGCTTTGTACTCCCATATTCTTTCAAATATCTTACGCATCACTACTAGATGGTCAGCCCTAGTTTTGGATTTTCCTAATATGTCATTGACATAGTCTTCAACAATATCATGGATCATATCATGGAATATGATAGTCGTGGCCCTTTGATATGTATCTCCAACATTCTTAAGGCCAAATGGCATTACTTGATAACAAAATATTCCCCATGGAGTGGTGAATGTTTTTTTATGTTGGTCTTCTGGTGCTATTTTAATCTGGTTGTATCCTAAAAAATCCATCCATGAGTGAAAGCATTTCATAACAAGTTATGGAGTCAATGATTGTATCAATATTAGGCAAGGCAAAATCATCTTTAGGATAGGCTTTATTTATGTCTCAAAAATCATTAAAAATTTTGATCCCTTCAGACTCTTTACTAGCAGGTGCCACATTAGAGATCCATTCTGAGTAATTAATGGATTAGATACATCCTACTTCTAAGAGTTTTTTCAACTCTTTATTTACTAATAAAACAATGTAAGGATGTATCTTACATAGATTTTTTTTACTTATTTAGCATCAAGATTAACCATAAGATGGTGTAGAACCAAGGTAGGGTCTAAACCTGGCATGTTAGAATAGGCCCATGCAAAGATATCTACAAATTCTTCCAATAAATCTATAAATATGTCACATTCATCTTGAGTGAGGGATGCTCCTAATTTTATCCATTTTAGGTCTGATGGAAAGCTGATATTTACCTCTATTGTATCTTCAACTAGAAGGATCAAACCATCTTCTAGGATAGTAGGTAATGACTTGAATTGTTGAATTATGTCAGGGTCCTCCATTAGGACTTGCTCTTTAACTTTTCCTAAGCATGATCAATCTGAGTCCCCTAATGAGAGATCTGGCCATGTGACAAAAATAGTTGGAAATTATTGAGTAATTTGATAAAATACTTATTGTTTCTCAAATTTGAACTCTGATCCACAAACAAGTTCATCATTGGTGGTCTCTTGGTCTAAATTTGAAGAATAATGAACATTCCCATATAATGGCACCTAAAATAGGTTTTCACCACTAGACTAGCCTTTATCTTTACATTTTCCCTAGTTAGAAAGTGCCTCAAAGAGGTTTTCACTTTGTGACCTCAATGTTTTACTTATTTATTTTTTGGCTAAGGGTGTTGACTCACTCTCCAAAATAGGCTGTGGGATCCAATGTGATTGAGAAACTTAATTTGTGATCTCCCAATGGAACATTGTCTCTAAGGCCTAAAAAGCCACAAAATGCCTCATCATTTTGGAACTCATCAATCGGTAGACTAGATTATTTTTGGTCCTAATCTATCAGTTGGGCATAATATAATGGCAAATGGATATGATGAATGGCCAAGGTAAGGGTATAAATGGCATTTTTATCAAATAGGTTGGTTTTAGCTAGGTTATCAAAGGTTAGGCTATGATCAGACTTTGCTTCATTATCGACATCATCATCACTAGTCACTAGTGATGGAGTTTGAATAAGATATGTGGGATCACCCCCAAACATTTTAAATCCAAGTGCATAAGGTCTTTCATACTTAATCTTGGAAATTGTCTCAATGATTCCTTTCTAATTTGGTTTGAGTCATCTTCCTTCATAATTGTGATGCTCCATGATCCTATTAGGAATAAGATACTGGGAATTTACAATTAGCTTGGTTTTCATTGTATAACCATGATTTTTTCCCTTCAAGAGGGTCAGGTCCTAGGCTAGATGCTGGTACAAATGTGATAGGTCCCTTATCTTTATTATTTTGTTGCCAATGCATATGTGGGATGACTTTAGGTCACCTAAAGGTTTTTAGATTTTGAGGAAGATTAGAAATATGAAATGTATCATGGGTCACATACTCTCCTAATATATTATCTAAGATGGTGAAATGATTAGAAGCTTTAGGAGGAAACATGTGGGAAAGGGAATACAAGGTATTAAGATCTATGCAATTATCTGGTAAAGGATCAATAAGTATAGCTTTTCCTTTATCTTGTTTAGAACTTGGATTTATATCATACTAATAATTATATCTTTGAAATTCAGCCTCAAGATGCTTACATTGTTCATATGGGTGTAAATATCCTAGAATATTCACTTCCATCTCTGAGTGGGAAAACTTGATATATTGGTGCAACATTGACAGGACTACATGAATCTCATATAACCAAGGTTTACCTAGAAGCATATTGTATGATAACTCAAGATCAAGCACATGGAAAAGTGTGTCATAGGTCAAAGGCATAATGATAACTAGAAAACTAATGGTTCCTTGTGATTATCTTTCTTGATTATCATAAGCTTTGATGGTTATTATTTTTGGCTAGAGATATACCATTGTAGTACCCAAGAATCTTGATGAGCTTTAGAGACACTATGTTTAGGGTGGATACATTATCTATAAGGACATGTTTAACTTTATGCTATCTGATACAAAATTCTATGTATAATGGGTTGTTATGGAGTAGGCTAAGAGAAGACATATCACTTTGGTTGAATGTGACTTGTTGGGCTAAAGCTAGGTGTCCAACCAAATCTTGAAAGTTATTAGGGGATATGTCACTCGCAATAGTGGATTGGGTCAAAAACTCATTCAAGATGTTTTTTTAGATTATTGACATTCACAACAAATATAAAATAGAATTTGTGCTGGTTTTTTTTGTAATTGTTCCACAATATCATACTTATTATCTTGGTTAGTAGTGAATGGTTTATTCTGAGGTTGAATAGTTGGTTGGATGACATGAAAAGTGGTAGATGGTTGTGGGCCTAAGATAGTAATATTTCACCTCTAAGTTATGATTTCACAATCGAGATTAAATATTAGACCATTGTTGTTAACTGATCTTGGGAATGGTGTGGGACCAGATAGGATAAGTCTCAGTTGTCAATGCACTTGCATGTGGGCACGTGGAAAGGACAAGTTGTTGATATAAGGTCAAAAAGGGGAAGTCCTAATTTACTAGTTTGCATGTATGCATTCCTAGGTCAAAGAAGGATTATCCATATAACTTGGTTGAATGTTGTTGTTTAAAAATGGTCTAGACTAATTAGTGTTTGGTCTAGGATTAATGGAGATGGTATTAATGCTACCCCGTAAAATATCTACAACCCTATTGTAGTCATGTGTAATTGCATGGTATGTTTATTGGTTGTTACCATTATGACCTTGATTTTGTTCATTATTGTATCATTATGGGTTCTGCTACTAATTTTTTTAATTTTGCAAGTTTGGCCTTTGATTTTGCTACTACACTGGCCATTGTTATTTTTGTTGATTGTTCTACTGTTGCTGATTTTTATGTCAAAGAAAGGGGTTTTGATAGATACCAAGAGTTTGATTAGAAGTGGAAACACCATTATACAATTTTATCTCCCCATTCTCTGACATATTCTCAATTAAATGCTTGATTTAGACACATCTTCATAGATTATGCCCATTGACCCGATGATAGTCATAGAATTCCTTTTCATTGTACCAATTAGGATAAGGAATACCTTGTAGATAATGATTTAGTATAGGCTAAATAATCATATTATTGGAAGAAAGCTTATGAAATATAAACTCAATAGGTTCTTTTATGTCACTAAAGATACGATGTGTAGGCACAGTTCTTCTAAGAGGAGGGGTTTGTAATGGTAATTACTACTATATTTATTGTGTAGGTTTTGGTTGTTGTGCCTATGGCACTAGTTGAATAGGAGTAAGTTAAAAAGGTGGTGAAGATTATGTTTTAATTATTTTCACATGACAAGATTTGGTCACTCCATTTCCCACAACATTTCTATTGCAGTTGAATTGCTTTGATCTTTCATGGTTATTAGCCTATGCCAGTTGTGATTCTTATGCTTGGATGGGATGTTGGTCATTTCCCTAATTGGTACCTTGATTTTGATTATTTGAATTAATATTGATGACTCCTTTATTGATGAGCACCCTCTCTATCAATAAACCTTTATTAATGATCTCCTTGAATGTATATGCACATTGTAATTCCAAATGATAAGCTATCTCACTATGCAAATTTTTGGTAAACACAGTGGATAATTGTTTATCTAGTAAAATATGGGTGAAATGGATCATAAGGGATCTCTATCACTATAAATAACTTGAATAAATATCACCAATTTTTTTCTTTGCTTGTATTAAATCCACCAATGAAATCTCATGCTCAAGATTATAAGAAAAGTGCTGCATAAACTTATTAAAAAGATCATCAAAATCCATTGTTGAGTTTTTTGGGAAACTTTAAAAACCACTCCAAGGCTTGTCCAACCAAGCTTCTTAGAAACAATAATAAAAGGTACATGTTTCTATATGCCACTGGTTGACATGCAATGAAGAATTTGGTCAAATGAGCCTTAGGGTCACCTTTCCCTTTGTATTTATCAAATTTTGATGGTTCATATCTTGGAAGAAATGGTATCTAAAAATACTCCATGTTGAATGGATGGGAACATACATCATCCAATTTTAACTTTTTAGTTTGTTTACCAACTTGAATGGTAACAATTGCATCCTTCATCTGTTATAATTCCTGGGATAAGAAACTAGAAGGAATATTAGTTTGAGAGAGAATTTGGGTTTGGATAAATGGTTGGGAGGTCACAAGTGGAACACTTTGACTAGGGTATGATGGAGCTACCTATTGAGGTACATTATTTTGGTTTGGTAATGGATCAAGAATACACATATACGGATTATGATGTACTTGAAATTGCACACTTGGTTGTATGATATTTTGGTTTGGGTTGGTGATAAAGGTTTGAATTGGAGGATTTTGTGGTTAGGATAGAGGAATATAACTATACTATGCCTTCTATGGTTGAAAAGGGACATGATGTGAACTAATCAAACCTTTTTGTTGAGTGAGAACTTGTAGACCAAGACCCTATCTCTAGATTTATGACACATTTTGAACCAACGATTGTCAAGTAGGTACCTGAGAAAAAAAAGGGACCTCTTTGTTTCATGAATCCATATGATGAAGTGAAATTAGGTTGTATATTTGAAATCTATCATTGATCCATATTTACATGTTTTTGACTAGTCATTGCTTGGTTTTGGATAGGCACATTAGTCTGTGACTGAAGAGGTATGTTCATTATTACCTAGTGAAGTGGAATATTTGTTGTCCCTAATTGAGGTGGAAATGTGTTTATCTTATATTGAATTGATACACTAGATTGTGCCTGTTGTTATGAAATACTACTCATTACCTATTGAGGAGGAGTAGGGTTCATCACATTCTATCATTGAGGTGTGACATTGGCCATTGTTTGATTACCTAATCCTATAGGTTGCACACTTAAGGAAGTATTCGGTTGAGTTTGGGGTGTATAAAATCCTATTCCCTAGTATGATGACCTATTCATAGGATTAACTATAGGCAAATGTTGTTGGCTAATTGTTTATGCATTAGTACCACGTTGATCAAGACTAGACATTATTTGCATATTATCTACTACGTTTGGCTCACTATTTTGTGTATAGACCAAAGACACTTCTTCAATAATGGGTATATGCATTAATTTATCTATTGAAGTAGTTTATACAAATGGGTCAACATTGAGATTC
The DNA here is from genome assembly GCA_037957365.1 of Torreya grandis. Taxonomy (NCBI): domain Eukaryota; kingdom Viridiplantae; phylum Streptophyta; class Pinopsida; order Cupressales; family Taxaceae; genus Torreya; species Torreya grandis. Next base: position 1,787,268 of record JARHVA010000104.1, read on the forward strand.
TCTTGTCTAGTTAACTCTATCAACACTCATGTTGAAGGAACCATGTTAATAAGAGGTTTACTTACCATGTTCATCTGATTGAAATCATGTGCTAGATTTAGATATGTTTGATACATTATCTACATTTGGTTAATGTGATATTCCATGATGTTTTTGCCTTGATCATATATATTAGGATATTGGTACATTGTTTGGACTATAACCATAGGATTGCTAGAAGAAGCCTGTTGATCATAAATGATATAATGGGGCACTCTTACTAGACTTGGTAAATTTTCATGGGGGAAGTATGCTAGAAACTTAGCCCCTACCTCTATGGCTCTAACCAAAATCTCATCTTTGTTCTCTAATAAATTTCTCTCAAACAAAAATGGATCATACGTGGAAGCCATATTAGTAGAATATGACTGTTGAAGTACTAGCTCATCCACTATAAGTATTGTATCTAGGTATTACACAATTTGCTCTTGGTCTTATTATAAATAAGGTGGTGTGTTAACTAGATAGTTGGCCAATGGATCTTGGTTTTGTGCCCCTAATTGAGTATTATAAGAGGGATAAGAATCCATCTCATAAGCAATATTATCTATATAGGGGTCTTGCACCATTTCTTCCTACGCAACCACATTATTAATCTCTGGATTGTACATGAGTCCACTACGAGTGTAGGAATACATGTTGGCATCCATACTCAGTTCTTTTTAAATAAAATTTCAAAGAGTTCTACAAACTCTAAAAATGACAATGTCTAAAATAGATGATGTCCCAACTTGGTCTAGATTTGTAAAAAGGATCAAAAGGTTTATGCAAAGTTTTGTGAGGAAACAAGCTAGCATGAAGTATCTAAAATTTCACTATTCACACAAAGATAAGCAAGTAAATGGCCCTAAAAATAAAAATTCCAAACTATAAGGTTGAAGTGTTTCAAATCAATCTAAACTAAGAATTTAAAAGTTGTTAGTTCTTTTGGCTAAACACATCATCAAAAGCTAGGCTCAAACAAGGCATGTGCTAGGACTCTTGGCCAAATGACATCAAAATCTATACTTTTAAAATAGATGAAATTTTTAATCTAATAGATTTGAAACACTTCTAACAAACACTAGGCATTTGATTCTTGGACATGAACTTGATCAACCAGGTATAAGGTATGAAACAAAAGGCACTTTAGCAATAGTTTATTTTCTCAAAAAAAATGTTATAAAAATGGGTTATTTTAATAAACAAGATAGACAAAAGTGAAAAATATAACTATTATAGACAAAAGATCACAAAAGTACACTTGGATTGGTCTAAAAATGTAGGAACAAATTTGAACCCTATGCAAGTAGGTCTATGAAACAATATTTGAAATGTTTTGGGCAGTGTAATGATGTTTTACTACCCAAAAATGTGTGATAAAAAATTTTGTTTCAAAAACTTTCTAAGGAAAATATGCTTTCCTATAATTTTGATAGCATAACACTACCTTTATTGACTCAAAATTTTATGGTGCATAGAATTAAAGTGCAAGTGTTTAGCAAAAAATGGCTTAAGTCTATCAAATGTTGATAATGACTATGAGTCTTAAACAACCTTCAACCCAAATTAGAAATTGAACCTAAGTTCCCTCAAGTTTAGTGCAAATGGAGAACCCACTTAACAAATCAACCTTATGAACTTATAAAGGTGCAAATCTAAATTTATGTTATAAGTGAAAGAATTTAAATAACTTTGGTAAAGGTCTAGACTCAATTGGGCAGCATAACTATGCCAAAGTGGATGATATGACTCTCAAGATTTTGATTAAATTTTAAACAAGGCAAATCAATGATCTCACTTGGGCAACATAATGATTCTTTGTTCAAAGGAAAATTTAGACTATGTGTTTAGTTTAGATTATTTATTTACACCAAGTTTTGACTATAAACAAGACTTTAATTTAGGACAAGACCAACTAATTAACCGTTCTTAGATCTTAAACTGATGAGGTTTCTTGGTATTATTAGAATCTATCAATATACAACATTTGAGAGGATTTTAAGTGTTCATCCAAAAGTAAATGAATATTATATAGTAGGTTTTCTACCCCCCGCCCCCCCCGCCTTCTTTTAAATGATAGTACTATGACATGGACCTTGAGGTAAACCTTGCACCAATAATACCTCTATGGCAAGTGGGGATTAGTCTAAGATCTAATAAGTTTCTAAACGATCTAGGGGAATCAATTACACAATGAATTTCATGCAAAATAATGTAAAATAAAAGCATAGATTTTGGGTCCATATCAATTGGCTTGTTGTAAAAAGGTCTAGTCCTTTTTACAACCACTACATCCTACTATTTGCTTAGTGTAGTGCAATTTCCAAAGTGCTACTACATCATGTATGCAAATTCAAAGGATCCAAATGAAGCTAATGATGGGAGATGAAACCCCATGTCAAATCTTCCCTAAAGAACTTGAGGGAGGTGATGAAGTCCCCCTCACAAGCCAAGATACATAAAAAATAAAGAAATCATGAAAGTAGAAAGACTTTAAGGTCAATTTTAAGGTCACCAAAACTTTGACAAGTTTTTTGGTGAGTGCTTTAGATGGATTTTTTTCTAAGCCTTGGAGTAGGCTATTTATAATAGGAATGGTGTTTTTGATTCCAAGGGTTCCCTATAGGGGACAAATGGAAGAGCATACACACAACATTCCTCTTTTTTCCAAAAAAAATTTTTATTAAACAAATATTGAAAATAAGAATTGAGAAGTGTGTTCAATTTTAAACTCAAAATGAAAGATTTGGTGGTGTTCATTTGACCCCTTGGTCTTAGTTGTAAACTTTGAAAACATTCACCAAAACATCTAAGTCCTTTGTTAAACACCAAAACAAGGTTCCTAATTTATTTTTAAACATGCAAAGGTGATTTAAACATGTTTTGAACAAATATCAAGCTTGGTCCTACAATAAAAATGTTAGCATGTCCTTTATCTTTGAAGCTATTTTTGGTTTGAAATAATGAACTTTGGAAAAATAGATCTTGGATCTATGTTTTTGGAAAACAATAGTGACCTACATTAGTTATTACAGTTGATGATGGTTACCTTGGCTAATGAAAATGTAACCAATGTCAGTTTTGGTAACTGACATCAATTAAGCCATGTAACTGATGTTAGTCTTACTTGCCGATGTCAGTCATTGTGTAAAACCGTGGCAACCAAAAATGACAAAAAAAAGTTAGAAAATCAATGTGAAAGAGTTTTAAAGGTCCAAATAAATATTTTAGAGTTTCAAAATTATTTTCTTTAGGTGTGAGATGCATCTAGTCCCACCAGGCATGCCATTATGTGATCTAGGAATTTGAATCAAGAGAGGATGGTTATAATGGTGTTATTTCTAAAATGAAAACAAAATGAAATAAACACAATAATAACACAACATCTCTAGGACTAGACACTAGGGAGAGCTTAGTTAACAAAATAAAATGATAAACACAACTAAAAAACAAGGAATGAAAACACAATAATTCCTTCACCTTCCTTGGATAATCCAAATGCCTTTATAGTGGTGGATTGCTTGGCTTGTGCTCATGAAGTCCTTAGCAATGGAAGCTTGGCTACCTCCATCTCTCCTTGGCACCTTTGGCTTTAGCTTGGCTTGGATTGGAATCAATTTGGCATGATAACACTAGTTGCTTGAAGCTTGTATAACCATTTGACATTATAAATTTTCATAATCAAGACTTAGAAATGATGTTCATGGCCTCTTTATTTATAGATTTTTACAAATGTCTAGAATCAACCTGAACCATCCATCCTGAGATTGAGATGTGTGGTTGAGGATTAATTCAATTTTTAGAATCAAGTTTATAATTATCCTCATAATGACATTGGAATAAGGGTAAATTAAGAGGTATGGAGGGCATCATGGAAGGCATTGATGAGGCATGGAGGGCTTTGAATCTTGATATTTGTGGCATTTATGGCCTAGGGATGTCTTCCCAAGAAATGAGGTTACCTGATGATGTAAATATTCAATATTCATTTCCAAAAATAAGTATTCAATAAGTTTCCATGGAATTCTTGATTATTCCTTAATTTGGATTAATTAAATCTTAAGCATGTTTAAGCACTTTGTGCACAAATTACTTAAATTGATCAGAATGCCTTGTTATTGGTCAAAAAATTGATTAGATTGGAATTGGAAGGCAATGTCAGATGTGTTGGAATTGCATTCCCATTTAGGATGTTAATGATAACAAATAACAAAGGCATACATCTTGTGCAAGATATTTGATAAGAAAGATAAATCTAGAGCACACATGTGCAAAATTAGCATTTTGACTTGAAATGATTTGATCAAAGTTAGTTGGCCCAAAAATTGTATTACCCTATTTAGGGATACCCTAGCCAAAATCAGCACTTGAATATGTTAGTTTCACATCATTTAGCATGCTTTAGTGTTTTTAGGCCAAATTGTGCATTTTGGGTAGAAATTGGCCAAAAGACTGATTGGGGGTTATTGGTGGCTAGTTTTAGGTATCTACAGGATCTAGGTTTTCAAAAAGTTGCTATAGTTTTCTTTATGGACAAGATTAAAAAAATCCAACTCTTTTATTTTATCTTTATTTTAATTTATAGGTTGAAGAATTTGGAAGAAACGATCTCAAAGAGATGGCATGATAATTTTAAAATCCAAATTTTACCAGGAATAGATATACACATAATATATAATCTTTATTTTTAAAATAAATATTTATGTATTTTATTCTCTCTTTTAATTATTCAGATGAAAAATAACCATAAATTTATATGCATTATTATGTATATGTATAACCTATTATGTATATATATTTATCAACATATATATATATATATATAATATTACACACACACACACACACACTTCAAAAATATTGGCTGATGACTAGTTACACAAGCCTTGGTTGAGTATTGATTAGGTTGTGATCCCCCTATCCATGACATACTATCTCAAAGGGAAGTGGATTGGGTTAATTGTCCTGAACCATTCCCTTTTCCATCAATGAAGGGTGTTGGGTTTGGATCAACCATAATTCTCTATTTTATTTTATTTTCCTATAATTTTTTTCTTTTATATGTGTGTTTATATATTTTAAATTATTATTATTATTATTATTAATTTTTTAAATTTAAATTCAATAAAATGTCATTAAATTTTATTTTATTTTTTTAATATATAACCACCAATATAATTTATTCCATAATCAATCACTTTATTACATGTTGATTATATATATGTGTCTATTTATTTATTATTTATTTCAATTGTTAATGTTTTAATATGTATATATAATTACACACACACACACACACACACACACACACACACACACACACACACACACACACACACACACACGCACACACACACACACACACACACACCTGTGTGTCTGTGTCTTTATGTGTGTGTGTGTATGTATATAAATATGTTAGTGTAGGTTTTTATTTTTTCCTATTATTTAATTAGGGAATATTATATATTTGTGCATACATGGAGTTTTCCTACATTCATGGGATAGGCTAGCTTATGTGGAGATGTGTGTCATAGATGTGTCATAAGTGTCATAAGAATATCATAAGTAACTCTTTTGACCAGCTATTCTGGGTATGGGAGTTACTTCTCTATTCTTAGCACCTTGTCACCACCTTTCATGGAGGAGTTATAGTCTATTCTTGGGGTGCTTTGACCACCTTTTGTGGAGGAGTTACAGTCTATTCTTGGGGTGCTTTGACCACCATTTATGGAGGAGTTACTTACTAGCTCTCCTATATGTATTATTCATTATGGCCTTCTCATGTTAATGGTATATTGGATTTTCTCCAAATTGTCTATGCAATTGTCTCTTATTTGATTTCATTTACTTTAGCATTTTGTGGTATTCACTTGCTTCGTCCTGTGTAACCACGACTCATGCATCCTCATTATTCGGACCTTGGCGAATCCTCCAATATGGTATCAAAGCCACCCCGGTAACTGGTTGTGTATTTTTCTATTGCTTTCATTGAAATCTAGAGCTTTGTTAAGGCATTTTTTGTGAAATTTGAAATTTTCTGGGAGATAATGGCATTTATGATCTAAGGCGTAGTTGTTGGAGAAGTGGCACCATTTTTTTGACAGCTCTACACTTGGCATTGGTTTATGCTACTCTGGCATTGTTTGGAAAATGGAGGCATTGATGTTTCTGATGCTCTCTTTCATTGAGATCTAATCAATTGTACTTTGCATCCTTTTCCAGCCACTTGGCATTTTCTCCAGCAGCTTGGCACTTCCTTCAGCAACAAAACATCCTTTCCTTGCAGGTTGGCATCACATTTGTGCTCTTTGCATCAAATTTGCTCATTCTGAGAAACTTGGTGACTCTTTAACCCACCTTGGCATCATATTTTTTGTTGGAAAAGTGTGTTTTTTCTAGACTGCAGCTGGAAATTTGGCATTGGCATCTCTTTTTTTCTTTTTTTTTCTTGGTGGGACCGTGCCCAGCCTCCATCTCCATTGGTATTTGCCTTTTTTATATTTTTAGTTATTAATGACTTTATCAAATTTATAAAGCATCATTTATTATGCTGAAAATCAAAGTCATTTGAAATATTTTTAAAAAAGAGTAATATTTGAGTTTTTTTAAAGCTTGTATATTCCATTGTCAAAGACTAAGGGTGAGGCCCGAATTGGTAGGAGGCCAATTCCCCCTCACAAATACCTCCTTTTGATTTCTCGCTCCGTGATGAGTCCAACTAGTGGTTTTAAGGCCACTTTCTCTCTCAAAACAGGCATTTTAAAAATGTTTTAGTGCTATTTTTTTGCAAAAACACTAGTTTACGAGAAATTGAATCTTTAATATCTTGCAAACCGTAGCTCAGATTCAGATGCCATTTTTTGTAAAAGTGTTTGTATTTAAATTATCCACATCTTAGACTTTTTATTTATTAAAAACACACTAGTTTATAAAGTGCCTAAAATTTGGGTCTCTTAGGATGCATTTTCGACTGAGTCCGATGTCTTATTTGCTTAAAGTCTTGCACTAATTTCTATAAGATGAAGTCTCAGCTGAGATCGATAGTTTTTAATCATGAACTTGCATATTTTGGGGGAGCTCAACATTTTGGGGGGGTGTGATTGATTTTTAGCACTTGCAATCTTTGCTTTCATTCTCCTTTCTGCATAATTTCACAACTTGCAATCAACACAACTTCACCTAAATTTAGCTTAAAATAGATTATTTTCAACTTAAAATCCTAACACCCTTCAAATATCATGAATGGAAGGTTAAAATCTTAATCATTCTTAGAAGTAAAGGGTTGTATCGGATCACCATGGGTACTGAAGTAGAACCCAACACTGATGCTGAAAAGGTTAAGTGATACAACCGTAGTGATGAAGCCTATGGATTAATGAGCTTGTCCATATCTCCAAAACTTCTCTTCCATTTAGAAACCTCCAAGACTCCCAAATACATATGGGACACCCTAGAAACCTTATTTGGGAAGCTTGATGAGATGAGAGGTCATGAGCTCGAAAACGAACTCATAAGTCTAAGTCCTAAGAACTTTGACACCCTACAGGACTTCTTCACTAAGTTTAAGGCCCTTAGATTACAATTGAAAGAATGCAGGATAGAGAAGAAAGATGATCAACTCATCCTTTCTATTCTCACAAAGTTAGGTCTAAGCTATTCAGTCTTTGTCTCCACTTTCCATGCCACAAAAAGTGCCTTTGGCACTACATGGAAAATGCCTTCTTTGGATTCATTCATTACCGACTTGACTAGGGAGAAAGATAAACTAATTCAAATGGGAACAATTAATTCTACTCAACCCCAAGATTTGATAGATGGAAATGGTAAGGATAAGACTTCAACAAAGGAGAAGAAGAAAAAGAATAAGGACTAGGAGAAGAAGAAAGAAAACAACAATCCTACCAAAAACAACACTGAGTCTTCCTCCTCCAATGCTAAACCTAAGAAGGAGAAAGTTAAGTGTGCCTATTGTAAGAAGATAGGGCTTGATGAACACAAATGCATGAAGAAATAAATAGATCACCTAACTCATCTTCTAGAGAAGCACAACATAGGTGTTCTTGAGTCCATCAAGTAGAATTCATCTACCCAAGATTCTACTAGTGCAAAAGGCAAGGGTAAGGAGAAAGAAAAGGGCAAGGCCCTTGTATCTATAGTAGTTTCTACATCTTCATGGGTCATTGACTTGGGTGCTTCTCACCACATGGGCTCTTCCCTAGTTGAGTTTTCATCTTTAGAGCCTTGTAGCATGACTTCAATTAGTTTGGGTGATGACACATCATTTTTCATTGTAGGGAGAGGGTCAATTGAAATGGAAGGAGGAACATTCAATAATGTTCTAAGTGTTCCTTCTCTTTCAACCAATCTCCTATCAATGTACCAAATCACTCACATTGGTCAGGGCATGAGAGTTGAGTTTTCACCAGATTCAATGGCTATCAAGGAGTTTCATAGTGATACTACAGTGGTAGTGGGTAGGGAAAATCACCAAGCAAGGTTATACACCTTCTCACATTTTGCACCTAATTCTTCTCCAATAGCATTGCTAACTCATTCAGATGGAGTTAGAAAATTATGGCATGAGAAATTTAGCCACCTTAACTACCACTACCTTGAACAACTTTTCAAAAATGACATGGTCATTGGTTTGCCTCGTGTCCAATTCTCAAAAGGACTTTGTGAGGGGTGCTCCCTTAGGAATCATCCCAAAGCAAAATTTGACAAAGGCAAAGCTTGGAGGGCTTCAAAACCTTTGGAGTTAGTCCACAGTGATATATCAGGACCCTTTCCAAAATCATCTTTCACAAGGGCCAAGTACATCCTCACTTTCATTGATGATTTCTCTAGGTACACTTGGATATAGTTTCTCAAACAAAAGTCTGAAGTGCTTGAAAATTTTCTAGACTTCAAGACTCTTGTTGAGAGATAGAGTGAGAAATCCATCAAGGTTATTCAAATTGATAATGGAGGGGAGTATGTTAGTAACAGGTTTGAGTAGTTTTGCACCACAGAGGGGATTGATTTACAACACATAGTCACTTACAGTCCTTCACAGAATGGGGTTGCAGAATGCAAAAATAGGTTCTTAAAAGAGATGGGTAGCTATATGATTCACTCTAAATCCTTAGCACCACAGTACTGGGTCGAAGCCATCAATTATGCTTGCTACATTCAAAATAGGGTTCCTCACAAAGCTTTAAAAGGGATAACACCCTTTGAAGCTTGTCATAAAAGGAAACCTAATGTTGAGCATCTTAGGGTTTTTGGATCCCCAGCCATGGCCTGCATACCAAAGAAGAAATGCAAAGCTATGGAATGTCAGTCTAAGACTTGCATCTTTGTAGGATATCTAGATGGTATTAAGGGGTATTACCTTCTAGATCTAACCACTCATGAGTTGTTCATTGAGAGAAGTGTCCACTTTTACGAGAGTCCTAAAGACTCAACACTTGGCACTTCTTCTCCCTCATTGGATCTACTTCTTCATGATGATTCCTCAAATTTAGATCAGCCACAGTAGGTTCCTAAGCCAAAAACATCTTCTTCTTCCTCTTTGAGTTCAGAAAATGAGGACAGTGATGGAGAGTCATCCACCTCTAGTTAGTTACAGGATGAGGAGTTAGCACTTGACTCACCCACTTTCGAGCCACTTTGGGCCAGATAGATACTTGAGAGTGTTGGCACTTGGGCAGGAGATCCTACAGATGATAGATGCACTAGGGGGGATTATCAGAGAGATCCACATGCCTTCTTTGATTCAATTTTGGATCCACAAACTTTTTGAGAGGCATCAGGGGTACCTGAGTGGGATAGTGCTATGGAGGAAGAATATTATTCCTTAATCAAAAATCACACTTGGGATTTGACTTCACTTCCTAATGGAAGGAAAATGGTTTGATGTAGGTGGATATATCAGACCAAGTTTGTAGCAGATGGGTTAGTTGATAAGTATAAGGCACGATTGGTTGCCAAGGGTTTCTCATAGGTGACAGACATTGACTACTCAGAGACCTTTGTACCCATTGCAAATATGACTTTTATCTAACTCACCTTAGCTATTGTCACAACACATGGTTGGGATGTGCACCAGATAAATGTGGAGTGCCTTTTTTCACAGAGACCTAAAGGAGGAGATCTACATGGAGTAGCTACCAAGATTTGTTCAGGATTCTTCCTTAGTATGCAGACTTAGGAAATCTATCTATGGCCTCAAACAGGCCCCTTGGGCATGGTACACCAAGATGGATTCCTTCCTTCTCATACTGGGTTTCACTAGGTTACATTTTGATCCTAATGTCTATTTTTTGTAGTAGGATGACTCGCTCTTGATTCTGGTTCTTTATGTTGATGACCTTTTGATCACTAGGAGTTCTTCATTAGCTATTGTAGCGGTGAAGGCATCTCTCCAGGATAGATTTCATATGACAGACTTGGATTTGTTGTACTATTTCCTTGGCATTGAGATCTCACAGTCAGATTCAGGGATTTCTCTTGCACAACCTAAGTATGCTCTTGACTTATTGGATCAGTTTCACATGGTTGATTACAAGCCATCTCTAACTCCCTTTCTACCAGGAGTCAAGCTTGAGACTAATTATTCTTCACCATTGGTTTATTCCACTCGATATCGACAACTTGTTGGTAGTCTCACCTACTTGACTCACACCAAGCCCGACATATCATATGCAGTGGGACTTGTCTCCAGATTTATGTAGGAACTTCATGATCTGCATTGGAAAGTAGCTAAGAGGATCTTTCATTACATACAGGGATCACATAGATACGAGATTCATTACATATTTGGCATAGAGGATGACTTGGTTGGATATATAGATTTAGATTGGGTTGGTGATTCTCAGACTCACAAGTCCACTTCTAGTTACAGTTTCTCTCTAGGTTCTAGTCCTATCATTTGGTCTAGCAAGAAGCAAAATGTTATTGCTTTATCATCCACAGAGGTAGAGTACAGGGGAGTTGTTAATGCAGCTACTTAGGCTATTTGGATTTAGGGGATACTTTTTGAGTTTGGTATTCCTATTAGGTAGCCTACCATCATTTATTGTGACAACTAGAGTGCCATTCAAATTTATAGGAATTCAATTCAGCACCAATGGACCAAGCACATAGAGATTCACATGCATTTCATTTAGGAGCTTATTCATAGTTAGGTCATTGACTTGATATTTTTTCAATCTTCAGAGTAGGTTATAGACATCTTCACCAAACCTTTCACTAAGATCAAGTTCATTCATCTACAACCTCTTCTTGTGGTGCGATCCACATCTATAGCAACATCATCTTTGGGGGGGGCCTCTAGCCTCTTAAATTTTTTTATGTCTCTCTTTTGGGGGGGTGTTTTTTCCTATGGGTGTTCTCTTTTTCTCTATCTTATGGGAGATTGATTTTGTACATGGGTACCTCATAAGGCCTAGTTGCTGGGATCCATTTTATATTTCCACACTGCCCACCTAAGCTGCACTTATGGGGGGTGTTAGTGTAGGTTTTTATTTTTCTCTATTATTTAATTAGGGAATATTATATATTTGTGCATACATGGAGTTTTCCTACATTCGTGGGATATGCTAGCTTATATGGAGATGTGTGTCATAGATGTGTCATAGGTGTCATAAGAATGTCATAAGTAACTCCTTTGACCATCTATTCTAGGTATGGGAGTTACTTCTCTATTCTTAGCACCTTGTCACCACCTTTCATGGAGGAGTTACAGTCTATTCTTGGGGTGCTTTGACCACCTTTTGTGGAGGAGTTACAGTCTATTCTTGGGGTTATTTGACAACCTTTTGTGGAGGAGTTACAGTCTATTCTTGGGGTGCCTTGACCACCATTTGTAGAGGAGTTACTTACTAGCTCTCCTATATGTATTTTTCATTATGTCCTTCTCATGTTAATGGTATATTGGATTTTCTCCAAAATGTCTATGCAATTGTCTCTTTTTTGATTTCATTTATTTTATCATTTTATGGTATTCACTTGCTTCATCCTATGCAACCACGACTCATGCATCCTCATTATTCAGACCTTGGTGAATCCTCTGATAAAATATACATGCATAATTAATTTATAAAATTTAATTATTAATTAATATTATATATTTCCACATGCACACATTCATGTGAATGCACATACACATGTTCTTATATACACATTTCAAATAAAGGATTAAACTTAATTATTGAACACATACACATTTATAAAGAATATTTAAACTTAATATTTTCATATTTCAATTTTTAAAATACAAAATTAAAATATTCCAAATTTCATTAACAAAAAATTTAAACTAAAAGAGATAAGGAGATTCACATCTTAAATTTTTATTATCTAGTATAAAATAAAAAATCACAACTAACACTTTTTTCCTTCATAGTGCACAATTTCAAGTAGATAGTTAATTTTCACTTTCAATTTCATTTTCTAAAATAATATCAAGGAAGAGATATATCATTTACTTTCATAAATAAATAATTTTAATTCTTTTCAAGGAAGAACTTTCAGATCTCTTAAACATTACTTAACCCAATTACCAAGGAAGATGCATTTCATCTATATGCAACAAGGGTAACTATAATATCCATATATCATTTCAAGGGTATGATCACATTGACTTGTATATCATAAAAACTCTTTTACCATTCAAATAATAAAAATAACAACTTAAAATATAAATGGATGCAAAGTGTATATATATTTTTTGCTATTAACTATTTTCAACAAATAACCAATTGCACATTTTTGGAAGGTAACTTGAAAATAAATAAAATGTCAAAACATTATTTCAAATCACTCTTTTAAATGTTTTAAAAAATAATCCCAATAAAATATAAATGGGATAAATTTTAAATCAACATGAACTAAGAACATTTTCCCAAATTACAATGGTTAAAAGAGTCCATATAAGAGATGTACAAGGATACAAGCCTTTATAAATGTAATCAATAATTTCATCCTTTAAACAATGATTCACAATGAAAAATAACCACTAGAACAACATAAGATGCTTGACAAGCCAAATAAGAACAAATTAAGGAAACCAATATGCCAAAATTTCAAGTTCCAATATCCAAAGAAATAGACATACACACAAATAAGACAATATCAAAAAAATTCAAGAATGATATGAAATATGCCAAAGGAATGTGCTTGACCTCCAATCCAATAGGCATCATTACATACATCCTCATTGAATGAGGCCTACATATCCTCCCCCAATCCCAAGGGAAAGAATCATACCTCAACTCATATGCATAAGGATAATAATCTTGAAGAGGAAAATGTTATGGGTACTAGAGAAGTAATAAATAAAAATAATAATGCATTTATAAAGAATGACATAATACACAAGGAAATCACCAAGAATTATCTAAGGGGAAGAGTAGAGTGAAATTTATTTATTTATTTCAATGGTTCATTGAATGAACAAAATGTATTTATAATCTAAATAAGTGAATGATATATAAGAAATTAATTCCTCCTTAGACCTCCCAAATCAAACATACCTCCTTAGATCTCCCATAATCATCCTTATGCCTCTAATAATTACAAGAGGAAAGTGTATTTTCAATCTTATTAATATGTTCTACTTCTCATATTCAAGGTTATGCCTCTAAAAAAAGATAGGACCTACCAAATAAGTTAAGATAAAGTACTCTACTTCATCATTACCCAATTACAAGCACTTATGACAACCCCAAAAGGGTGGAATAAAGGTGCTCACAAACCCATATCCAACACATTAAAAAATAAAAAGATGAAAACAAAGGAAGGATAATCATGGGAAAAAGGGCCACACAAAGAAACCTTAAACTATCTTAAATAAAAAGATCTAAAAATGAAAAAAATAATAGAACTTATTCACATTTCCATTAAATAAGGTTCAATCAAGTGCAACTAATATAAGAGGAATAATTTTAAACATAAAAATTAGGAAACAAAAATATCATGGCTAAAATACAAAAAACTTAACTTGGAAATCTCCTTCCCAAAAACTTTCCTCAAGCATAAGAAATCTCTAAAATCCAATTTCTTAACCCCCAAAAAATCCAAAATAAGACTAATATAAAGAGAACAAAACCAAAATCAATGACAAAGGGGAGGGTGACATTTTATCATCCTCATCCCAATGATGCAACCACCCTCCATAAATTATTATCAAACTACTTAAAATGACCATTAATATTTCTACACACCCACATGGGTGTTTCTTACACGTAGGTATGACATAAAACTCATTTTGTACTAAATTAAAAAATTTCTTGTGAATGAAAATATAATCGATAAATGAGGGCATTTTATAACCTAAAAGTGGTCATAATTCCTTATAACCCCCACCTACTAATGGGTATGGGCCCAAAAAGGACTTTTAAGAGAAGGTTTACTTGTTAAACACACTATGTAAAAAGTGGTTTTCAAGAAAATTTATGGATTGTACATAAATGGATAGGTTTTTGGGTCAAACCAACCCCATATATTAGGTATTTAACCTCACTAAGTGTTTAATTAAACTTAGGGTGATTAGATTAAAAAGGGTTTAGGCCAAAACATAATAATTTTAAAAATAATAAATAATGAAATATAAGAGTACAAAATTGTACAATTAACAATTTACAAAAATGAAAGACATAAGGTTGTCTATTTAGTAGGAGTTTGGGTGTGCATATGATATGTAGAGGCACACATGAGTTCCTCATATTCCCACCTTTAACCCCCTATAACTTGCACACTCAATGCAAACATGAAATATTTTCATGGAAAGATAATCAATATCATGAACAATATGAAGCGCACGCACACACACACACACACACACACACACACACACACACACACACACACACACACACACACACACACACACACACACACACACACACACACACACACACACACACACACACACACACACACACACACACACACATACACACATGCTCACACTCCAAATTTTGTTAACATTATGGACCTTGACATACACACACAAACACACACACACATACATACATACATGTGTGTGTGTGTGTGTGTGTGTGTGTGTGTGTGTGTGTGTGTGTGTGTGTGTGTGTGTGTGTGTGTGTGTGTGTGTGTGTGTGTGTGTGTGTGTGTGTGTGTGTGTGTGTGTGTGTGTGTGTGTGTGTGTGTGTGTGTGTGTGTGCGCACGCGCGTGCATGTGCGTGTGTGTGTGTGTGTCAAGGTCCATAATTTTAACAAAATTTAGTGTGTGAGCACTCTGAGCCTCCTATATAATCTAACACATAACTAATGAGTACACAACATGTAGCAATACATATAATATAAAGTGATATTAGAGTGAGGCCTCACATTAACCTATAATAATTACCCTAGTATATGACAAACCAATTATTTATCATAATTATACATCTCCAGATCATCAAAACAAAGTTATTTTCTCTAAGAAAAAATAATTAGACTCAGATGATATATTCTAAATCTAATTGTAAAATTATAAAATAAAATCATCCTTATTTTTTATCCCTTTTTTATCATGTGTCAATGACCCTTATCAAGTGTATAATTATTACCCAAACTAAGGATAGAAATACAAATAAAGTGTATAATTATTATCCATCTGACACTTATCTAGTAGGCATGTATACACTACTATCAGGTATGTATACATATTGAGAAATTTTCTCCTATTCTTCCCAATTTTAAATCAAAAACTCAAATATTTCATCTACCAAGTATAAAACACACCAATATAATTGAAGATTTTTTTTTTTTAGTATTGAAATTTATATTCATAAGTGCATTCATTTAGAAAATGAGCATAATTACACATTTACATAAATGGGAAGAACTACATGTGGCTTGACTTACTTATTCTGAGTATTGGATATGTAGGTAGTGATTAATCATTAATTGGTATGATTGAAATAATATTAGCCTAAGACACCTCCCAATTATTTTATAGGCTATATCCATTCATAATAGGACTTAGAGTTTTAAGGAAAGGATAAGGATTTATAGACATTACACATATGATCAGACATTACAATCATACATAGAGTTAAAAGCAAAGAAAACACAATTTCTAATGTGAAAACTAAATATAAAAAACTATATGTATAAAACCATACAAGATGGAACATACTATTTGATGCTACTAACCTAAGGTGGATGGTACCATGCCAATAGAGACAAAGATCCAAATACTAGACCAAGCAACCCAAAATCCTAATTTTTACTTGCCTTACTACCTACCACCTATCTTAGTCTTGAATAATATATAATAATGATAAGTCTCTTATCATTCATTTTAATTTCTATATTTATCAAGATTTCATGCCAAATAAGTTTCAATATTTTACATTCAGATATATGTTTACTTATTATACATTGTGCAATTTAAATATACACAATTTATATCTTAATTAGATTAATAATTTTAATCCAAATTATGGTAAAACAAATATAAATATGGACCTTAGTCTCTCATTTGAGATAATTTGATCAGTCACACATTTTTAGGTGTTGAATAAGTTTTTATATTAAGAACTTTAGAGCTATGCTTTGATGGCTTTTAATGTGTTATATTTGTAAGAGTTCATGTGAAAAGGTCTACCTCTAATTGTAATAATTGTATGTTATTAGTTTTTTAATGAAATTAACATTGATTTAAATATGTAAATGAAAGGTGGATTTTGTATAAGTGATACATTTGGTTATATTATTGTTTGTTTACTTATATTATGTTTACATGGATTTATTCATGTAAGATGATGTACACATTTGTATATGTATAATTTATTCTCATAAAAATGTTCTTGGCGTACTCTTGTTATGCTTCGGGTGAGTGCCTAAGTCTTAAAGATTAAGTTATATGTTGGAATTATGAGTGTGAGTATATTTATATTTATTTCACATGATCTATCATGCCCATGGATAACATAGATCAAGTAAAACCCAATATTTTGGTTCCATTATCAGGACTCTATTCTAAAAAAGTATGGAGATTATAGTTGTTAATGGCAAGACACATTTACTTAGAGTAATCAAAAAACTAGTTTTAGGTTAATTATTGTGAAATTATGAAGAATGTTTTTGTAATTAAGGTTTACAATCATAATACATGGTTTTAAGAAAATATGTAAAGTGATTTCTATGAGATATTATTTCAGTAGTTGTGGGAACAACTTTAATCATGGTTACGAACTTATGTAATAGGTCCAAGTTAAAACTTTGGTAATAAGTATGATTAAATGTAATATTGGTTAAAAAAACTAAAATAATTATATGATTAATGGAAAATAGTTGTATCATATAGTGGAGTGGCATGTTCAATATATACTTGCTAGAATTTTTATTTTCCACTTATTCCTAGAGGAGGAAAAATTTGAGTTTTTAGGAGATCCTAAAGGTTCATTCATTACCAAAATACAAGTATATATAAATATTATCATGGTAGGCTATGGAATAAAATATATGAGGATGATTGGATGTATCAATATTTTTATTATGAGGATTAAAGTGGAAATTGTACAATTTAGGTGAAGAAAGAGATTTCATTGAGATGGAGACTCCTAATGAAAGGGAAGAAAGTGTTTGAAAATATGATCAAATTAAAGAAAAGGTAATGTTTGAAAAGTATCCAAATAATAAGTGAGGACCTAATTAGTTAGGTGTTATTGGGATCGATATGAAGTAACAATGGCATTTGATTTGCTTCCTTTGGGGATACAAATGCTCATGATTTTGGTTATTTATGTGTGGGGAATTATTTGAATGGGGATGATATATGCAGTGAAGAGGTATGGATATTAAATTATGATGTGGAATTCATTTTGATAATTTCACATGTTTATGTTTTAAATAAGAAATCAATTTAGCCATTTTTGAAGTGAGGAAATTAGATCTACAAGATAGTGAGGACAAAGTTGTGGAGGAAATTTTATTTTAAATTATGGAAGAGAAAAGGAGTTAATAGGTAAATTTATAGGAAATAAAACAAATTAAGTATAAATGTTTCATCCATGACATGAGAGGATGAAAACGAAGGTTTTTTGGCTAGGGGTAGTAATCCTTTAGTAAATCCAATAATTGTCAATTATGGAGGTGTTGTACAAGGGAGCATTATGCCAACTATAGATGAAAGAGTTTATAGAACTAAAATATCTAATATAAATATGGAATAAATGATAAAAATATAGAAACATAAATAAGTGATACTTCATCCAAAAATTTACTATGAGATGGTGTTGAAGTTACTCAAGTAAAATGGAAATGGGGACACCACAAGTCACATTAAAAAGTGTGATATTGTATGACATGTAAAGAGAGTAATTTTGATGGAGGAAAAGGAAAAATAATTTTTAATGACATTTTTTGATCATGCATACATTTGGTATACATTTTTTATCTTTAAAAAATATTATACAAACTCAATCTATTAAAGGTAAGTTTTTAAATATAATTACATATGAACGAGTAAAAGAAACAAATCATTTATACCTTGAAGGAGATTAATAAATGAAAAATTGAGATTGTGCATGTGTATGATGCGCACTTGAAAAAATGTTGTCAAAACTACCATATTATATCCACACAAATTAAAATATGGAATGGTTTAATGGGGGATTTAAACTACCATCTATAAGGTAGATACCAATAAATAATTTTGTTGATGCAAGTGGAGCACTAGATGTTTCACTTATCTAATCAAAGTGGTTATGAAATTTTATACAAAGATAAGATCATTTTTAGAATCACAAATTTCAATGATGAAAATATAGTTGTAGAATCTATCAAAAAATGGTTAACATGAAGGATATAAAGTTCTATGATTTAGTGATTATGAGTTAAATGGGCATAATAAGGGGAATTTCATGAAGGAAAAAATAAAAATGGTGATATTTTTTGTGAATTATGTAAAGGTGATCAATATGCATAATTTTTTATTTTTGTATCATGAATATTTAAGTCAATTTCATTCTTATTATAAAATTTGTGGTATAAATACTCAGTACATGAAAAAATTACAAGTCAATTGATGAGCTCAATCAAGAAAGATAAATTGGGTTGTTTCAAGCTACCATTGCATTACAATAATAAAATAAAGGTGTTTATAATAAATTATTAAATTATAACAGAAATTAGGGTTACGGGTTTAAAAAATTAAGGTGGTAACTACTACCAAAACTAAGGTGGCCAAAAAAACTAAAACTAAAGGGGAGGTTACAATCAATTTGAAATATATTCTAATCACAAAAGAGGAGGTATAGGTAGAGGACCTAGTCCCATAACCTGATTTAAGTGTGGAAATGGAAACTATCAAATATATTATACAAAGTACATGACTTGTGGAAAATTTAAGGGTGAGTACAAGATAGATGATTGCATTGAGTTATGTCAAATATCATAAAAATGCATTAATAATGAAAGTATGCATGAATTATTTATATTTGAGGTTATTATTAAAGGATTTGAATACAAAGTCAAAAAATAATTTGATGTTGGAGGTCCTAAGGTGAACATAACTAGCAAGAGTGTGATGGAGACATGAGGTAGCCAACCGACTATCTCAAAAATAAAACATAAAACATAGACATGATACTAGGAATGATTACTACCCAAATACACGTGTAAAAAAATACATCCTTATGGAATAAAAATAAATTATGAGGACTATGTATGATGAGGGTTAGAATACACATGAGATATAGGGGGAAATGAGGGAAAGACCAAAATAACTCCTCGTTAGGATGGTGCATGTTGATCATAGATTTCATTTTATTTTTGAAGATATAAGGGGTAATGTATTAATTATAAATATGGATTAAAAAATTATGGTGTATGAATTATATATAGTTGTATAAATACCATGAGGAATATGTTTGATGAATAATGCACCATATGATTATGAATTAATCATTGATGCCAAGACACACAACTAGGAAAAGAATAATATATTGATCAATATGGGTGGAGAGGTGAACATACTGAGAAAAGAGTCATAGAAGATAGGAAAGCCATCATTTGAGTTATTTTGAGATAATGTATTCATCACAATCAAACAAAAGTAAAGTTTAATATGATTATTTGTCAATGCAAATATCTAAATCTTGGAGTAAATTTTTCAATAGAATTTGAAGTGATCAAAGTGGCTAAGAAATTTTACTATCCAACATTGTTAGGTAGGCCATGATATTATTAAATACAAGATAATATGTGCTTCAAGTATAATTATATAATATTTTAAAATGGGTGATAAACATTTGTGATTCCATTGGATAATGAACTTGGCATTGTTATACAGAAGGTAGAATTATATAAGGAAGAGAATAATATCTTAATTTTTAATATAAAAATAAGTAAAATGGGAAGTATATTATATAATTAATTGATTTAGATTATTAAATAAGGTGGAATTTATAATTTTATCTAGGCATGTACCCATTAGGTTAGGGATACATTCAACATCATAGGAAAAAAATGCACAAGGGTAGACAACAAGGGCTCCTATTTAGTGATTAGTGGATTGATAAGAAGCCACAAGAAGAATAATGAGAGAAGAAAGGGATTAAATATGGTTAAAATATGGGTAATGTACATATGGGTCATGTACATAACTAAATAGATATTAAAGAAATCTCAAGATGATAAAGAACAAGTAAATAAACCACAAGTATATAAGTTGGCTAAGGTAAATGATGATAGACATAAAAATTAGTAAAATTAGGAATGGTGCATCAAAACTAAATGATAAATCATTCAAGTATAAGCCATAAATTAAGGTACCAAATAAATTGGAGTAAAAAACCAAGGATGATGTATGAAATAAGGATGGTGAATAGACTGAAAAAGTACCAAGAAATAAGGCACAAAGTGGAATGCAAAATAAAAAAAATTGGTCTAAGAAATATGTAAATAAATAAACCTCACCAGGAAGGTGGAAGTTTGGATAAAAAATAGGATGATTGATGCAGAAAAAGAGGCCAAACTTATGGAGGCCATAACTTTTTATCCCTAGCTTTATTTGATCCCATATTCATGACAAAATGACTATCTCAAAAATTTCAATGCTACCTTAACCTCCCTTATAGTTATGGGATGTTTTTTATATGTTTCAAAGGCCATACATGACCATATAAGGGTATAAAATTGTCATTTAATATTATATTCAAGTTTTTTTAAAATTTAAAATTGTCTATTTTTGTAACCAGACTTGAAATTCATTTAAAATTTGTCTGATATGTTAATTTTAGATTTTAGTTTATTTTTGGATATTTTTAGATATGTGGGTGCTTAAATGTGAAACTTAATAAAAATATAAGATGCTAAAAAATAGGAGGTTGATTTTTATTTATTTTTAGAGTTTTGAACTTTGCATTTCAACACCAATTCTAAGCTGAGGATTATTTATGCATGGTTTGTAATTATTTGAATCATTCAATATGAATTAATACTAGTTATTGTTTAGAATATTAGCCTATTATATTTTTATTTGCCTTGATAGTATTTTGGTTCATTAATGGTGTAGGTTGAAAAGAGGACACCTAGTATAGTTACCTAATTAATGTATAAGAGAAGGAAAAATAAGTAGGGCACCCATGAGATTTATTTCAGAGGAATATTATTGGGATTAGGATCAAATTATTTTTTAGATAATGTGTAGGGGGAATCCATAAATAATACATTATTTTACAAGAGAAAATTTTAAGGAGAATTTTTTTCTTCTAGTTTTTTTTGGTTAATGTGTTTCTTTGCTTTATATTAATAAGTGTAGGAAATATTATAAATCTGGCTGAATAAGTCAAGTGAGTAATATATTAGTATTATTATGCCATACATATAAGTAAATTTTGGATAGATTTATTTTCAAAGTGTGTAACAAGGGAGATAAAATCCCATTTGAATAGTGTGGGCGAATATAGGGCATACAAAGTGAAAGTGGAATGCAATGATAAACTTGTCAATTGGATTAGTGGAATTAGAAAAATATGGAATGATAAGATGTTGCATAAGTGAGATGATGCATAAAAGTAATTTTCACATGATAAGTTTAAGGGATGGAAAAATAAATGAAAGTAATAAGGTTGGGATAAATGTGTGAAATTAGAGAATAAAAATAGATTAAAAGGGCTCAAAAGATGTTTAGATTGTGTCAAGTGGTACTTAAAATTCATAGAAACAAGTAATGAGACTTTAGGAAAGTTTTAGTTTAGTAGGATTTTAATTTTTTTTATTTCCATAAGTTTGACCCATAGGGAATAATTGTGTATGCCAGATGGTGCACATAACATAGGACACGTAAAGAATAAATGGAGAGAAAGATGAATTGAAACACTTTGAGGATAAAGAACACACTGAATCAAATGAATGGGTAGATGAGACAATAAATACACATGAAGTTATAAGAGGGTAATTGTGCATATAAAATGGTAATTTAAAAATTATAATTTGAATAGATAAAATGGGAATAAAATATCCAAGTGAAAAAATAACTTGATACTATAAGGGAATAAAGATATTAGAGAAAGATGAGGGATTACATAGAGTAGGTGAATAATGGTGTTAGGATAAAACATCATGTGTTTTAAGATACATGGCCAAGAAAAACAATGAAGAGTGGGAAAAATTTTAAGTGAATAAAATAGGGTTGGAAAAAGGATTTCATAAAAATATTCAACCATGCCATATTCAGCTGAATGGTAATTTATAAGGACTTACTATGGAGAGAAGAAGATAAAAAGAAGAAGTGGATATGAAACATGGATAATGGATTATAGAATCTAACTCTAAAAGTGAAGATAAGTTATCATAGGATAGAATGTATGGACCTAACATATAACTACCAATTAATAAGAAGAATAAGAAAGAGAATAAATCTATACTTTTGTCACCACTCATAACATTTATTGAACTAGTAATGAAGGGAAAGATGTTGGCAACCTATTCAAGGAGCTACATGGTTGAAAAATTTAACCACTATGAGAAATAATATCAAATATTTATTGTCATAAATTTAAGTGTTACAAGAGTATAAGGTAATTTAAAAAGTTAATTTACACCTACAAGTTTGTTGGAATGAAATTAACTACCATACTTTAGAAATCTAGAGGAACTAGTGAATTATTTATTAATGCACACCCATGAGGGAAGGTTTAATATCATATGCATAATATTTAATATTTTAGCCACATGAATAATAAATATCAACTATATAAGAAAAATGGAAAATATATAAGAAATGTATTTAAAATAGGTTTATAAATTAATAAATTAGCAAAGGCATTAAGGATAAAAATAAGTACCAATATGAATGTCATTAAGAATTTTCTAATAACATCTATGAGATTTGTTACATAGTTGATTAAGTCAAGAGTATTATGTATAGTAAAATGGATTGTGATGAATAAAAAGGTATAATATTTTTCATATTTAACTGTGAAGAAAGGGATGGTGTTTAACTAAGCCAAATTTATTGTAGAAGAAGTTGTTATGGGGTATGAAGACACACATCAAAGGGGTGAATATTCAAAGTTAGATGTGATTTTTATATTATCATTATTTGATACATTGAATTCCTTAATGCGTATATGGGTTATACAGGATTATAGTAGGAATTTTGTGCATATTAATGTTATGACCTTGCCTTTTTATGATTTGATACACTGTTCAAAACATTATTGTTTTTAATGTATAACTAACTTCTATTTTATTTGCTTAACTTGGATTATATGGTTGGAATTAATGCATTGGTATTTGAAATGCATGATTGATGACTTGACATGATTTGTTTTATCACTAGATGGTTTTAGAGATTACTACTATAGTTGATATTTTACTACAATTCTAAAATTATTTATCAGTTATTTAATCAAGTACTGTTGATGTACTTATGTGGCTACAAGTACCATATTATGATCTAGGCTAATGTTGGTAATGGTAAGTTAGGGTCTAGAGAGAATTCTAAGTAGTCAAACAAGTATGACAAGTATTCATGATTTTTAGTTATATTCCCCATCATTAGACATCTTGATTAAATCATTTATTATGTCATCATCTTGACATTGTACATTATCACATTTTATTTGTGTATTATTTTGTACTGTTGTGTTTGATTATCACATGTTGGCTTATAGTCATTTTTATTTCTATTATTATTATTTTATAGCCCACAACAAACTCCTTTTACCTCTGTAAATAACTCATCACTCCTTCTGTGTCAACTTTGCTTTCTTACTTGGACATGGAATCCCAAAAGACGTACCTATACCTAACCATGACACTCCCCACATGGATTATTGCCTAAACTAATTTTTAAATGGTGTTGTTATGGTTTATTATGTTAGCATGGTTATATAATACAAAGGCATTAACATTTAAATGGTGTTTAGTTGTTAAGTGGTTTTATTATTATTAATTTGGTTGATTATGTTGTTTATTGTTAATGAGATCAACTATTCTAGATGATCATTTAATTACCATTGCATTGATTGGGAGATTATGGTAACATTGCTTTGGGAAATGTTGGCATCAATGTAGGAAGATTTCTCTCTCCTCTCATTGAATGCAGACATTGAATGGGTATAGGGAGTTGGATGAAAGGCATGGAGATTTAGGGGGTGGATGGAAAGATTGGATATATTAGGAAGATCAAAAAAAAAAATGGATAAAATAGTGGGAGGTTATCGACTAGTTTCTAACGTAGGCTTGTTTTGGGACTTTTTTGCCATGGCTTGGAAAATACAAGGTTTATTTGATTTATTTTATCCTACTGGATTTTATGTGATTTTTCCTTCTACAATTTTAGGTAAGCATTTTTTTAGATTATGTCTAGTTATTCTTTATTTTAATGAAAAATATTGGAAAAAAATGGAGGCTACATACACATATATAAGTCTTAGGAAATTAAAATGTGTATCCAATACTTGATATAAAATGATATACTCATTTTACATATAAATTTGTAAAATAAGTTGATATATCGTCTAGTATACATATACAACTTCATAATAATTTGAATCTTGGCTTGAAATAGTTTTATTGCTTGATTGTGTTTATTTTTAAAAAAAATTGTGTGGGTTTTAAATATGTTTCACCTAGTTGGGTTTGTCAAATTCTTTTATATGGAAGAAGGGTTGATGATTTTATTATTTTTTCTATGTGCATGGTGAATTTCATTTTGGGTGTTTACCCCTACATTTTATTTCATCGATTTGTCTATGAAGGTTTTATGGTTTTGTTTGTATGCATGGAATATTTAAAAAATGGTTCATTTTGATAACCCTACACTTTGAAGTAGATATATATGTGTGTGTTATTATTGGGTTATGCTCACTGGTATTTTATTGGGTCTTGACACTATGTTTAATCAATTGTGTGTTTACTTTTATTGGTTCTATTTTGGGAAAGTAATTGATATATTTAATATTGTAAAGGTTGATTTTATATTGTAATGATGGTTTCCTATAATATATTCTTAACTAGTTATTTAATTAATGGGTTGTGATGTTTCTTTTGTGATTGCATGCAAATATAGGTTGAAGTTGGTAAAATTTTTGGAAATGTTTTTAGGTTTTCTTTAATGTTTGATTACTGTGTTTTTATTATATATGATTCTTGGATTCATTTAAGGTTGAGTTATATGGATGAATTATTTAAGCAAGATATTAAATTGGGTCATTTGTATAATGGTCGAGGCACCCTGTATATGATTGCATGATGAGTTATACTTTAAACTTGGAATTGATTAGGTTTTTTTGTTATTATTTGAGTAAATTTTCATATGTGTGTGTGTGTGTGTCAATTGAGGTTTATTTATTCATTTGCTAAGTTTCATATACATCATGGGTTCTTGAAATGAAGTTTTCAATTAGGTTTTAGTCGACTATATGTTTGGCATACCTTACTAGATTTAATGAATCTATTGAATACTCATATATACATATTTGATTTATTTTGATGACATACTATGTATTATTTAAATAACACATTTGAGGTGGATGAATTTTCAAAAAATTATATGTATTTCATTTTGGAATCTTTCTTACGTGTTATTTGATAGGCCACACTCTATTAGGTTTTAACAAGAATATTGCATGTTATATTCATTTGGAAACCTTGAGGATTTTAGGTAAAGTTTATTATAATTTCATTCATATATTTGAATATGAGGGTTTGGGTTTGAACCTATAAGTGTTTTGCTATTTTGTATAGATTATTTTTATATTGATTCTAGTTTACATAATCTATATTGTTAATTATCTACCGGAAGTATGGAATGACATTTTATGGTTGAGTTGACTAGTTATCATGCTTTTTGATTTAATGGTTTGGTTGAGTTTTACATTGTGCTTTATCTTATGTTATATGACTAATCCTTAATTCAGTCACCATTCCCATACTAGAACTGAATAACTAAGTATTTAGCTAGTATGTTGTATACCTGGGTTATAAATTTGCATTCAAGACAACTTAGGCTGAATGCATACTTGGATGTGGATACAAGATGGTTTTTTTATAATATATATAAATGGAATCAGTTATTTAATCCATTACTATATCATTTGGCAACCTAAAATTAGTTATCCCCACTTCTAATTTATATCGATGATGGGTTGCTTATTTTCATCTCACCTCAAAATGGTGATTGATTGTCTTCATTTGTGTTATGCTGAGATGTCTATTAGTTTAGAATCTAACTTGCTCAAAAATCCCTTCTCATCTTTGGTTACCAAACCCACCATCTATATTATGGTTGGGGTGGTAAGGTCTACTGATGGTTGGGCTCATAGGGCTAGTTGGGAGGGTTTGTCCGATTCAATTACTTGTTGCTCTATTCTTATATGATCTTGGAAACAATGTAAATTAAGTGGTAATGAGTTATTTTATGTTATTTATACATTCATTACTTAGTTTTTAAGATTTAACATTGTTTGATTCATGAACATAGTGAATATTTTATCTTTTTTCAATATTGGTTAATTATGTTAATCATGTATGATATGCTAACCTGTGTTGATAATGGAATGTAGGAAAGGAATGAAATGCTTAAGTATTGCTTATATGATAAGAAACTGAATTTTTTATATTGATGAAGGTAATTCATTTATATATATGTTAATTCATTATATACTTCATTCATATAACCAACTTAGAGTGGTCATTTGATATTAGTAATGAAGTATTGATTTATTGCTTTAGTTACATAATCTTGTTTAGTTGGATAAGATTACTTGATGGTTATTATGAGTAAAGGTTTACTTAGTCATATTTATACATATTGTTTACTTGATGTAGAAGCATACATATTATATTTGATAAACAACTTAGAGTTTCAATTTAATAATGATTATCATCAATTCATTTAAATAGATACTTGTGAATTGTTTATATGTGATGTTGTAACCATTAGAGGTTTTATAGAAAATGGATATTTCTTAGATGTTTTAGCTATTCATGGATTATTTGATTAGTCTGATCACACTTATTGCTGGTGATCACACTTGTAATAAATATACCTTTGTACCTAAATAGGTATGTTTGAGTTATGTAGAAGGAAAATGATTTCATTTAAGTTTACGTATGAACCAACAACAAGTGTGATCAGACTAATCAAATAATCCATTCATAGATAAAACATCTAAGAAATATCCATGTTCTATAAAACCTCTAATGGTTACAACATCACATATAAACAATTCACAAGTATTTATTTAAATGAATTGATGATAACCATTATTAAATTAAAACTCTAAGTTGTTTATCAAATGTAATATGTATGCTTCTACATCAAGTAAACAATATGTACAAATATGTCTGAGGAAACCTTTACTCATAATAAACATCAAGTAATATTATCCAACTAAACAAGATTATGTAACTAAAGCAATAGATCATATATATATATATATATATATATATATATATATATATATATAAAATTTAGAAGTGTTACTTTCAATCTCTCATTTAATACTAAATGTTATATGGAAATGAGTAATAATATTTGAGTTAGTTTGATTAAAAGGTTGTCTAGAATGCAAGTAAATTGGAATTATCAAATGAATTAATATAGAGTTGATTTTTGAAACTATGTTAGATTATTAAAATGTATGAAATGAATTAGTCTAAAATGTTATTATACTTTCATCTATTTAGACTGCATGTGATTTCATCCCTTTTCTGATGGCTAAACTTGTTTACATTGGTGCACCCAACATAAATTTGTAAAAGTTCTTTAAGTGTAACATTTTATTTGGGTTCCACTCAACTTGAAAATCTGATAAATTCTTATTGGTATGATTTTTAAGCATTCAATTATATGTAAATCATATGTTTTTCATATATTTTAAATCATCTAGTTCACTTAAAGACTTATTGAATACAAGCTTAAATTATACTTGTTCAAATCTAGAATATGATATTTTATTATACTTGTTCATGGTGAAATAAAGTACCTTAGATGATAATGGAAAATATTATATAAGGGGGAAGTTACTTTAATAAATTCCTTTCTATATAAATGGTTAAGGTGATAATGTTTGTTGTTTTAAAATAAATCCTAAGTTAAATTATAGCTAGAAGATATTAGAATATACCTGAGGTTATTTGAATTGAATATGTTCTTCCCTTTAACCTTATAAATGATTGGATGATTAATGATTAAATGAATGGATACTCTTATTTGTATTATGTTTTAAATTATTATTATTTTATTATATCACATTGGATATGCCAATATAAATTCGTAAGATGGATTTAATTATAGGCTTCCCATGAAATATATTTAATGAATAACATTGTTGATCCTACTATATCACTATTCATTTATTCAAATAACATCCATGCTTATTAATTGAGTGTTGTGTGGATTAATAAGCCAATGGTGTGGTAAACTTTAGACCATGAGGTGATTATAACCTTGGATAGTGTCACTAATAGATGCCTGCAAAGCCTTGAGTTTCAATATGTTCTTGTTTGTACTCTCTTTTATGTTGTGATATTTTTTGCTATATATTGGTATAAATTTGCATGTATTGAATTGATTTCTAGTTTCTATTTATAATGTACATTTATAAAATCATATTTGATTATGAGATTAGATCAATAATTAGCTTATACTTTTAACCAATACTTGTTTAACCTAATTGATAGCCTAGGTTGTTAGAGTTATCCTTTTCAGTTAAATTGATCCTAATATCTTAACCATCCTCGAGCAAATTAAAACCCATTGAGGAGAGTGAGTTATTTACCTAGGGTTAAGGAATTATAGATGGTCTTATGTGGAATAAAAAGTGTCATATATGGTGATCAAGTCTTATCTATATATGCATATGTCAATACACCTTGAACCCCATAAACATCAATGAAGGTAACATGCTTCCCCACAGTACCCTTTGTATGTAGTTACCTCTAGATAATTACCTTAGTTCACCTCCTTTGGTTATGATTGCATGTATGCAAGTCTGTTGAATGTTTGTCACTTGCATCATCAAGCAAGGTATTGGTATGACACACATCCAAAAATATACTCTGATATACAACTAAAAATTTGTTTTGGGCATTGTATCATCTGGTATTAGAGCAATTTTATACTATATGAAACTTTGGGAGTGAATATTTTATTTTTAAATCTATAACCTACTGAGTTATCACTTTTTAATTCTTAAGATGGTTAGGACATGATCCAGTGGTGGTAACACTTACATTAATTTACATAATGTTAGTACATATAGGGGTAGAGGAAGAGGAAGAGGAAGGGGTCATTGTGGCTGCATCCCCATTCATAGCCAATAAGAGTTTCCCATAAATAATTATAATAACAATATCAAGGTTTTAAATGTTGATGCAGTCAATGACAATCCAATTAATAAGAATGAGGAGATAGTAGAATATTGACATCTTTAAACACTTTCTAAGTAAAGATTGATAGCCAAGAACAAAAGATAAATAATATTAAAGGTGTATCCCAAGAGGAAGTACCCAGGCTAGAAATTGGACAAGTATAAGGACCTATGATTTAAAAACTACCTTTGACCACAAATGACCAAATTATGAAAAAGTTGAAGAATCTTCCACCACCTACCTATTTGGGTGATGAATTAGGTGATGCAATCGATGCTTGGATGGTACACTTGAAAAAATATTTCAAATTATATAACATTCCATCAAATGTGAAATCAAGGGTGGTAGCCTATCAGTTAGTTGGTCCTATAATGTTGTGGTGGAATCACCTTTTTGTTATTAAAGGATATCAACCCATGAACCTAAACTGGTCGATTTTTGAGACTCAATTTCATAAAATATATTTAAATGCCAATTATAAAGAGTAAAAAGTCACTAATTTTCAACTTCTAAAGTAGGAGAACATGTCTGTTATTGAATATGAGAACAAGTTTCTAAATATATTACATCATGTAAAATATATGCATGATGAGGAAATATGTTATAAAAAGTTGGGTTTATTGAATTATGTTATATGGAATAAAGGTCAATGACTTTATTGTTTTTGTTATATGAATGGTGAATTTCATTCTATATGTTTACCCCTACATTTTATTTCATCAGCCTATCTCTAAAGGTTTAATGGTTTTGTTTACATGCATGGAATATTTAACAAATGGGTCATTTGGCTAATCCTACACTTTGAAATAGATATGTGTGTGTGTGTGTTGTTGGGTTATTAAAATTGATATTTTATTGGGTCTTTGATGAAAATTCCATCTATTTTATTATATCTAATACAAACTATCCATAAGTGTTGCCTTTTGGTTATATATTGCATTACATTTAATAGTTAAGGTCTTATCTAAGTAAGAAGTAAATGTAATTATACTTTGTTTGTATGTGATACATTACTGATTCTTTATCTTGTTATTATGTCTAAGTTGGATGAAATGAGAAAAAATTTGTGTATAAAAATACATCCATATGGTGAGATCATTTTGAGAAGCCATCAAACAATTTTGGCAACCCTTTTTGGCAATAATTTTGAGTATTAATCTAAGAATACAACGAGCTCCGAAGATATAACACTCTAAATATACTCTAAAGATGCTCTAAATTCACTCATAAGATGCTCCAAAGGGGCTTTAAAGACTTGTATAGAATGATCCAAAGACCAAACATACTCCAAAGATGTCTAGTTAGATCTTAAATATCAAGATAATGATTCTAAAGAAATCTATTATATATATATATAGACTTTCAATATTTTGATATCCTATTTTAGACATTACTATCATAGTAATGGTCTAAAATAATCTAGATATATTTGTATTTCTAAACTGAATATAATATTTTAGGGTCTATCTTAGTTATTTTCCATCTATTATTAGTTGACTCAATTTCAACACCTTCTTATAAGCATGGGATCGGATTCCTAGATCTTCTATATTTTGAATAAGTAGATGTGGCCATTTAGATTTCCAAATTTTGTATTATGTGAAAAGATGTTGAAATGTGATTTAAATACATATATCCTTCTCATTCTAAATAATTAGTAAGTTAGTTAATCAAAAGAAACATTTCAATGTAATTTTACATATCTATATATGTTCCTTTGATAATAAAATAAATTTTAGCATTTATTTTCATTGTTGAGTAAATTTGTTTCTATTATGAGGAAGGAGTAAAGGCCCAATTCTCTCTGAAGATCAAGATAAATCGTTACTTTTATTTTATAGTTTATAAGTATTTCTCTAACCTAGGTATAATTCATTCACTTCAAAGTGTGATTTCCTTTTAAAATCAAGAGAGGTTTCCTTTCAAATCAAAGTGTGAATTTCTTTTTCAAATTAAAAGTGTGAATTTAATTTTAATGAAAGTGTGTTTCCATTAAATGTAAAGTTTGTTTTAGTTCATTGCAAGTAATTTTTCCTTATGCAAGAGTGTCTTTGAATTTCATAAAAAGTAAAATCTATTAACTCATCTCCATATTTAGAATTTGTCAGGAGTAGTTTAAGTGATAATAGATAGCATCCTCACATTATGGAACATCACACTTTCCTACCTAGTCGGACAAGTTGAGTGAGGACATCATAATATCTTATGCCAAATTTTTAAGTTCTAGATGTTGATGGTGTGAATGCTAATAGAATATCTATAGTTATCAAACCTTCTAGATTTACTTTTCTTACAAATAGAGTTAGAATCTTATTTAATGTTCTTAGGATTTAGAAATAATAGTAGAGTAAACCCACTAAACAAAAAACTATAAACTCCAATATCCAATAAAATGACACCAATCTATTGATTGGTTAAATGAGAGGTATAAATACAGCCTATCATTTTTGGCACCATAATTAGGGACATTTTTAATCAATAAGTGTTAGCGATATCCTACATTAGAGTTATACAAGTAAATTCAAAAATATTCATAAAACACAAAAATAAACTAGGAATATTTAGATTTATGAACCATCCAAGAGATTATCAATGATGGCTTATCTCTAAGGGATCCTAAATAAATCAAGAATAATAGAGGATCCAATCCTTACTGGAAATATTAGGAATTGAAATAAAGGAAATTGAAATCCATATAATTTTTTTTTATGATTTATCTTCTAAACAAGGTTCATCCTCACAAATAGATCCTATAAGAAGAATAATATTCAAGACATCTTCTCCTATATGGAGAATTGTTCCTAAAAATCCCCTTTTTAAAATAGTTAGATTTGATCCAAAAGCTCAACAAGAAGAATATATAATCACCAATAAATATTCTCCTCTTGAGATAGACCATAAATTGAGCACCCAAGAAGATAATTTAGATTGGATTGATAACCAAAGTTGGGAAGAAAATATGGGAGATGAACATGCACATGTGGAAAACCCTAATCGATAGCCTCAATAGGACAAAACTCTTTCCTATCTAATCAGCTTAGGTCTTAATGAATTAACTTCCATGAAAAATATCTAACCATCCATTTTTATTACTTTTAGATGTAAATCCTTAGAGCATCCAAATCATTTCCCCTTTGAATTTTAGGTTCTCTACCAAACATATGATTATGTCACAGATAATCAAAAGTTGAAATTATTCCATCTACACTTAAGGATGTAGTCATGAGATGGTTCATGGGCCTTGAGGTTAATTCCATCACCACTTGGGATAAAATAAAAACTACATTTTTGGATAAATATCATGATTATTATAGAGTCAGATACCAAAAGGAATAATTTTTCAAGATCAAATAAAATGAAGATAAAACCTTAGAAGATTGCCTTGATAGGTTTATATTTAGTCATAAATAGAGTGGTTACCAACTCAATAAGGAGGTCATCAAGACAATCATTTTTAAAGGCTTAGATGATAATTCATGTGATTCTTTGAACCTAATGGGAGAGGGTGGCATTAAAAAGTTAAACTTTCATCAAATTTTAGCATTATTTACTAACTACTCTAGGACAAGACCTAGCATAAGGAAATAAAGGTTAGAAAAATCACCTAAATTGGGATAATTAATGAAATACTTTACTAATTTCAAGTTAAACATTATACTACAACTGAAATCCACATTATATGTCCTCAAATCAAAATCTAATGCCACTAACACTAAATAATTATCAATATATTATCCTATATGAAGACTCGAACATGCGATAAAATATAATCCATTAGAAAAAACAAAAGTATGCAGTATTTGTGACCTAGACCATGACACCAAGAATTGTACTACCATGAGAAAACAAGTAGCACATATAGTTGAGAAAGTGAATTTTATCCAAATACAAGGAAACTAGTACTCGTAACCTCAAAATCAGTTTGGTCTGAGATTTCTTTTGAATCTATGGATGAAACCATGGGCTAGACAAGTTACACCACTAATGTGAGGACCACTACAACCACAACCATGGGGTAATCAAGAATGGATTCCATATATGTGAGGAATGCCTCAAAATCAACCTTGAGAATAGTATCAAAACCAATAACTATATTTGGTATAACAGTCACCACCTCAATGGACAAATCAAAAATATTAGCCATAAAGAAGGTTTCCTCCACAACAAACTTGATGTCTTCACAACCTTAGCCACCACCAATTGATAAATATGTTAATCAACCATAGTTACCTACCTAACCATTGTTAAATCTTAAGAATAGGAAAAATACACCTACTATGGAGCTGATCAATTAATGTTACAAGTGGTTTAGCAAAATGTAATAATATCTAACTCAGATCAAGGAAGGTAGTAGGATATTCACCCATTACCATAATTTAAACCCCCAATTATGAAAACACTCTTGATACACCTATAGTCCAATAACCAAATGAATAAAAGGTAGAATCCATAATAATATCAACCACAATTCAAGATCCCCGTATTGTTCCATTTTGTGAGAGACTTAAGGAAGAAAAGCCTAGGGAAGATTCTAAACTAATGCATGGATTAAAAGAGATGAAGATAAAGATTCCATTGCTAAGAGCCATTAAGGATATTCCTAAATTAAATCAAATAATTAAAATATTATACATTAAATCACCAAGAAGAAAGAAGCTATATCCTAAAATAATTTAGGTAAAAGGCAAATTTGTTGATTTACTAGAAGGAAACATAATCATTCTTAAATATGGAGATCCTAGCAGTCTTATAATGACTATGACAATCAGGAACAAGTTTATTACAAATGTGCTTATAGATCTATTTATTTCCATCAACATAATTATCTCTCATAGGGCTTTAGCCTACCACTACATTCTGAAAAATGGAAGATCAATCCACTGCTACCCTTGAAGGGACCATATGGAATGTACCAATCACCATAGAGTCTTGGGAATACCCCATTTATGTTATGATCCTTCAACCTAAAACAAAGAGGGTAGGATATCCAGTCATTCTTGTTAGACCTTGGTTAGCTATAGTTGTAGCATGAATTGACTGTAGATCTAGAGACATGACCATTTATAATGGAATTCACGTTAAATAGATATCTCTTTATCCATCTACTAGACCTTCAATGGGTCTTTCTAAATAAATATGGGTGGATCATCCTGAATAAAATTAGAATAGTGTGTATTTATTAGGCATGGTTACCATCAAATAATATCCATAAGAGTTTGAGAAACAAATAATATATGATTTAGATGAAGAAATCCTATTTCCAAAGTCTGACATTTTTGCTTTGAAGTTTAATAGTTTTGCTCTTAAGTCTAAAAATCTAGCTTTGAATATTAAAATCATAGTTCCAAATACTAATAACTATGCTTAAAAGATGAAAAATCATGATTATAAATAATATACCTCCATTATTAAGAATCAATACAATGCCATAAGATCACCAAACATGTTATCTGGTCTATAAGACATTCAACAAGCCATAGTTGATTGGGATCAGAATGGGCATAATTCATTTTTACATGATTTTCATTGTCTATTGACCAATATGATTTCCAAAAGTGAAATATTTTACAAATATGTAGCTACACTTCACATATTACTACCACACACATGTGCATTAAATGTCTTGATGAGTGAATATAAATAGTTAAATTTTATTATTCTAGGTACTAAATAGATTGCAATCCAACCTGATAAATTGTTGAATATCAATAGTTGATTAACTGACCAATAGAAAATAAAAGTGTTTAATGTATTATTAAAACACATAAAAATATTTTCCTTGGTATTATAGTGATATAAAATGAATACATCCCAATGTCTATACACATCAAATCTACACCGAAGATGTTAGACCAGTCAGATAACCATAATGGAGGATAAACCCAACCTTGAAAGAAATTGTTAAGAATAAGATATAAAAACAATTATAAGTTGGTTTTATTATCCCATATCTAATATTCAATGGGTTTAATATTTATTCATCATTCCTAAAAATTATTTAAAATAGAGAGTTTTTCTAGACTACAGAGAACTGAATAAAGCTACTATGAGAGACTACTTTCCCTTGCCTTTTATTGATCAAGTTTTGGTCAACTTTGTAGGAAAGAAATTTTTTTATTAGATGGATTTAGTGGATAAAATCAAATCAATATATCCCATAAATAACAAGATAAAACTACATTTACTTACCCCTAGGGAACATATGCTTATACAGTCCTTCCTTTTAGATTATGTAATGCACTTGCTACCTTTTAGAGAGAAGTGTTATCCATCTTTTATAATCATATAAATGATTGTGTATAAGTGTACATGTATTATTTCACTATCTATGGCACTACATTTTAAAAAGCTTTGAATAATTTGGATAAAGTGCTTACTAGATGTGAGGATCACCAAGTATCTTTGAGTCATGAGAAGTTTATCATAGTGGTTAATGAAGGGATAGTTTTAGGACATCATACCTCCTTTGAAGGAATAAAAGTATGTCCAAAAAAGATTGAGGTAATTTCTAATCTCCCCATTCTACAAATAAAAATAGATTTTAAGAGTTTTCTTGTTCATGCATGATATTAAAGAGGATTTATTGAAGACTTAAGAAAGATAGTTGTACCTATGTTTTCTTTGTTAACAAACTATAATGAATTTATATGGAATGAGAAGTGTTAAAATATTTTGAAACATTAAATAATAAACTCATGATTGCTCTAGTCTTGAATGGACCTAACTAGGAAAATGCTTTTCATATCTATACTGATGCTTCTAATAAAGTATTAGGAGCCGTTCTAGGACAAAGAGATGATGGTAGAAAGATGTATATTATTTATTATATCAACAAGAATATTACTCCTATAGAGAATAACTACACTACTAAATAACAATAATTTACTGTTTTTATCTATGATATAAACAAGTTAGGCATTACATTACTAGTTGTTAGGTATTTATCTATATAGACCTTTCAACTATTAAATACTTATGACTAAAATAATAGTAGGTGGGAGAATAATTAAATGCATATTGTTATTGAAATAATTTTATATTACCGTTATATAAAAACATGGGAAGTATAATGTTGTTTCTAACTTGTTGTCTAGATTGATCACTACAGGTGAAGATCTATTGAGGATTCTTTTCTAGATGAACAACTATTTTCTATATATAAATACTTTTCATAGTTTTTAGACATGGAAAATTAATTCAAAAAGGAAATTTCCTCATTCCTTTACTTCTAAGAAAATAAAACATTTGGTTAGATTTAGTTCTCATTTCAAATGGTTTAAAGGCATGTTATTTAAAACAGGACTTGATCATGTACTTCATAGGTGTGCTAGAGAAGATGAAGTGTATGGCATCATAAGATCATGACATAGTTAAGTAGGAGGAGTACATTATTTAATAAAAAGGACCATTCATAAGATCCTTGGTGTAGGTTATTACTATCCATCTCTTTATGAGACTGTAAAAAGGTCTGTATGGTAATGTGATCCTTGCCAAAGGAAAGGTAAGCCTACTATATCCTCTAAAATGACTCTCCATCCTCAAATAAGTTTATAACCATTTGATAAATGGGTTTTGGATTTTTTTAGATTAGTCTACCCACTATCTCAAGGAAAAGAATATTTATTAGTATGTACTTATTATGTTACTAAGTGTGCTAAAGTGTAGGAACTCACCTTTTCTACGAAAGAAATGGTTGATGATTTCCTATATTACAAGATCAAGCTAAGATTTAGAGCTCCTAGATCTATTGTTTCAAGTTAATAACCCCAATTTATGTTTAACATGATCAAAGCTTTTACATAACTATACCATATCAATCAAAATAAATCCCAACCATATCATCACCAAACTAATGGGAAAATGGAGGTCACCAACTGAGGGCTAGAAAATATTCTAACCAAAATAGTGAACGATAATAGAAAATATTGGGTAGATAAAGTATCTAAAGTAGTTTGGGCATACAATACAACATAGAAGACAACTATAGGATTCTATCCATATGAACTTATGTTTGGAAAGAAGCATTTGTTACCAATAGAATTTGAATTGTAGACATTGAAGACATCAGCTGATATGGGAATTAATATTGATGAAGCATATAAATAAAGAATCATGCAACTAAATGGGCTGGATGAACTAAGAATAGATGCACTCACTCAAACTAGCATGATCCAAAAGTAGAGAAATTAGTGGCATGATGCTCACATCAAAGAAATATAATTTCAAGAAGGTGATTGGGCACTTATATTTGATTTAAAATTGATAATTTTAAGGGTAAGCTTAGGATAAGATGTTTGGGACCATACCTAATCAAAACCATTCACAATAATGGTTTTATCTAAGTTTAACCAATTGATGGTGACCAAAGGACACTTTTAGTCAATGGTCACAAACTTAAGGTGTAAAAATTACCTCTCAACAAGGAATATTTTATTGAGTAGAATCAAGACTAATTTAACCTTATGGAAGAACCTGGTTCTTCCACTAAGCCCAAATGATCTTTGTAACAAATAACCAATAAAGGAAGAGTGTTGGAAAATAGTAAATGGTAGTTCTCCTCCCTTCAAAATTTAAAAAATATATATATAAAAAATATAAAAATGAGAAAATAAAAAATAAAGTATAAAGTATAAAAAAATATAATATAATAAAAAATATTAAAAAGTGAAAACCAGCAAATGACACTTTTTATAAAAGAAACTTCTGTAATAAATATGAATTATTGTCAACTAACCTATCTTCTCAAACTTTTTTATCCTTGTAAAAAACATGAAAAATATAGAAGATAGGCATGGATCTATACAAAAAAGGTACAATTATATTTATTTTCCAAAAGGTTAGGCATTTTCTATTTCATGTTTTGTGTGTATGATCATTAGGAAATTAACACTTTTGTAAATGGATACATTATGGTGATACTGCATGGATGTGATGACTCCAACATCATCACCACATCAAATATCTGATGTAAAGTTGTTTTAAAATGACCTTTTCAAAAATATATGATGTGATGCAAAAATCATTTTGGTTATTACTTCAAGTGTTGCCAATTATGACCCCTTACACAACATCATTGATGATGACCAAAAAGTGATTTCTCATTGAAACTCACATGCTCTGAAGTCATTGGCCATAATTATTAGCATAATTTAATAATATATCTTGATTTACTATTCATTATTTTTGCTATCTATTATTGCATCATATCCCCAATTTCTTGCCTTCCTTTATACCACATGTAATTCTGAGCTCCATTTTTTGTAGCGTAATCAAGTTTTTGATAAAATAGTGACATCTCCAAAGATGGGAGGTAGGAATAAGAAAAGTGAACTAGAATCATCAAAGATGTTGCTTTAAGATGAATCAACTAGAGTTATTTTTTAGTGAACAAGATGGTTTAATTTATTGAAAACATTTCAAGGTTTTTAGAAAAATATTGTGCAAGAATTCTTTGAAAATTTTGATGAGGACTATTTTGTTATTAGAGATGAACACATTTTGGTGGATTCCTCTATGAGTAGCACACTCTTTGGAATGTATGAGGAGGGTGTAGTCATAGATAAATTAAGTTTTTCAACTTAATTTGATTAATAATTGAATGAAATAAGCTCTATCCTAGATTTGCTAAATCCTCACAAGGTGTGGCCAAAGGAATTATGAGAGACAACCTTCCATAGCTATGACAAAATGTTGTATTTTGGGTTATGAAGTGTCTTACCTATGATGGCTAATTCACTATAGTAAGTGGAGATGCCATGTGAATTCTTATTTAATTGAGGAAAGGAGTCTTAAAATTAGAGTAATAATTAAACCTTTCATCTTTTCTTCACATGCGATCATTAATGTTTCCCAAAAATTAAAAAGAGGAACTAGGTCCATCAGATACCATAGTTTGGTTACCCTCATCTGTTGGCATTATTTTTTTCAAAAACCTAAGGGTGAAAAGGCTTGATCTTATTTTATCCATAAATACTTCTAAATCTCTATTAATAAATCAACACATCTTATTTTTCTTCCTCCCATAATATCATAAATTGAAGAAGGCCCATATTAATGCCCTTGGATCTAAAGATGTTGCATCAAAGATCAAAAATGTGAATGGGGGTTTCATAAAAGAAACCTAATCCTCCAATCAAGGTCTAATGAAGTCATCAAATCATTCTATAGGAGGAAGGAGATGTATAGGTGTCCAAAATTTTGGGAAGCTTAATCTCTCCCATAGAAGTTACAAATGTTGAACTAGTAGTTGAAGAAGAACCCCATGCATGAGAAATTGTAGTTGAATAGGAAATCCTTATAAAATAAGTTTTGGCTCAAGAAGTAGAAATAACTTTAACCTCTGTAGCTAATAAGAATAAATATCCATTCATAAAATAAGGCCCATATTATCCCCAGCTTGCTCATGAAAATGAGGAGTTTTAGCATGTCTTAGCTCTGTCTCAGCATGGATAAATAATTTGATAGCAACAGGTAGAATTGGATTTTCTTCATTCAGCATTGTAAGGTAAGAACCAAACCATTTCCAATATGGAAAGAAGATGTGAATAATTTTTTACTCAATTTAGGTCATAAGAAATAATTATTACAGTAATGAATGCTAAGTAGATTATAATACACAATCAAATGTTTTCCCAAACTCAAGAATTGAGTACTTTATAGAATTCCATTATCAATAAGGATACCCAAATTACTAATTTATAAAATTATATTGATAGTAAAGATACTTAGAGTAATAATCTACAATAGTATATTTTTGGTAAAAATGTATTGTTAGCATAATAAAATAATTGTTTACAAGAGCTAACCACTCACAATGCAGAGTTATAAGCTTCTTTACAAACTATGTAGAGGGAGATGAGGGAGATAACAATAAAAACTAAAGGACCTAAAATATATATTCCTTCCTTCTCCCTTTCACTCCATGAAACAATTTTATTTTGGAACAAATCCCAACATAAAATTCAGATTTTATAAGAATAAAATGCTAAGATTAAAGCAGAGTATCAACAGTAGCTATAGAAATCTCAAACTTCTATTCATAATATTTGTGAAATTCCTAAAATATTATTATCATGCAGGTAAGCTTCCTCTTTATATGTTCTTTTTCTTCATGAATAATTATATAAATCGCAGATACAATTGATTTATCTTGGCTTTCCTCATATTATTGAAGATGAACATATGTTTATAGATGTCTTTATCAAAAGTACCACAGAAATACAAGATGAAATTTGTGATTTCTATATTTTTAACATGTTTTTGGGTTATCATTCTAGTTTTCTAGTGAATTTATTTTTAGGGGAAACACAATTTCATCCTTTCCTCTCTACTTTGAGAAATCATACAACATGGTAATAATCACACAATAAATTTTTAAAATGTAAGAACACCACAAGTCTATGTATGAGACCTCAATTTGCATAGGCCCAAAAGTTTCTTATTATTTTTCAACCCATGTACCATATGTACATGAAAAAAATTATACCATAGATTTTATGAGCCAATATTCCACCAACTTCATCAATCCAAGCATAGCCAAGTGGGAGACTTCACCTGTTGCTTTAAAATGTAAGAATTCATGAGTCCCACCACCATCAAGTGGAGTCTTTAGAGAGCTCAATAAATTACATAGATTATCACTCAGTTCTTGGATGAAGGAGGATCATATGTATGGATTGGAATGAGATTTATATCTCCAATTCTTCTTTTTCCTCTATCTCCATGAAAATTTTGGCACAATCAAGTGGAATTTGAATTTTAGGCATGTGTCCACACAGTAGTAAGAGATTATGGATTCTTGCTCAAACGTTATTGTGATTGGGGGCACCAATTTTAGATTTATAATCTTAGTTAGTAGTTAGAATCTAGACTTTTAGATTAAATACTAGTTATTCCACTAGGTTTTCAAGAGGGATTTCAAAGGGTAAAGTGTGGGGAAGAAATGATCAACATTACATATAGCTCATTATATCTAATACAAACTATTCATAAGTGTTGCCTTTTGGTTATATATTGCATTGCATTTAATAGTTAATATCTTATCTAAGTAGGACATGGATATAATTGTCCTTTGTTTATATGTGATACATTATTGATTCTTTATCTTATTATTGTGTCTAACTTGGATGAAATGAGCATAGTTTTGAGTAAAAAATACATCCCTATAGCAAGTTCATTTAGAGAAGACATCAAATAGTTTTGGCATCCCTTTTTGGCAATAGTTTTGAGGATTTGATAAATAATACATCGAGCTCTAAATATTTGATGCTTTGAAGATGATCTAAATATGTTCTAAAGGTGCTTTGAAGGCACTCCAAAGACCTATATGGAATGTTTTGAAAATACACAGGCATGCTCCAAAGATGTCCAATTAGATCTTATAGATCAAGATAGTGATTATAAATATATATATTGTATATATATAGACTTTCCATATTTAGATATCTTATTTTAGAC
Source organism: Torreya grandis (assembly GCA_037957365.1). Lineage (NCBI taxonomy): Eukaryota > Viridiplantae > Streptophyta > Pinopsida > Cupressales > Taxaceae > Torreya > Torreya grandis. Next base: position 1,829,574 of record JARHVA010000104.1, read on the forward strand.
ATTATTATTCATTTTAATGGTAGTAATGGTCTAAAATGATCCAAATATACTTTTATTTCTATTTTTTAAAACTATATATAATCTCTTCAGATCTATGTTAGTTATTTTCCATCTATTATTAATTGAGATAGATCCAATGCTTTCCTATAAGTGTGGGATCTGAGTCCTAGATCTTATATATTTTGAATAAGCAAATTTGGCTATTTACATTGCTAGATTCTTTATTTTATGAATAGATATTGAGATGTGATTTAAAAACATATCTCTTTCTCATTTTAGATAGTTAGTAAGTCATTTAATCATTTAGTTAATTTGAAGAAACATTTTAATGTAATTTTGAATAGCTATATATGTTCCTTTGATAATGAAACAAAGTGCAACATTTCTTTCCATTACTGAGTAAAGTTGTTCCTATTCTAAGGAAGGAGTAATGACCCACTTCTCTCCAAAGATCAAGACAAATCATTACTTTTATTTTATAGTTTAGAAGTATTTATTTAAGGTAAGCATAATTCATTCACTACAAAGTGTGATTTATTTTTAAATGCAAGAGTGATTTCCTTTCAAATCAAAGTGTGAATTTCCTTTTCAAATCAAAAGTGTAAATTTACTTTTAGTGAAAGTGTGTTTAAATTAAATGCAAAGGTTGTTTAAATTCAATGAATGTGAGTTTTATTTATGCAAGAGTGTGTATGTAACTTGAAATTCATTATGTCTATAAATCAATCCTAGCTCAAAGAAGATAGAGCATACCTACACTTTTGATTGGGAATACATTTGTTAAGCAAGAGCATGACCAATATGGGGATTCACTAAACCCAATTAAGGGATCAATTTTCATAATATACCATGTTATGAATGGTTACAAATCCTAAATTATAACACAATCACATAAAAACCCTAAAAGAGTCCTTGGTTTAATGTTCACTATATATCTAATAATAAAAAATTAAATCTAATATAGTACACACCAAAGATTGTGACATAAAATGAGGTGTTAGTAAAGCAATAAAAACATATATAGTATAATAATAATTAAGATAATTATGATTAAGACCCTAATATATGGAATATTAAGAGTAATATTACTCGATCTAATATTTATGCTACTTTTATCTACTAAACAGAGGAGAATAAAGTTAGAATATACTTACCTAAATGTGAACCCATTGAGACTCAATCTCTACCTTGGAAAAATGGGATTAACAAAAGGTTTTTGTCGTTTGTAAGGATAACTAATAAATTCCAAAGCATCTATAAGACTTATCTATAATATTAGATTTTCCAAGTATAAACCCTAAGCCAAGACTCCTCAAGTAGAATGGTGGAAGAGAAAATTGTAAAAAAGCATGATTAAATAATAAATATTGATTACATATTGAAATAATGAAAAATTGATATTGTATTTATAAGTGGATCTCACCATAAATCCTTCCAAATATGTCACTTGTATGGGGTCAACCCAAGTGAACCTATATGTTTCTGGGAGATAAATCACTAGGTCCCGAGCTAGGTCAGTTGAAGGGCTAACAAAACTCAAAGTGAAAAAAACCCTAAATAGTACAAGGTCAACCTATTTGACCATATATAGTAATTAGAGGTTGAAAACTATATAGGGTCGACACAATTGACCTAGTATAGTCAACTAGCTAAAGGGGATCAAGGTGAGGAAAAGAGGGATGGAAAGAGGAAAAATACTATAGGAGTATGCAAGGGAGGATTAATAGATTAGGGAATGGTTTTAAGAGATTTTTGGATTTGAAATAATGTTTTTATAAGGGACCATAATCCTATGAAGCACCAAAGGTCTACCCACCCCTTTCTCAGTGCACCACTTAGGGCATGCACTTAGAGATATTGAGTATCGATGGGTTCCTACAAGATGTAAAGCATCAATATTTGATAAGAGCTAAAAATATTATGTGTATACATATGCCCCAATTTAAGATCATCATGTGTTATTAAGGTGTAATAGGGGATGGTGCTTCAAGAAAGAACATAGTAACACACAATGTTGATGCTAAAAAAAATTACACTATTTTAAAGCAAAAATAACTGAAAGTAAATGAATGAAAGGGAAATAAATAAAATGTAAATGACTAAAAAGTAAAATAACTAAAAATTAAATGCATTATGTACATTTACTTACCTTTATCATGAGATGGTTGTCTGTTGTATTGTTATTTTTGATTGTGTAGGGTGTGGAGATTGCTTTCAAAAAACTAAAGAATACAAAACTAATGAGAAAAAATAAACAAATGCAAGAAAATCCAAGATAGATGGTGCTATGAGGATGGGATGTACTTGGGAAATTTAGCAAGCTAGGGTGAAAATTCCTATGTTATACAAAATGACCAAGTCAAAAAATAAGAGTAAATCAGGTAACCAAAAAGCCAAGGCTACTAAAGACTGATAAACTCAAACAAGCTATCCTCAAGTAAGAAAGGCAAACTCACCAAGTCAAACCATGGATACTTGTCAAAAAGGATGGTAATAAAAAAAATCAATGGTAAAATAAGAAAAAAATGGTAAAACAACATTTATGATTGAGTAGTAACAATCCTTATCTCATTTAACAATGGAGGAAGGTGCATAAATGGGAAAACAACATTGATGAGTGAGAACTAACAAGCCAACCTCACTTAACAATGAAAAAAGGGTAGGAACTTAGGTGTTTATAACAACAATATAGTAAAACAAATTATAAATTATAAAAAGAAAGTAAAAAAAATGTAGGAATGTAATTTTATGGTGAAAAAGAAAGAAGTAATCCATAGTTGCTCAAACATGTTATTTTTCTCTAAGGAGAGATAAAACTAAAACAGAGTAATGCTAGATGTTTTTAAGAGATGAATAAGAAGAAATTAAAGAAGAGGGAGAAATATATTTGGAATGACAATTTATTTTTCAAGGGGGAAAATGAAATGGGTGGAGGGGAGAATGAAGGAAAAACCAAGGTAGAGGAACTCTTTATCGAAGTCAAGACACTCAAATTAGGTTTGTCAAAACAAGAGGACTTTCAACCTTAAGGACTCTAAAGAAATTATCTTATCCACATAAGTCTTAGGTCAAAAAATTATGTATATATATCATCCCATGAAGGCTATATGAATGAAAAGTAAAATAGACCTACCTTCCCATAATGTATTCCTCGTTTCTCAGGTTTTCTTATAGAACTGTTGATCTACTATGAAAATTAGTTACTTGCATGAGAAAGTAGGTATCACCATAGAGTTTGTTGAATTATCCTATTATAATCTACTATCTTACTACACCCCAAAGTACCTTAGCTCTATGTGAGGCCAAATGCAGAGTTTGAGCTTCAACTAGAGATAAGCGATGTACTTTTAATTATGTCTTTTGGTGTGACATTGACTTTTAAGATTTGTATGTTATATTTTTGATATCATTGCATTTTGATTCAAATGAATTGGATTTTTAACTTTCTTGATGGATTTTTTTATTCCTTCTCCATACGGATTTATAAAACCAAACATAGGTGCTAAATATGAATTTCATTTGAATACTTGGGACAAGGTTGCTAAGAGAGAGAACTTGAAAGAGCATGGGGTCTAAGAGTCTCATAAATATAGATGAACTAAAAGTTCTATCTTAGCTTTGACCTTGTTTTATCTAATTTGGAGTGAATATGAAATGGAAGTCAAGAGGAGTGACACACGGAACAATTTTAATTACTTCAAATCATAAAAGAAAATGTGAAAAAGGGTCAAAAGGGATACAATGATAGTAAAGTTTGATTACTTATCATAAGAATGAGGGAGATGGAGGAAAACATGACAAAATAGATTGTTTGCATAAATTCCATCTAGCAAAAGAAGCAAAAGATAAATTTTGAGAACAAGGATGTAAAATGATAAAAAGATGGCAATTTTATGAGGAGGGTCAGGTTTCATCCATAGTCTTACACTGAAACTTCATAAAAGAGAAACCCAAGGGGTGATAACAAGCAAAATAGAAATCATTAGGGAGAAAATAAAGTAAAAATTGGTAATTTTGTGAGGAATATCAGGTCCTATCCATGGTATTACAAAGCAACTGACAAAATAAAAATCCAAGAGGTGTTAAAAGAGATAATGCAAGAAGATAAATAAGACTATGGTACATAAAGAAACCAAAAGACTGAAAGGGAGACTAAAGGTTTGTGAAATAAATGAACTTACTACTGAAGGAAAGACCTATTTAAGTAACCTAGAAAAAGTGTTAGATAGATGTATATATAAAGCATGAAAAGAAAGAAATTTTTAGGCAAAGTACTTTTTGAGGAAATGTGTATTGGTGGGCTCTTTAAAAACATGGCCTTCATTGGTTTAAAGTCAGTAGGTGCTTGGACTAAGAATATCTTTGACTAAGTATGGGATCCATCATTTTTGGGAATATTTACCTTCTTTGTCATAGCTTTAGTCTAATTTAAGAACAAAATCACCAACATTAAATATGCAGATTTTAATGTTTGTTATGTTGTCTAAAAATGCAAGCCTTGTATTGGTGGTTATGTTGTAAGGTGAAAAAATGATTTTCATCAAGAATATCTAGGGTATGAAGACAAGTTTCATGTAATTATTCATTAGGAATAATTCCATGAAGAGATATACAAAAAGAGGGAAGCTCAAATTCTAAAGGAAGAATTGACTTAGAACCATAAACTAATGAGAATGGAGTGGCCCCAGTGGTAATATGTATGATAGTATAATAGGCCCATAGAACAGAGTGAAGATTAAGATGTCAATACATGTGGGTTTCATAAATTATCTTTTGGATAATTTTTTTGGGAATTTTTTTAGTGGACTCAGCTTGGCTATTGCATTATTGATGATAAGGCGTGGAAAATTTATGATTAATCTTGAATTTGTTGCAAAGTTGTTTAACATGTTTTTTTTTTAAGTTACCACCATTTTTTGAAATGACGGTATGGGGAACACCAAAGTAGAAAATGATTTGATTAATAACAGATTTGTAAATGGTAAGACCAGTGACATTAACAAGGGACATGGATTCTACCCACTTGGTAAAATATTCAGTAGTAGTGATGATAAAGACATGCCCATCTTGGGAGTGAGGTATTTTTCCAATGAGATTGAATCCTCATGTGGAAAATGGCCAAGGAGATTTAATAGTTTAAATTTTGGCTAGAGGTGAATAGATTAAATCATCATGAAGCTAACAAGGTTTACACTTTTGAGCATATTTGATTGCATTCTTTTTAAGAGTAGGCCAAAAGTAACCCATACATAGGAATTTATGGGTTTTAACATGTCCACTACAGTGGCCACCACAAATTCCCCCATGTGATTGTTCAAGAAGAAGAGGGACCTCATATTATATAACATAATGGATCAAGGTACCTTCAACATTGTGATAATAAAGGATGTTATGTCAAAATACAAACTTTAAAGATTGTTTATGAATATGTTTCTTTTCATGATATTCTAAATTAGGAAGATAATTTTAATGTTCAAGGAATTGAATGATGTCTTGATAACAGGGGTTTGTTGAATGGTAACAACCTCAATGTGATAAATAAGTGAATCCAGTGATTGATTTGAATATGGATATTTTCTTATTTGCATAAGAAAATTAGGATACAAAATGGCTTGGTATGGATAAAATAGATAAGCTAAATATGTAAGAGAATCAACAATGGAATTTTGATCTCTAGGTATAGGCTTAATAGTGAAATAGATGAAATTATTAGCAACAATGTTTGAAATTTTATGATATGTGATGAGGTTCTCACTTTTACATTGATAATCACCACTAACTTGATGGAAAATAAGCTAAGAATCATCTAAAACATGAAGGCATTGAATGTCTAAATCAAGAGTAGCTTGCATGCCTAAGATAAGAGCTTCATACTCGACCATGTTGTTGGTAACATCAAAGGTGAAGTATAAAGGTAAAATAATGATCTTGCTAAGAGGACTTGTGAGAATGCAACTTGCCCCAGCTGCTTGAAGGCATTTGACACCATAAAAGTGAAGGGTCCAAATATCCTCATGTAAGTCAACATTAATTTGAGGAATCTCCTTGATAACGACTTTTGGTTTAGTAGTACCAGAGGGAGTAGTGGATTGATTAAGATTATTGGTTTCAAGATCGATGGTAAAGCTATGAAAATAATATTTAAGAAAAATAGATTGATTAAGACCTTATATGTTAATGATATTATCATCTAGAAGATTATATTGAAGAGAGAAAGTGGCTGGTATGGGAGCTATTGTAAGTCGATCAACTATGATTTTCCCTTTGACTAATTTTTGAGTTATGATATAGAGATCAAATTCCATAAGGAGGACCATCCATTTACCAATTCTATCTCAAAAAATAAATTATTTGGAGAATAAATGATGAATGGGGTCTAAATGAATAATGGCATAAGTAGTTTGGTAAAGAATATAGTGGTAAAGATTTTCAGCTGTAAAATAGATAATGAGGCAATCACGCTCAATTTTGGTATAACGTGTCTCATAATCGATGAGGCATAAGCTAATGTAGTAGGCAACACACTCCTTTCCTATATCATTTTGTTGGGAAAGTATTAACCCAAAATGAAATAAGTGTGGAATAAGTATATAGTATCAAAGGTTTATCATTGGAAGGAGGAATAAGTGTGGGTAGATGATGCAATGGAGTAGAAGAAGTAGATGGATCAGAAGGGGTTATAATATTATTGGGTTTAATTATGAGAGAAGGATTATATGTAATTATTATATCTATAGGTGGTCAAGGATATGTAAAACTTTTTAGAGGTTTGGAATGTATAATTTGCTCTACCACCCAAGGAGTATCGATAAGAGGAGGACTTGAAGGAGGCACATGACCCTCAGGATCTAAGGTATGATCCATAAAAATGGTATGAATATACTAATTAAAATTATGAATTTTGGCTAAGGTTTTTTTATAATGTTGAACATCCAAGTCTATAGATTAAGCTTGGGCCATTATATAGTTATCATTTTATGTTGGAAAAATTAGACATGATTGAGAATCAGGGGGAGTTTTAGAGGGTGAAATACCAATATTAATAAATGTATGAGGAGACATGATGATAGGATCTTGAAATAATTTGGTCACTCCAAAATCATTACAAGTGAAGGCATATTTAGGTAAATAAGGCTCCTAAGCATTGCATGGAGGGGTAAAATATGTAATCTCATCAATAAGAGGAACAATATGATCCTTAGGTAATAGAGAAGGAGGAAGTCATTGAAAAATGTAAGGAGGTAATTTGGTAGTATTGTAAGTATGTTTAAAATCATTGGGCTCATCATCATCAGAATCTACAAGAGTAACTTGTAAATCAAGATTCATGTTGATGAACTTAGGTAAAAGATCACTATTGATCTTAGGAATGGTATGAATATAATATTATGATTTAGGATTAGGAAGTTAAATGCTAACTGGGTTGGGATCAGCTTCATACTTATACCATTTTAATTTTGTAATATGTTAATGCATTGACTACCAAAAGAAGCAATGGCCTTCATTCAATGAGTCCATGTGCGACCAAGGAGTATGTTATAAGATAGGGGTAAATCAAGGACCATAAGCTTGGTTCAAATATTATTAGGTCTAATGGTTAATGAAATAAAAATTAAACTAAGTGGCTTTCAATTGGTCTTATTAAAACCATGATAAGTAATATGGGTTTTCTTGAGATGATCCTTGTTATAACTAAGTTGTTAGATGAGCCATAAAGATGCTACATTAATACCAGAACCTTCATCAACTAGAAATTTATGGATAAGAGTGGTATTAATGGATACTTTGATAAAGAGTGGTGGATCATTATCATGAAAAATAATTTCATCATTGATCATGTATTCTTCAATAAATTCAATAGAGGACTTGGAAGGACACATAGTTTTAAGGGTATTTACGTTGGTAGGTCAAGACTCAATGAAGGTGGTTCTTCATCTAAGGAGGATGGATCATAAATTTCTTGAAGTTGTTGAATAAGGAACTTAAAATGATAGGGAAAAGTATAAACCAACTCCATAATTGGAATCTTACAAGGCATAGAGTTAAGTTCCTCAAGAAAGTTCCAATGAGACTTAAAAGAACCAACACAAGGTTTAGAAGATAAATGAGTCTTTAGAAGAATATTTGAATTTAGAGAATAAAAAGGAGGAGATGGTTCCTTTTGAGATTTTGAATAAACATTAGTAGTGGTAGTATCTTGAAGAAGTTGTTCCTCCAAATATGGATTCTTAGGCTTGGAAACATGATCTTTGTGAGTCAGTTTACAATGATAATTAACCTTAACAGTCTTGACATATTGAGAATTTTTAAAATATTAGTCATAATAGGCACCATGACAAAACATCCTTGCTATATTTTAAGAATTTTTTTGGCTATTTGAAGTAGAAGATTTAGAATTTTGTCATTTTTGAAATGCAATAGTGTATTCTTGATGATGAAGATTAATCATAGCTCCATGATTGAATGAATCACCAAGCATTTAAGAGACATAAAATTTAATGAGACCTCTACAAGATTAAATTTAATGCCCAATTTTGGCATGAAACCAACAAAATATATTGGGGTTATACCACTTAGGAGGAGAATTAGGATAGATGAAAGATTTTAAGGGAGGTAAATATTGTTTCATTTGTTGAACTGAAAGAGGTATATGAGAAGGTGAAGGAACATTAGCTTTGGAAACTCATGGTTTGGTTTCTAGAGTATTACTAATGATAGAAATAGATTTTTGGAAATATACTTTAATAATTTTAGGATTAGGTTCAAATTTCTTCATAAGAAAGTCTTGATGTTTATCTTGATCAAGAGCTTCATTAAGTATTTGGGGATAAAAGGTTCGAAACTTATATTGAAGAGTAGGAGTCAAAGTGGTGATAAATATTTTAAATAAGTAATCATAAATAATGTTATGGTCAGATTTATGAGCTAAATATTTCCATCTTTTGATAAATTCACGAGCTAATTTAGTGGGAGATTGCTTAACATTGATGAATTGGCTAAGAAATTTTTTGGGAAGATCATTGTATTAAAAATCTTTAACCAAAGGATTAACCAAATATTCAAGTTGCCAAATAAAATGTTGGGGAAGTTGATTATACCATTCTAATACATCATCAGTGAAGGTTTTCATTAATACTTTAGTTGTGGTGAAGGTATTAGTTTGGATACACTCTTTATAAAGGTTACCAAAGGCCTTAAGAAATGAGGTAGGATCTTTCATCCCATCATATTTGATAGCTGGAGATATTTTACCAATATAAATAGATATAATTAAGGGGGATAAAGAATCATTTTGAATGGTTTGAATAATCTTATTATTCATTATGGGTTGAGGAATAACATTGCTCAAGGCATCTCAAAGAGGTGGAGGAATGAAATTGGGACTGGTTTGAGGATGCACAATTGGAGGTTGATTAGACACATTAACTAGATGTTGTTGAAGTCACATCATTTAGTTAGTGTTATAATTTAGCATTATGTTCATTTTTTGGATAACTTGGGCTAAAATTTGAGTTGTATCAGGAGGTGGGTTGGTGTTTGTAGGATCACTACCAAATTGGCATTAGGGGGAGGATTACTAGAAGAAGGATTATTAGTGGGATTATTAAGTAAAATTATATAAATTACTCCCACATTAGTTTGAATATTTTGAAGATGAGAATTTTCTTGGTAACTATAGAAAGGATTAGATCCATCAACTTCATCTTGAGGTGTTATTTATACCATAATATAGATCATGGATGAAGGATGAGAAGGGATGCCCCAAGAGTGATGGTGCTCTTGGGAGGAAAAGAGAGGGAGAAGTGAACATCCCATTTAGTATCTAAATGGATTAAATCTATCCAAGAAGATTATAAAAGGATACTTCATTATGACTGAAGAGAGATGAACATAATGCAAAGAAGGAGAAATAGGGAACTAGATTGATAAATAGGGAAGGCATAAAGTAGTATTGGGTCAATTGGGTCAACCAAGCACATAAAATAGGGTCTAAAAATAGTATAGGGTTGACTAGGTCAATCCATTACATTGTATAGAGGCTAGAAAAAGAAAAATTAGGGTCTAAAAATAGTACAGTGTTGATTGGGTCGATCTAGTACAATGAACAAAAGCTAGAAAAAGGTACAAGGTCGATTGGGTCAACCTAGTATAGCAGATAGAGAAAATTAAGAAGCCTATAATAGGTTTTGAAATGAAACAAGATAAATTTTATAAGTAATTTTAAAATAAATATATCAAAGGAAACAAATATTTAATTAGATTAACACTGTTCAATCTAATTAGGGCACACAACACAAAACCTTTCACTAATACTGGTTAATGCAAGTTCTTTTAATATAAAATACAATTGAGTAAAGAGAAAAAAATCAACTTACAAAGTAAAGAGATAACTAATTGTTCAAATTGAATGTTTATTATATTATTAAGATATGTTCTTAAATGTGATGGGAAGTTGATTGTAATCAAGTAACTAGAATGGTAATCTAAGGATGGTTTTAGGTACTTTGGACCGAAAGAGACTATAGTGGAAATGATATAGGATTGGTATTAGGGCCTACCCCTCACTTCATACACCACAATGATAAGGGTGTCAGGTGATTAGCTATACTATACCATTAAACATGATTTATACTTGACTAGAGTATCAAGTCAGCTTCCCCCTTAGTGATGAAATCCAAGTAGATTGGCCTTGGGTAGACAAATGTTAAAATTATTTTTTATATTTTTTGATTTAGCTATGTGTGCATAAAATATAAAATAGTGAAACTAAATGATTCATTTAAAATCACCTAATCAATCTATGTGATCTATTATAAGCATGAAATCAACAAGAAAAGAAAGTGTGAGATACTTACTAGTATATAAGGTTAATTCTAACTTTGAAACAAGATACAATGTTGATATAGTCAATAGTGTATACAAAAAATATAGAACAATGCCAACAAAGTCAAACCTATACTATGAAAGAAAGGTTTGTAAATGAATAGGCTCAATAGAGCTGATCCAGTTATTTAGATAGCACATAAAACACAAAATTGGGTCAACAACGTTGATCTAATTGATTGTGTAGGGATTGTTTTAAAGACTCAAAACTAGAAAAATAAAGACTATAAAGAAAGAAATAGAGAGATATAAAGGAACCTTGGTAGATTAGAGATTTAGAGAATGAATAATTTTATTTAATAACCTTGATATTTGCTTAAAATTTTAGAAATTGGGTCGACTAGGTCGATCAATCTTTGAAAAAACTTGATACTGAGTGCCTAAAATATAGAGGGTCAACTAGGTTGACCTAGTAGATTGGACTGGATGTATGGAAATATAAAAAATTGTAATGGGTTGACTAGGTTAATCCAGTAGCCTGTACCTAAAATCTTGTGCATAAAAGTTAGATAATGGGTTGACAGAGTCAATTCAGTATGGAAAATATATGATAGAAATAATGATGAAAGAATTAAATAAGGTAAACAAATCCTATAAAGGTTAGTTTACATCAAGTTTACTAGAATATATGAAATAATAAATGCATCATGTCCATAAATCAATCCTAGCTTAGAGAAGATAGATCATACCTACATTTCCAATTGGGAATACTTTTGTTAAGTAGGAATATGACCAATATGTGAATCCTATAAACATGATTATGGGATCACTTGTCATAATACACCATGCTAGAAAGGGTTCCAAATCCTACAGTCTAACATAATCATGTAACCCTAAAAGATTCCTAGGTTTAATGTTCACTCTATATCTAATAACAAGAAAGTAAATCTAATCTAGTGCACATCAAAACTTGTGGCATAATATGAGGGGTTAGTAAAGCAGTCAAAAAATGTATAAGAGAATCTCAATTAAGCTAAGTATGAGTAAGACACTAATACATGGAATATGAATAGTAATATTATTCGAGCCAATACTTATGCTACTTCTATCTACTAAAGAGAGGAGAAAAAAGTTAGAATATACTTACTTGAATTTGAACCTATCAAGACTCAATCTATCCCTTAGCTAAAGGGGATTTACAAGAGTTTTTTGTGGTTTTTAAGGATAACTAATAAATACCAAATCATCCAAGACTTAGCCATAAGACTAGATTTTCCAAGTACAAACCCCAAGCTAAGATTCCTCAAGTATAATGGTCGAAGAGTAGATTACAAAGAAGCATGAGTAAATAATAACTCTTGATTTCATATTGAAATAATGAATAAATTATCTTTTATTTATAATAAGATCTCACCCTAAATACTTTTGAATATGTCAGCTATATGGGGTTGACCCAGTTGACATTGTATGCTTTCAGGAGATAAATCACTAGGTCCCGAGGTAGGTTGACCAAAGGGCTGACAAAAATTAAGGTGAAAAATACCCTAAATAGTACAAGTTTGATCCAATCAACCCTATATAATAATTAGAGGCTAAAAACTATATAGGGTCAACCCAATTGACCTAGTATAGTCAACTAGCTAAAGGGGATCAAGGTGAGGAAAAGAGGGATGGAAAGAGGAAAAAAACTAGAGGAGTGTGCAAGGGAGGAGTAATAGATTAGGGAATGGTTTTAAGATCTAGTTGGATTAGTAATAATGTGTAAATAAGGGATAACAATAGTTTAAAGCACCAAAGGTCTGCCCACCCCTTTCCCAGTATACCCCTTAGGTCATGTACTCAGATACATTGAGTCTCAATGGGTTCCTACAAGGTGTAAAGTGTTGGTATTTGATGAAATTTTAAAATTTTATGTGTAAATAGAGTGTGTCTTTAAATTTCATATAAAGTAAAATCTATTAACTCATCTCCATATTCAACATTTGTTAGGAGCAATTTAAGTTACAATAGACAACATCCTCAAATTTTAGAACATCACACTATCCTACCTAGCTAGGCAAGTCAAGTGAAGACACCATAATGTCTTATGCCAAATGTTTAAGTTATGGATGTTGATGGGGTAAATTCCAATAGGAGATATTTGATTAGAAAACCCTCTACTTTTAATTTTCTATAAAATAGTGTTAGAATCTTATTTACTATTCTTATAATTTATAAATCATGACAAAGTAAACCCCATAAATAGCAAACTATAAACTCTGATATCTAACTGTATCATTGAAAATAGACTTAGACATTGGCCCTAGTAAAAAATGACACAAATGAATTGATTAGTTAAATGAGAGGTATAATTATAGCCTATCAGTCTTGGCACCCTATTTAATCGACTGTGTATTCTTTTTTGTTAGTTCTATTTTGGGAAAGACATTGATATATTTTATATGTTAAAGGTTGAGTTTATATTTTAATGACGGTTGTATGGAATGTATTCTTAACTAGTTATTTAATTAATGAGTTGTGATGTTTATTCTTTGGTTGCATGCAAATGTAGTTTGAAGTTGGTAAAAATTTTCTAAATGTTTTGGGGTTCTATTTAAAGTTTGGTGACTATGTTTTTATTATATATGAGTCTTGGATTCTTTTAAGGCTGTTACATGGATGAATTTTTTAAGAAAGATATCAAACTGGGTCATTTAAAAAATGGTTGAGGCACCATGTATGTGATTACATTATGAGTTATGATTTAAAGTTGCAATAAACTGGGTTTATTTATTATTTTTTGACTATGTTTGAATATATATATATATATATATATATATATATATATATATATATTTGTGTGTGTGTGTGTGAGTTGATTGGAGTTTCCTTATTCATTGATTGAGTTTCATATGCATCATGGGTTCTTAGAATGAAGTTTTTGACTAGGTTTTAGTCAACTTTATGGTTGTTATAACTTACTAGGTCTAATGATTCTATTGAATACATATATATAGATCTTCAAATTTATTTTGATGTCCTACTATGTATTATTTAAATGACACATTTGAGGTGGTTGTGTTGTGCAAAAATTATTTGTATTTTTTTTTGGAAACTCTCCTACATGTTATTTGATAGCATGTACTCTATTAGGTTTTAACAAGAATATTGTGTATTATATTTGGTTAGAAACCTTGAGGATTTTAAGTTAAGTTTGTTGGAATGTCATTCATATATTTAAATATGAGGGTTTGAGTTTGAACCTGTAAGTGTTTTCTTATTTTGTAGAGATTATTTTTATATCATTATATTTTAAATAATCTATAGTTTTAATTATTTTCTAGAAGTATGGAATGATGTTTTATGACTAAGTTGACTAGTTATCACACTTTTTGATTTAATGGTTTGATTGAGTTTTATGTTGTGATTTCTATTATATTATATGATTTCTCTTTTATTGGGTCACCATTCCTAGACTAAACATGAATAACTAAGTATTTAGTTGGTATGTTGTATAATTAGGTTATAAATTTATAGTGAGGACAACTTAGGCTGACCACATACTTGGATGGGGATCCAAGTTGATTTTTTTGAAATCGATAGAAATGGATTTAGTTGTTTAATCCATTACTATATCATTTAGTAGCCTATAATTAGTTATTCCCACTTCTAATTTATATCAATGATGTGTTTGTTATTTCCATCTCACATGAGAATGGTGATTGTTTGTCTTTATTTATGTTATGTTGAGATGTCCATTAGTTCAAAATCCAACTTGCTCAGAATTCCTTTCTCATCCTTGGTTGTTGAAATCACCATCTAGCTAATGGTTGGGGTGGTAAAGGCCATTGATTGTTGGGCTCATAGGGATGGTTGGGAGGGTTTGTTTGATTTGGTTACTTGATGCTCCATTCTTGGATGGTCTTGTGAACAACATGAAGTAAGTGGTAATTAATTATTTTATTTTATTTATACATTCATTACTTAGTTTTTAAGGTTTGACACTATTTGATTCATGAACATAGTTAATATTTTATCTTGTTGTCAATATTAGTTAATTATGTTAATCATGCATGATATGTTAACCTATGTTTATAATAGAATGCAAGAAAAGAATGAAATGCTTAATTATTTATTATATGGTAAGAAGCTAAAGTTGTTATATTAATTAAGGTAATTCATTTATATAGATGTTAAGTCATTATAGACTTCATTCATATTGTTAACTTAGAGTGATCTTTTGATATTAGTAATGCAGTATTGATCTATTTCTTTAGTTACTTAATATTTTTTAGTTGGATAAGATTACTTGATGGTTATTATGAGTAAATGTTAACTCAATCATATTTATACATAGTGTTTACTTGATGTAGAAGCATACACATTATATTTGATAAACAACTTAGTGTTTTAATTTAATAATGTTTATCATCAATTCATTTAAATAGATACTTGTGAATTATTTATATGTGATGTTGTAACCATTAGAGGTTCTATAAAACATGGATATTTCTTATATGTTTTACCTATGCATGGATTATTTGATTAGTCCGATCAAACTTAGTACTAGTGCATATTGAAACATAAATGAAATCCTTTTCCTTATACATAACTTAGACATACTTGGTTGTATACAAATGTATATATATTACATATATATTAAATCTAAAAGTGTTATTTTCAATCTCTCATTTAATACTAAACATTTTATGGAAATGAGTAATAATTTTTGAGTTATTTAGTTTGATTAAAAGGCTACCTAGAATGTAATTAAGTTGGAATTCTTAAATGAATTAATATAAATTTGATTTTTGAGAGTTGATTTTTTGAACTATGTTAAATTAATCCAATGTATGAAATTAATTATTCAAATATGTTATTCTAGTTTATTTAATGTTGTATAAATAAATGATAGAGGCATGCATGATTATTGATTTTTATCTCTTTGGACTGCATGTGCTTTTGCCCCTTTTTTAATGGCTAAAATTATTTGCCTTCGTGTTCCCAAGATTAATTTTTAAAATTTATTTAAGTGGAAAATTTTATTTGGGTTCCACTCAACTTGAAACTTGGATAAATTCATGTTTTTACAAGTTATATGTATTCATTTATATGGAAATCATCTATTTTTTATATACTTTAAATCATCTGGTTCACTTAAAGACTTATTGAATACAAGATTAGATTATACTTATTCAAATCTAGAATATGATATTTTATTATACTTGTTCATGATTAAATAAATTACCTTAGATGATAATGGAAAATATTATATAAGGGGGATTGTTTCTTTAATAAATTCCTTTCTATATGAATGGTTAAGGTGATAATGTTTATTATTTTAAATAAATCCTAAGTTAAAGTATAGGTGGAAGATATTAGAGTATATCTAAGGTTATATGAATTAGATATGTTCTTTCCTTTAACCTTATAAATGATTGGATGATTAAAGATTAACTAAATGGATACTCTTGGTTGTATTATGTTTTGAATTATTTTTATTTTATTATATCGCATTAGCTATGCCAGTATAAAGTCCTAACATGGATTTAATTATAGGCTACCCATGAAAGTTATTTAATTAATAATGTTGGTTATCATACTATATCACTATTTGTTTATTCAAATAATGACATCCATGTTTTTTAATTGAGTGTTTTGTGATCTTATAAGGCAATTATGTAGTGAATTTTAGGCTGTGAGGTGATTATAACCTTGACTAGTAGCACTAATAGATTCTTGCAAAGCCTTGAGTTTTAATTTGCTCTTGTTTGTACTCTCTTTTATATTGTGATATTTTCTACTGTATACTAGTATAAATATGCATGTATTGAATTGATTTTTGGTTTTTGTTTATAATTTACATTTCTAAGATCATATTTGATTATGAGATTAGATCAATAAAGTAACTTATACTTTTAACAAAGACTTGTTTAACCTAATCGATAACCTAGGTTATTAGAGTTATCCTTTTCAGTTAAACTAATCCTAAGATCTTAACCATCTTGAGCGGAACTAAAACCCACTGAGGAGAGTGAGGTATTTACCTAGGGTTAAGGACCTATAAACGGTCCTATGTGGAAGAATGAGTACCACATATGGTGTTCGAGTCTTATCCATGTATGCATACCTCGATATGCCCTAAACCCCATAAACATCAATGAAGGTAACCTACTTCCCCATAACACCCTTTATATGTATTTACCTCTAGATAATTACCTTATTTTACCTCTTTTGGTTCTATTTACACATATGCAAGTACATTGAACATTTATCACTTGCATCATGCATGCGAGGTATTGGGTCCAACACACATCCAAAAATGTACTCTGATATACAATTCCATTTTTTTGGGTTATTTTAAGTAAATTATATGATGAAAACATGTAGTTATTAGATGACATACTCTTATTGAAAGAAGATGAAGGCATGGCGTGAGTGCAATATTGAATATTTTAAAGTGGATATAAAATATTGTTATTGGTTATAAAATAGTAGTAATAGTTTATTAGGTTTTTTTGATGACAAAAAATTTATTGGAAACTATAAATACCAAGAATGGTAAGTGTTTAAGTTAGGAAATTTTTCCATCTGAGGTGAACACATACTATGTAAATCACACATTAAATAGAGAGAGGGAAATTTCAATAAAAAATGGTGGATTTTAAAAAAATTGATGCACCAAGAAAAAATATCAGTTAGAAGTATAAACCTTTGATAAAAATTGAATCATTATAATATGGGGATTTAGATAGTGAAATCTTAGAGATTAAGCCACAAATGTTTATGAAAATGGAAAAAAAATATTTTAATATAATGTGCATGTTAATATATTCAAAGGGGAAAGGTACAACACCCATGACAACATAAAATAGATAATTTAAAATACCAATGGTGATTGATAAATATGATACAAAAATAAAGGAAGAAAAATAAGAATAAAATGATGGTCAGAAGAGGCTATACTAGGAAACAGAAGGGAAAGTGATAGAATCTACAAAAAAATTATTCTTAGATAAGACACCTAAAGGAATATGCCACTACATATAAGTATGAATAAATATATTAATATCAATTGTATCAACTGTTATGACAAGTCTTATTCAAGGAGAGGCTAGAAAAATAATCTCATTTAGGAGAGAGATTAAAATGAGTATTCCAAGTCAAAAATATTTTGAGGGAACAAAACTAATGCTCTGGATAATCAAATAACTATTCTAGACCCTATAAAATAGACACATATTGATAATAGTGTGATCTCATAATCACATACTCAAACCAATATAATTTATCAATGTATTTTATGGTGAAACTCATAATTAAATATCCTAAGCCCACAAGTAAGTATAAAAAAATATATACATAATAAAAAATGTATACACATGTGCAAAAAGAGTTTTATGTAGAAGAGACACCTCACAAAGGAGAATTCAAAAAATAGATAGGATAAGGAAATAGCACAAATCCATGGAATAAGGATCAAGATGAGGAAAAATAAGAAGAGACAAATAGATATGTAGGAGGTGTGAAAGGAGAGACAAAAAATAAAATAAACATTATGCAAGATGAGAAAAAAAAAGTCGAAGAATGTTTTAGAAATAGGAAGAACACATTAAAAAATATGTGGGACTTTATTAGTTGAATAAACATCCTTAGCAGTAGTGATGGGGATGGTTAAACATGAGAATTTAACAAAGGATTCATGGAAAAGCTAAAGACTATTTTTTTAGTCATATTTAGGAGTCAAAGTTTGAAGTTCCAATTTAAAATGTCATGAATTCAATGGGAAAATGTGAGGAAGGAGAAAAGGAAGGAGAAAGAGATATAAATGTCTTATAAGATAGCATTGATGAATCTATCCATAGATATGACAAAGTAAGACCTATTTTCTAATAGAGGTTTGGAGGATCTACATGAGGAAATAAATAAAGAGAAAGAGAAATGAAAAAATATAAAAAAAAATAGGCTCATAAGTTAGTGGAGATTGTTAAAACATAATAACCATAAGATTATGGTAATGTGGATGTGATTTAATAATAATCCTTTAAAAAATTGGGTATGGTGATAAAATAATTTATGTACATGGATAAAATAAACAAATAAACTACTAATGAATAAATTTAGGAAAATAAATTCAGGGTGTTAAGTTAATAGTTTAGATACCATTTCAAGAAATTAAAAAAATGTAAATGCTTTCTACTTGAAGGTAAAAGAGACAAATAAAATTTCACACATTTTAAATATATGGATGAATACCTAGAGGCATAAGTAAAATAGGATGTTGTCATACACAAATATATGATGAAGAGCAATTATAAATAATAAGATAAAATAAAGAGGGAAATGAAGTTTAAGGAAGCTTCTAATTTAAAGGTAGATATAAGTAAGATGCACACATAATTTCATGATTTTTTTTATAAATCTTCGTTAAAATTTGATGGGAGAATCATCTATATTTTTTATAGTATATGAGTAGTAAAATAAGTTGAATAAAGACCCAATATAAAACTATCAAAGGATCTAGATATTGAATACATAATGAATAAATTTATGGATGATGTGTATGAATTGTTACCATAAAATTATTCAATAATATATAGATGGAATCAAGTGGAGAATGAGTTAAATACTAAGTTGGTTAAAAGTTTATTTATGTGAAGGTGTAGTGACCACAATAAAATCAAGTAATACCTTCTTTTAGGACAAAAAATAAACATAGTGTGGGGTAATTTTGACCCTAGGATTGAACTTAGGAAAAACATGGAATGTAAATAAAAGATGTGATGCATGAATGAGACATGATAAATATTATTATATACTTTTTAAGTACATATTAAAAGATCATGTACGTAGGAAAGATCATGTTACATAGGAAGTATGGTGTGTATTGTGTAGTTTAAAATAATAGAAATTTGATAAAGAAACACCCTTCATAAAGGAAATTAAAATGAAGGAGTTGACATATGAAAATCATCTAGAAAATAAGAATGTGATTTTTTAGGATCAATCTTGGCTGGAAAAGTATATGCAAAGAGAGGAAAGGAATATGCCACAATGTATGATAGGTGGAAGGATAAATAAAGAAATATTATAATATGTTTAAATATTTCTTATGAAAGTTGGAAATAATTAGCCAAGTTAATGAAAAATTGAAAGGTCCAAGGATTCCAAGAAACATATAAATGGGGAACTTGGTCTCTCATTGAAAAATCCAGAGGACTCACATTTTTAGTTTTTGAATTAGATTTTATTGTAAGAAGCTTGGAGCTAGGGTTTGAAGGGTTTTAAAGTGAACCTTTTTAATGATTTCATGTATAAAGGTTAACATTTAATGGTGATCATTATAATATGTATGCTTTGTAATAGAAGGAACATTTACGTGAATATGTAAATGAAAGATGGAATTTATACAAATGATCTATCTTTTTATAGTGTTGTCTATTTAATTAGATGATGGTTGTGTTATTTTATTAATTTTATAAGATGTTTCACATATTTGTATCTTTATATTTTATTCTCATAATGAAGTTCTCATTTTTTAAATTTTTTTCTTCAAGTGAGAACTTAAGTATTTAGGCTTAAGTAATAGGTTTAATTTATTAGTGTAAATATATTTATTTTTAATTACAATGATATACCCTACATATGGATATTATAGATCAAGAAAAAACATCTTTTTTAAAATAGTTTTTTCTCTTTTAAATCCTCTTTTTAGTTTATGGCTTGTTGATGACCATAAAATATTATATTGGTATTTATTCATAATTATCATAGGGAAAGAATAAAATCTATGATTGATCACTTACACATAATATAGAGAACCCTATTTTTTACACACACACACACACACACACACACACACACACACACACACACACACACACACACACACACACACACACACACACACACACATCAAAAACCCTATTTAATTGTAATCCATGTGTTTGAATATCCCATAAAACAAAATAGACCTAGTTTTTCACCATACTAGTCACATTCTATACTTTTGGAACTTACAGGATCAAGCCTATACTCTGTTAGGAACAATGGGAAAATTTTATTATGATGTTCTTGTGTAAAATAACATTAGAGCATTGATAAAAGTTGTATGTTATCTATTAGGTGGTTATAATTCAAATTTGGCCTATATAATATTACTATCTTTTTTATAATAGCCTAATCTACATTAAAATATCATATCCATCTTCTCAAGGAATATTGAGGCCTATAATGTACCCATCACCTAAACCATTATTTCAAACACAAACTAGTGGTTTCTTTATACTTTTTAAATATTCATGAGCTTTTACTCTTAAAATAAACCCTTGATATACTTTGAATTTTAACCTACTTATTCATATGAGTTTTATAATTATCTATGTACTATATTACTTTACCATTTGTAGTGAATATCCATGGCCTATAAAACAAATGGATGTATTTATCTGGTCTTGTGTTTATGGTTAGAATAAGCTGGGATTATGAACTAATTTATAAAAAGCTACTTTGTAATTTACATATAATTCCATAATGAAATTATGAGACATAAAAATCATATGCAAATGTACTGTCCCTCATATTTGGGTATGCTTTAAACTTTTATAGAATCATAAGACTTGTTTCCCATCATATTCAATTGAATCTTTCAAGATTAAACTAGTTGAATTTAACTTCATGTTGGACTGAAAATTAAATTTATTATGTTCATTAAAATGACATTATGATTTTCTTGAGTTTAAGACACATCTAATAAATTGATAAGTTTTAGTTTTTATCATAAGCCATGTAACACTAGTAGGTTCTCTCATCATATTTCTTGAATCTTTGATAATTCACCTCACACTTCACTCAGGGTTGCCTAATGCTCCTTGTAAAACTTGTATATGGGTTTCATGAATCACCCTTTAGTTATCCTTAGTATGATTTTGATGCAATGACAAAGACATATGAAATTTAGGTATGAAACCTTATTTATCACTATTTTTCCCTTAGGCATTTACCACTATTATTATTTTTATGTTGGGTTAATCTTGTACATGTATTTGCTCCAAAATTTAGATCCATTAGATATAAGATGACTATAATGATGAAGGGTCATGATACCTATATGGTTATCTAAGTTTTAATTTTGATATATATACATACATATTAAATTCTCATCCTTTATTTTTAATATGTTACAATGATGCATGGGAAAGGGGGATAGTAATGAGGTTAGTGAGAACTTACTCCTAGTGCCTTTCTCAGTACTACTAGACCCCTTAAAAAATAATACATTTAGTGAACATGAGGAAACATGTATTAAGTGATTATTAAACATAGTTATATGAGCCTAATATCTTAAATCAAAGAACCTTTATAATCTGAGCATATTATAATCTGAATTAGAATTAGGTTTAACTATCTAACCTATAAGTTTGTATAGAATTGTATGCATAATAAGAATCTTATTATATTATATGCACAAGAAAAATATAAAAATATTTAAAAGAGAATGTTAACCCCAATATTAATTAACATATTTAATATTTTATGGGAGGACAAATAATAATATTCATGACATCCATATCCCTACTTGAATTTTATTATCATTATGTTCCTTAATTTTTAATCTTGAAGAGTTAAAAGTATAAAATTAGTAGTCCAAATGGAAATTTTTTGGGCATGATGGGTTCCCATTAAATTGTATATAACTCTCATATCACTTAAAAAATACCTGAATTATAAATTTATAAAGGTGGTTAGTGATGAATTTAACATGTAGTGATGAATTTAAGATGGTTGTGATTTGATGATCTTGTGAATTTGGGTTCAATTTAGCTAGTTAGTGTCTTCCAAACCCTTATATTAAAGGTACATAATTATATAAGGTTATATACATGATATATAGTTTTCTTCCAAATAATATATTTTATTAATAAGTTATTCATTCATTATATATTCTAGTCTACTTTTGCATCTGGAATAGTCAATAGATAGTAAGAGTCCTATAGTTATACTAAAATTGACAAGTCATGCTAGTGACTTGTAACATTATTGCATATGGTTCTTTTATTTTATTTAAATTTATATCCTTCTATCCTAAACCTTGAATGAAGGGTAAAGTGATTCCTATGTAAGGAGTTATTTGGGGATATGTTATACCTCTATGGTTTGAGTATCTTGGTATCTTGGTTATTGAGGAAATATAAATACTTGGTATCTTGATATTGGTTACTCATGTTGTTTTTAAATCATTTGTATGGTTAAAATTTCTTCTATGTTGTACTAGACAAGTATCTTTGATCCGTAAACTAGATAAATAGTTTATGTAATGGATAATAAAATTCTTAATTTATATTTAAATGAAATTGGCTATGGAATATTCTAGGAATGATTTTAAAAATACCTAAAAAACTCTATAGTTCATCCCTACCTTGAAAACTCTTGATTAGTGTTTCTTGATAATTTCCCACAACTAATCCTAGTATTCTTTTAATTCATTTACAATTGAATTATGCTAAAACTAGAAATTAATGAAAATAAAATCATCACCAATATAATAACAGAGTTCACCTATTTGGGCTACATCTCTAGGTTTATGAAACAACAAACTGATCCATTTAAAAATGATTCAAATGTCAAAAAATTACCAACTTACATCATAATGGATTTTTAAAACTTGTAATAGTGCTAAAAACTTGTTTGTGTAAAGACTCTGTAATTGACTTAGTTCCTTTGTTAACAACACTGGTTCTTCTTCTCTATGTTTTCAAGCAATTCTCCACTAGAGTGTATCTGTAAAACTCTTAAAGGGCATAATGATAAATAAGAGTGTTTTGCCTTTTGACACACCTGCAACTCTAATAGTAACCCTGCAATTATGTACATCCCTCTAGGACCACTAGCCTTAAAATAAATAGAGGCAATAAAAATAATACAATCATGGTATCTCTATGTATCCATACATAGTTTCACCATACATATCTTCCTTATCTACTACCATACAATAGAAGAAGTGAATTGACCCTAGACTTGGGTCTCTGTGTCTATCAAAATAATATTCACACAGATCTATCTATATTTTAAAACTATAATGTAATGGTTAAATACATATCTTTTTACAAAGAAGATCACATGTTCAAACATCTCATAGATTCAGTTTAAATTTATCTTATCTTGAGTCCTATAACATACCTACAATGTAAAAATATAACATCCCTCAAAGTCAGATACCTTACCAAATAGAGGCATTAGCAACTTTTAGTAATATATTTCCTTCGCTCAATGTACTTTCATCATAGGATCAATTTATGTTTTCCTTCATCTGACATATTATAAAATGGAGACCATATTCATAATATAGGCCCATATCAAAGTGATACATAAGCATCTCAATGACTCAATTCTACATTGTCATGGCCCAAAGAAAAGCTTTAAGATGCCTCACCTATATATGTTCAGGGTTATTTATATTTTCTTTGAGATACATACCTAATTTCAAGCTAAAGGATTCACACAACTAACAAAAATCTCTCCCATTGGCATCTTGATAAATATATTTGGGATTTCTATCCAATAATAGTCATCCAACAAAAATTCATCCATACATTTTCATCATAGTCAAAGATCATGTGATATAGACTAAACGTCTTATAAATAATCAATTTTCATGGACAAAGGGTCTTCAACATATAATCAAACATTCCCTCATGGTTCTATCTACAATGGTAACATATATTAATGTCCATGGCATGGCTTGTGTGAACTACTAAAATACATGCATCCATGGTTGTAGTAGGACATCTACCTTATCGCATTCAGAATCTTATATTATTCATTTCATTTATCACATTCAAAACTAAATAATATACACATATCTTCTCCATGTTCATCTCATCCTTAATAAATAAACACCCTTGGTCTTTCTAGCCTTACCAAACCTACATATTAGATATATATTTTCCATGACAAATAGGCCTTAATTAATGAACAAACACCATATAGGCTTGGGCTTTCCAAATAGGAGAACAAGATAGATTCTATTTTCATTTTTCCAATGATGAGATCCTCTTGGTGAGTTACCATTATCAATAAAAACTTCACCTTCATGCCCATTTAGGTATGTATCTTTTTTCCTTTGCCATCCACCCAAAGTCTTCAAAATAGATGAATAATGGCTCAACCCAATAGTGAGCTCATTCCAACCACGAGATTGTTGTACATCAAGCTCATTCCAATAGGTCCTTCTCCTCTTTTTTCATTGTCTAGTTGTCTCTCTTATTTTCCAAAACCTTAGACTAATAATCCCACATTCTATGGGTAGAATAAACCAAAGGCTAAAAATAGCCTTTTCAACCATTTTAAACTTGTGACTTAGGCCACATATCTTGAGTCTTGTTATGCCAAACTCAGAATGAAAACCACTCATTATTGGTTCATTAAGTTGGCTTCATGGCATATCTTAAAATCAATTAGAGAAGATCTTGACCTAGCCAAACTTAGACAAGGGCATTATGAATGAGCTAAAACTCAAGTTGGCTATCAAGTTATTTGGTTTAGAACTTGATTTGGCTATCAAGTTGGTACTTGAGTTGGATTATAGTTGTGTTGATAACTTGGGTTGGATTTTATTTAGGTTTTTATGATGAGTTGGTACCCATTTGTGAGTTGATAATAACTTGTAAATATATAAGATGTGGTGGTAGGCCATGTGGTGGCCTGAGGACCTACCACATGGGCCTTCTCCAAAGGCTCTTCATCCTACCATGTCACAACCAAAAATATCAAAATAATATATGGTTCATTATAGTGTAATTGTGAAATTAAAAACACTATTACCATATTGGTGGTAGAGTCCCCCTCCATTATAAAATAGGGCTCTACTCGATACAGTCTCCATAGCTAGTCTTTTGCACACTGATGGGAGCCAATGATGAGGAACAATGAATAGAAATACTCTAGATCAAACCTCTCCATAAAGGGGCTTTTGGTTTTTAAAATTCCAAATACTCCCTACCTCTACTAAATGGTTTTCTATATAACATCAACATAAATCAATGTATAAAAAACTATAAGAAGTCAACTATATAACTACAATTGCAGCTTGTATATGGAGATTAAAATAAACTTTGTATCCATTTTATTGAATGATCTGTTTACCCAAAATATTCATCATATCTTGTGGCTTCTCTCAACTCTATACTATATGAAGGTTAAGGTATTCTCCCTATTATCAACATACATAATGAAAACAAATTATGATGTATACACCTATAAGATTTACAAACAACTGCACATATCTATACTTGCATTACAAACATTGCCCATTTATGGGTCTTAGACAATAATCCTATATGATGTATATGACAAACATACATGTGAGTACAAATAGTTTTAAATACAAACATTATCCATAATGATGTGATACTTAAAAATATATGAACAATATAAAAATGTACAATACATTCATCTATCCTAAGGTGACTAATGCACAATACACATAATACCTGAGGATAATCAAGGGAACTATAAACAACAAAATTAACTACTATGTTCCTCAAATCTTTCCTTGTACCTATCAAACTCTAATGTTAACTAGGAGAATATCCATAATAAGTGTTTCTTTACCAACTCAAAACTCTGCAAGTAACTGTAAGCAAATATCATATAAAGGTGAGAAGAAAACCAAGTATTTTAAACTTGTCTCAAGGTTTCCTTTACCATCTTATTACTCCCTAATTCATACCTCCAAAACTCATCCAATTGAGTTAGTTTCCAAAATCTTATCACAATAGAAAACTCAAATAGGAGATAGCAATAAGATCCCTCCACAACACCAAGATTATCAAATTCCTTTCTAAGTCAAAGTAGTTAGGAAATATCTAAAATAGTGTTTAAAGAGTAACTGAGCATACTATTTTATTCTATAGTTATGCTTTATCAACTATTCAAATAAACCATTTAACTAATAAGGGTTGTTCCCTTTTCATGGTTTTCACATATGAGTACTATTGGTTTCATCTTTTAAACTATATCTCAAATAGTTAGATGATCCATGTTATATTTTCAAAGGTATTTTAAAAAAAATTCCAAACAAAGACATATTTTACACCCAAAGCAACCTTACACAAAGGATTCAACCAAAAATGTGCAAACAAAGTTATGTTTGAGAATAATCTATACCTCTAAAGAAGTTGTGAAGTGCACTTGTTGAATACTAGTTGACATACCATTGATGTTTAAACAACTCCCTATTTTCTTCTTATAACTCTTAACAAAGCTTTGAAACATACCAATCTATGAACCAGTTAAAAACTCAAAACTCAAAGTGTAAAAACCTATTTAATACTGATTAATGCCTTATATCCATTTCCATAACTTACCATGGAACTAGTCTTTTCACTTACTCCTATCATGAAGGACATAGGCATCCATAATATGATTACTATTCCAAAATATAAAGGCTACACAACTAGTTATCAAAGACCAAAATATTGTGTCAATACCAATATGAAATCAAATTACAACCATACCTCAATCTACCCTCTATGTAAGATTGGTAATCAAACTGCAACTATTTCCTCTTGGATGTGCATCACTAAAAATTCCTTGCATTTTATCTAAATGCTTTCTAAAATAGAAATACTGATCTTATTAACAAAACCATCTCACACCTCAAGTGTGTTGTGTTATTTATCCATGTTGAGGACTAGTGGCTCCAAAACCTTGGCTGTTAGAAGCTTGTATTCTTCTAGAAAATTGGAAAACCTTCCAATTTATTTTTATACTAGCCTTCCTGCATGGTCAACTAAAATGTAAGAATCATCAATCAATACTATGATAAAAACTCCAAACTGAAGTATATCACAACTGAAGCAAGGTCCTGTAATCACTTGCTCTGATACCAAATTTGATTTGTAAACTAGATAAATAGTTTTTGTAACAGATACTAAAATTATCAATATACATTTAAATTAAATTGGTTGTGGAATATTCTAGAAATGATTTTAAAAATAATTAAAAAAACTCTATAGTTCATCCCTACCTTGAAAACTTTTGGTTAGTGTCATTTGATAATTTACTAGTGTTCTTTTAATTTATTTGCAACTGAATTAAGCTAAAACTAGAAATCAATGAAAATAAAATCAACACCAATCTGATAAAAATGTTTACCCATTTTGGCTACATCTCCATATTCATGAAATAATAAACCGATCCATTTAAAAATGATATAAGTGTGAAAAAATTAGTAACTTACATCATACTAGATTTTTGAGACCTATAATAGTGTTAAAAACCCAACTATGTAAAGACTCTACAATTGACTCAGTTCCTTTGTTAATAACACTAGTTCTTCTCCATGTTTTAGGTCAATTCTTTATTAGAGCGTATATATAAAAATCTTAAAGGGCATAATGATAAATAAGAGTGTTTTACCTTCTAACACACTTGCAACTCTAATAGTAACCCTAAAATTATATACATCCTTCTAAGACCACTGGACTTAAACAAATATAGGTAATAAAAATAATAAATCATAGTCTCTCTATGTATCGATACACAGTTTCACCATACATATCTTCCTTGTATATTACCATACAATAGAAGAAGTGAACTAAACCCAGACTTGGATCTTTGTGTTTATCAAAATAATATTCACATAGATATATCTATGTTTTAAAACTATGATGTAATGGTTAAATACATATCTTTTTACAAAGAAGATCATGGGTTCAAACATCTCATAGATTCGGTTTGCATTTATCGCATCTCAAATATTCTAATAAACTTGTAATTTAAAAATACAACATCCCTCATGGTCAAAGACCTTACCAAATAGATGCATTATCAACCTACAATAATATATTTCCTTTGCTTGATGTACTACCATCACATGCTCAATCTATGTTTTCCTTAATCTAGTGTATTATAAAATGGAAACCATATTCAAAATATAGGCCCAAATCAAAGTGATGCATAAGCATCTAAAAAACTTGGTTCTGCATTATCATGGCCTAAATAAAAGCTTTAAGATGCCTTGCCTATATATGTTATGGGCTATCTATATTTCCTCTGGGATATACATATCTAATTGTAACCTAAAGGCTTCACACAACTGACAAAGATGTCTCCCATCAGGATCTTGGTAAAGATATTTGTGACTATCATCCAACAATAGTCATCCAATATAAATACATCCATATATTTTCATTATATTTAAAGGTCATGTAATATAGACTAAACACCTTCTAAATAGGTAATTTACATTATCGAAGGGTCTTCAACATAGAAGAAAACATTCCCTTATGGTTTTGTCTATAATGGAAACATATATAAATGCCCATGGCCTAGCTTGCATGAACTACCAAAATGCATGTAACCATGGATACAATAGGACATCTACCTTATCACATTTGGAATCTTATATTATTCACTCTGATTCCCACATTCAAAACCAAGGAATATACATATATCCTCTCTATGTTTGGCTTGTCCTTTATAAACAAACACCCTTGCTCTTTTTGGCCTTACCAAACCTACATATTAGACACATATTTTCCATGTCCAATAGGCCTCAACTAATGAACAAACACCAAACAAGCTCAATATTTCCAAATAAGAGAATAAGATAGATTATATTTTTGTTTTACCAATGACGATCTCCTCCTGATGAGATGACATTATCAACAAAAACCTCACCTCCATGCCCCTTCAGGGCTATATCCTTTTGCCTTCACTATCCACCCAAAGTCTTCAAAATAGAAGAATAATGAATTGACCCAACATTGAGCTTGTTCCAACCATGATCTTGTTCTATAGCAAGCTCATTCTAATAAGTCCTTCTCTTCTTTCATTGTTTGGCTTTCTCTCTTATTCACCAATGCTTCAGACTCATAATCCCACATTCTATGGGTAGAATAAACCAAAGGATAAAAATAACCTTGTTAACCATTTTAAACTCATGGCTTAGGTGATGTATCTCAAGTATTTTATTACACTAAACTTAAAATGAAAACCACTCATGGTTGGTTCATTAAGTTGGCTTAATGGAATATCTTGAACTTATTTGGAAAAGATCTTGGCTAGACCAAAGTTAGACAAGGCCATTAGGAATGATATGGAACTTAGGTTGACTATCGAGTTACTTGGTATGGAACTTGAGTTGGCTATCCAGTTGGTACTTGAGTTGGATTACCATTGAGTTGATAACTTGAGTTAGATTCAAGTTGGGTTGTTATGCTAAGTTGGTACTTGGTTGTGAGTTGATTGTAACTTATAAATAGATAAGATGTGGTGGTAGTCCACATGGTGACCTAAGGAACCACCATGTGGGCCTTCTATAAAGGCTCTCAATCTTACCACATCACAACCCAAAACACCAAAATAATATATGGTTCATTATAGTTTAATCATGAAATTAAAAACATTATTACCATATACGGTGATAGAGTCCCCCTCCATTATAAAAGAGGGCTCTACCAACTATGGTCTTCATATCTGGCCTTTTACACACCAATAAGAGCCAATGATGAGGACCAATGAATAAAAATCCTCTGAATCAATCTTATATTGAAATCAATGAAATGGTTAAATTATTGAAATGCATTATTAGTTGATGTACTTGAGCTAGTGAGGTAGGGTTGTTCACTGCATGTAAAACTTATTGACATATTACATATACTATGTTTCATATATGACCTAATATGGATTCATTTTCAAGAATTTTAATTTTATATGTTTTAAATAATGTTATTTAATATTTATGTTAAAATATTTATTCTAAATTTTAATAGATCAATTAATTCTAGTGTAAAAAATTTATATAAATAAATCTATGTTAAAATATTATTACTTTACTTTTTTCCATTGTAATAACCTATGGCATTGACATGACACATTTATGCCTTTACTTCATATACTTGTAAAAATATCACATTATCTACTTTGAATAATAAGTGACTGAATATTGGTAGAAATTCACTCATCTCTTTTAATATGTTCCATAATACTAATTATATGAGTTATTACACATTATGAAGTTCATCATAGGACTCTATCCATATATTAATAAACATGTAGACATCCATGGACTTATTACCATGGATTACGTGATTTACAAATACATTAAATAGAAACATAAGCTTAGTACGCTTATAAAAATGAGGAAGGAAAATATTATCTACTATATTATTTGAATATTTTATTATGTTACATAATACTAATTATATGAGTTATTACACATTATTAAGTTCATCATAGGAATCTATCCATAGATTAATAAACATGTAGACATCCATGGACTTATTACCATGGATCACGTGCTTTAAAAATACATTAAATAGAATCATAGGCATAGTACACTTACCAAAATGAAGAAGGAAAATAAGAATAAAATTAAACTATCACAACCTACTAAGAATCCTGCTTCCTTTAATAACAAACATTGGAAGAAGGGTGGGAACTTAAGGAGAAAATGAAACTATCATAACCTACTAAGAAACCCCCTTCCTTTAATAGAAAACCTTGGAATAAGGGTGGGAATTTCAAGAACCATTTTGATGATAAAAATTCATAACAATGAACACTTTTCATTTATTGAAGCATGATAATAAACCTAAGGATTGAAATAGAAATGCGAATAATATAAGGAAATTAGGTGAGAATCATGGACCTCCTAGAGGATGTTATATATATGGTATCAATATTTTTTTTTTAATAATTTTCTTCTAAATGTAAAAATAAATATAATTATGCATCTTATATTACATACACTATAAAAATAATTCCAACAAAGAATTCATGTGATAATTAAAATTTCTAGGTTGATTATCATACACACTTATAGAGGAAAAAAGTAAACTCTTTAGTTACCTAGTAACTATCTTATTTGACACAAAAGTAATATAAAGTTTCATAAATCCTATAATTTTAATAATGGATTGTAAAATATTCATGGTAATGTATTTTCCTACACATCAAAATGTGCACTAGGTTTGTAAATTTATGGGACATCCCAATAATAAAGGAAGTTTGTAATATAATTTAAAAAAATATCTAATCTCATCAATTTTATATTAAAACTGATAAGTTTAGGTGGTTTAATAAGTGAGAGGAAACATTATAATTTAATCAAACTAAATGGTAACTTCATAATCATGATTGATACATCAAGTAAATGTTTGGGTGGATTATTAATGTATGAATGCCAAGTTTTGGCCTATAAGTCATGAAAAATCCAAAGTTATGAGTTTAAATATTCTTCGCATTACTTAGAGTTAGTTATGATTATTCAATTACATTGCACATGTGTATTTATTTCCTATTGGGGAATACCTTCGATCTTAAAACATATCACATGGGGTTTAAATTCATCTTCACTCAAGCCAATCTCAATGATAAGAAAAGTTGCTCATTGAATTTTTTATAAGAGTATGAATTTTAGATATAGTAAATCAATGAAAAATAAAATATAGTAGTTGGTTCCTTTTTCCAGTGAAGTAACATAGTCTCCATATCTACCTTAATATCCACCTTTAGACAACAAACTATGGGAAAGTTTCATATAGATGAATTATATTAAAAGGTCAAATAATATCTTGCTAGAAATGCACATCAGAATTAGTATGAGCGTTATCAAGTAAAATAATATGTCACTATGAAATTTATATGTATGATTTATTCCCAAAACCAAGATGGTTTGTGAACCATAATGCCTATAGAGGTGCATAGGGCACCTTTTCAGGTCACCCTTTGGTTGAGTAAGTCATTGAAAGGCATTTAAAATATATTTATTGGCTAAGAATCAATAGGGTAGAAATAAAGTATTTATCTTAGTGGCTAGAGTGTCAAAGAGTCAAGGCTAAACAAATTTACCTAGTATTAATATCATATCCATATGAGATTACCAAAAAGAAATGATACGTAATTAGCATGAAATGTATACAAGGTCTTCCACTATCTAAGAATAAAAATAATTTGATTTTGGTTATAGTAGAAAAGGTTAATGTTTTTCCCATTTCATTCTACTAAAATAACTAATAATAAACCAATTTTTTCTAGCATTTTGTGTAATAGATTTAATTATTGTATGAAGTACCAAAGAGTATCATCTTAGATAGAGATGTGAAAATGACTGTAAGGTTTTGGAAAACCTTGTATGTTGCACCGGGAACTAAATTAAATTTTATTTTTTCCTACTATGTTGAGATAGATGGTCAAATTAAACAAGTAAATCAAATCCTAGAG
Source organism: Torreya grandis (assembly GCA_037957365.1). Lineage (NCBI taxonomy): Eukaryota > Viridiplantae > Streptophyta > Pinopsida > Cupressales > Taxaceae > Torreya > Torreya grandis. The sequence continues at coordinate 1,862,607 of JARHVA010000104.1, forward strand.
GACATGTTGAGGATTTAATACATGGACTAACTATATAAATGGAAATAATATATCTCCCTATTTGAGTGTTTTTGAAACAACACACATCACACCACCTTGGGAATGGTGAATTATAAGGATTTATATAATATAAAGTGTTACAATCCTATCAACTAGTTAAAGTTCAAGGATAATTTTATTTCAGCCTCAAAATGTTGGAGTTGTAGGAAAAATTCAATCTTATCATACAACACCTCATTACAACAAGAGTCATGGGAAAGAGTTATACTCAGATGAAGTGAATTAAAAGGTAGTTATAAATGAGTTAATTTTGTATTAAGGGTATAACCTAATAATATTTCCAAAATATTCCAAGTCACCCCGAGATAGATTAGTCATTTTGACATCTAGGTCATAAACCTAGTTTCCTATAAACTTGAACCATCCCCAACTCTCTTAGATGTACCTTTTTTTCATGTTTATTTTTGGAATAAATATGTTATAGATCTTACCCATATTCTCAATTAGAAATACATGTAGGTGCAGGATCCAAGAGTGGTGTTTGTCTAGCCCCTTAAGGTCCTGGAGACTTACAATCTTTGTTTACAAAAAAATATATGTTTCTTAATGCAAGGTATAGTGGAACGTATATTCTAAATAAATTTTCACCTTTGAGGAATATAAATAATCATATAAGAAGTTTAATCATATTTTTCCCTAGTTTTGTTTGATTTTTTTAATAATAAGTCATGTATTATGACTCTTTCTAGTGGGGATGGATGTCACAACTAATTTTCTCACCCAGCTTGGAAAAAATATTTGATCAATTAAATATTTTTTTATTTTATTTAACCTATAAGATTGATAGTTTTTTATGTAGAATTTTATAGTTTAATGGGTTGAAATTTTATTATGCATTTAATTTATATTTATTATAAATATTTTTTAAATGTAATAAATTTCTTATATCTTGTTAGTTTCTTTGTATTGATTTTTTTAAATATAGTTAGGTCATCCCATTTATTAAAAATTATTTATCAGTTGTATTCATCAATATTATGTGACATAGATAGCTACCATCACTATCTAAGGTGGATGGAAGGTATTTTTCCCATCAAAGTGGTAGTACCTAAAGGGACAACCTCATAAAGGACAAAGTTATAGGTGTTAGTTATAAATCCAAAGAGAGTGGGTGAGAACATGCACACTCCAAATGTTTCACCTTTTGTGACAATTTGTAGTTGTAGTATATATGAGTAGTTATTTAAAATCACTAATTATATGTTTTGTTTCCTATCATGTATTCATTAAAATGGTGTGACTCATCATTTTAGATACCCATATTTGGTATAATCCTTGTTTCACAATGCTTTTAGGCAACTTTGCATGTATAGGTATCAAAATAAGAACTAATTACTTAGTGGTGCATATATTTAGATATTTAAATTATAATAATGATTCTATTTGGTTAGTGACACATTTATATTATCATTTTCAACTTAAATTTCCATATTACATAGATATCGATCCTTTTATTTCATCTTGGAGTCTTTTTATGCCTTAGGCTAATTCCACCATTCATGATCAATATTGACTATTGATACCAACACAATCACATTTATTTATTTATTTTGGGAACATTTCACTTTATAAGCATTGTTTGGGAATCTTTGAATTTATTTTGATCAGATTTACCAACCATATGTCCTTAATTTAAAGCTAGAGGCTCCTATATATAAAAACTAACTATATGGTATTTTAAGACAATTATTTTTCATTAATAAGAGCTATAAAATATTAAATATTACACCTATAGAATTACTAAAGCTAAATATGAAGTTTAAAAGTTATAAATTTGTATGCTTGTATCAAGTGAAATATAGGATAAAAAGCATCAAAATTTCATCCATACATAAACATTATCAAGATAACTACATTAAAATTTTATCCCTCTTTGGATTATTGGAAATGCAGTGCAACACTTAGACAGTTAATGGGGATTGACCAAGGTCAGCCAAACTCAACCCTTTCACCTGACAACCACATTTGATATCAAATTTCTTGTGTAAAAATAAGGTTTGGTTATAAACATAAATCCATGAAATTTCAAAGGTGATGAGAGGCATAAATATATGTTATAGGCATAGTCATATAATCCCATAATAAAACGGGAGCTCACTATGTGAAGGGTTAGTATCGACCACTGCAGGTTAGTATCAACTATCAATACTAATCTAAAATGGTAGAAACAACCATATGAAAATAGGTAGAAACTAATAATACAAAAATATTAACATAGTCCTAAGACATGACACTTAGATAATCAAAACTCAAAACAATGGGGAAAAAACCTAAGACCCTTCTTAGCTCTTGTTGTACATGTATTTATATATTTATCATATACCACTTATCTGATCATTGAGATCAATTTAATTAATTTACTTTTAGATGCATGATTTAATGGTGTATATTAATATTTGAATTAAATTTTAAGTTCTATGTGCAAAACCAAACTAGGGTAAAACATATTGGTGAACTCATACCTAATCAAAACGTGTGAAAATCATAGATTTCCATTAGGGTTTCATCCTTATAGGGTTTTATATTTCATCCTTACAGTTTTAATTTAAAACTTAATTTTGACTATTCTAAAACCCTATTAACTTCACGTTTTTTTACCTATTTATATCAAGCCTTTCCTATATTGTAATAGATTTTTAAAATCCTAATAAATCTAAAATCGATAATCAATCAAAAACCTTTAATGGATATCATATTGTGTATTATTTATTATTTATAAAATCCATCCCTTTTATGTATGATAATGAATGGAATAATGGCCAAACATGTGTGATTAATAGTTCTAATTATGCATATAAATAAAATAATAGTGAAGGAATGGATTATGACTATGAATATTAAGGGGGTTGGTATAATTGTGAATAATAAAGTGAATACACTAATTCAAGAGTAGAATAGCCTCATTCCCCTAATTCTTCTTTGAATTATTATAAATAATACAATATAAAAATATGAGAAAAATAATAATGAATACATGCATTTTCCTAAAACATCCCATGAGCTAATACACAAATATTCTCTATTAAATACACATCATTTATCTCTAAACTTTTCCACATATCTCCATCTCATTAATTTTTATCAAATACAACTACATAAGTCTTACATAGAAATGAAAAAAGAATGTTAAACTCTTTCTCTCTCTAGAAATGACATAAGAGTTAAATTTATTCTCTCTATAAATAGCAAAAGACTATGAAATTATTTCTCTCTATAAATGGAAAAAAGAATGTAAAATTCATTCTCTTTCTTTAGAAATGGAAAAAGGTGTGTAGTTATTTTTCTCTATAAAAAGGGGAAAAGAATGTAAAATTAATTCTCTCTATAAATGGAAAAAGAGTGTGAAATTATTTTTCTCTATATAAATGAAAAACAAAATTGAAATTCCATATCTCTATAGAAATGAAAAAAGGTGAAATTCCTTCTCTCTTAATAATTTGAAATCCATTATATCTATCTATAAATAATAAAATATACAAAAACATGTGATGATTAGTTATCTTCTCTTGGAATAAAATGTCAAAATATATCTTCAAATGAGTCTTTTATTAAGATAAAAAGTTTCAAAGCTCCATGTAATGACAATGCAATTATATGTTGTGAATCTATGTAAGATAATGTTAGAAATGGGTGTGATGAATCTTCTTAACCTATGCATAATATTATTTTTTTCCCTATAATTTATTCACTAATTCATAATAATGTCCATAAAAAACTTATAATAATAAGACTCAAACGTTAAATGAACATCTTAAGGATATTAACATGACTTCTCAATAATTAATCTCCTTAATGCATGATATAGGTGCCTTGAAACACAAAATGCATTGTTTAACCTTAAATAAAAAAACCATATCATGCTCGAGCTAACTATAATATTATATATGGAAACCCACTTGTGTTTAATATTATAAATGTGCCATTACCTCATTACTTCCTCATGCCTATATTTCATTTATCTAATGGAAGTAGTTATCCTTATCTACATCTTAGAGACTTTAGAGCTTTTATGGACAAATATGACTATAGTCAAGTTTTACTAAAAGTGTTTTCAAAATTTTAAATTGGAAATGATTTAGATTGGTTTCACTCTTTGGTTTATGGGTCTTTACACTCTTATATTTAGTTAGAATATAAATTTTTAATGAAATACACTTAGAATAAGAGACTAAGAGTTACAAATGAATATTTACCTTCTCTTCACCAAGGAAAATGAAATATGGTTTATGATTACATTTTTTATTTAGGAAGTGTATGCACCAATTGACATATCAACCAATTTATTTTGAAAAACAATACATATTTTTCAAGGGCTTCATCTATCATCTAAAATTAAAGATAATTTATTTAACTTGTGATTAATTTTGAGTTCTTTTATATAAGACTCTTGCACTAGATGAGAAATTATTACTCAATCTAAATCTTAATAAGACATTGATTTATAATAATAGGTTACATACAAGGAATATAACATAATTATTTGAATTCCTAAGGTAATTTTTATAAGCAAGGAAAATAAATTCAAGATACTAAATAAAGGGAGAGAATCAGTTTACAAAGAAGTACCTAAGTGAATAAAATTACCTTCAATAAGTGGCAACCACTCAATTTTTGATACTTTCAAAGATTGAGCACATGATAGTCTACATATATTATTGGATAAGAAGATAATAGATCTAACACCTAATTATTATAACCCTCATCATTGTATCAAGAAATTAAAAGGTAAACTATGTTGCATTTATCATGGTATTAATGGGCATTGAGACAATGATTATTATGCATTATGACAAAAGATTACACAAATTGTAGATAGATGTGTTATTACATCTAATTTTTTTGATAATAAATAAACAAGATCCCCTTATCCATATTATTATACTCATTTGATGAAGACTGAGACATGTTAGGTCATTATTGCAAGGGTTCCAATTGCCTATCAGACTTATAAGTAAGATATTTCTAGGAGAACATTTTTACTAGTTCATATTCTACCATGACAAATCTACCCTAGAATGTTCCTATTATGGAATGAATGTGTTGTACCCAACATATCCCTTATTTTCATATGAATAGGGACCCAAATTTTTATGGATTATAGTCTTGACGTTGATCCCCTCTTCTATGTGTTTTTTACAAAATTTTGGGAAAAGATTGACTATTGGCCTTTCATACTTTGGAAAGATGGCATTGGCACTGTGATTTCATAGACTATCTTTATTTTTATTTAAAACTTATTCTATCAATTATTTTGTCTAGTATCTCTTTTGGGACATATGAAATTTATCATTTTGGACTTATTTATTTCAAACTCATTCTATTGGAATTTTTGTTGTGGGTATTTTTGCCTCAACATAATTGTTTTGGACATTTTATCTGATAGAATTGGGTCTTTGGAATATTTGTTTTAGACATTTTGTGTGACGAAGTAGACCCTTCAAAAATTTATCATGGGCACTTTTCCCTATGAAGTATACCCTTTGTATTTTTTATAGTTACCCTTCAACCTTTTTATTCTGACCATTTTACTTGATAGAATGACCCTTTAGACTTTTTGAAGTTACCCTTCAACCTTTTTTGTAGCCTTTTTCTATATATAATTTCCATTTAACCCTTTTTTAAATGACCCTTATGACCTAATTCACTTACCATTTAGGAATTTTATCCCAAGAATTTTTCCCTATGAGCCTATCCTTTGGGACTTTTATCTTGGACTAATTATTTTAGGCCTTTTACCCCATACCAATTCCTTTAAAAGTTATGTCTTGGAAATTTTATCTAATGAAAATAAAATGTGAGTTTTATGTCTCAAACATTTTATCTAACAAAAATGTATAATCTTTGGAAGTTATGTTTCATACATATTTTCCAATAAAAATATGGTCTTCAAGGTTTTTGTTGTGGGTCTTTTATAAAGACCAGTCCCCAACATAAAATCGAATACTCTACAATAGATCAATAAACCAAAATCCTTGTGGAATTACCAAGTGGCACCTCTAAATTCATGCACTTTATTATATACATACATGCTAAGTCACTTTTACATTTATGTTTGTAGGAATGAGCATGGTAGTGACTTATGTTACCCTCATGGGAACGTTTAAGCAAAATATCCAATAGTGCATAGGAGCCCAATAAATATAGATCTGATGGTGTGAGATCAATGGAGACTTTTCAAACTTCCCATAATAAGTGAGAATTCTCCACATGGAATAAAGATGTTTGAGATATGACTATAAGGTACATAGAGAACCCCATAAATTTATCAATTGGAATGCTCACATTGTATCATGCATAATATCTAACAGTGTAAATCCTATGTGGACTTTTCAAAGGTCCAAATTCAATGATAGGAAACATGTAATACATAGTCATATTAAGATTAGTCACAATAAATAGTGTCATTGGTTCTTAAGCATTGGTAAAGTGATACTTATCTTTGATGCATGTTTGAGTTTCATTTGAAGGTGGCTAATCTAAAAATTATCAATAGGTTATTCTCACAAGCCTTAAAAGGTTAAGACTTTATCCATGTATAGTTTTGTAAATGATGCATATATTTTGAATTTTTGCATGTAGTTCAAAATATAATTGTAAAAAATTACCTTTATCTTTGTACACATGCACATGTTTCATAGATTTTACAAAGCCTATTTTAAACTGATAATTATAAGAAGACTCTTATATGGTTTTAGACTACAGTTAAAAATCATGTTCTGACTAATCACATATAATGACCTTGCACAAACTTGAAGGATGAGGCACCCCCTTCCCCAAATATATATAAACAATTTTAATCCAACTTAGTTTTTTGTTAGAAAATTTTTAATACAAGAGCATCAACAATTTTAATCATTATTATATGCATTTGTGTATTCTCTTTCTAATTTTTATGTAGTTAGTCATTAATTTCTTTGGTTGTATATTTCAATAATATTTAGTGTGCAATAGTTGTTAATGGATTATTGATTATTTTGATTGATGTATTGATCTATAGATATCAAAAAACTATTGAGAGATTGGTAAAATATATTGGTTAAGATAGTCAAGTTGATTGATTCATAATTATGAATGTGCATGAGTGCTTTCTTTGATGTAGTTTTTTTGTGTGTGTGTAAGAGTTACCTTAGATACTTTGTTATCCTGAGCCATAGTCTCTTAAGCAAGAGTGTGTAATAGCTTCCCTAAATAGAGAAACCTTTGTATGAAGCCTATGAATTTCCTACATCAATATCACCTTAGACTTCTTAGTTGTGTCTGATTATGTGTGTGTAATTTTTTCTATCATTACACATAGGTTTTGAGGGTACTTATCTATTTAGAAACTAGCCAAGGAAGTGATTCCTAAAAACCATAAAAGCTTTATTTTTTGGCTTAACCTTCCCTCCTTTTTTGATTTTGTTTTGAGATATACCCACTTTATATTAGAAACCATCCACCCATCCAACTCATGTAGAGATTTACTACCTTTTAAGGACCACACTTTCATCCAAAAAAAATTATCAACAACCTACATGCCCTACCAGCTATTTCATCAATAGGTTGTCTAAGATCACATACCTACAACTCATGACGTAAAGTGGATTTTACCTCAATTTAGATATTAAAACTTTAGAGGCTACCTCATTATGTTGTGTTATAAATAAAATACACATCAAAATTTAATTGGCACTAGAAGGAGGGCCAACACCTCGATAATAGAAGTTATTCTTTGTGTAGAGTTATACTAGAGTCACACAAAAGAGTGACCAGATATAATTCCTAGGTTGGTTTTATAGTCTCACCCCTGATAAATCATGAGACCTAGAACTGTGCCAATAGCCTTAGTTCAAAACAATCCACCTCCAAGGACTCCTTCTCTAGTAAGGAATCTTTCACCTGTTAACTAACCAATGGTTCATCCCTAGTTATTTGGATCTACTATTTCCATCCCTAGATATGTGCATGGCTTACCTCAAAATCTTAAGAGGTACTTACCATCCTTTTATCCTATGGGATAAAAGATAAAAAGGGATCATATCTAATATTTTAAGGCTATATTAAAGCTAATGAATGTTATCCATGAAGATGTTGCGTGAATATTACTCCTTTTTACTTTAATGGATGTTACTTACGATTATTATTTAAATCTAATAGAAAACTCCATTGCTTCTTAGGATGAGTGTCAAGTGAATTTTCTTACACAGTTTGGGCAGGTCACCAATCCTAGTCTAGTATACCAGCACTTCACCTTTATGAATAGAAATCCTAATGAGCCTATCCAACTTTTCAATGTAAAGTTCTAAAATATGTACAGCTGGTTAACCCCAAGATATAAACTAGATGATCCATTATTATTAGAGATGTAAAATAATGCATTGGACCCAATCACTATCATGTTCCTAAGGAGAGAAACTCTTGCCAACAATTTAGCATTGACATATGAATAAGCTATCAATATAGATAAGTATCTTAATCCTCAGATACCTGGAACACCTAATGTAGAAATGGTTGTCCAACACTAAATATGATACCATATGTGAAGCATAATGTTCCTACATTTAATCAAAATAAATTGTATGCACTTCCTTTGTTAAGACAGCCAATAAAACAAAATTTTAGCTTCTTGAAAAATCATATGATAGACAATGGTTATCAATAAAATAAATAATTAGCTACACTTCCCACTAATATTTTAAAAGGTATGGATTCTATAAAGGTAGAACTGAATTCTATTTAGAATATGGTTCAAAATTTGAGCAATGACTTCTTAAATATAAAAAGGAAGATGGGCAATGCAAATGCCCCAATTGGTAATCAAAATACTAGATTCAAAAGATATAATAGACCATTAAATATAACTAAGCATCCTAATAAGCTTCTAGAGATCAACATGGTAGACATAGCTCTTCCCCATTGGTGCATAATTCACAATACCTATCAACATAGTGAGCTCAATTACATCAAATTATGATAATGTTTGAAATATTTTAAAGATAATTAATCAAGTAGGACTAGATGAAAAATCCACCAAAATTCCACTATGATATTTGCTCTTCAAGTACCACTATGTTCTTTAAAACTCATGAGTTTCCCTTCCTAAGTGAAGATGATAATGAACCAGAACATAATATGGATAAAGTTCACACTTTTTAGTAGTTCTAAGAGGTGCATACAATCTATGAAATAATCAACCACCTACAACATCAACTCCTCCAAATTCCATGGTGATTCCTCCTAATCCTAAAGCAAATAATAATCAACCCCCTCCAAAGGGGAATGATAAAAAATAAAATAAGGAAGAACCATGTAAAGGAGGATACAACATTGTTAAGGATATGAAGAAGATCAAGGAAAATATAAATCCTCATGAAGTAGCTCAAATCCCTGAACAGAAGGAGCTACTATTGAATTCCATTACTAGAAAAGCTCATATGGAAAGAACTAAAGCATCTATAGATAAAGCAAAGGTTTCCCATGTCAACATCATCTACAAGAGTAAACCAAAATTTCTACCCTTTTTATTGACTATTAGGGCATGTGGTAAGAATATTAATAACTTTTTAGTTGATTCTAGAGAATCTATAACTATCATGCCTACATCCATATGTCAAAATCTAGGTCTCACTCCAAGTCCTTTAAAGAGAATAGTTTCACAACTAGACAAAATATTAGTACCAATAGTTAGAGAATTAACCAATGTGTGTATTCAAATAACATTTGAACCATGAGTCTAGATGACCATTGATATTATAGTGGTAGAAATACTAGAAGGATATGGACTATTGTTGATTAGGGATTGGTCCAAAAAAATCAATGGATATCTCTCTATAGACTTCTCTTATATCTAGCTACCATGGAGAGGAATTATGAATCAAATCATAATTGATAGAGAGTCAAGAATGAAGTATCTCATTATAGAATATAAATTCAAGAATGAAGAGGTAAATTATGAGTCACGTAACTTTGGTATTTATATTTATACTACTCAAAATCAAGTACAAAAACCAAAACATGAAGGTTTCAATGAGCTATGGACTCTATACTTTCATGGTGTTAGATATAATCAAAGATTAGGCATGGGAATCAAGTTGATTGATTGATAAGGTAATAGGTTCTTGGTAGCATACATGTTGAAATTTCCATTCACTAATAATAGAGATGAGTATGAGGCTCTAATTTTGGGATTAAAGTTTGCACTTAAGAATAATGTAAAGCAAATATCAGTATTTGGAAACTCAAAGCTAGCAACCAATCAAGTAAAAAATAAATACCAATGTAAGTTATATTATTTAAAGAGATAAAAGCATAGAGTGTGGGACTTAATTGAAATATTTAAAGATTTAAACATAGTAGCACTTCCTAGAGAGAAACATTAAGAAGCAGACTCACTAGCTACTATTGCTGCTAATATGGAGCCATTACAAGAATATAAGGTAAAAAGGTTCTCTATTAAATTGGTACCATGTACTTCCATTCTAGAAAACATACATAGTTTTTAAGTCTTTGATGATGGCCAATAGATTATTCAATTTTTAACTAGTTTAAGAGAATTTGAATCCCAAATCATTGATGACAAAGACATTAATCACCTTTGTCAAGAATAATCAAACAAAGAAGGCATTCTCTAGCCAAAATATAATCCAATTCCATCTAGGTTGGTCTCTTTGTAAATACCTTTTAACATAGATATGCAAGATAAATAACTTAGGTAGCCCAAGGTCAATGAATTATACTTTAGAAAAGAAAATCTAGGAGATGAACATAGCCCATGTTATGTTAATATCATCCTCAACTGCACCCAATAGGAAAGACAATGAGTTAAATATTTAATCACTCAATATAGGGAAATCATTGCTTGGACATATGAAGATTTGAATTTATATGACTTGCAAGTCATTACTCATAAAATTGCCTTGAATCCATATCATAAGCCATTTAGATAGAGGCAAAAACAAGTCAATCCTATTCTGGAGCCTCTCATTCAAAGAGAAGTAGAGAATTTATTAAGTGCAAAAATCATCTTTCTAGTAAAACATCTACCTGGGAGGCCAATTTGGTCCTAGTAAGAAATAAGAATGATGGGATTATATTATGTGTGGATTTTAAGAACCTAAATAAGGCTTATTAAAAATACAATTATCCCCTACCTTCTTTGGATGAGGTGATACAAATAGTAAGTGGTTTTGAAATGATATCCTTTGTGGATGGATTATCAAGCTATAATTAGGTACTAATGCAATCTAAGGATATAATAAATATGATGATCATTATGAAGTGGGAAACTTATGTGTATAAGATGATGTTATTTGGCCTAATAAATGCAAAATTTACCTTTCAATGTGCCATGGATCATGCCTTTAAAGGACTAATAGGAAAATGCATAATCATCTACATGGATGATCTTATGATGTTTTCAAAGAATAGGAAAGACCACATAAGTCACTTATAGTCCATATTTGAGAGATGTATAAGGTTTAGGGTTTCATTAAAACCAACAAAGAGTATATTTGGAGTGACTAAAGGTAATATTTTTGGGCATATCATCACCAAGGATGGTATCACCATTGATCTAGATAGAATTTAGGGGATTTTAAAAATTTAACCACCAAACAACTAGAAGGATCTTAAATCATTCTTCAAAAATATTAACCTCGTAAGGAAGTTCATCTTAGGATCTACATAGATTGTTAAACCTCTGAATGCCATGCCAAAGTATGATGCTAAAATAAAGTTGACATATGAAGCTTGAAAGTCCTTCTAAAACATTAAAGGTGTAATATCATAGGATTCAATATTAATTAGTCTAGATTTTAATAAAGATTTCTACTTATAATCATTTTATTTAGAGCATACGATTACAGACGCCATCATGCAAAACAAGGATGAGATCAAGCATCAAATTATGTTTATGATCACAAATCTAAAAGATTCAAAACTTAGGTACTCCATGATTGACAAGTAGATTTTCACCCATGTAAAGCCATGAAGAATTTTTGGCATTACATTTTGAGGAATAAAACCATTACCATTATGCTTGATCTTTCTATCAAGCTCACCCTATCACAGAACAATGTAGGAGAATTCTAAGGCAAATGGATGGCTAAACTATAAGAATTTGACATAGAGATCAATCTTGAAAAGATCATTAGAGGTCAAGGAATTGTTTAGCTCATGACTAAACTAGATCCATGAATTAATATTGAAGAGGTATGTGAAGCTCAAGTATATAAAGGAGAATGGTATATTGATATAATACAATATTTACTTATAGGAACTTATTCCTTAGAGCTCAATAGAGAGGGAAAAGAGATTTAAGGCTCAAAAATACTCATTACATGATCAAGAAGGGAGTCCTTTATAGAATAAATTATGAAGGTATTTATCTTAGGTGTGTATCTACAAATGAAACTAAATAAATTTTAGAGAAATTTTATCAGAAGATAGAGAATGGTCACTTGTATAGGAATACCACAGCCAATAAGATATTAAGAATGGGCTACTATTATCCAACCATATTTAAGGATGCTCATACTCATGTTATAACATGCCATGAAGTTCAAGCTTTAGGCAAGAGGGATGTATATGCAACAATGCATTTATAGTCAATTGTTGAAGGAAAGCCATTTTCCCAGTGGGGTTTAGACTTCATTAGTGTCATCAACCCAAATTCCTTGGTAGGCCATAAATTCATGCTTAACACCACAAAATATTGCACCAGATGGATTAAATCCATAACCATAAATAATTACAGAGCACAAGATATGATTCACTTCTTGGAGGAACACATAACAACTAGATTTGGCACACCTATTTCTCTAGTTTGTGAAATGGACTGGATTTCATATCAACTAAATTTACTGAGTGGGTACACAAAAACTATATTATTATCAGGTTAGCTTTTAATTATTACCCTTAGGGAGATGGAATATCATAATCAATGAATAAGAATATGATTGATGTAACTAAGAAATTAGCTAGAGACAAGCCCAAGGATTGACATAATTTATTAGAGTATGATCTTTGGTCAAACTAGACTAGACATAAGCAAGCCCTTAAAACTTCACCTTACCTATTAGTGTATGGATGCAAGCCAATTTTATTAATTATGTTGAAGTTACCCACTTATCAGTTCATGTAGGACTACATGGAACCAAGTGATAAAGTACAATCAATACTGTTAAACATAATAAAAATGGAAGATTCAAAGAATGAGGCCTTACAGACATTTAGAAAACATCAAGATGTGGTTAAGAGATAGTTTTATAGGAGATAGAAGATCAAAGCATTTAGGATTTCAGATCTAGTGCTACTTTGGGATAAAGCCCATGATAAAAAAGGACAACATGATAAGTTTTCTCCACTATAGATTGGACCATACCAGATTTTAGAGATCATGGGCAATAATGCATTTTTTCTGAAGGACCTCCAAGGCAAAAAGCTTACATATACAATTAATGGCTAGTTATTTAATCACTACTTCATGGTTTTATAATTTGAAGGAACCTTATACTGATGAAGCAAACAAATTTAGACATAGAATTATATTAGATTTCATGTTTTCTAGACTAGATTTTAGTGCTTTCTCAGGATAGTTTATTGCTTTCATAGAATAGTTTCCTACTTTCTAGATTAATATTTCTTGCTTTCAATATTTTTATTTATTAGATTATATTATTTATTTCTTATTTTAAATTTCCCACTTTCTTAGATTAGTTGTTTATTTCTTTCTTTAACAATCAAAATTATGTTTTCTCTAACTATAACCAAGTTAAAATCCAAACCAACTAAGCTTACGACTTGTATAAAAGTGGAAAATTAAAATATTGACACGTTGGGCATATTATTGTGTTTTTGAGTCTTCAAAATAAAGGTATGTAATCATTAATTATTATGTATTGTGTCATAATTGAATACTTTCATCATGTATGCAAAAGATGCTCTCAGAGTACTTCATACAAATTTATAAAGTTTTCCTATTTTATTGGATCAAATACACTTATCACATTAAATACTAGTTGGAAATGATAATTATAGATATAAATGTGGATGATAAGGATGTTCTAGTAATGATTTTTTTTATAGTTATACTAGCTCAGTAGGGTTTCATCTCTTTTTTTTCCATCCTAGAACAAAATAAAAACAAAAGAAGAAAATAACCAATGATTTTAAAAGAGTAAAAGAAAATATAGAGAAAATAAAAAGGCTCACATGATGAAACAAGGTCAATTTACCATACATCATGATCAAAAAATAATAATAGAATGAGAAGAGAAGGATCCTAAGGTATCTCTATCAGGGCTATAAATGCCTGGCTAGTAGCATAGTAATGCCTGATCTTCCCTTATTTTTTAGCTTTAATAGACCTTGGAACAAAACCTATAGTTTTATCAAGCCTTTAAAAAACTCACCACTATAAGGGATAAATTAATTACACATTTTGACACACACAAATCCAAGAAATTGGAAGGCAAATATTTTATTGGAAGGAACTTAGGAGTCTCTTCCATGTTTTTTATTTAAGTATTCTTTTGTGACACACTTCATGATTAATTTAAGATTTCAAACTAGATCTCTAGGTTATTAAATACTTAAGATTATTCTCCTCATAAATCACCATTTGTTGTACCCAACATCCCCCTTATTTCTATAAGAATTGGGGACCTACCTTTTTTTGGATTATAGTCTTGACTTTAAGCCCCTCTTCTATGTGTTTTTTCCAAAGTTATGGGAAAATACTAACTATTGGCCTTTCATACATTGGAAATATGGTATTAGTGTTGTGTTTTCATAGACTATCTTTATAATTGTTTCAAACTTATTCTATTAGGTATTTTGTCTAGTATCTCTTTCGATACTTATGCAATTTGTCATTTCAAACTTATTTATTTCATACATATTCTATTGGACTTTTTGTTATGGGATTTTTTGCCTTGATGTGATTGTTTTAGACATTTTGTCCAACAAAATTGGGTCTTTCACATATTTTTTTTGAAAATTTTATCTGATGAAGTAGACCCTTCAGAATTTTGTAATGGGCACTTTTCCCTATGAAGTAAACTATTTCAATTTTTTGTAGTTGTCCTTCATCCTTTTTATTGTGACCATTTTTCGTAACAAAATGACCCTTTGGAATTTTTATAGTTACTCTTTGGCCTTTTATGTAGCCTTTTTCTTGACAAAATTAACCTTTAGTCTTTTTTAAAATGACCCTTCAAACCTAATGCACTTATCCTTTAGGACTTTTATCTTGGGCATTTGACCCTACGAGCCTATCTTTTGGTACTTTTATCTTGGACTAATTATTTTGGTCTTTTGACCCAAACCAATTCCTTTGAAATTTTTGTCTCATACATTTTTTTTGATGAAAATAAACTATGAGATTTGTGTCTTAGACATTTTGTCCAATAAAAATGTACATTCTTCAATTGTGTTCCAAACATTTTGTTTGATAAAAATCAGGTCTTTAGGCTTTTTATTGTGGATTTTTTGTAAAGATTGGTCCCCAACATAAACCTGAATACCTTATATCTAGGGTAAATTTTAGTGGAAAATATTAATTAATTAATTCATGAATATTTTATTTTGGGTAATTTGAATTTGGTGATTTTTTAGGGTGCAACATATGTCCCTTTCACCTAAAAGTTTGGGATGTCATTTTTTTAAGGGTCGAATCACCAATAATTTACAATAATTATGGGGGTATACATGTAATTTATCACACACACACACACACACACACACACACACACACACACACACACACACATATATGTTCTTAGAGGTCATGAACTTAAAATTGAAGTATCTTTCTTTACTAGATTGTAAAGATCTTGAGACTTGAGGTTGTACTCTACCACTCAATTTTTTAAAGAAACCTGACCCCCACAACATTATGTCATGAGATGTAAACTAGACACTCAATGACATCGTGTCACATAGAAACAACTAGGCATTCAATCATAATGTGGTGCATGATGGAAACTTGACACTAGGTGGTAATGTAACTTGTGATGATAACCTAATACATGATGGCAATGTGCCACACAATAGTAACCTATTATGTGATGGTAAGCTACTAGAGAATGGTAACTTTCCACCTAACATTGATTTTCTATGTGATGATAACCAGTCACCTAGTAGCTATGTGCTACATGATGGCAACATGGCATCTAGTAGTAGTGTGTTGTATGGTTATAGTTTTATACCCTGTAGCATTGTGCCACATGGTCATAGGTCCTTCCTAACAACACTATGCTACATGACCATAGCTTAATACCCAATAGTGGATGGTAAGTTGGTAGAAATAAACCACCTAAAAATAAAGCTATAGAATCATGAGGTAATAGCAAGGATAAATCACCACAATAAATACTATAAAAATCCAACATCATGTCTTATTTAAGAAAGTTAGAAAAGAGGAATGTGTAGACAACAAACACTTCAAACACAAGTAATTCTTAATCTTTTTAAAAAATATTAGTTAATTTTTTCACTATATAATAATTACAAAACCATTTCAATGTAAAAATTGACATGGATATTAACATTATTTCATTAGAAATAATTAATCCCAATAACTTCTCACTACCTGAACATTTTATTAATGAAATTCCACCCCTAGAAGACACACCTCTAGGTACTTCACTAGAACACACTCCTCTAGGCATTCCAAAAGAGAAATGTAGTTATTTTTAGACACCAAATTTTGGTAAAAATTCCAAATAAAAAAATTAATGAAGGAAGATAAGTACATGGACAATAGGAAGGTATTTTCAAGTTGGTTGGGCTACAAAATATTCATTTATAGAGCCTGTAGACATGAAAAATGTAATGATCCTCCAATAAATTATAGATGTATAATTTTTATTTGGAAACATGAAAAAAATATATAATTCAACTTAAATTAGACACAATTGAGAAACATTATGGGAAAATATATATATCTATGAAGTACCCATATGGACAAATAACAAGAACACATAGATGGAAAATGGAGAATAATGCATACATGTAAGATATGCACATGAATATTAAAATGATCAAAAGTAACAAAAGCATATTTTTAAGAAAGGGGGATCCAATAAAAGCACAATTTGGAAAGGTTATGTAGTCTAATATTAGGGCAAAATATGTACAGTTCTTTAATATTTTCCACATTTAAAAAAAGGGAAGACCCATTTTTGATTTTATATATTAAATTTTTTTGTCTCAACATAATGGGTTTGTGGATATTTCATAATCACATTGGTTGGATAATAGTTCTTGGGAATGGAAAAATGTCTAGCCATTATTGAGAAGGAAGATTTGGAAGAAAGTCTTAAGAGATCTCTATCCATCGTTGAGGTAACTACAATCAACAATATAGCATGAGTTTGCATGCATGTCTATACCTTTGAAAACCATTCAAGTCAATCTCATCTTTTAGTTGTTCATAAAATTATAGAAAAATGCAATGCATAAAACCTTCATAACATGGTTTTATCCAATTTAAGAGAGAGGGTTGGGATGGATGATTATGTCATAGCTATGAAGCTGGTGTGTGTTGGTGCTAATGGTGCATCAATGATGCAAGGGCATAGAAAGGGTCCATGTGTTCACCTAAAAATAATAGTTTCTATATTTATTATTCTAATCCATTGCATATCATATATGATTAATCTTTCTTACAAAATTGTTAGCACACTCATTAATGTCACAAAAGTGGAAGAGCTTATTCGTGACTTGCATGCGTACATGTCCAGTAACCCAAAAATATTTATGGAGTTCCAAAAATTTGTAATTGGAGTAAAAGATGGTAAAAATATACTTAAAGGTGTGGAAACCATATGGATTTCCATGTATGAACCTACCTATAGAATTTTTAAGGAATACCCTTCTTTGACAGGGTTTATGTATAAATATCGTAGGGAAGTTGACAAAGCAAAAGATTTGTTTTGTCATTTAACATATTTATAAAATTTACTCACATTATGTGGTATTTTTCCAATGTTGAAGGACATCAATTTTTTAATGAAACATGTCCAAGAGAGATATATCTATATTATTGACTTCACATGTTTGAGAAAACATGTATGTCAATTTTTAGATAAATTATACACATCAAATGAAAGCTTCGTGGACTTGTTTTTAGAACCTAGAAAATTTTGATTGATTTTTAGAATCTAGAGAGTTATTATAAATTTAATATACATTATCATCTTTGTGTCATGGTAAATGGCATTGAGATCCTAATGCACACATGCTCTAGAAGACTTAAAGTTGTAGGAGCTAACCCTGAAGATGTACCTATGACATGTTTACTATATGATACTATTTTATCTAAAACATGAATTAAATTGACCAAAATATCACAAAGTTTAGCCACTAATATAGAGAACATTTTCAAAGGGATGATTTTTTGGAGGGCATGGCTATTGTGAATCCCATTTTTGGAACAGTGTTAACAGTCAAGAATAGATCAACACATTATTTCACAATTACATGGGTACAATTGTTATGCATTTTTGTAAATTTGTAGATGTGAATGGATTTTATATTAATGGTATTTTAAATAAATAATTACTAACATCTCAATCAACATGGATTGGGATTACAATGATGGATCAATTTTAGTGTTTAAGTGACCCAACAGAAAATGATTCCATTACACATCTATGAATTTTTTTTATCCAAATAGTGTATTATAAGAAAGTATTAGTGAATATTTTATATTATATTAACTTTCTCAAACATTGATTTTGGGTTCTATGGAAGATGAGTAAGTGTTTAGTGCATTATCCTTCATGAAGTTAAAACTTAAAAATAGATTAGATAAAAATCTAGAGACTTGCTTGAGACTATATGTTTCATGTTATTCTATGGACAAGTTTCCATATGAGAAAGTAGTGGTAACATGAATTTCTCTAGTGGAAAGAAGAGGCATGACTAATATAGCTACCAATACAGAGGAAGAGAATATCAAGACTAAATATGGCACTGATATGGTAGATGCAAATCACACTTACGATGAGCAAGTTTCTTGAGGATTGTTTTAGTTTCCTGACTTTTAGTTTGATAAGTATGGAAATTAATGTTTTGTAAAAAAATTCTTATTCTTTCATCTTAAAATACATTAAATTTTGTAGTTTATTTCTTAGATGTTACAATCATGAATCTTATTCAATACATTGGAATTAATATTTTTTTTGTCCTATTAAAATTTTATGTATTTGAAATAGTAATTTATCTTTGAAATGAATGCCATTCATTAAAAATCATAATTCTCATTAACATTGTACATAGCATTTCCTTATATCATTCATTGATGAGAATACCAAGACTAAATACGACACTGGCATGGTAGATCCAAATCACACTTACAATGAACAAGTGTCTAAAGTATTGTTTCCATTGCCTAACTTTTGGTTTGATAAGTATAAAAATTACTATTTTTTGAAATATTTCTTATTATTTCATATCAAAAATTCAAATACATTAAATTCTATAATCTTTTTCTAGGATGTTACAATCATGAATCTTATTCAATACATTATAATTAATATATTTGTTGTCCTACTGAAATTCTATGAATTTCAAATAGTAGTTTATCTTTGCAATTCATGTCATTCATTAAGTAGTAATCATAATTCTCATTAACATTGTATAGAGCATTTCCTTATAGCATTCATTGATGTATACAAGTCTTATGTCTAGACATGCATGGTGTACCATAGGACACTAGTTCTCTTTCAATTAAAACTCTAATTATTAATATTTATTGTTATACATGCATAATAGTGTAACTATAATTATTTTACAGAATATTTACTCTACAATAGGCTATGTTTCCTACAAATACTACAATATACAAATACTACAAATATATTTCAAATATTTTTCCTATAGTTATAACTTGGGGTCGTATATTTTCAAATTCCACCAAAATCAATCAATTCAATGCTACAATAACTAGCATAGTGTAAAAATGCATTCCAATCTACAACTACTAGAACAATATAACACTAACAATGCATTAAATACTACAACTACTAGAATAATATAATTCTATAGAATATTTACTCTACAGTAGGCTATGTTTCAACTACTACAACTACTAAAATATTCAAAAACTAAAACTACTAGAAATAGTTTTCCTAAAGTTGGGTTTGAATATTTCCAAATTCCACCACAATCAATGAATTCAATTCTAAAACTACTATAACAGTTTAACAATGCATTCAATGCTACATCTACTAGAACAATATAACACTAACAATACATTTAATACTATAACTACTAGAATAGTATAATTCAATATAATATTTACTACAATAGGATATTTTTCCTACAACTACTTACAATATTCAAATATTAAAACTACTATAAATATTTTTCCTATAGTTGGTGTCGTATATTTCCAAATTTCACCACAATCAATGCATGCAATTCTACAAGTATTAGAACATTATACCCATGCATTGAAACTCTAAAACTATTATATCTAAACTTTGTAACATTATAGATATCCATAGAATATTTACTCTACTTTTTCTCTATATAATATATAAACTTGACCACAATACATTATATATATTAATACATACATATATGAAATTCCATAGGCATGCCAAGATAATGAGGTTTTCATGGGTGGGGATGGAAAGAATCAATAGGGTGGAGAGTCTCAAGTAAAAAAATAATGATATGTTTGAGTTTATATTATTCACAATGACAGTTTATATTATTTAAAATAGTTTATATCATGTTTATTTGAAAAATACTTGTTTTATTAAATGATATTTTATAGTTGTTCCAAATACTCTTCACTATATATATATATATATATATATATATATATATATATATATATATATATATATATAATATAGCGAAGAGTATTTGGAACAACTATAAAATATCATTTAATAAAACAAATATTTTTCAAATAAACATGATATAAACTATTTTTAATAATATAAACTATCAGTGTGAATAATATAAACTCAAACATATCATTATTTTTTTACTTGAGACTCTCCACCCTATTGTTTCTTTCCATCCCCACCCATGAAAACCTCATTGTCTTGACATGCCTATGGAATTTCATCCTCCATTATCACTCCTTCTTTTTGTAGATCCTCTACAATATAATTCATTTATGCAAGAATCACCCTCTCCTCATTCACTACATCTCTTATTGAAATAATTTTAGGATCCACATCTATTTTTGGATTCAATAAAATTCTTGGATCCATACCATGCTCTTTAATTATTTTCTTCAAGGTGTTGTTCTATTTATTTAACAGTCCTTTAATGAAATTACTAAGGAGATACTTTTATGGGAATTTTTCAAATGCACATTAATAATATGTGCTTCTTGATTCAAATTTTCATATTTTTCCTACAAATAACAAATAATATGTCAAGCACATATAAAGGTATTATAATAGTCAAAATACACATTACAGATAAATAAAACATACCATAGTTTTATCCTTCTCTACTTGTACAATCGTAATAAGGTTGATATCTTTAGCCCATTTATTTAAATATGCTTAGGCTTCTCCATTTAAATTTTCCAACCTATTTATCATAATATATAAAATCCTATCATTATAAACATTTTCCACAAACATCAATCTAGATTGAGCTTGTTGGAATATATCGTCAATCTTTAAGGGTTCATTTTGAACAAGAGAAAACAAATTCACTCTTTGGGAGTGGTTATGTTAATGGGCATTGATTTATTTGATAAGTGATTTTTCCATTATCTCCCATTGTTTTAAATCATTAAACTCATCAACAACACCATCCCTCAAATTGGTAGGTAGATTTTATAAAACTAGATTGTCTAATGAAAAACTAGTAAGGGAATCCTTAGAGACATTTAAATTATCAGTGTGGGGTGGGGAAGAGGTAGTTGGGGAAGAGGTAGCCATAGAGGCACTTGTGAAGGCACATTAGTAACTTGAATAAATTCAAGTGGATTTAATACACCAATAGCCATGGGTCCACTTTCAATGCCAAGAAACTCTTCATCTAGATCAATCTATTGTAAACATGTAAGTCCCTGTGCTCTCAAAAGGCCACCAATAGAGAAATTTGGGAAATCATAAATGTGCAACATTCCTCAAATTTGTGTAGGGAGGACATTATTCTTTCCTCTTCTCTAAATTTGTATGGGTGGTGGGGTCAGTGGCATACTTTTAGGTCTCCTAACAGATGTTGGGTGGACTACAAAAAAAAATTATTCCAAAATGGTAAATTTGAAAAACATAAAATTAAAGCAAATTCAAAATGAATCTATTAATGTTATTACATATTAGGGTGACTACCTCATCCATTCTGATTGTCCTTGACAAATTTATCTCTTCCCCTCTTGGCATCCTTATGGGATTTGGCTCTTACCATCTCATTATTCTTGCGAGAGAGACATGGGTGGTTTCACCTATGGCTACACAATGAGTAGTTTATCCAATTAATTAACTTGTAAATTATAATAATATTCAAATCAAAAAGAGATTTGTAATGGCAAAAATTTATTGTGTTGTGTGGAAGAATCCTCAACGTCAATGTTTTGAGAGTCAACTATTAAAAAAAAAACTGATATGAATATTATTTTTTTCCATTGAATAAAACAAGTAAAAAACATTAAATGAAATTTGGGGGAACCTGGAAGTGGAGATGAAGAAAAATTAGTTCTTTGGCATTTCACAATTCAAAATAAATTAAATAAAGACTCCATGGATTATGTATCACTAGAGCCCTCTAGATCATGCCAACCTTTACTTGCTAACTATTTTCTTATCTCATAAACATGCACTCTCACTTGTAACAAATAACTAGATAAAATGTTAAGATTTTAAATATATATAAAGAAAAAAAATGAGACTTGGGAGAACTAAACTTACCTCTTATTCCTCAAGAGACAAATCATTATCTTTCATTTTTTGATGGAGTGCAGTAGGAATTGTAGTATTCTAGATTTCATATAAGGCCTCAAGGTACAAATCCAGAATTTAGTTAGAAGATGTAATGGTTTAAGTGTCCTTCGAGAAAGAAAAATTTAACTCCACCCTAATCCTGCTAGATATAACTATACACTAGTCACATACAACACCTGAGAGATAATGAAGAATATAGTAAATAACCCAGAAGGGAATGTTTGATGGCCTTCCATACAATAAAATTCTCACTTGAAAAAAATGGACAATAGATTTGAGAAATATATTGGTGATTTTTTCCATGTGGATCCCCTTTCAATTTTGACTATCTATAATGAAAAGAGAAAAGTAAAACATGCAATTAAACTAGGTTACCAAAATACTTATAATAAATGATCTTGGTATAATTAAGAAATGCTAATTTCATTAATAAATTGAACACTTACTTGTGGGGTCAATAAACACTTTGTAGATTAACTCCAAGTAATTTTTATCAACATTAAATAACACAACCTTGGTTATAATAAGACTTGCATTACAATGTGGAAGACCTATTATTATGTATATCAAATGGAGAGGTGATAAAAGATATGGTTTTATTATTAAAATATATGTATAAAAAACTCTCACTATGGTTAAAATATCCAACTAGAGATCATAGGAGTTTGTTGTTAATAGCCATATAATATTTTTGCATCTGTACAAGGCCTCTGAACTGATACTGATAAATCTAGTCAATAAAGGATTCAAGTTGTTCTAACATCTAGAGGAAATCTAGACATAATAGATTTTAAAAAAAATAGTTTTGGATCCCCCCTAATTGACTCTAAATTTTCATGTATGTGGAAGCCATTAAAAGCCTAAAAAAAAGAGTTGGAAGTAGTTAGGTAGTAGGTTTAGGGATTAGGTAGGCTGAGTTGGAATTACTTATGTTGAGTTGGAAGTAAGTTGTATGATAAATTTTAAGTAAAGTGTTAAAATGAGGTCATTATAGAGTTATTTATAAGTAGGAGAATTGGTGTAACTAGTTGGCATGACTGGTGACTTATGATAGGCATGGTTACATGTTGTCACGTAGAAGGATCATTATGTGTGGTGGTAGCATGGTTTCACATGTAAGTATTATGATGTGTGTTTCTACATGGTACTGCATGACAACATTAGTGTTACACAACTTTATGGTGCCACTTGACACCACCATGGTGTCACATGATACCATGATGACACATGATGGGATGGTGCCACAGGTGGCATGATGTCATGTGATAGTATTGTGTTGTGTGATAACATCATGTTGTGTGATGGCATGGTGTTTCATGATTATATCTTGTCATGTGACAACATGGTGTCACATGAAAACATCATGTCATGTGATGGCATGGTGTCGCATGATGCTATAATATCATGTGATGGCATGGTGTCATGTAATAACATATTATTGTGTGAAAGCATATTACCATGAAATGATAGTTAGTAATGTCTGGAGGTATAGTTTTGATTGGTAGCATATTGATGGCTAGTAATAAAATGTTTTCCATCACTAATATGATGCCCAATAATGTAATTATTCCCAACTACTTTAGTCACTCAATAGCATGTAGTTCCATGCCAACATAGTATAAAAAAAGGGGAAATTTTCCACTTTCTCTATGCACTCTAATTCACGAAGGGAGTGAAGTAGAGTCACATAAATAAACCTAGGGGGGTTCCATCATGGCCTCTTAAAATGAACCCTATTTATGATAGATAAATAGACCAAAAGCCCCATAAAAATGCCAAGCAACACCCTTGTATTCATGTACTTTATTATATATATACATGTTAAGTCATTTTTGCATTTATTTTTGTAGGAGTGATCACAGTAGTGACAAGTGTCACCCTCATGGGAACATTTAATCAAAATATCCAATAGTGCATAGGAGCCTAGTACATAGAGATTTGATGGTGTAAAATCAATAGAGACTTTTTCAAAGGTCCCAGAATAAATGAGAAGCCACCACATGGAATAAAAATGTTCAAGCTATGACTATAAGGTACACAAAGAACCCCATAAAGTTTCCAAGTGGAATGCTTGCATTCTATCATGAAAAGGATATGATGGTGTGAGTCCTAGGTGGAATTTTCAAAGGTTATACTTAATGATAGGTAGCATGTAATGCACAATAATATTAAGATTAGTCACAATAAATAGTGTCACTAGTTCTGAAGCATTGGTAAAGTGATACTTATCTTCAATGCATGTTTGAGTTCCATTTGAAGGTGGCTAATCTAAAAATATTCAACATGTTTTTTTCACAAGATTTAAAGGGATAAGACTTTGTACATGTACATTTTTTTAAACAATGCATATATTTTGAAGTTCTACATGTTGTTCAACATATAATTATAAAAAAATGCCTTTATCTTTGTACACATGCACATGTTGCATAGTTTTTTCAAAGGTTATTTTAAGTTGATAATTGTAATAAAAATATTATATGGTTTTAGAATACATTTAGAACTCATGTTCTGACTATCACATGTAATGACCTTGAAGGAACTTGGAGGATGAGGCACCCCCTTCCCTGAGTCTATATAAATAATTGTAATCTAACTTGGATTTTTATCAAAGAATTTTGAATATAGAAGAAACAACAATTTTGATCATTAGTGAATGTTGTTTTGTAATTTTATTCCAATTTATGTGTAGTTAGTCATTAGTTTCTTTGGTTTTATGTTTCAATAATCTTTAGTGTGCAATAGCTATGAATGGATTCTTGATTATTTTAATTGATGTATTGATTTGCAGATGTGCAATAGTTGTTGAGAGATTGGTAAAATATATTGGTTAATATATTCAAGTTGATTTATTCATAATTCTAAATGTGCATGAATGATTTCTTTGATTTATTTTTATGTGTGTGTACAATAACTTCCTTAGATACTTTTCTAGCTCAAGCCATAATCTTCTAAGTAAGAGTGTGCAATAGCTGCCCTAATTAGAGCAAAATTTATCTGAGGCCTATGAATTTACTTCATCAATATATCTTTAGAATTATTATCCATGTTTTATTTTGTGTGTGAAATTGATGCTAACAATAGGCATAGGTTCTGAGAGCACTTATCCTTTTAGAAACTAGCCAGGGAAGTGATTCTCGAAAACCATAGAAGCTTTCTTTTTTGCCTTACCCTTCACTTATTTTTTGAGTTTGTTTTGAGATCTACCCACTTTAGATTAGAAATCAACCACCCATCCAAATCATGTAAATATTCACTACCTTTTAGAAACCATACCTCCATCCAAAAAAAACTTGTCAACAACCTACATGCCCTAGTAGTTATTCCATCAATAGGTTATCAAAGACCACATACCTACAACTCATGCCCTTGAGTGGAGTTTATCTCCACTGAGATCCTAAAACATTAGAGGCTACTTTTTTATGCTATGGTGTGCATAAAACCCACATCAAAGGAATGGTTGCTTGAGGTTTATTTAGAAGAAAACTTAGAAAAGGCATAGTTATGAATGATAAGGCACACCATAATGTGATAAATGATAAATTTCCTACCAACCAAGTATGGGTACCAAAAGTGAATCAGTAAACTATATATCATGTAACATTACAAGTTTACAACATCTCACATTAAAAATAATAAAAGGAACCCTCTTCAAATGTTCACCAAAATTTTAATCAACTAGATCTACATGATTATAATAACTTTTTATTTCTTAGTAGGTGGAAAAATCATTATTGAATAATAAATAAAACTAATACTACCATGGTTTAATCTCATCAAGTAAAATATTATGTTACACATGAAATATACAACTATATACAAAGTGAAATAATAAAAAATCACATTTAATACAAGATAATACATAAACATAAATTTAAATAATGTGATATCAATTAACTATTACATTTATACAAACATGTGATACCAAATAAATAGAAATTAAATGTGGAAATTAAAACCATATGAGATAATACTAATGTGTGGATCCATCTAACAAAACCAATTTAATATTCTAATGAACTAATCAAATATAATAAAATAAAATTTTAAAATACAACAAATTCAATTGATGATTGGGGTACCATCCCTCTATGCATCACATGATTCACTATCATTATGCCTACTAGTTCTATAAGTATAGGCTCTACTATTTTCTCTATGTACTCATGGCTAAAATATATATCATATTAAACACTTTAGTATAACCCCTTAATAAAACATAGTATACACATGTTTTGCCTATAAATCACTATAGAAAAACAAACTAAAACATCTCTTTATATATCACTACTACTCTTAGGAGCTAGAAATGGTTACCTATCTAGCTCTGCTTGTAGATTATCTTGCTTTCCCTAAACTAAAAATGATATGAAAAAAAATGTAAATAGGGTAAAAATGGGTGTATGTACACCCATAATGTGGTATACTCTCCAAATTATTCCACTTCCAACTATATAAAATGGAATGTCTCACATCAAAGTAAAAACATACACGTTTACCATACTAGCCCAATACTCATTATTTGCACCAAAAAAATGACCAATAAAAAATATATTAGTAACTTATAGATAAGAATAAAAAATTGAAAATAAATATATAATTATATATGTCTAATTACATATAGCTATGATAATAGTTATAGCATAACTTATAGATGGTTGTGGATTAACATGATCTACTACTCCACCTCATCATACTCATCCATATCCTCCTCATTGAATCAAGGGTACACTAATTAGACATGTTAAAATAATAAAAATGATATACCACCTCATTTTTATACTCATTTGGTTATATAGAGTAGTACATCCCACATAATCCACATCAATAGACACAATAGGAGGATATACACCCTTCAAGGATAAAGAAGCTAGTTATGCATCACTATGCCCTAGCCTATCAATAATGTTTTAATGTTTTATTATGATTAACACATCATTCATGATGAGGGTATAATATGCCTCATCATAGATAAGATTTAACCTTTTTTCCCTCCTTATGGCAATCCAAATAGTGGATTTAGATGTATTTCTTATAACTCATAGTTGTTTTAAAATTAATTATAGGATATAATGTCTTGTATATTCCTTAGAATCTATTATTCTCTATTTTTTAATAAAATCTAAGAAATATTTGGAAATAGATGTCCACATTTTTTTATGCAAACTAGAATGAATCATCAATGAAAATGGTAAAGTTGGAGCATGAAATACACCAAACCAAGGGATATTTTTGAAGAGATATAGAGTCCTACTATATCTCCATATACCCATATAAAATTAGCTCTATATATTCATAATAGCTCCATATATGTATATGAAACTTTATTTGAAGACATATAATAGCTCTAGAGATCCACATGAAACTAGCTCTAGATTCCACATAATACTACCTCCAGAGTCATGTAGTTTTAGAATATGTACACATGAATATATAAGTAAGATTTAATATCTATTTTTGGGATAATTTTTGAAGGCTACATATATATAATTTCCATAAATAAACATTTATATAAATAGGCAAGATATTTTTAGTATTCTAATTTTCCATGGATATATTGGCCCTAAGTTGTTAAGACATCAGGAGGAAAATCAAGAAACGAAAATTACTAAAATCACACCTAATTATAATAAAAAAAATAGGATATTTAAATTTAGAATTTTCCACTCTTCTTTCTTAATAAATCAGAGTCTGATTTTGTTATGCCAATACTATGAATCTAAGTTGTAAGCCAAATTTATTAGAAGGTTGGACTAAATTAAGAAATTATATGTAAATGTTGTATACATACAACCTTCTAGTTTATTATAAATTATTTAGAATTATTATTAAAAAATAGAATTCATAGTACTATTCATTTTTTAAATATCTTGTAATCACTTTCATCTATTAATGAGAATTTAAAGCATTCAATCATCTCCAAAGTTTTCATGATTAATTTTTATAATCCTATTCCCAAGGTAGAGTAAGGGACCACTAAAATTGAGGAAGAAGGATAAGTTGTATAGTATTTTACACACTAAAATATGATTTTATATGACATATTAATCTTATACACTTGACAAATAACTGTCATGGCTCAACCTTTTAGTTCATGACCTTGCCATTACCAAAAGGCTCATGTTATCCATATCAATATGCCTAATTTATTATCATATAGTATGACCCTAACATTATGATTCCACAAATAAAATGTATCCTATAATATTCATAATACTTGGTTTCCATCATACGCATACAATTATAGATCTTTAAAAAAAAATTTACCCTACATGAAACAAGCATTCAGATTAGGACACTAGTCTCCCTAATCTAATGTTAATTTACCTACCTTCAAAATGATCAAATTGAAAATATTTTGACATGGACGAATCATCCTATTTTATTAGTCAACCTTACCATGATATCATCTAAAAATGTGCAGCATAAATACAAATCAAAGGCTACTCATTATGTATCTAGAAGAGACCAAAAGCAAGCACCTCTCAAGCTCACACTACACACTACTGAAAATAATTTGTAAAACTAATATATGCTACCCTATTCTTATTTATTTATAAATAATTAATAGGATAAATATTATTATAGTTATGAATCATTCAAATAGTAGACCATGAGAATTAATTTTTAAGTTACAATTTAGATTACTACATGTACTCACATATGGCATATTACACAATTGTTCACACATAAGCCCACATAAGGGTGAGAAATACATTATTTTAAGGCCATATTCAGAGTATATTTCTATGTAGGTATCACTCATTGATAAAGGGGTCTTTAATATTAGCTCTAATTCACTTTATCCCACAAATATTTGTTTTACAAGGTGACATGCCAAACTGGAGGACTTAGGGTTTTGAGCAAAATGCTAGTTCTAAGAACCTACACATTTGATCTAAAATAATAACCTATAGGGAAATAGTGAATCCTAATAAGAAAAACAAATTATTATATAAAAGTGTCTATATTTTGAGCTAGATAGAAGAATTGAAATAAGGATATAATCATCAATGGTAGTGTCTAGACCTTGATGGTAGTGTTTAGGCTGACAAAGAGAAAATTTACAAAATCTGATGAATCAAGATGAATTATCAGACTATGTCATCCTACATTTACACCTATTATAACTTAATACACATCAATGAATAATCTATGTAATACTTATCCTTTATATTGAAACTTTCATAATATTGTTTAGCATTGTACTTTTTTATATTTAGCATATTTATTAGAATATTATAAATATAAATTCATTTAATTGGCTTGATTTATAATATATTATTCCAAATTATTCAAAATATTTCCCCTAACCTTTAAAAACTTAAAAGAATTAAACATTTGGTTAACTTAACCTCTCAATCTTCTTGCATAACCCTAAGTTGCCTTAACCTTTTTAGCCTTCTAGGTTTAAAAATGCAATAATTAATTATTTTTAATTTTCATATCATGTTGAAGTATTTTATAACATTATTATGTCTCCCTTTTACTATTATTATATTAGTTTTTGGAACATTCAAATGGATATAAATGAACCTATTCCTCCTCCTAACCCTAAGGAGGGTGATATCTACATTCTCTCTAACTAGGTCCATGCTATCATTACATTAAGGGGTGAGGTATCCCATTCTATAGTACCCAAATAAAGTAACTATCATACCCTTCCTAAAATCCTCTATCTCCCTCATCTCCTCTAGATGGTGGGTATGCATATCCAATCCAAAGTACACAAGGTTTGCATTTTTGAATCCCTTAAGGATAAAATCATCACTTTCATAAGATTAATAAAAGAGTTACAAAATAAAAATCAATATTTGGTTTCAAATATCACAGCATGGGGAGAAAATAATAAATATATAAAGAATCTAGAATATGATAATCATGTGTTTGCATCTTAACCTAGAAATTTTGTTCCTAATAAGACTTCACATCTAGATTTGAATCAAAAATATAATATATATGCCACTAATGATTAAAAAAGTGAACAAAAGGCTACTAAAATCTCAAGTGAAATTTTAACATAAATGATTCAAAATAAAGTGATCAAATTTACTCCTATACATCCTCTCAAAAGATCAAAATAATATTTTTGATATCATAGAATGCATGGGCATCATAAATATTATTATTTGGATTTGAAGAAAAAAATAAAATATAATTGATAGTGGTGGTCCTGTCATAGATACATTAATCAAGTAACCCACTCACCTTATGAGTGCATATTCTACAACACAATTTAAAAAAGAACCAATATGTGTACCAAAGGATAATTCAGAGCAAGAATGGCTGCAATTGAAAAAAAATAGAGGAAGAAAAGTTTCCAAAGGCATAATTAGATAAAGAAAAGATTCAAAATGGAAAATTAGAAAAAATAATGTTAAAAAGGCACAAGATGAAAAGGATAAATTACAAAAGGAATAGTTTGAAAATAAAAGTTTAAAAAAGATACAACATGAAAAAAGTGATATTACTAAAAGACAAGTTGGAAAATCAAATTCAAGGTAAGAAAATAATCATGATTTAAGTAGGGTTTATAGCAAAAGAGGTAATAAATAAAGAGGTACTTGAAAAAGATAATGTTTCAAATGTGGTTACAAAGGGGGAAATTACAAACTTTTATGCATATCAAGACCCTTTCACTATCATTACTCACATATATTGACAGTAATTTATAGACATCAAGGTTATGTACTATAAATATAAAAAAATATTCTGTCATTTATTAGCTCTCTTGAAAATAAAAATAAATAGTTGGATCAACCTAGTGTATCTATAACATGTGTGAGATCAACCAAGTTAAGTGTTTATTTTTATTCAAAAGAGTGGTATCTTAATTTTAGTGTTATTTAAAATACAAGTGCATACAATGTTGTTTTTGGAGGAGCATGGTTAAAATCAATAGGAGAAATGATTGATAAAAATAATGATTACATATCATTTTATCATGAAGGCAAGTAGACATTATTTTCCAATAAAGAAAGATATTTAGAAAAAAATAAATATAAATAAAGCATATCCTAAACTATTATACAAAAAATAAAAGTAATGAAATATTAGTAAAAGCAAAGGACACAATATATATTGCAAAGAAGAAATCAAAAAATCCAATTCCATAATATAGGGAAGTTAGTTATTCATATCTAGATATAACAACAAACAAGAGTGGCATTTCATAATTTCAACATCAATATATTATAGATTACAATGATTATCATGATATTGATTATGTAGAAGATGATTTTAATGACACAATTAATATTTATGATGAATATGGAAATATAATTGAGGGTTATGAAAAACATGATACTAGGCCTTTACAAAGGAATCCCATTGATGACATATTAGGATTATAGTATAATATTTTAATTGTACATATCAATTTTCTAATCAAAATATATGAAAAAATATTAAAAATCAAATAATCAAGAAAATTAAAAAAACATTCAAATAAAGAAAAAATATTTAGTATTTAAATGTTTACTAGCTTTTGAATATATGTTGTTTAATTTATGTTAGTAGAGGGAATATAATTTAATTTCTATATGAACATGTTAATTTACATGTTTAATAGCTTGAGTGTGATACGATCATGCACTAGATACATGATACATGATACATGATCATATATATGTTGGAACTTTCCTCCACTTGTGTGACACAATATGTACAAGACATATGATTCATTGTTCATGATTTATATAGGTTATATTATTTTATAACCACTTTACATTATCATTATTGAGATTATATACTAACACTTACACATGTATATACTCATGCTTACATCTTACATAGTGTGCCAGATATGCTATTCTAAAAGACATTTTACTAACACATGTATGCATGAGCTAGTGTGATATGTTTATGTTGGTTGTTTATATTTCACCTATTCATATTATCACATGGATTATTTGAGTGTACTTCTTATTTTCTACTTTGTTTTGATTGTGTAAATTTTGATCATGTTCCTTGTTTGTTGGAAATAGTTCCCCCTAAGTGTTAATTATTTGGCGTGTGTAAATTTGAACATTTCCTCCCTTTGAGTGTGTGACATTTAAACATGCCCCTTGTTTTTGGTCTCCTTAGACCCATTTTGCATGAAATTGAGTGCTCTTGTATGTGTGCTTGATTATTCTCTAATCTTGTGATTATTAATTATAGACATTTCCATGATCCATATCATGCATCTTAGGGCTTATTATGATTAGATAATGTGATATTCATTAATACATATACTTAGACATGATACCACCATATTCTTGATTACTACATAATTAATATATATGGTATGGTTATCTAATCCTTTTGAGATAAGGTGAGTAACAAATATCATTCTTGTCACCTAAAAATGGAGTAATATCAATAAAGTCATGTCATATATAGACATGAGTCCACCCACATATAGTTTAATAAATTGGTAGAATTTGATATAGTTTACATGATTTATAAATTCACTTGGGATGGAATAGTATGCATTCACTAATTTTCATAGATTTGGGATAAAGTGTTTTAGATTTGTAATAGATATTATATATAGGTTATAGAGCATAGGTTGAATTTTGATAGATAATTCTACTTGAAACACATAAAAGGTTCATATTCAATTAAAATTTAACAAATAATACATAAATATTCATATTATACACAATTTATAGTTCATTTGATGAGGGGTCATGAATATGGTTTATTTTTTTCTCACCATGCATTAATGAACCAAAATTTACAAGATGCATCTATTGAACCTTTATCTATCTACAAAAAATGTCTCCCTTAACTAGTGTGGTCAATATTTCACACCCTTGATAGACTTGACACTATTCCCCTTTTAATGTATAGATGGTTAGACCACCTCACATTGGATAGATTGGCTAGATTATGTTTTCACTTGATTTATGTGATTGAGATTCAGTACTCTAAATGGCATTTGCATGAATTACCCTTACACAATATTGGGGACATGATACCATCCAATTCCATCTTCACATTTCTAATTTTTAGTTGTGAACCTATCTCTCTAATTCTTTAATAAGGAAGAATCATTACTAAAGTAATGTACCAATGGGAAACATGGTTTCATCAACACACATGTATATTCCTTCCTTTCTCTCTTTAAATTAAAAACATTTCAAATATTATTTTTTAAATTATATACACTAATTACACTGTAACATGTTCTTAGATGTAGGTTAAACAAAAAATTAAAATAGGGCTCAAGAAAAATGTAAGGTGTGTTATACACACCAAAGTACATATTTATTTACTTTAACATAGTAATTTCATCCATAAGAATTACTAGATTTAAGGGGGGAATGTAGATACTAAAATATTATTTTATATGACATACTAGCCTTATACACTTAAAAAATACCAATCATGGCTCAACCCTTTAGTTCATGACCTTCCTGTTACCAAAAGGATTGTGTTTTCCATCTCACTATGCCTAATAGCTATCCTATAGTATGAACCTAGAATTATGATGACCTATATAACTGATAGCCTACAGTCTACATAAATCCTAATTTTTATCCTACATAGATAATTAAAAATCCTCAATATATTTTTACCTTGTAAGACACTACCATATATATTAGGACACTAGCATTGAAGCTAGTTTCCCCAATCCAACTCTAGTGTCCCTGCCTTCCAAATGATCAAACATAAAATATTTTGACATGTATGGGCTAGCCTATTTTTATTATATAACCCTCCCATGAGATAATTTCAAAAGTTTTTGTATAAATATAAATCAAAGGACATTGATTATGGATATAGAAGAAACCTAAAGTAAGCACCTCTAAAGCTCACACTACACTACTAAAAATCATTTGTACAACTAAGTAATAATACCATATTATTCTCTATGTCTAAATTAGTCATAAGATAAGTATTATTATAGGTGTGAAACATTTAAATATTATCCCATGACTAGTATTTGTCAAGTTACAAGCTAGATCACTACATGCATTAACATATAACATATTACATAATTATTCACACACAAATACATATGAAGGGGAGAACTACATTGTTTTGAGTCCCTCTTAAAATTATATGTCTATGTAGGCAATGCTAATTGAAAAAGGGGTATTTTAGGCTAACTTGACTTCACTTGAGCCCACTAACCCATGTTTTTAAAGGTGACATGCTAAGTTGGATGATGTAGGGTTTGATTAAAAGACTAGTATTGGGAACTTGTGCATAAAATCTAAATTGACATCCTGTAACATAAAAATGAACTATAATAGGCATAATTGAATATTCTAAAAAGTTCTTATATCTTTATCTAGACATAAGTGTCAAAATAAGGATAAAATAACTTCTAACATTGCCCATATCTTGGTAATAGTTTCCATGTTGATAGAGAGAAAATTTTCAAAATTTAATGAATCAAGGCAAATCATTAGGTTGCCTCCTTCTACACCTATACATTAGACCTAATTGTGCATTAGTGAATAAGATAAGTATTGTTTTTCCTTTGTATTGTAAATTTCATAATATTATTTATAATTCTACTTATATATATTTAGCACATTCTCAGATTCAACATTTTTATTATAATGTTATAAATATAAATTCATTTAATTAACTTCATTTAGAATATATTATTCTAAATTGACTAATCTATTCCCAAAAATTTTAACACACCTAAAAGAGTTAAAATGTTATTTCTATATTATAATCATTTATGTTTCATTATCAGGTTTAGTATTTATTTTATGAATTATTGTTTTATTATAGAACCTATATGTGTGTTTGTTGTGTTGAAAATTACAACAATCAGTTTACTTGTTGTCATTTAAGAATTTAAATTCAACACATTACTATTATTTATTTATTTATATTTATTTCAACTTGATAAGATAATTTATTATTTAGTTTTGATTTGATATCAACAATTTTTGATTGATTAAATTTTGATAAAAGAGATTGATGTAGTTATGTTTCCATTTTCAATTAATATCTTGTGTTTAGAGTTCTTCTTTCCCATGTTGCATATATCCTTGGACACTACTCCTGATTGTTATTATTAACTAAGTAAATAGGTTCAATGACTCTCATCATTTTTGGTGTCATTTTCAGGGACTCAATTAGTGTTATCAGGGAATGATTATTCAAAATTGGTATCTTTGATAATTTCCTAGTAATTTTTCATTATAATTATGTTTATTTACTTTTCTAAAGATAAAATGTCATATATAGTGATGATAGATGAAATTTTAGTTCCAAGTGGAATATGTGAAATCTGATAGGAAGTCTCTCATAAGATAAAAATTATAAAATAATAAGACACATATTCAAGCGATTGTTAGATGTTTATTTTAAGAGTTTAAATGTATGAATAGAAAAATAGATCCTAAAGAGAGATTTTTTTCATCAAATCCCCTAAAAAATGACATAGATAGCATAAAGTCATAACACAAAAATGGGAAAGAAGAAATTATAGGAAAGGATCTATAATTTTTGAGGAAGAACCAAAACTATCATCACTTGAGCCTTGGGACATTTTAAATAGTAAGAAAATTTTTCCAAAGGAGGAAATCTAGGATAAAAAAAATTGTAAGCCATAACTTTGATACAAAAATCCAAATCAAGCATCCTTCTAGTTACTTCATACAAGCCTACACCACCTAGAAAGAACATTTATAATGTTTATTAGAAAAACATTGGATATAGAAATTGTAATGTAATTAACTCAAAATATAGATTTGTTGCTTAAGTGGGAACCTTTACCTATCCCATTACATTAGACCTAGTTGAGGATGTTACTATGAAAAACATATCCCCTTCCATATTGCCTAATTTTAGGGGTATGGAATCATAATATCCTAATCAATTCTTGTTAAAATTTAAGGTTATTTATTAAACATATGATTACAAGAATGATAACTAAAATTTTAAACTATATCCTTCCATACTCTAAGACTTGACCATGTGATGGTTTATGGGATAAATTGCAAAAAATATTATTGAATTAATATTAGGATTAATATAGGGTACAATATCATAAAGAATAACTATTTTTAATGAAACAAAAATAGGATTAAAACATGGAAGACTATATTGATTGATTTTTTTTCCATGGATGATGTGGAGATGCATTAGAAGAGGAACTATGTAAAATAATATTTTTGAAAGGATTATATGAAGATTATCAATAATACCTAAATATTATAGTAAAAGGGGATGTAAACAAACTTAATCTCATATATATTGTTGAACTCTATATAAATTACTCATAAACAAGGACTAGGATTCAAAAACTTCAAATAGGAAAGGGGAACAATGAGGTAATTCAACTCATGTATGAATTTTCAAACCTTAAAATAGACATATTGGTAAATTTTAATACCACAATAGATTTAATTAACAAAAATACAAATACACTAAACCCTTAGCTATATACTACTTGATATGTAGAGATAAAAATATTATTTGTGATTGTCCTCTTCATAATATAAATATTTATGGTATTTGTGAGAAGAATCATTCTATTTAACAATTTGATTTACTCTCTACCATTAATAATTATCTTAGAAAACATATCTAACCTGAATAAGATCTAAACTACGTCTCTCAAATATAGGGAGATAATTTTTCTTATAATCAATATCCAAATCATTTTTTTCCAAAAGCTCTTACCAATCCATGGGCTATGCCATGGTATGTTACACAACCTCCCCAACAATTGGAACCAAAAGTTTGGCCTACACATTTATGTATATATCAACAACGATGGATACCCCATCAAAACCAAAAACCATAGATATCTCAAAAAATTAACAATAATGAGTACCTCAACCAACATTCAATCAATAGAGATGATTCCCAAATCATAAATAAGCTTCATTTCATTGTCCTTCCAACATGCCCCCCAAAAAATGATCAAGTAAGTCAACTATAGTTACCTACTCAACATATCGAAAAACCAAAGAATAGGTAGGTGCCCCTACTTGCAATGCAAACCAAGGGTAAATAATCAAGTTGAATTATTGAAGATTAATATTTATTTAGGTTAATCCTAAGTTTATTTTAATTATGAATTTCTTATTCTAATAAATTCACTTATCCCAAATTTATGAGGTGTCAAATCTCTTTTGTCCTTTTGTATGGAATCTTGAAGTTACATTTGCCCTATACACTTGTCACACACACCCCCTCACCTCATGGGGATTATGGACATTTGACACACATAATAAGGTCGTGTAAGTAACTTATCTTTCCTTTTAGCTCCATTTATTAAGCTCTCCTATTTCATTATTCTCACTTTATCTAGTCCATATTGAGATGTTTTTTTATAGCTTGAGGCTATTATTATTTATCAATCTCTTGTAGTAAATTAAATATTTTACTTAAATATTAGTGTTCTATAAGCCTTATTATAGATGTGGGGTTTTCTTCTATTTAACTATTTACACACTATCTTTTGAATTCTATTGTGATTTGCTATTGAGTTGATCTCTTCCATTACATATTCATTTGATCTTATTTAACATTGTTATTTTATAATTCTGACACAATTCCTAATATGCTATTATAGTAGGGTATTGATAATGTTGAGTTTTAATATTTTTGCATCTTGGTGGGTGGAGAAGAAAGATATTTTTTTGACACTTTTTTTGCATCTTAATTTGTTTACCCTAACACATTTGTGGGTTTTCAAACCATTTTTTATATTTTTTTACCTTTAAAGGAAATATTTAATTTCAATTATAAATTTATTCCTTTACCAATACATGGTCCTTCTTTGTGCTTGGCATTTTACTACATTACAAAGCAATGACATGAGTAGAAAGTTTGTGTAAAAATGAATTAAAATATTGTTCTCTTTATTGAATCAATTTACTCTTTCTCACTTTTCATGTTCATTTTTTGTAGGGGTGTTTCAATCCTCAATGGTCTCTTTTATGATTTAAAAGTTGTACCTAGATCCTTCTCCTTTAATATGTATTTTTTTGGAATTTTATTACTATGGTAAACATTTTTAGAATTCATTTTATTATTTTACCTATATCCTCTAGTATGTCTTCATGCTCCTAGATGAAGATTTTTGTTTGGTTTTATTTTACCTAAAGTACCACCTTAACTCTTTGACAATATAATTGGGCTTTACTCCATGTAATTATATCTTTATACGTGTTTCTTTTTCCTTGTATTCCATTTTTTATTTTATTTTATAGCACTTTTTTGTTCTTTTGTTGTTTATGGTTCCCTTAGCATATTTTTAATTTGAAGTTCATCTTAAACTTAAAGAACTGAATTATTCATTCATTTTTGTTTTATTATTTGTCTGCATCATATGAATAATGACACATTTATTCTTTTCTAAATTTTTCATATCTATTTTTCCATGTATCTTTAGTGTAGTCCATTATCTCTAACCTTTTTCAATTTTATTCTTATTTCTACATGGCAGTCCTCTACATCTTTCTGCATTTGGCTTTGTCAACTATAAGTGTTACATTTTTATTAAATAGTTTTTTGGTGCCCTCTGGCTTCTACATTTTTTGTGGCATTTAACTTTGACACTTGGCATACCATTTAATTAATTGTCAATCCTCCTTAGTAATCCTTTTTGAAATTATTTTCTTGATTTATTTATTTTATTTACTTGTTAGAAAGTATCATCATTGGTCTTATTTATAAGATTTGGCATGGCTTAATGTTTTTATTTTAAAATGTCCTTATATTTTTAATATTAAGTTTGTATTTTAACATGAAACACTTTTTTTATAAAGTACATTTAACATATTAAAAAAAAATAAACTCTATTTTTGTTTCATTATTTTTCATATACACATTCTACAGAATGACACTTTAACTCAATTTATTATTAAAATATTCAAAAAAAAAACTCCCATGTTTAAAATTTACACTTAGATTTACATTTAGATTTTTATGTAAAATATGGGTAAAATTTTTAATTTTTAAATGCTTTTTCTATTTCTAATGACATTTTGCACATGGGATTTTATCCTTGGTTTGGTGATTTTCACATCTTAATTCTAAATATAATATAATACAAGTAATGTTCATGGAAATATTTGGGTGGAAGATTTACTCCTAAAACTGATGTATGATATTTTATTATTTATAATATCATTGTAATTTAAACATTCTCACATAATTTTTCCTTTTGTATTTTCATGCCTTGGTTCTAGTGTAGCCTCTTTGGCACTTTATATTTTTAAATCACATAAGTTGGTTTTGCATTTCAATTGTACATATATGCTTATTTATCAAAATAACATCTTTACCTTTTGACATTTTTTAAGTATCATCTCTAGATATTATCTATAAGGCAAATAAAACACTTGTATAATCCACTTTGCTTTTATAGTGGTATCAATATTATTTTATTTCTATGGAATTTAAGATTTCCATATGTTTAGTCTTTAAAAATATAATGTAAAAATTTACTTTTCATGATAATGATTTCATACTCTTAAATTCTAAATTACATGTCAAAACATGAATTTTAATGATTTACAATCTTATTTTAATGAGATATTGGTGAATGTAAAAAATTCTTTTAATGCACGCATGGAGAATATGCATAATGTTGTTGACCCTCTTAATGCAAAAATTACATATTTTGACCTTAATATCAACACCTATAATGATTACATTAAATATTCTTATAAAAAATTCCTTTTCACACTTATTCTTCTAACAATAATTTTAAAATAATGCAATATATGGGTTATTCTGGTGGCGGTATTAGTAAGTGTAATAAAGTCATTATTGAGTCCCTTTTAATTGTATCTAATGATAATTTTATATGGTTTGTTAATACTTCTAATGATCAAGTGAATTTGTATTGTCCTCCTCACTAAAGGACATTTCACAATAATGATTCTCAATTTCATAAGACTTATTATAATGCTTTTCATGCACATACTTTGGTTAAAAATTATAATTTTTTTAGCATTGTGGAAAACATGAGAATCAAATTTATAAATATTGATAATTTCATCCATGTAAATCTTGTGGTAAATCAACTCATGACATTTTGTATTATTGTAAAACCACTAAAACACTCAATTCAAAGGTTAAACCAATTTGGATTCATAAAGCTATGGTATCTTCTTGAGATTTTAATATGCATTATTTTGATAATTCCTCAATTGCTTTATGTAGAAAATATTTTTAAGTGACACATTATTTTTTTCCCTTTTGATATGTTTAAAATCAATTTTTATGCATTACTTGATTTTATGCTTTCTTGTTGTAGATTTTCAATAAAACATGATTTTTTTTAAGCTAATTATTTTAGACTAACTTTTTTTTTTCATGCAAGATTGAACACTTTGTTATGGCAATTTTATTTTAATCCTTTTACCTTGTTTTAGATCTAATTGTATTACTCTTTTTGTATGTAGATCAAAATTTATGAATTTTGTCTACTTAACATGAAATATTGGTATGACATTCTATTTTTCACATATCATTGGTCATTTTATCATCTATTTCCTTGTTGGTTTTTATTTTAAAATTAAATTGATCATCTTGTCTGAAGATGATTCTTAGATATTCTTGATGATCACACATTCACATTTGTAAGTTTATTGGTGACACCTTATCTTCTTTTTTATTCTCTAAAAACTATTGCAATTTATCTTGAAGGAAGTTCCAATTAAGGGGGAGTGTTATATTATGTCAATTCCCTTCTCTTTGTTTATAATGATTTATCCTCTTTTGTAACCCCAAATAAATATTAAGTGA
Source organism: Torreya grandis (assembly GCA_037957365.1). Classification (NCBI taxonomy): domain Eukaryota; kingdom Viridiplantae; phylum Streptophyta; class Pinopsida; order Cupressales; family Taxaceae; genus Torreya; species Torreya grandis. Next base: position 1,904,291 of record JARHVA010000104.1, read on the forward strand.
GAGAGTTAGAGATTAATATTTATTTATGTTAATTTATATTAATCATAAGTCTTTGTTCTACATTTATTATTATAAAAAATCACTTATTCTAGATTTATGAGATGTCAAAATTATTTTGTATTTTTGTAAGGAATATTAGAGTTACATTCACATGTAACTCCCTCCACACTTGTAATACACATAAACTCACCTTATGGAGATTAGGTGAATTTGGTACACACAATAATTTTGTGTAACTCATCTTTCCTTATAACTCTATTTATTTAACTCTCCTCTCTCATTATTATCACTTTCTTAAGTCCATACTCAGATGCTTGTGTATGACTTGAGGCCATTATTATTTCTCCCTATATTGTCTTACATTAAATTTTGTACTTGGATATTGGTGCTTTGCAAGCCTTATTTATATATGTAGGGTTTTCTTCCATTTAATGGTTTCCCCACTTGAGAAATTTGTGGCTTGCTATTGAGGTGATATATTCCTTTGAACATTCATTTTATGATATTCAATGTTGTTATTTTATGATTATATCATAATTCCTAACATTAATTCCATGGACTATGATAATATTCAATTACATTTAGGGAAAACATTCATATAACCTTCCTTTTAAACTATTACAAAAATACCTGATAAATAGGAAAAACATGTTTTCCTACCAAAAATATAAAAAGATGAAAATCCTCAATAAGAGACTCTTCATACTACCCATCCATTATTACCAGTCCTATAAATACTTAATATTGTTATTACACTTTAAGAAATGATACACAGGGTTGAGTTTGAAATAATACAAGAACTTAAACATCTAAGCATTAAAGTTCCATTATTACAAGATATAAGGGATGTCTCCAAACTTAACTGAGTCATCAAAGAATTATGTGTCAAAATAACTAGATGGAATAAAAAATATCCTAAGACCATTTAGGTAGATGGTAATTTAGCTAATCTCTTGTCTATAAAACTTATTCCACACAAGTATGAAGATCTAGGGAGTCCAATGATAATAGTATCAATCAAGACAAAAAATATACCCAACATTTTGGTAGATTTAGGGGTTTCTATCAATGTCATGATAGATAAAAAATTTAAATTATTATCTATATCTAGGGTGTATCCAACATCCCTTGTCTTATAGATGACTAACTAATTAATTATAAAACTTGAGGGTGTTATATAAAACATTCTAGTTATAATAGAACCATGCAAGTATCTTTTTTATTTCATGATAATTTAACCCAGAACTAAAAAATGAGTATACCCATTTATATTGGGAAGACTTTAGCTTGCCATAATAGATGCACTCATATACTATAGATCAAGAAACATGACAATTTCAAATAGACTCAATTCTAATAATATTTCCTTGTATCCATTAACAATACCTTCCCTAAAGTCTCTTGGTCAATTATGGGTAGATGAGCTATACATGATTGAGGATGCATATTTTTTATTGATTAGCATTTGTCACATTCAAGGATCATACAAATTTATTATTATATGTGTAGACACTGAAATTGTGTCTACCCCCTAGGTCTTCTTTCACCCTTGGCCCCCCTTGGCCCATGTCCTAACCCTTGTCCTAGCCCCCCTCCATTTATCAAATAAATATTTTAATTTATTTGGCCCTCTTCCACCTCACCCATGCCACCTTGGATCCCCTCCTTGGATCCCCCCACCTCTCTCCTAGCCTTTATTTCCCAAATCTCCCCTTTATCCTTTCTCCCGCATCCATTTAAGCCTTCCCATGACCATTTTCCCCATGACCCCTTGACCCAGCGGCATGCAAGAATAGAGAAAGGCTAATTTTAGCCTCTGTCCCCATTCTTCTGCCACCGATGTTGGCTACACTGCGGCCGACGTCGGCGATCCTGCCGATGTCGACAGCCTTCAAAATCATTTCCTGCATCTATTGCAGAACCCCCCATGAACATAACTCTCTTGACGCTTTTGCATTGCCATTTTCTTCTACTCCCCCTTGTATAGCGACACTAGCAGCTACAGGCATCTTACAGGGAGAGCTCCAAGCAACAACTTCATTTACAGGTCCTTCAACAGCTCCGACAACAGGTTTTCCCATTCTTCAACTAGCAAGCAAGAGGTAAGCACAGTGTTGTTTTCTATTTTATTTCTTTTTTAATATATCTATTTAGCTAATCACTGCCAAGACCTTCCCTATCCTTCCCCTGAGAGGCTAAAAGGCTTTCTCAGACCCCTGCCTCTCATTCATTCCCCTTTGAGCATCTAGTTCCCAACCAGCCATTTTCTTGGACAACATTCTCAGTCCCTTAGAACTAAAACAAGTCCCTCAAAACTCTAGGTAATCTCTCAGAGCTCTAAATAGACCTCCCTAACCCTCAGATGAGACCACAGTCCATTCTACAGACCAAAAGCCAACCTATAACCCGACAAGACTCTGTCTAAGACTACTGCCCTAGCTGACCTCGTCCATTTCCCCTACCGACGTCGATAGCCTAACCAACGTCAGTGACCTTATCTGACCAATGGCGGCAATATCACTAACATCGGTGACTGTGCGAAGGCAGATTGCTTCTAAATAGGTACACATTTATCTTAAGTTCTTTCTGTCTTTCATCATTTATCACTTTCTATTTTTGATCAGCATTCTGTTTTTAATAATGGACTGACATCCTCCAAGAAGCCTTTGCACTTCTAGGACCAAGCCTTCGCTTGGCAGTCCACCCTTTTGTCATCTAACATTTTTCATGTTTTAGTGTCTTTCTCATTTAGGTGTCATCCTCCACAACTAAAGAGGATCTCCTACTATCATCTGAATTCTGGTGCGCACGTCTACAATCTAGGTATGTACAAACCCTCGTCCTTTTTCTTAGTTTCTCATTTTCTCTTTCTTGAATGTGAAAAGCAAATCTAGCGTAGAAACATTCTAGCACGCCCGGTGGGACCTTAGGGTCTCCCTTGGGTTCCTTTTCTTTCTATTCATTTAGGTGCATTAGGTTCCTCCCTTTTCACCTCTTTCTTCTCTTCCAAACGACATCATAAGTAGGATTAAAAGGAACCTTTCTTTCTTTTCTTGCATTTCTAGACTAGTCAAAAATCATATCCTTCAAACCCTTTCTCAACTTGTTTTTCATCCAAACTTAACATTTTGACTTGGGGCTTAAAACACGTTGCATTGCATTTCTGTTTGTTTGCATTTCTTAGTCCACACTTAATAATTAATAACTGCATATTGAATTAATCGTAGATCACTTGATGTTACACAACCGAACCACTTGCACTAAATCAAACATCAAACTTACTTGAGACAAGGCCCGATTGGGATTTCATCCCCTAGTGGATACCTTAACCCTCCTTGGCAATCCCACTTGGATTTCATCACCAAGGGGAAAGCCCACTCCATTCTCTGGTGGAGGATAATCTCTAGGGAAAGTATATTTTGGCTAAGCGAGACTAGCTAACCACTGGACTCGTGAAGTGAGGGGAGCTTGCTCCTTAGCACCAGGCCATGTATGGATCCTAACCTAGACTTTTGAGCACCTAAACAAACTTGAAACCATCCATAGACTACCTCTTCTAGGACCCTTCTAATAGCCAACCTCCCCAAACATCACTTTAAGGCATAAGCCACATGAGCTTAATAATTTATTTCTAGGGATTTAATGCTTAGGCTCTACTTGTGTTCTTCATCTTTTCTGTTCTTATCTGCTTGTTTGAGGTAGTGAGGACGTTCTTCCTCCCTATTTTTCAAAAACTCTCAAATCTTTTGGGTTTCTGGAAAACACAGTCACCGGCATTAGAATTTTATCATCGGCATCGGTCATCTGACCGACGTCGGTCTCTGTCACAATTCTTTTTTTTCAAAACAATAACCTTAAAACCCACCCCTTTTTCTGCCAAAACCCCATTCTAAGTTTCTAAAACTAAAAAAACACAGTTTCTAAAACCTGACCCTGTTTGCCTTGAAGGGTTTCGACATGCAGTCAAGCCAAGGCTCTAGTCAACCACGCGAGGCATCAACCGCTTCTGTCTACCCCATCCATAACTAGTCCTATATTGGAGTTCCACTCAGAGACTGAAATAACTCCTACTCGCCCAACCCCGCCCCAGACTCCTATTGTCCCAGAAGGGGACCAAGATTTTGCACAATTCTTGGACCTCAACGTCAAAGCCTTGCAACACTATCTCACGCATAGCCGAATGTGAGACTCCTTAGGCAACCCAATCTATGGGATGCCAACTTCCTTAGTTGAGACAATGATCACATCAACAGCATCTACAATTCAACCTATAGACAATCAAGCCAACACCTCGACTAATAACCCAACCGTGTCCCACCTTCAAAATTTAGCCTCTCCTAGACCTACCTCCATGGGGGTTTTGGTACCCCCTCAACCTCAAACTACTCAACCAAATCCTACACCTTTCCAAAACCTAGTGGTCTTTATCCCCCCTACTCTTGCACCTATCAACACAAGAGTAACTGTCTACCCTTCAACAAGTGTGGCCACTCCTCAACCATCTTTGATGGCCCCTATCCAATTTGTGCCTACCAACCCCATAACACAAGTATCCTTGGCTTCAAAATCTGCCCCGATAAATAGCTACCCATATGTTGCATCTACATAACCAACCACGTCATATGCCCCTCTCAATATCTTTCAAGCACCTTATAATCTAGGGGGCACTCCACCCACCAATCCGTCAACAGACATCATCAAAATGCTGATGGACAAGATGTCTAGCCTAGAGACCTCCATTTCTAGCTCACACAATGCTCTCTCATACGAGCAAATTTGCAATGAGCCCATTCATCCTTCTGTCCTGATCAGGCCATACCCCAGTCAATGGGAGCTTCCTAAATTCTCTCACTTTCAAAGCAAGGAAGACCCACAACAACACTTACGGGAATTCAGACACACCTGTTACCTTATTGCCCATGACAATATATTGCTTTTACGCACATTTCCTATGTCTGTCTCTGGTGTTGTGCTTGACTGGTACAGCTCTCTTGCCAGCCATTCCCTCTTCACATTCACATAGCTGGCCCAGCTCTTTCTTGATCACTTCTCTATCAACATCACCAAGAAGGTCTCGATCACAGACCTCTATTATATCTGTCAATTCGAGGACGAGTCCATAGCTGATTTCGTTGCTCACTAGAGAGGCATCATCAATCAACTCTCCTTTTCCTTACCCCAACTCGAATTTATTGAACTTTTCTCCCAAGCCTGCGCCAAACATATTTCTTCCACCTTACAGGTTCAGACCTTCCGCACCTTTGACAAAGCCTTCACAATGGCCCACAAACTTGAATTATGTGCCATCGAGGAGAATAAAGTCAAGTTACAGAGTAAGAATCCCAACTCTAAGACCAATAACTCCTCTTCTTCTAAACCTTCATCATCCAATCCTAAGTCTAAAGCTTCAGCTAATGCTATGGTTGTTAGACCTTCATCCTCTTCGCCTTCAACCAATCAACCTGAGCCATCCACATCTCAGAGTGCCACCTGCCAATTCCAACAGAGATACGTATAATGATAATATACTCCTCTCAGAGAATCATATGCATCTGTGTTGGAAAAACTTGTTAAATAGGGGGTTCTCAATCTCCCCTAGATCCGACCACCTCCACAATTTGATCCCTCACGTGCCATCCCTGCGTGGTATAGGGAAAATGATTTTTGTAACTACCACCGTGTTAAAGGCCATGACACAGGAAATTGCAAGACCCTTAAAAACATAATCCAAGACATGCTCAAAAAGGGTGACCTCATCTTAGACAATCCCAATGCCCCCCCTAATCAGGGGATCGACATCTTCAAGAAACCATTCCCTAATCATCCACCGACCCAAAACAATTTCCAAACCTTGATTGACAACACTCATGAATACAACATTTAAATAGTCAATACGGTCTTGCCCTTCATCCCTGACCAACCTCAAGAGGTTAGTCCATCTATCAGTCCATCACGTGTGGACAAACCTCTTTCCCCGATTAGTTCTCCATCAACCTCTTTCATCTTGGAGGACGCCTCAACCTTACTGGCACCACCAGTCTCACCATCCTCCTTCCTGCTGCTTATGGAGGACCCAACCCTTCCTGCTCCTTAACCGCAAGTGGAGGGCACCATCATCCCTTCCCTTTACCCACTTGAGAAGCCTCATTCTCTAGTTTTTTCTCCACCCAGGGAAGAACCTACCTCTCCTTCATCTCCAACCAAGGACGAATCGGTCACGACTTCATCATGCCATGGGTTTGAGGCTACTACACCTGTCTCATCTTCAGCCCCACAACTGTCAACATCTTCTCAAGGACCCAAACCTCATCCAACATCTTCTCAACCATTTTCCTGACTAGTGGAGAAAATTGGACTTCTCCCTTCAAGGAAAGTGGAGCATCAGGGATTGTGGGAGCGTCTTAAAGCTCTTCAACATGCCTGTGCCCTCTCATCTCATAATGCCAATCCTCCCAAGGTAGAATCTTCCAAGACTCTCAACAAAGACCAGACTCCCACTTCTAAACCCTCATCTACCCCATCTAAACCTATCAAGTCACTTGGCATTCGCCCTGTCTCTACCCTCACTCACCCGCAAGTGAAGGTGGACTTAGACCAGACCTTGACCAATAGTAGTCTTCCAACCAAGTCAAAAAAGACTTCCAAAATATAGAAGTGAATGCCTCTTCCTCCATCACCATTACCTTCCATTTTGGGCCCCCATCCTTTGACCCTAACCAGAGTCCTTCCCATGCCGACCTCTAATCAAAACCAATTGCCTCCTTTACTTCTTCTGCCTATCTCTAGCCTGCCCTCCCCTAAAAAGGTGGTACCTCTCATGAAGAAAGTTCCATCTCTACCTGTCACTGCACCATCAACCCAAAAGGTGGTACGAAAACCTCCTCCAACTCTGCCTAAGCAAAAGTGACCAGCATCGCACACATCGACTAGCATGGACCCTTTAGTGGGCTCATACTCGTTGGTATTGCACTGACTTTTGCAGACTTCTAGCATAACCCTTCCACCCATCAGGCCTTTTCAACCTCTCAAGTTCAAGCCCTCCTGGTTTGATGACACGAAGATTTGCTTATACCATCGTATGTCAGGACATGATACCGAAGCTTTTTGTGCCCTCAAGGCCGTCATTCACCGCTATATGGAGAAGGACACTCTTCTCCTTAAGGACACTCTTGACCAACCCTTGACACCTTCCCATCCAACCTATTCAACCACATCAACATCTCACCAGCAGGCCATGACCCCTTCTTCACCTCCTATCTTTGAAATCAATGCTATCCACATAACCACTAGGTCACAAAAGGACAAGGCAAAAGAAAAAGTCATCTTCCTCTTCCGGGCCGATTCATGACTCCATGTTGAAACAGCTTCACCAGACACCTGTGAAGATGTCCCTTTATGACCTCATTCAAACCTCGCCTCAACATCATCAAGCCCTCATCCAAGCCTTGCAGGCAGCGGAGGTCCAACCCGAAGACCCCCAACCACTCGCTGCCCTCGTCCACTCTTTATCTCCTGTTGCCTCCATCACATTCAATGATTCTGAGATTCCTACATCCAACATAGAAGATCAGGATGCCACCCTCTTCATAACTTCCTATGTTTATCGAACACGCATTAAATGTGTTATGATCGACGGAGGTGCCAGCATCAACATTATCTCCACCCATGCCTTTGATCAGTTGGCTCTTCCCAAGAATTACATCTCCAAGACTGACACAATCTTGCACTCCTTCAATGACACCACTACCATGACCATTGGCACAGTTGTCCTTCACATTCACATTGGTCCACGCACAGTCTCGGAGCTCTTTTATATCATCGAAGGAGAGTTTCAATACAACATGTTGCTGGGCCGACCCTAGATCTGTGCCATGGCCTGTGTCTCCTCCACCATGCACCGTTGTGTGAAATTTGAGCACGATGGGCAAGTCCACACCATTCCCACTGACCCTTCACCCTTCAAAATTTATAACACCACCTACCATCCAAATGACATCCTCATTCCTATCAATCCATCAACCCTGGCACCGCCTCCATCCATGGAAGCTTCAACTAGTTCGCAACCGATGGTCACCCTCACCCCTCCTCTTCAAGTGACTACCAAAGACCCCATGGAAGACATCTTCTAGCGAATTTCACTTGGGGAATATCACTTGTTGACCTTAGACATGTTCCAAACTCTGTAAGAGTATGGACACCTTCACCATAGCCCCAGTTATGACCATCAGATCGGGATGGTCGTGCCTTATGGTCCTCCTCACCTCCAAACCAATCTTTTCTATGGGGGGCTCAATCAAGCTCCTACTGATGGCAACCCTCTCTCTTCACCCCAACCATTCACATCAGACTTCTCATTTCTTGGCAACCCTACCTTTGCACACACTTACCTTTACAGGTGTGCATGGAAGGGTTTTGGTTTTGGATGTTATGAGCAAGGCTCCCATCAGCCCATCAAGCTGCTCAATGATGATGATGCCAAGAAGTGGTATGTCTTGGGATATCACAACCCCACTCAGGCCTCCGTAGACCTTTGCCCTGAGCCAACCATTGACCAATCTCCTCCAGGCTCACCCATTCCTCCTCCTTCACCTACGGAGTCAGTGGTTTCCATCCCTCCTAGTTTTTTTTTGCATAAACACCATCCTCTTGGAACCCCTGACCTATCAGATAAATGGGGTGTCTGGGTCTCTCCCTCTCATTTATCCCTCCATGATAAAAGATGAGTCGGTGACCATCAACATTGTCTGCTGTGTAGACGACGATGCCATTCTTTCTTACATGGGTGCTGATGACTCTTTCATCCAGCGCTCCCTCCCTTTGAGACCCAGGTTATGTTAAATGAATCAACCATTGACATCAACCTCCCTTCTTCTGATGTTCTCTATGTCTTAAAGATTGGCTAATCTCTAGACACCCAGGAGCAGCTTGACTACACTCAGTTCCTCTTAGACCATAGCAAGGCCTTTGCCTAGACCTACAGTGACATGCCTGGCATCGACCCCACCATTTCCACCCATAACATCGTCACCAAACCAGAGGCTAAGCCTGTTAGGTAAAAGCTTCGAAAGATGCATCCTCGTGTTGTGCTCCTTGTCAAAGAGGAGCTTCAACACCTTCTTTTTGTCTCCTTCATCCAACCCATCGATTATCTGCAGTGGGTCTCTAACATCATCCCAGTCACCAAAGCAACTGGGGGGATCCAGATCTGCATGGACTATCATGACCTTAACCTAGCCTGTCCCAAAGATGACTTCCCTCTTCCTAACATTGACCAACTTGTTGATCTCACGGCCGGCCATGAGATTCTATCTCTCATGGATGAGTTTTCAAGATACAACCAGATCTTGATTGCACCAAAAGATCAGCACAAGACTACCTTTATCACCCCATGGGGGAATTTTTGCTATCGGGTCATGCCTTTCAGCTTGAAGAATGTAGGCACCACTTATCAGCGCGCCATGACTTACATTTTCCATGATCTCCTCCACAAAATCATGGAGGACTATGTGGATGACCTACTCGGCAAGTCCAAGCTTCACCATGACCATTTGACCATCCTCAAGATCATCTTCTCTCGCCTTCTTCAATATAATGTCTACCTTAACCCCAAGAAATGCATTTTTGGGGTCCTCTCAGGCAAGCTCCTCGACTTCATCATTTCCTTCTATGGCATCGAGATAGATCCCGCCAAGATCTGTGCTATCCTCAAAATGTCACCTCTGACCAATCTCAAGCAGCTTTGCAGTCTACAAGGGAAGCTCCAATCCATTCATCATTTCATCTCACAGCTTTTTGACTGATGCCAACCTTTTCATCATCTCCTTAAGAAGGACATCTCCTTTAAGTGGGATAAGGACTACCAAGAGGCTTTTGAAGCCCTCAAACACTATATGGTCTCTCCACCAGTCCTCATTCCACCTAAAGATGACCAACCCTTCTACCTTTACATCTCAACCACCAACCATTCGTTAGGTGTCATGATCACGCACCGAGACGAGCATCACCATGAGCAGGCGGTCTACTACATTAGCCGAACATTGGTTGACTATGAAACTTGGTATACTCATATTGAGAAACTTTGTTTGGCATTAGTCTTTACCACTACTAAGCTCTGCCATTATATTCTCAACCACAAGACCTTTGTCATCACTCACACTAACCCTCTCAAATATATGCACTCCAAGCCATATCAAAATTAGCGTATGGCTCGGTGGCTGATGCTGCTTGCTGAGTTTGATTTCGAGTTCATCTAGCATAAATCCATCAAAGGGCAAACCATCACTGACCAACTAGCAGATGCCCCTCTTCTCGACAATCAACCTTCGCAGTATGAGTTTCTAGACGAATCTATCACTACGCTTTCCACCGATGATACCATCTATCAAATGACCATGTTCTTCAATAGCTCCAAATGTCAACTCGGTGGGGGTGCGGGAGTCATTCTCATCCCACTCAAAGGTGAGCCCATGCCTCTGTCTTTCAAACTTGACTTTGATTGTACCAATAATATGGCTGAATATGAAGCCTTAATATTGGGACTTCAAACTGCCCTTTCCCTTAGCATCAAGTCTATCAACATCTTCAGTAACTCACAACTTGTCATCAATCAGATCAATGGTTCATACCTCTGTAAAAATGAAATTTTACAAAGGTACAAAAATCATGTTGACACTCTTCTAGCCTCTTTTGACCATTACCTCTTGCAGACTGTTCCTCGATCCATGAACAAATTTGCTGACACCATGGCTTCTCTCACCTCGCATATTCCATCATCATCATCTTCATCCAGAATTTTTGTCATGGTGCATCGTGTGCCATTGCCTTCATACATTTCTCCTAACATCAACCATGTCAACACCATAGACTCTAGTCCATGCGATGTTTGGTATAAACAACTTGTGGACTACTTGACTCATTCTATCATCCCTCCTGATCTCTCTAGTAATGCATGGCGGGCTTTCATCAAATGCACGGCTCGCTATACCATGATAGGGGGTCTTCTCTATAATCAAGGCTTTGACGGCCTCCTTCTTCACTGTCTAACCTCCACTGAAGCCTCTCATGCCATAAAACAAGTCCACGATGGGATTTGTGGTGGACACTTCAGTGGAAACTCGATTGCCAAGCGCATCCTTCGCCTGGGTTATTTTTGGCCCACTCTTCATCAAGACTGTAGCGACTATGTTCGGTGTTGCATCAAGTGTCAGTAGCATGCTAACTTGCTTCATCTCCCTAGCCACGCCTTACAAGTCGCTCAAGATTTTTGGCCTTTTTCTCAGTGGGGTTTGGATCTCATCGGTGAGATTAACCCTCACTCGTCTCTTCGTCATCAGTCCATCATCACCACCACTGAGTATTTCACTAAATGGGTGGAAGTAATTCCTCTCGTCTCCACAAAATTCAACAAAATTGTCAACTTCATCAGCACCCACATCATCTATCATTTTGGTGTTCCTCACAAAATCATCACCGACAATGGCAAGTCCTTTAAAAACAAAACTATCCAGAAACTCTGTGACTCATTCGGCATCAAGCTCTGTTTCTCTTTGCCTTACTACCCACAAGCAAATGGGCAGGCTGAGGCTTCCAACAAAATTTTGACTAAAATTCTCATGAAGGTGGTCAATGACACTAGAAGGGACTGGCACATTCATGTTCCCTTTGCTTTGTGAGCCTACCGCACTAGCATCTGAACCTCTACGGGTGCTACCCCTTTCTCTCTAGTGTACGGAATAGAGGCTATCCTACCTCTCGAAGTATAGATCTTGTCTCTCTGCATCTCTCTACATGAAATTCTCTCCAATGATGACTTTTGTCAAGATCACTTAGCTCAACTTTTGACGAACATCATCTAGCTGCCCTCAACCATCTCCATGTCTATCAAAATCGCATCAAGCGAGCCTATGACAAAAATCTGTGAGAACGAGATTTCAACATCGGAGACCTCATCCTCAAAGAAAACCAGCATGTGACCAATATGGAGTGAAGTAAACGAGGCAAGTTTGCCCCTAATTGGCTCAGACCTTTCATCATCATGCACAAGTATGGGTCAGGAACTTATCGTCTATCTTCTCTCGATGGACGACCAGAACCTGAGCCTCTTAATGCGTTGCATCTACGACCATTCTACTGTTAGTCGAGTACTTGTCCACTTGACATTTAACTTGAGCTCATCCCTTGAGCAATCCTCATCCTCTTAATCCTCATTCCTTTCAACCCTATTCCCCTAAACAAATCCTCTATAACCCTTTTATGATGCATGGATGCTTTGTCCTAATAAAAGGGAGCCCTTGAACTTCCATAGTCTTGTCCATGACTCCAGATTCTATCAAAAAAAAAATCAAGATGTCAAAACATATCCAAGGTCACCCAATCAAATCAAAAGGCAGACTGTTCCCTTGAAGGACAGCTATATTATCATTGCTATAGCTAATAGACTATTCCCTCGAAGGACAACTATTCAAACTTATATAAAGCAAAAATATAGATCACTCCCTCGAAGGATGGCTATGACTAAATCTTGCTACAAACAACACTCTTTTAGAAGCTTCCCACATTGATCAGCTTCACAAATGACCACAAAGCAAAATGACATCTCTATGTGGACTTCCCGCATTGATCAGTCCACTCTTTCAAAAAAAAAAAAAAAAATGGGTCATGGACTTGGCTTGTAGTTGTCTCGGGGTCTCCTATAAAAAGGGGAAAGGTTACCCCTAATCATAAAATGGGTTACCCTATCCTCCTCCTATTATAACACCTACTCAAGGGACTTCGAGCTCACTTTCATGTCAAAGTGATTCGATTACCACTCTAACACAACTCATGGTCAACGGCGTAATGCATGAATGGGGCTCTTGGTTCTAACAACCCCTATCTATGCTGTCATTCTGGTCCTTGTCAATGAAAGGGCGATTATGCCTTTCACTTCCTTTACACTTTGGTCACATTCAAACTTCATCACTTGTCAAACCCAATCAACTCAACTCCAATCTATTTTTAGACCACTCACATAGCCTATTCACACTAGTTTCTATGGACACCAATACACATGGAAACTATCAACCAAACACAATTTATGTTAAGCATAAACCAATACTTTCTGAAGCATAAATAGACCTCAACTCATTTTTAGCATACATCCATCATGACTATGGAACATTGCTAGGGATGAAAGACTTCTCAACCAATGTTACAGAATACACCATTTGGAAAAGGCTGTAACATCTTTTTCTCCTCATCATTTCGACACATGACCACAATCAATCATCAGCCAATCATCAACCACTTTGACTCCTAGTCTGAACTATATTATTCTGAGGCCCCTTCCAATCTAGGCTATGTAGGTAGCACTCAGATGACACGACGTCTTCTGGGGTTAGCTTGACCACCCTCTGTTTGTTTGTCCCTCTGATGGAAAAACCTTCTCTTCTTTGACCATGACCTTGACCTCGACCAAGACCAACCAATCACTTCAACTCTTCCTCCCTCTTTGGGAGAACTACATTGGCCTGAGGCCCTTAGGACAAGGGCTATGTAGGCAGCACTCAGTTGACATGGGGTCTCCTAGGGTTAGCTCAGCCATCCTCTTCGTCACTTTCTTCCATCCCATTCTCTTGTGACCTATCAATCATATCACAGTTAGTCACATATTTTCATAATCATTAGTATAATCATTTTCATCATGTTCATCCATAGTCATTAAACATCACCATTTAATCTAAAAATCATAACCATTCATATCAAATATCAACATCAATATCATTAATCATCATCATATAACCATTTCATTAAACATCACATTCATCATCACATTAGTCAGCATAATCAAAAACATAGCATCATAGCATCATCATTATACACATCATATCAAAACATGCATCAAATCAAAGTGCCATAAACATTAAACACATCCATACAATTTCTCATAACTCATGTCAATAATCCAAAATAATCTCATCATATATATCTCAAAGTTTTATACAATCACCCAATTTGTGCATCTCTCTCTCTCAAAAAAAAAATCAAGTACATCTCGCATCATCGGCACACAGGCTAGTATATACATCATATCAAAATCTGCCCTCAAGGTTGTGGCTATGGTGGTGGCCGAGAAGATGTTGTATCCTCTCTCCCCTTTAATCTACACCATCTATGTAAATCAATAGCAGTCGCTCGTGACATAGACTGCTATCGGCTCAGCTCTGCCCTCATATCTGAGTATCATTGTATCTGAGGAAATCCTCTAATAGCTCCCTCATAATATGCAATCTCATCCAACGCATTATTGTATCTAACTATAGATACAGTCTGCAGTGGACCCATCTGACCTGCTACTGTCCCCTATACTACCCCTATGGCTGTGAAAATGTCAGTTGCACCAATACCGACAGTCTTGCCCCCTATGAAAATGCTGGCTATTGAGATGGTTGCTACAATGGGCCCTACCCTCCAAAGCTCTGACTTGCCACTGCCTGTGCCTGGGCTACGGCCAGCTGTCCCTGTAACAGAGTGACCTACCCTATCAGTGCTACCACTCAACCTGTCATCTCTGTCACCTATCCTGTCACCCCTGCTAGCTACCCCTACAAAATCATGACCTATCCTTGCAAAATGGTCACTTGAGCCTGTGTCACATCCCTCTCCTGTCACGCTGTGTCCCTCTCCTCGCAGGCTGTATCCCACTCCCTGGTGATAGCCTATAGATCCAGCTAGGGACCCACCTGTACACCTATGTACCATCCTGTCCACCATGCTATGTAGGCCTTTGTACACCCTAGGTCAGCTATCCTAGGTCTTGCCGGCAACTCCTCAAAATCTGACCCCTCTATATCCTCTGGCAGTGGGAGCGGTGCCTCTATATCATCCCACCTGTACTACAGGAACGCAAGAGGTACATCCTGTAGCAACCCGTACTGGCACCACACTCTCTCTGCTGGGATCCTCTCGAGCTCACTGGCTCATCTCCCCCTAACCCATCTCAAGCTCTGTACCCCAACCAACTACTCTCCCTGGTCTCTGAATGCTGGATACACCAAGTACGGTCTCCAGATGATATTTGCTAGAATCAGGGCCTCCAATACCCCTCTATAGTGGTCAATGTCTCTGACCACTCCGTCCATCTGTGCCTGCACCATCATCTCATGCCATCACCTAAATTTGACCCTGAAGCTGGCCTGGATCACCACTGGGAGGCTGAGAGGTCAGGTAACCACAATATGCTCGTATGCCCAATAGTGTAGAAGGTGGCCTACACATAGACTGTATCATCGCCATCGACTGATGCCCCATAGCTCTCTGTATACTTGGGCCAAAAAGCTGGATGCCCAGGCAAACACTGTTTGCTGCTCTAGCATGTCCATCAAAACCTCGGTCATGGTGATTGGAAACCTACCTCCCTCCACATCTGGCAATGCATAGACTATGATGTCAATCATCATCAGAACAACCAGCCAATGTGTGCCCTCATCCACTGCGTACAAAGGCTCATAAGCAAAATTGGCTAAATGGTAGCTCATCTCCGTTATGTGCTCCCCAAACAATGTAACCATGTGTATATCATGTGCCTCTCTTGAGCACACATAGATGTCAGCTTCATGTATCGGCAACCACAAAATTTGGTACACATCCTCGACTGTGACCGTCATCTCACCCATGGGCAGGTGGAAGGTGTTGGTGGCATGGTCCCACCGCTCGATCAATGCCACCATGAGGCTCACATCCCTCACCACTCTGTAGTAGCGTCTCAACCTGCCTAGCCCCACTTCGCTCATCTGCACCCACTCCTTGACCATCACGCCTCTGTGCATCCATGTCAGCAAGGTCAGGAGGTGATCCCATAGCATCAAAGTCTACCTTGCCTGCATCCATACACAGTCAATCTCATGTTAAAACTGTTCCTACTCTTCCTATTTGACCAACCATTTTGACCATATATGCCTAACCTGACACTCAAGAAGCCCTTGGCATAGCTTCAACATTTCGACTTGACCATTTTTCACCACCCTTTCTGACCAGGCAACCACCGACATCAGTTAACATGCCGACGATGGCACTCACATAACCGACGTTGGTCACTTAGTGACTGATGGCGGCAAGTGAGTGACCGACACCGATCATTGGTCGGCCAACGTCGATGAACCTGCCAACATCGGTGACTAGTTCGGCCCTAGGGCCGAATAGGGTGAGCCCTAAATTTAGGGCTTCCCCTTATGGACTCCCCAACCCCCCCCCAAATCACTCCTAAATCATCCCTAAGCTATCCTAGACCCCCCACCCACCTTCTTAGCTACCCTCCCCCCTCAATTTCTGCCTAAAGTAACCAAAAATTTAAAAAACTAAATCAAAACAAAAATCAATCAAATAGGGCTCAGAGACCCTCCTACCTCATCTCGGCATCGTCAGTGTGGTGGCATGATGGGTGCCACTGATGGTGGACCTCCCATGGGTCCTCTACTCCCCTCTGCCATCTCTTCCATGCCAATGACTCTCCATGCTCCTCTTGGCCCACACGCGTCCCTGCAGCGTCCAATCGACTCCTTCTCTTCACCAATGTTCCTCTGCCACCTTGCACCGCTCCTCGGTCAACTCTAGGTCACTTTCACTCAATCAACTCTAGAGCTCTTTTTTTATCTCAGTCAACAAGTAGCAAATGACTTTTGGTGGGCTGCCAATCCGGTTTTGTTGGATTTGGCAGGCCACCGACGTCAGCATATTCGTGCCCTATTCCACCGACATCGGCCTATAAGACCGACGTCGGTCTTCTTTGGCAACCGGTGTCAGTTTTATGACTGACATCGATAGAATTCAACCCTCCAAATTCTTTGCCATGACCAAAATCATGCCCCAATCAGTCAGCTTTCTCTGTAGAAGTCATTTTATCCCCCTGGGGCACACTTGAGATCACTTTTGCCTTCGTTCATCGACCACCAGACCTTGGAGATCATGACTTTCTCCTCAGACTCTGACCACTTCCAAGACAAACGTTGCCTTGGTTGTTGTTGCATGTATGCTACCTCATGAATGGTTAGCAAAATTGTGTGCAGACTATTTATGAACTTCACAAGTATAGGATCACAAGTCAGTTGATCCCCACTACTTGTGACATTTTCATGTTTTCTAGGAGCACTTCCTGAGCCCAGGATACCTAGAACATGATGACCATTGGAGCTTCAGCTTAGATTGAATAACCCAATCAGCTACAACCAAATGCTGGGGCCCAGTTATTTCAATTTTGGCACTCCTTGACCTTGACCTGCGATAATCTGACTTGACCATCCCATGAAGTGGTATACATGCAATCACAACTATTACAATGTTCTTACTCACCCTCTCTCTATCCATCTCTCTATCAAATCGACACTCAATCTCAGGTTCCCTTCCCTCGACTCTCACTTTCAGGGGGGAACACCTCATCCCATACCTGGGGTAACCAACTCCTATTTTTGTCTTGCAGTTCGCCAATAACAACCAACAAGACAAAAAGGGGCAAATGTAGACACTAAAATTGTGTCTACCCCCTAGGTCTTCTTTCACCCTTGGCCCCCCTTGGCCCATGTCCTAACCCTTGTCCTAGCCCCCCTCCATTTATCAAATAAATATTTTAATTTATTTGGCCCTCTTCCACCTCACCCATGCCACCTTGGATCCCCTCCTTAGATCCCCCCACCTCTCTCCTAGCCTTTATTTCCAAAATCTCCCCTTTATCCTTTCTCCCGCATCCATTTAAGCCTTCCCACGACCATTTTCCCCATGACCCCTTGACCCAGCGGCATGCAAGAATGGATAGATGCTAATTTTAGCCTCTGTCCCCATTCTTTTGCCACCGACATCGGCTACACTGTGGCTGACGTCAGTGATCCTGCTGGCATCGACAGCCTTCAAAATCATTTCTTGCATCTGTTGTAGAACCCCCCACGAACATAACTCTCTTGATGCTTTTGCATTGGCATTTTATTCTGCTCCCCCTCATATAGCGACACCAGCAGCTACAGGTATCTTGCAAGGAGAGCTCTAAGCAACAGCTTCATTTACAGGTCCTTCAACAGCTCCGACAACAGTTTCCCATTCTTCAATCAGTAAGCAAGAGGTAAGCATAGTGTTTTTTTCTATTTTATTTCTTGTTTAATATATCTATTTAGCTAATCACTACCAAGACCTTCCCTGTCCTTCCCCTGAGAGGCTGAAAGGCCTTCTCAGACCCCTGCCTCTCATTCATTCCCCTTTGAGCATCTGGTTCCCAACCAGCCACTTTCCCAGACAACATTCTCAGTCCCTTAGAACTAAAACAAGTCCCTCAAAACTCTAGGCAATCTCTCAGAGCTCTAAATAGACCTCCCTGACCCTCAGATGAGACCACAGTCCATTCTTTAGACCAGAAGCCAACCTATAACCCGATAAGACTCTGTCTAAGACTACTGCCCTGGCTGACATCGTCCATTTCCCCTACTGACGTCGGTAGCCTAACCGACGTTGGTGACCTTATCTGACCGACAGTGGTAATATCACCGACGTCAGTGACTGTGTGAAGGCAGATTGCTTCTAAACAGGTATGCATTTGTCTTAAGTTCTTTCTTTCTATCTTTCATCATTTATCACTTTCTATTTCTGATCAGTATTCTATTTTTAACAGTGGACTGACATCTTCCAAGAAGCCTTTGTGCTTCTAGGACCAAGCCTTCGCTTGGCAGTCCACCCTTTTGTCATCTAATGTTTTTTGTGTTTTAGTGTCTTTCTCTTTCAGGTGTCATCCTCCACAACCAAAGAGGAGCTCCTACTATCGTCTGAATTCTGGTGCGCATGTCTACAATCTAGGTACGTACAAACCCTCATCCTTTTTCTTAGTTTCTCATTTTCTCTTTCTTGAATGTGAAAAGCAAATCTAGCGTAGAAACAATATAGATTTAATGATTATTATGAATAAAAAAATCCTTAAATAATCCAATAAAGTGTTATCAATTGGGCACAAATTAACCAAGAACCCTTTATAACAAAATTTTGTTTCCCTTTGGAAAAAGTGGTCCCTCAATGTAAATCACTTTTTATATACATTAAAACCTTTCATATGTTAAAACCACAAAATTATCCTTTGAAATCATAATTGAGTGAATAAAAGGATGTATAGTCGATCTATCCATGCACTAAACCTATTATAATTCAGCCAGGAAAGATGTTTTGAATATAAATAGTTGGTTATCAGATGAGCAGGAGTCAAAATTATTTGACATATTTCACACACATTCAAATATATATGCATTGGAATACACTAACGTGAAATTAATTCTTCTTGGAATATTTTCTCATTATATATATATATATATATATAGAGAGAGAGAGAGAGAGAGAGAGAGAGAGAGAATTTAGGCCAGTGAGACAATAACAATGACTAATAAACTCTACATAAAGAGACATAATTTAAATGGAAAAAAAATGTTACAAATATGGTTTATTTATTCAATCTCTAAAAATTAGTGTGTTTAACCATTGGTAATAGTACCTAATAACAATGGTACATGGAGGCTTTTTTTTTACTATAGATAACTCAACAAAGCTACATGGAGAGACTATTACACTTTACCATTCATTAATCAAGTCTTATATTATTCGGTTGGAGATAAATATATATACTTATTGGATTGGTTCAGTGGGTACAACCAAATACAAGTAGAACCAAAAGACCAAGATAATACTACATTTACTTTTCCTTGGGGAAATTTTACATATAAAGTCTTACTTTTTGGACTATGTAATGTACCTACTACTTTTCAAACAACAGTTCTTAAAATATTTGTTGTGCTAACCAATGAATGTGTTGAAGTCTATATGGATGATTTCATAGTGTATGGAGAATATTTTGAATAATCCCTTAAAAAATAGACAAAGTACTCAGTAGATTTGAAAAACTTAAGCTATCTTTAAGTCCCATTTTTTTATGTTGGTATATCAAGGAATTTTTTTAGGCCATCATATTTTATCTGAAGAAAAAGAAGTAATCCTAAGAAAATTGAAGTAATTTCACAATTGCCTCCACCCAAGAACCAAACAGACAATAAGATTCTATTAGGACATGCATAATATTATATGTAATTAATTGATGAATTTAATGGAATTGTGACACCTATGTTATCTCTACTTACAAATCATAATTTATTATTATATACATATGAATGCAAATAATATTTTGAGGCAATCAAGAAAAGACTCATTTCAATTCCAATACTAAGAGAACCTAATAAGAAACTCTATTTTAAAATTCATTTTCATGCCTCCAACATTGAAATAAGGGTATTTATCTGACCTAAATAATATAATGGCTAAATTTATGTTATTTACTATGTCAGAAAGATCTTGAATCCAACTAAAAAACAAGTATACTTTCACAACCCCAAAAATCAGCCCACAAAATTTAAAGAATTTTTGAGTTATGATTCCCAAATTCCAAAATCAATATTCATATATATAATATGAATACCAAAAATTAAATTAAAACATACACATGATTATTATAGCCTAATTGTGATTACCTTAAGTATGTTCTTCCCACTTCTAGATAAAGTGATTAACACAACATTCCAAAAACACCCTCACAGTTATATTCTCTACCCCAAAGATAATCACTTTATATTTATTATATTTTTAGATTCTAATTTAACAAATGCCAAAAGGGACACTAAAATAAATATTCCTACTACACCTAATCATGATAATAAACAAGGCTAGGTTTTAAACTAGATTATCATCACTTAACCATAAAATGCAAACTATTTCATAAGGTGAAGTTTCCAACATTCACATAATTATTGAGAGATATTACGATATATAAGATGTATTTAGTCAATAAATAAGTTCATTCCCCTTTTATTATAACCTTCATAGGGAGTTGCATGCTCAATATATAACTATTAATTTCACTAACTTAGGTTATAAAAAATCTTAAAGTAATGACAAAAATAACAAATCAAAAGTGATTCATAAAATATTAAGCATGACAAATGATAAATTTCAAGCCTACAATTTCCTTTGGTAAAATTGAGCCCTAAATCTTAGTATACTATTCAAGATAATCATAGACTACACTAATTTTGACGAATCATTTCCAATTTCACCAAAGAATCATTCATACTGTGGTTTCATGTTACAAACCATTTATAGTATTAGAATATATGTTTAGGGTTTTACATAACTATCAATTTCCTTAGACATTAATCCATGCTCAAGTGAAGAGCTTAACACCTCATCAAAGTAAAATTATGGAAATAATTTAAAGTAATTTAGTTTCTTATCCAAATAACACAAACCTTTATCTATCATAAATATTATTCTTTATTCATCTCTATCACGAGTTCATGAATTAAGATCATTTGAAGAGAGTAATAACACTCATCAAGATAAAATCCTTAATCATACATTTATATTTTATTAGAAATTACATGACCCTTAATCTATAAGTATCTCATTATGACTTAAATAAGGCCATCCATGGGTTCCACATATCATAGAATGCATCAGAGTTTTGACATGATTCCATATTTATCACCTACTAATAGAAATATTTCTCAATAGTAATCAATTTTTACAATCAATTTAATTGAAATGCAAGAATATAATCAATTCAAAACTACTTAAAAAGATAACATATCTACTAATAATCAATAATTAATCTACCTCATTACAAGGGACAAATCAAGAGCATGGTGGTAATAACCCAAACCCTAATTTATTAATTAACACTTCAATTTAATCATATGATTTAACACATATTTCAAAACATGAAATACTTAAAGTATTTTACCAACCACCAATTAAATGTTTCTTCCATAAGTTATTACCTATTTTCATATAAATATATGTATTTTGTCAAATAATAATCTTATAACCACATTACTACTTATTTCACATTCACAAAATTTATAGAAAGATAACATTCATATTAGTACAACTATAAAATCAAAATTGAAAACCTTAATTAAGCTAAAGTAACATAATATACTCACCACATTTCCTTCACAATCCTATACTTTGCCATCTCATATAATACAATCTATTAAAATTTACTTAAGATAACCACTATTTTTGTTTCATTGATATATCAAAACATTTAGCATCATATCATTTTCTTCATGTCCACATCAGCTTGTAGAAACTAGTAATATATAATTACTTGGTATAACTCATAATTCTATTAGTATTCCAACTTATAAGCATATAATGAAAAATGGAAACATATTCTACAATATTAAAAAGTACACAACTTTAACTTCACTAACCAATACTTGGAAACATAAAAAAACACATGAAATATTGAAATCACTTCCACCTTATTGAGTATTTAGAAACATACAAAAACACATGAAATATTGAAATCACTTCCACCTTATCGAGTATTTAGTAATAAAAGCAAGTAATGGAGACATAATGTACTATTAAGGTAATATTAATTCGATTACTCAAATATGGTTTTGGAAAACAATGATACATTTAAAATAGTCCAAACATTATGTCAAACATGATTTTAAATAGATAACTATTTCATGTTTTCGTTTGTCATATGATTTCTAAGTGAGTTTTCAACTTCAATAAAAATATTATAAATCTTAAAAGATTGAGAAACATAAATATAATGTTATACCATCATATTAAATATAATGTAGTCATCCAATCCACAAACACTCATTTTACCACTTAGACATGTTCCTCGTAACCAATGCAACCCATTTTGCTGAAGGACTCAGAAACCAAAGAGAAAGGAGAAATGTTAACATTTTTGAAGTGAACTAAAAAATAATTACTTCATGAAATCCATGTAAAGTTTTAGTATCAAAACCAAGCATGAATTAATAACATAAGAACCTGGAAAGACTATTAAATTAATAATTCATATTTCATTCATATCACAAACTATAAGTATTTAATGCAGAAGATAAGCCACCTTATACTAGTGTAAAATCCACTTTACATCATCTTATTTAATATAATACAATCAACACTTGTAAATAATAGTTCAAAAGGATTAAATAACCAAATAATCCCATCTCAATACTTCAACTAATTCCACACAAATAACACAATCAAACCATACTGAACCAATTTATTCAACAAGATAAAACATATCCACTTAGTCATAAGTAACTTCAAATTCCTATGCAATGAATATTGTTCTAGCATTCTCAAAAATAAATTAACATAGTCAAACACTATCATATTTAACTCCTTACATTAAACCAATAGACTCAACTAACATATGGACTCATAACCAAGTTACTCTTGTATCCAAAAAAAATACAATTAAGTACCCTAATGACCAATCAAAAGCATGTTAAAATAACTAGTCAACTAGTGTGTCCTTAAGAAAATAATATTTAATAATCATTCCTCATATTAATTGTATATAAATATAGATCCATATTAAAATAATGTATTTCGACAAGTTTATCAAATTAAGTCCACAACATTCCTCCAAAACTTGAGTTATAAAATGTTTCAAGCATTTATAGCACAACAACTAACTTAAGATTTGATCAATTAGTTTCATTATAAAATAAATTAGTCCAAGCATGCTTAAAAAGATCAAAATTTCTAATAATTAATTATATATCCAAATAATTTAAAATGTTCCATACACTCATAGATAAGATATGTCTAATGATTTATTACTATTTATAAAAAATAGTCAAACTAATATAAGAAGGTCACCACTTACAGTGACCTAAAATTATAATTTTACAACATATACATTTACTAATGAGAGGGATATATTAAATTAAAATAAAATATTATTTTTGTGCCTTCAATGATCATTGTTACATTAAATTTATTCCACATCCAAGTAAAATCATCCAAAACATAGTTCTCCAGAGACATGAATAACAAATATAATGAGAAACCTGAGTCTATCCATTTGGTGGTAACCCTACCAACCCCAACCATCAATCGATGGATATAATAGGTCACCAAAAAATGGATAAAACACATAAAATGAAATGAAAAATGAGATTTTAAAGAGAGAGACATATTATATTATAATGAGGTTTCAGACAATGGTAACACACAACATAAACCTATAACATGAATATTCATAGACTAGATGTCAAATAAAAAACATATAATTTGTTGGCTAAAAGAGCCAACAAATTATATGTTTTTTATTTGACATCTAGTCTATGAATATTCATTTTATAGGTTTATGTTGTGTGTTACCATTGTCTTAAACCTCGTTATAATGGACTATGTCTCTCTCTTTAAAATCTCATTTTTCATTTGATTTTATGGGTTTTATCCATTGTCTGGTGACCTATTATATCCATAAATTCATGGTTGGGGTTGATAGGGCTACCACAAAATTTTATCCATTTAGGGATACCTCTTTTTATTCCAAAGTATCAAGGTCTACTAAAACCTATAATTGAACAACTTAGCTTTATTTGATATAATCACATCTAAAACACCATGAAGACAAAAAATATCATTCACAAATGTTCTAAAATGAGTGGGGGCATCATCAATAAGATAAAATATAATAAATTAAACAAAATTATTTAACTTATCAATTACAACCATAATTTTATCATGCCTACCTCATGACTTAGGTCATCCCAAGATAAAATCCTTTGAGATTACTACTCGTTTTATTTCCAGAATAACATGTGGATAAAACAAATTGCTTAGATAAAAAAATTAGCCTTGACATGATAACATTATAAGCATTTGGATAAAAAATTAACAACATATTTATTTAATCCATACCAAAAATAGATATTTTTAGCTCATGTGTCATTTTTATGAAACCTGGATGAGTAAAATGAGGTGCAATATGCACTTACTCTAGAAATTGTTCTTTCATATTTATAGAATCAAGAACATAAATTATACCTTGATGCCTTATAAGTCTAGATAAGTCCAAGGAGAAATTAACTAAAACATTTTTTATGGTTTCATAAGTTAAATCAACACAATTGTTTTTACATTCAAGATCAATGAACTATTGATTTAAAATATTAAAAAAAAATGACCTCAAAATATAAATTATAATAAGTTATTTTATTCTAATAAGAGCATAAACTTATCTTTTTCATTTACCATCTACATAATCAATATCAATATGAAATTTTTTTAATAAATTCAAATCATCTTTGCTACCTTAAATTTAACTCATCTTGAGTGAACATATACACTAAGTTGCAGTGGTCAAATTTGATCTTGAGTGCATGAACCACAACTGCTAGTTCAATATCATATCTTTGGTAATTCTATTCATGAGTTTTGAGCTTTCAAGAATAATAATAAATTACTTTGACATCTTGGGTGGAAATAACCCAATGCCCACTTTACAAATATTAACCCAAGTTTCAAAGTTTTCATTTGGATATAGAGTGAAAAGATAGGAGTAGTAGTTAACAACTCTTTTAGATTTTAAAAAGTTGATTCACATTGAGGACTCCATTATAAATTATTTTCCTTATTTATTTAATAAGTAATAGGGCTATCAACCCTTAAGAAGTCCTATATAAATCTACAATAGTAACTACCTAAACTCATGAAGCTATAAAAATCATGCACATTTTTAATAGTAGGCCACTCACTAATATGTCACATCTTGATTTCTATCTAAGCTAAATAACCTATTTGATTTATGGATTCTTATGACTGTTAGTTGACTGATTAATGTTTAATTAATCTTTATGCCATATGTTATTTATGGGATAGTAATATGTTTCTTATATTACATGATTAAAATTGCTATGAGTTAGTTGTACTTATATATTATTTACATTATGATCATGTTGTAAGTTTATTTAACAATATTTTATGGATATATGATATTACTCACTAACTACCTTTTTTGTCATGAGTTATATGTAGGATGGATTCATCCCTAAAAATGTTACTAAAGGATAGAATAATTAAAGAGGGTGGTGTATATGGAGGTGTTGGGAGATGAAAGAAGAAAATATAGATACCTAGGCATACACCACATTAGAATAATATGTTTGTGATTATTGCTTATTTTATGATATTATTATGGTTTGATGCTTATGTTAAATTTATGTCATGATTTAATTTATGATGGTAGTACATAGGTAGTGTTGTTCTATGTTTATGTTTTTATGCTTTTTATGATGTTACTACAATGTCTAAATTATTTGGATGGTTTAAAAGATATTCGATAAAATTCATTATGTTGATTAAGGTTATAATGTGTTATAGTAAATTTCTTTTATTTTAATACATGTCATGTAGTCATTTTTAGTCATAATATTGATAACCCTTATTAAAATTATGAAAATAGTAATTTTTGAAATAATATAGAACTAACCTTATCTAAAGGTTTTAATACATTGGCATTAGTATTTTGAGTTTGTGGACTTATTGGCTTATCGACATCATTTAAAATGACAATGTAAGTGGAATTTGTAAAGTTGATATATAGGAAAATATTAATCTAAAAAACATGCAGATATTTAAAGGATAGGGATTTTTGTTTGGCTCTAACACAAGATAACATGGATCAAGAAAATCAATCCTCCAAGACTATGGTATTGCATTTGCTTGGTCATATGTTGATATGCCTGGTATTAATCCAACCATTACCATCCATAACATTATAACCAATCATGATGCCAAGCCTATCAAATAGAAACTTTGATGAATGCATCCTTGTATAGCCCTTATTTTCAAAGAAGAGCTTCAATGCTTCCTCTATATCAACTTCATTCAACCCACTGATTATCCCTAGTGGGTTTCGAACATTATGCCTATCACTAAAGCCATAGGGGGACTATGTATTTATGTGGACTTTCATGACCTTAACCTTGCCTACCCAAAGGATGACTTTTCCCTACTTAGCATCGACCAACTTATTGATATTATAGTAGGCCATGATATGTTATATCTCATGGATTGATTCTCAAGTTATAATCAAATTTTTATTTCCCTTGAATATCAACACAAAATACCTTTATCACCCCATGGGGGACTTTCTATTATAAGGTCATGCCCTTCGGTCTTAAAAATGTTGGTACAACCCACCAACGTGTTATTACCTACATCTTCCATGATCTTATCCACACAACCATCGAGGAATACGTGGATGACCTCCACAAAAAATCCAAACTTCATAAGGACCACTTAGCCATTCTTAAGATTATCTTTGAGAGACTTATCTATTACCATGTCTACCTTAATCCCAAAAAATGTATTTTTGGGTTCTTATCATGCAAAATCCTTGGATTCATTATTTGCCTTTGAGTAATCAAGGTTGATTTGGCCAAGATCAAATCCATCCTTGAGATGCTACCTTTGACCAATCTTAAGCAATTATGTAATTTTTAGTGGAAGCTCCAATCCATTCATCACTTCATTTCTTAGCTCTCAAATTGATTTCAACCCTTCCATCACCTCTTGAAAAAGGACATATATTTCAAGAGGAATGTATATTTTTAAAAGGCATTTGATGTAATCAAGGAGTACCTTCTATCTCCACCTATCCTCACACCTCCTAAGGATTCCAACATTTCTACCTTTATATCTCTACCACTAACCATTCCCTAGGGGCAATTCTTTCCCATCAGGATGAACAAAAAAAAGAGCAAACCACCTATTACATAATCCACACCCTTTTAGAATGTGAAACTCAATATACTCACAACAAGAAACTTTGTTTGACCCTAGTCTTCATGGCCACCAAACTTCACCATGACCTTATTAACCACAAAACTTTTGTCATAACCAATATCAACCACTTAAGTACATGCACTCCAAGCCATATCAAAACTGATGTATGGATAAATAGCTCATGCTTTTATCTAAGTTTGACCTTGAGTTCCTATAATAGAAGTCAATTAAGGGGTAAGTCATTGCTGACCATTTGGCTAATGAACCCCTACCAAGCAACCAACCTCCTCTTCTTGAATTTATAGATGAGTCCATCATAAACCTATCCCAAGTAGACTTCACCAATCATCTAACCATGTTATTTTATGGTTCCAAATGTCAATGTGGTAGATGATCCAGTATCATCCTTATCCCCCTTGTCATTGAACCACTTTCTTTATCTTTTAAACTCAACTTTGAACATACCAATAATGTGGATGAATATGAAGCGCTAGTAATAGGTCTCCAAACTATACTAGCCTTGGGAGTAAAAACAATCAACATATTTGGTGACTCTTAACTTGTGGTAAATTAAGTTAATGGAATATACCAATGTAAGAATGAGATTTTACAACTATATAGATAGTTATTCATAGAAATCTTAACATCATTTAAACACTACCATATTCAAACCACCCCACGATCTACCAATACGTTTGTTGACACCATGGATTCTCTTGCTTCCCAGATCCCATCAATATCATTAGACTCTAAGCTATCAGTCATTGTCCATCACCTCATCAAACCTTCCTAAAT
Organism: Torreya grandis; assembly: GCA_037957365.1. Classification (NCBI taxonomy): domain Eukaryota; kingdom Viridiplantae; phylum Streptophyta; class Pinopsida; order Cupressales; family Taxaceae; genus Torreya; species Torreya grandis. Next base: position 1,932,692 of record JARHVA010000104.1, read on the forward strand.
CAAGTTAGACACTCCAACCATCTTTAATGTGGAGGATATCCTACTTGACCTTTGGTATCAACATACCTTCAACTACCTCAACCTTGACATAGTTCCTTTTAGCCTCGTTAGGAATGCCCATCAAGCATTTTTTCAAATCACCTCTCATTACACCATTATGTTAAGTATCCTCTATAAATGTGGTTTCGATGGCCTCTTATTCCATTTCCTCCATGGTCCAGAAGCCTTTCATGCTATCAAGGAGATGCATGATGATATATATGGGGGTCACTTTAGCAAAATCACTATGGATAAATACATCCTTTACCTAGGCTATTGATGGCTTACCCTTAACCAAAACTATTGTGGTTATGTGAAAAAGTGTGTCAAGTGTCAACAACATGCTAATTTGCATCACATACCTAGCCATGGCCTTCAATTTTCCATTGATTTTTGGCCTTTTTCATAATGGGGTCTAGTCTTCATCCATGAAATTAACCCCCACTCTTCACAATGACATCACTTGATCATCATCATGATTGAATATTTCATTAAATGGGTGGAGGCTATTCCTCTTATCTCAATAAAAGATGAAAAGATTGTTGAATTTATCACCCATCATATCATCTGCCACTTTAGTGTTCCCCATAAGATCATCATCAATAATGGAAACTCCTTCAAAAACAAACAAGATTAAGTATTTGTGATGTATTTGAAATTAAGTTGAGATTTTCATCACCTTATCAGCCATAACAAAATGTACAAGCAAAGGCCTCTAACAAAACCCTTAACAACACAGTTACCAAAATGGTCAATGCCTCACATTGGGATTGTCACTTACACATCCCTTTCACCTTATGGACATATCACACTATTAGTCGAACCCCTACAAGTGCTACACATTTTTCTCTCATGTTTGGAGATAAGGTTGTATTGCCTCTCAAGGTCCAAATACCTTCTCTTCACATATCTTTATTTGATATCATTTCAAAATATGATTATCATCAAGAATATTTAGCCCAATTTGAGCTACTTAATGAGCATCATTTAGCCACTCTTTCCCATATCCATGTCTATCAATAATGAATAAATAATACTTATAAAAAACACCTAAAAATGTGAGAATTCAATATTGGAGATTTCATCCTCAAGGAAATTCAACATGTCACTAATATAGAGAAAATCAAAAGAGGTGAATTTGCTTTAAATTAGCTTGGATCTTACATAATAACTCATAAGCTGGATCATAAACTTATCATTTATCCTCTCTAAAAGGAAAACCAAAACCTAAGCCTCTCAATGCTTCACATCTTCATCCTTTTTATTATTAAAGAAGGATCACAATCACCATTGGTTTAATTTAAGTTCATCCCCTAAAACCACATTCATTTCCCTCTTTTTAGGGGTAATTGATTATAGCTATATCATGTGATTATCCATCACAGTCATAGCCTAATATTTAACTATGGGTACCATGACTCTACCTATGGCATGATTCTCATGGTACTTTCCATCTCCTTGAGATTGATTCCCATGGTCATTGTCACCTACACCTCTTTTCACCTACTAAACCTTCTTGTACCTCTAGATTTACCTTCATAAAGGTAACCCCTTGATCATGTCTAATCAAGTCTATGTCAAGTAAAATAAAAAAAAATAGAAATTAATATCAAATTCACAACCAAATCATGGGTCATTCTTAGCATTCACAGACTTCTTCTTTGAAGGATAGCTAATGAAAACTTATCTAAAATTAAAAAATGTAAGGTGGATTTCTCCTTTGAAGGATATCTATCAAAAGAGTTTGAACTAGGCACATAAACTTAGACCACTCCCTTTAAGGATGGATAAGTAATGTACTTGTCAAAATCTAGCAATTTCTTAAAAGCTTCTTACATCGATCAGCTTCCCCAACCCCAAGAAAAATCAAAATAATAAAAAACCCATAAGCAAAATTAAAATCAATGAGAAATGCCACAATCAGCTCTCGTTCATTGACTTCCTGCATTGATTAGTCTACACTATATATATGAGTATAGACTTGCTTATACCATCCTCTTGGAAGCCTTTGAAAGAGGCATGTTAGTCTCTCAAAAGGCTCTAATCTCACCCATCCTCCCTCCATATATCATATGCATGGGAATATGAGCTTACTTGATGTAATGTGATTAAGATACTTATTTATCAACCTAAGCATGCTAATGTGAAGCATTTGAAATGCTTATTTTTATTAAGCTAATCCAACTTCATGTTTTGCTTTTGTCCTTATTAATGAGGATGCATTATGTTTATTTTATTATCTTTTATTGGTTCATGTAGATGTACCTCTTATGATCCTCTCAACATCCTAAACATTTAGTTTGTTATATAATTTATGTATTATCATCACGTCTTTAACCATATCCACATTTTATCTCCATGATCATAAATAACAAATATTAAATCAAAAGCATAACATTATGAGTTATAGCCATGAACTACATCATCTACCTATCTATGAGCAAAACACCATGAAAGTGCATCATATCACATCATGCCATAAACATAATCCTATCCATATACCATAAAAACATCATGTCAACATATATTATATCCTAATTCATTCTCATGAGCATAAAAAAAATCAATAATTAAAACATCATGAACAATATCATCTATCATCTACCGATCTATCCATAACATTACCAAAATACATCTCATGCAAACCACATCATCATAACAATAACCAAATACATTAATGATTACATCATCATACAACATATATCCATCCATAGCACATCCTATCATAGCCATGAACAAAATCAGAGCATCATAACTATCTTTCAAGCATCACATGCCTAAGTTATTGAGTCAACATCTCATAATGCATATGCAAGAAACTATAGAACATCAACCATAAACATAAACATAAATGTCAACAATAACATGTAAAACATAAACATACATAATCTATAACATCATATATAACACCATACATCATATACATTGTGTCATCATAAATAATACATGTAACAATGTATAACCTCTCTCTCAAAACATGTACATCTCACTACATCAGCATGTAGGCCAGTATCAAAATAATGTACACCTATCACTACCAATATATATCAAAACATGACTAAAAAATGATCATGGGGTACCACTACCATTGTCCCCACTTGTACCTATACCACTGCTACTGGCTCCACTTGTACCTAACTTGCACCCCCATCGATGGTGGCCCCCCTGGTGTCCTTGTATGGCCCACTATAGAAGCCTACTATCTTGGAGTAGATATAGAGGGACCCCATACCAAGATAGCTTGAGACTCACCATATCTCATATCAAGAGGAAGATATGCTAATATTATGGCCTCATAATACCTGAGCTCCTCCATAGTGGCTAGATAACATACTTGTGGCACTATGTCTAGTGGTTCTCCTATTGTCATCATCACTAACCCTACCCTCTGCCTCAATGAGTCTCTCTCCTATATCACCAACCCAAGATGGATCCTCACTTGATCTCACTCACCAGTCAAGGTCACCACCTATGCCTACAATGTCATAACCTATCCTTGCAATGTGGCCACCTGTCTTTATAATGTTTTTACCTATGCTTGGGCTATAACTAAATCCCCCTACCTATCCATCATGACCAACTAAATCTACAATAATTAACCTCACACCTTCATCATCTCCACTAGCATCTATATCTATATATAGGGGTTGATACCAAGTCATATATCCAACTATATACCTAGCATCATCTATCAAATCGCTAATAGAGAGTTCCTTGTACCCACCATCTAAAACTATGGGAGTAGGTTGGGGCACTAACAATAGAACCTCTAAATCCTCCCTCATGTACCTAGGAAATGGGCTTGGGATACCCTATACTAAACCAAAATACCAATGCACCCTATCAAATAGGATAATCTCCACCTCCCCCTCTCACCTAATAATGATCCATCTATAACTTTAAATGGTAAGGGTATACCTCATGTACCCTAGCTATATCAAAAAATAAATATATAGCCTCTAAGTGATATTTCTAACCACTAGTGTACCTAGTGCACCCCTAAACCACTCAACATCATGGGTGCCACTCCTACACTTAATGAAACCATATCATGCCTCCATTACATGAAGCCAATAAGAAACTCTATCTGATTATAGCTAGCCCACAACAATCCTACTGGTCTTAGCACCCAAATATGCTCATAGGCCCAATAATGTAGAACCAAGCTAACACTAATGTTATATCTCCTATGGTACCTAAACCTCCAGAACTCCCTATACATATACATAATAAAAACATGGACCCAAATAAATACCATATGACCTATTAGTAAATCCACCAAAACCCCTAGTAACAAATAGGGAAGCCTCTCTCTACTCAAATCTAGAATCCTAAAACATGTTATTGAAATCATGAGCATGGTCATGAGCCTCCTCTCAGCTAGAGCTCTCTGATACAACATCAATTACCAGGATCCCCTATCATTCCATTAAACATAATAGTTCTCATCCCCATATAAGTACTCAAGAAAATCCTCTCATTCTTCATGCTCGATATGATAAATTGCCTTGCCATATATTGAAATCCCAGTGATCTTATAAATGTCCTCAAGGAGAATAGTCATCTCCCTAATAAAGATCAAGAAAGTGTTCATAGTAGGATCCCATCTCTCAATGAGTTTTATAATCATAGATGCATCTCAAGACACATACTGGTAGTGCCTCATATTCCCCAGCCCTACCTCCTCCATATGGGCCTAGTCCTTTGGAGTCATCCTTATGTGTATCTCAAGAAAGATGTACATCATATGATCATTCATCTAAATCTATTCCCTAGCTTGCATCATATCAAACACTAATCTTACTCAATGTTACTCTTGTCTGCCCTAGATTTTAACCCAAATAACTTATCCTACCTATTTACCTACTAAGTATACCATCTAAATCCCTAAAAGATATGTCTACCTAGAAAAACCCAACCCATTTTTGCCTCATCCATTTTTTAACACTTATTAAAAGCATTTTATTTCATGGGTGATCACCGATGGTCATAGTGACCACCGATGGTCAGGTACCTTATTTTTGTATGGTTATCGACCATCGATGGTCAAGCCTAACCATCAATGGTCACTATGGGTATTTTGTAGTCAAAATGCCCAAACCCTACCACACTAAATTTTATTATAAAAATCATGCAACACAACCCCATTTTCTACCCCTAACAATCACACACCTCAATTTCCCTACCCCACCCAAACCATTGTTATTTGTTCATGCAAATTTACCCACAAAACCCCCAAAAACCCTACCTAGGGCATTCTAGCCCAAACAAAGCATTCCCAATGCAACCTTGACCCTCTAACTAAATTCAATTACATAATATCATGAATATCTACTAAATTCAAGACACCACCTACCTCATTTCTTGATCTCTATCTATTTTAAAGACCATGAATAGCTACCTGGCCATGCCCATGTACTCCCTACATCTTGAGCCCACAAATATCAAACCCACATGCCTACAACCAATGAGTAGTCACCAAATCAGTAAACAATCTCTCCATAAGCATCATAATCACCAAAGTAAATCCAACCAAGCCATAAAGTTATAAATGATAAAAAATAAGTTTATTTTCACTTTTACCTTATTTAATTTTAGGGTTTTCCCTAACCATCGATGGTCAGGGTGACTGTCGATAGTCACTTTTTGGGATCCCTAATCATTGATGGTCAGGATACCCCAAATTTACACTTGTACCTAGAGTAGCCTTTTTTAGCAAAAATAAATTAGAATTTACCCACTTTTAGAGATTCCCTTCTCCAACCAACCTTACCACCTTGTCACCTCACTATTGGTCTATTTTGACCCATCTGGTATACAAGTTTAGAAAAAAAAATCTTGTTATTTTAACCATAGCAACACCATTTCCATGTTGACCCTTTTTGATCTTGTGTCACCTCATACATACCATCCTGCTTGTGTCTTTTCAGGATAAATTTATACCTTAAATACTTGAAACACTTGACTAATTTATGTTTTCATTAGGAGTACTTCCTACCTTGGATACCCACTAGAAACATAAAAATTACTTAAGAGGCTTATTTTTACAAGTGTTCCCAATCACCACACCTATAGGTGGTTACGTGTCTCACTTATCACTTATCCTTCTTAGCACCAACCCTTATTTTTACCAACATTGGCAACCTATTCTAAGCATGATCTTGGCTATTGTATATTTTTGTCAAAATTTGTGCACAAATTTGTGTTTTGAGTGCCCAACCTATCATTCACCCATTTATATTACCAACTACATTTATCAAACCCTAACTCAATTTTAGTTTCACCTCATTGATTCCTAGTTTGAGGGGGCAAACCTCCTACTTTCAAGGTAACCAGACCTTTGACCCATACTCTATTTTTGTTTTAAAGCTCATTTACACAAGTAACATAATAAAAATGGGGAAATGTAGACACCAAAAATCTATACACTTGTACTTCCAAATGTTGATAACCCTTCAGACCTACTTAGGACCCTCTTGAGACTAATTTACACCAATTTGGCCTAACCAAGCCCACCTATATTTAGATTCATAAGCTAACTCAACCTAGCCTTCCACACCTCTTTCCTTTAGAACCTAAACATCGACGGTTAGGGTGACCATCGATGGTCACCATATGAAACCCTAACCATCGATGGTCAGGGTCCACCTCCTTAAAAAAGTAGATACAAACCACCTGCATTATTTTTATAAATACAACTTGTCTAAATCTTTTTGTGAGCCTTTAAATGGATTATTTATATTTATATTGCCTAGTTACACTTTCACTTTCACCTCTTTCTTATACCTATAAGAGAGAGAGGCTTAGGAGGTCAAATCTATCTATAATAATTATCAGGAGCTCAGGGATCTAGGAGTTTTCTTTTCTAGGTCAATTAGGTTAATCGATGTTATCAAACATCATCAACAATCTCTTTGAAATCTAACTCATCATTTTTATCAAGGAATTTGACAAAGAGAGGAGGTTAGATCAAGTATTAGTCAATAAAACCATGAAATCAACACATTAACATACTAACATCTCTAACCCTAGATCTTAGGGGGAGCTTAATGAACAAATAACAATCTAAAACCTAACTAATTTGTAAAGAACAATATTTTTTACCTTCCTTGAGAGCTTAAAATGATCTATTCATTTGGCTTGCTTGGTTTATGCAGAAGAAGTCTTCATCAATGACATATGGATAAAATCATCTCCTCTATGCACCTTTTTTAAATGCTTGGCTTGATTGATATAGCTTGGCTCAATTTCAAAATTATAACACTAGGCTTTTAACTTCATGAATCTATTCTTGCATTATAACTCTCCTTTGATTGAACTCCCAAATGAAGAGCTATAGGCTTACTTTTATAGGCTTCCAAATCCATTGAAATGGGTTAAATCTGACCATGGTTGAGTTTATTAACTTTGGTTGAGTTTATTAACTTTGGTTGAGTTTGGAATTTTTTTAGGATATTCTTTTAGATATTTTCCAAAAGTGACAACTCATAACCATGGTTGAGTTTATTAACTTTGGTTGAGTTTGGAATATTCCTATGATATATTTTTAGATATTTTCCAAAAGTGACAACTCACAAAGGTAAGATGCTCTTGAATTTCATTTTTAGTAATTGATTTATTAGCTCATGGGTGAATTCAATTAAGATTTGAAATTGATTTAACTTGCTAATTAATTTTGATTAGGGTGTACAAGTTAATTAATTATTTTTAGGTATTTGGTCATTTGTTTGATTTTGATTAATTAAATGTGTGTATTTACCTTATTTAATTTATTTAATAGGCTAAATTGAGGTTATGAATCCAAATTCAAGACTAATAGAAATTATAGGGCTATGTATTCAATGATTGGCAAGAATTGGTCTAAAGTCATATATGAAGCCATTGGTGGCCAAATTTAGGTGTCTAAAGTTTACCCTTGTTTGGGAATATATTATAAGCTATAAGCATAGTAATGTCTTTTTAAAGAATAAAATAGTTATTTATGATTATGATTGTAATGGTATTAACTAAATTGTAGCTTCCCCCTTGAGGGAGTGGTTGGCAAGTGGGTAGACAAACGGTCCCTCAAAAGAAGGAAGCAAAATAAGGGGACCAAACAAATGAAGATGATGGGGTGAAAACACAATGATTTACCCAAAGTTGGGCAAAATCACTAAGAAATACAAGTGGGATGGTGTACAATGGTTTGTACAAAGGTGGTTATAAGTATTGTATCTTGATTGTGGCAACGTAGTATGATAACACAATGATTTGACCTAATAGGTGATATAATCATTGAGAAGATGGAGTTTCCCTAGTTAAGATAGACAAACAAGAAAGTAAAATTGGTGATAACACAATTATTTACCCCAGTAGGTGATATAATCATTGAGAATACATGTGGGATGGTGTTTAGTGCTAATACAGTATACCTTGATCATGAAAACATGATTGATGGTTGATGATTGATAAGTTGATATAAATGATAAATACTAATTAGGATAACCTACTAGTAGGGAGATGCTCATCCAAACTAACAAAGGTTGAAATTATTTCATTACTTAATTACTCTATTTGATATATGATTGGGTATTGGATTAGAATTGTTGTTGATGTCGGTATCAAGGATATGGCAATGCTACATTGATGATGTAGACCTCTCAAAGCTGATTTTTGTTGTAGCATTTGATGGTAAGCCTCATAATAGAACACCATAGGGGCTTGGCCAAAATATGCATAAGGACTGACTCCCACTATTTGATACTCAATGGAAAATAATTATACCAATGACAAAAACCATGATGATAATGTATAAATTTGAATATAGATAGATTAAAAAATAATGTACAAGGAATCACCCAATGAACACACATAGACTAAATCATGGCTACAGTGATGAAAGCAAACAAATAGGCACACAAACAAATAAACAAAAAACAAATAAGACAAACAAAGAAATAAATAAGTGTTAGTCCCTATGTTAGTATAAATAACATGATAAACAGTGTCCCTAGAAACTAGGTGACAACTAAACAAGCAAACAAGATGGGGGAATAGAAGAAAAGGAAGGGGTGGTTGAGTTGTCTCCATATGTACCAGGAAAGTGGACACTACCTACATAGTTCCATGGATATGGAAATCTAACAAAACTTTAGGCCAAATGTAGTTCTCCCAAAAAATGGGAAGAAAATGATGATTGATAGAAGACATCATGGATGTGATATAAAAATAGGTAAGAACTCACAAAATGATGATAGCATAGGATAAAAGTCCAAAAAAGATGGGGAAACTAAGGAACAAGTGGTTTGTTTGTGACTTAATGAGGGTTCCCAGAATCCTTGTGACAAAAAAGCGGTCAATGTTTTTGGTTTTTCTAAATGATTTTCAAATTATTTTGGAATTTTCAAAGAATCTCAACTCAATAGAGAATGAAGAGACACTAAAATGGTCCAAGCTCATAAAACAATGAGAGCATTATAACTTGAAATGATGCTCACAAAATGGTGAGATCATTATAACTTAAAATGATGCTCACAAAATGATGAGAGTGTGGCTAAAAGGGGACTAAGTTAACCTCAACATAAATCAAATGCAACCCACATAGTCCCAAAATATTTTTAGTTCATAGTATTTCACCTCACAGTGGAGGAATCAGACTAGTGTAATAGTTAATTCAAACAAAATAGGCATAGTTGGTATGATAGCATAGTACGACATAAGAATGGCTGGTGATATGTCAAGGCACAATAAATAAATGTTACCCCTAGTTTTTCCATAGATAGTTATAACTAAGATATAATTGATAAATCAAGGATACCAATTTTCCCTAGTAAGTGATATAATTAGTATCAAGATTGATGAACATTAATTTACCTCGATAGGTGATATAATTAAGCACATAAACAAACTTGATAATATGAGAATAAGAAATGAAGGATACAACTACCAAAAGTTCTATCATATTTCTCCAAACTACTACTTTTATCTAAAATGCTTGAAATAATTGTTGAAATTGATCTGATTTTGTATGCTAAAAATGTGAAACCAATGGATGAACCAAGGTCAAATGGGCTAGGTTGATAGGATTCAAAAAATATTTGGTTGAGTAGGAATGGAATAGTTGGATGGATAATTTATAGGATAATAATATGCTAGTAGATTGGATAGGATGATAAGAATAATGTTGAGAGGGTTGCCCTCAAGTGGTAAGGTGAATGGTTAGGATATGTGACAATGACAAAAGGATTGATAAATTGATATGATATGATACATGTTTGGTTCTATCCTAGGAATGATAAATGATTTTATTATTCTTGCTTAAGTGGAAATGCACATCCTCATCAACAAATAATACAGCTAGAATAATTAATCATGTAAATTACTAACCCACACCTCATCTGAATAAATTCTCTATTAATAATTGGATATAGATTTGGATGTCAAAAATTCTATTTTGATCTTCATTAGTCATTGATTTTGATTCTTTCCAACACCGAGATAAAGTATCTTTGTAGCCTCTATAAAGGAAAGTGTGGCTATGGATGGTAAATAGGGATAAATGTTAGATGGTAAGTTTGATTGGGAAATGTAATGATGGAGGATAATGGAATGAATAATTGATGAGAAATAAATGAAGATCAAGATTTTTAGGCACACATAATGTTACTGATTCTAGATTTGACATAACTTTGAATGTGGTGGGGCTCAAGACTTCTAAATATTCACTTGAAAATACCACCAAATTCTTCTATTGTTTGGGCCTAAGAGTAGCTACCATCTGATTAGACTGTAGATAAGAAGCTATTTTGATTTGATCTTTGATAATGTCTTCATTAAGAAGTAAAGAAATTTTATGCTCATCTATTGGTTCTTTGAAGAGGTTTCTACCAATGAAGTTGTCTTGATTTTTTTGTAGTGCCTCCAAGAATGTTTCACTAAGTAACATTGACTTTTGACTTTGATTATCCCCTAGCACCTTTGAAAAGGTTTTACTAGAAGATGTTGAGTGATGACTTTTATTGTCCCTTAGCACTTTTGAAAATGTTTCACTAAGAGAGTATTATTCTATTGTATGATTATGGTCTTGGCCTCCTTGTTTTTCTTTATTTGATATTTCATCATGGCTGTAGTTTAATAAGGTATGATTTTATGGGTCCCAATCAACATGTGTAGAACATGGAATGTCAATAATATGACTATGTTGGTTGGTGGTAATGGTATGTGGAATGGTAATGAGATGAGGGAAGGCTACATAATCCTCATAGAAGATACTAAGAGAATTTGTGTTGATGATAAAGTAATCATCCTTAAAAATAGTAAAATAATCACAAATGTATTTGTATGATATTTTAGGAATGCATAACTAATGTTGTAATAGTTATGGACATATTTTGTATCTGAATCTCATTTAGACTCAAGGGAGTCTAAATATGAGGTTGATATTGATGTTAATTCTACTTCTGATACTAAATCTGATGTCAGTTCAAGATTAAAACCTAAATCTAATTTTGATTCTTCATATGATGGGTAATTTATTATAATTATGTCTTATTTAATGTTTGGTATTAGATAAGTAATGACCTATGATGGCATAACACGCTCCACAAAGATAGGTTTGTCATAGTGAGACTCCTCTAGGATGGGAAAAAGGTTAAGAGATAACTCCTTAGATACTAGTTTGTCAATAGGAGGTTCTTGGAAAATAGGCATATGGTCAAGGTAATGATTTACCCAAAAATAGTTATAATCATTAAGAAGTGACTCAACAAATATTGACTCATCATAATGAGACTCCTTGATAATAGGTATATGATTGAAAAGTGATTCATCATAGGTTGACTTGTCACTAATGGTTGGTTCAATAAAAACATTTTGGATCAATTGGTTCTCTTGTCTTTGGTTTATAATGAGTTGGAAAATACTAGTTTTAATCATAGCTTTGTCCTAAAATGGTTAGCTCAGTGGGGTAGAAACTGATTGGACTGGTTGAGGTTTTAGTTGGATTGGTTAGATGATGGGCTGATGTTTAGGTTGAATGATTGGATGAGGTTTAGGCTAAATTATTGGTTAGGATCATAATTGGATTGGTTAATATTTAGGTTGAATTGGTTGGGGTTTTCTAAAGTGGGGAATGATTGTCACTAGATGAGGAATGGCTAGCATTTGGATAATGGGTGGGAACTATGGAGCTTGATTACTTGCACAAGCCAAAGGATAAGTTCTCTGAATGTAAATGGTAGGGCATCATAGATATTGATTACTCACATAAGCTAAAGCATTGGAATCCTCCTCATAAACCATATCATCCTAGTTAGGGTCTTGAGTTGGATTGTAAGTTGGTCCCTGAATTTGTTTCATGTGATGATTACTATAAAGAGGGTATGCATTTGTTTGGTTAATATTTAGGATGAATTGGTTGGGTTTTTCTAAAGTGTGGAATTATTGTCACTAGATGAGGAATGACTAGCATTTATATCATAGGTGGGCACTATGGAGCTTGATTTCTTTCACAAGCCAAAGGATGAGGTCTTTGAATACAAATGGTAGGGCATCATAGAGATTGATTACTCACATAAGCTAAAGCATCCAAGTCCTCATAAACCATATCATCCTAGTTAGGGTCTTGAGTTGGATTGTAAGTTGGTCCTTAAATTTGTTTCATGTGATGATTACTGTAAAGAGGGTATGAATTTATCTCACAATCATCCTCATCATAGAGTTCTACACCTAATTCCTCCTCACCAACCATATCATTTCCAATTGAGGTCTTGACTTTGGTCCCTGATTTGATTTTTGCAAGGTGGATAAAATTTTGTCTCATAAACCATATTATCATCAAAGGGGTCTTGAATAAAGCCATTTTATGTGGTCATTATATCATAATTTGGATTGTACTTGACTCCACCATAAGTGTAGCTAGACATATCCACATCAATAAAGAAAACTCTAAACATAAAAAAAGTTTAGAGTTTTGTAAACTCTAAAAAATTGTCAAAAGTACAAATGGTTAAAACTTGGTCTAACTTGGTTAAAAGGGGTGGATCCATATATTTAAATAATGATTTTATCATGGAGTTATATCTCCAAAATGGCTTATGTTATAACTTCACATAAAACAATCTAAAATCAAATATCTAACGTCAAATGTCATACGCAAAAATTCAAGCATATGAATAAAATCAGCATGTCAAAGTCTAAGCCAAAGTGTTCCAAACAAAGTCTAAACTAGGAAAGGGAAAATTTGAGTTGCTAGGGATTTTGTCCAAATGTAGAGTCAAAAGCTAGGCTCAAACAAACATGATCTACTAGGAATTTTGGTTAAATGATGTCAAAAGCTAGACTTTGAAATAAAGGTTGATGTGATTTGATTTAATTTAAAAAGGTTGGAAAAAATTTGACATAGACCTGACACATGAAATCAAACATAAACATGATCAGTTGGTATAAGCCAGAAGGCAAAAGGGACCTAGATAAAAAACTATGTTTTACTAAGTAAATGCACAAACAATGATGATGATAGATTGAATGAATAAACAAGTGATAGTTTTCAAATTTGGGAAACCGATGAACCTAAGTTACATAACCCAAAAGAGAAATATCTGTGTATCATCCCTAGTGAAACAAGGCCTAAATAGAAATGAATCAATGTTTGAATTCAAAAGTTGAAAAGATTAATTGAAAACTAAATGGTTTAAAACTATTATTGGACTAAACAAGCTAGATAAGATTGGACAACATGATGGTGCATGAATAAGGTCTAAATGGCATGTGACATGATTTGAAACAATGGTTTTTGATACAAGGTAAATAATTATTGAAACAAAATGAGAAGCATAAGAGTGTAAGCATGCTCTAATGATGTGATGTATTTTATGTTTCAAATATTCAAATGATCAAACTTGATAATGATGTGAGTAGCATAATGATACCTATCTCAAACAAGTAACACACACACAAACATGTCTAACAAAAATTGCAAGGCATAACTATGGTGTAAAATGGCTAGCATAACGTCTCTTAGATCAAGGAGTGACATATGAACAAACTAATTTTTGGCATGGTTTATAAACAAATACATTATTTTTAGTCTCAAAACACCAAGCAAGAAAATGATAAAACCAAGTAAATTATCCAAATTCCTATCAAGGGTGTGCCAAAGTGAGGTTGACTAAGACTAATTGTTTTTTAATAATTTCTAGATGAATCCCATGTCTACCAAATTTTATGTTAGAAAACAAGAGAAAAAACACTTTAATTCAGTTTCCATGGTACTTGGATTGTTGAAAAAAGGTCTTACCCTTTTTGTAACCACTACATCCATCACTTTGTTAGTGTAGTATGATGTCCAATGTGTAGAGACATCCCGTATGTAACTCCAACACTAAAAGGTGCTTTAACTGCTCAAATATCCAATCCTAGTGGGAGTGATGAAGTTGATACTAAGTGATGAAATCCTAGGTCAAATCTTCTCTATATAACTTGTGGGAGGTAATGAAGTCCCCCTCACAAGAAAAGATGCAATGAAATAAATGGCATAATAGAAAGACTTTATGGTCATCTCAAGATCACCCAATACTATTGCAAGTTTTTGGGGAAGGATTTAAACAACATTCTTTCCATGCCTTAGATTAGGATCAAAGTGCGATGAGATGGCACATTTTATCTCAAAAGTTCCCTAAAGGGGATGGATGGGAGAGCATACACGCATGTCTCTTTTTTATAAAACATATAATCAACAAGTAAGTTTGAAAACAATTAAAGTGAAGTTAATTATTTTGTACCAAATTCAAAGTATTTGATTAGATTCATTACTATCCCCTTATCTCTAATAAGTGTAAATATAAATAATTGTAAACTAGCCAAAAATAAATTGGTGCTTTTGATCCCAAAAGTTCTCTAAAAGGGACAGATGGTAGAGCATACATGCACAACTCCCTATTTACTAAAAAAAAATTAGACTAAATAAATAATGAAAACAACTTAAAAATAACTTTGAAGTGTATTAAATTTTATATAACTAAACAAAATGTGTGGTGGTGTTCTTTTAGCCCCTTAACTTTAAGTTTTAAATTCTGAAAGAAACCACAAAAACTTAACCAATAAGACACCCTAAATTTTTTTTTAAACACCAAAATGAAGGATTATTAGTTTGTTTTGGACATCCAAATGAATTTTGAAAAGACTAATTTATATTGAAATGGTTTTATCCAAATAGGTTATGCAAAAAAATGGTCAGAACTTTATTCAGCCTTGAAGCTTATTTATCAAATGAGAGAAGTAACTTTAAAGGGTTAAATTCGTCGATCCAAAGGCAAACCCATAAAAAATAAAAAATGTTAGGTTAGGAAAATTTTATAAAATTTTTTACTAAAAAAATCAAAAAATAAATTAAAAAAGTAAAATAAACCTATGAAACATGCAAACAAGATAGAAAGTAAAAAACAAGAAAACTGAACACAAAAATCATAAAAACCTATAGTCAGTAATTTAGTCATAACTTTAAAAATATATATCCATTTTTCATAAAATATTTTAATGTTATTTATAGGTCTAGGTTTCACCTCTCTAAAAAAATTTGGATCAAACCAATGAATTAAAAAGTTATTAGAACTGTACTAACCATTTTTACCAGAAAATAAAAAAATAGAAAGTGATAATCACTAAAAGAGTTATAAATTTTAAAATATAAAAATATTTTTTTTGAAATTTTTAAATAATATCAATAACATATTTATATATACTCCTAAAAAAATTTAGAAAAAAAAAATTGAGTAAATAAAAATTTATTAAATATTTATGGGCTATTTTTACTCTAGCAAAGCAAAAACAACAAAAAAACAGAATTAAAACTATGAATACAAAGAAATTTGTGGGTTGTGCAATCGTTTAAATAGTCTCATGGAGCGTACCATTTTTGATCAAGGAATTTGATAAAGAGATGAGGTTAGATCAAGTTTTAATTTATAAAACCATGAAATCAACACACTAACATACTAACATCTCTAATCCTAGAGCTTAGGGGGAGCTCATTGAACAAAAAACAATTGAAAACCCAACTAAAATATAAAGAACAACAATATTTACCTTACTTGAGATCTTAAAATTATTTATTTATTTGTCTTACTCAGTTTATGCATAAGAAGTCTTCATTAATGACATATGGCTAACATCATCTCCTATATGCACCATTATTGAATGCTTGACGTGATTGATATGGTTTGGCTCAATTTCAACATTATAACACTAGGATTTTAGCTTCATAAATCTATTCCTACATTATAACTCTACTTTGATTGAGATCTCAAATGAAGATCTCTAGGCTTGCTTTTATAGGCTTTCAAATCCCTTAAAATGGGTTAAATCTGACCATGATTGAGTTTATTAATTTTGGTTGAGTTTGGCATATTCCTATGATATTCTTTTAGATATTTTCCAAAAGTGACAACTCACAACTATTTTTGAGTTTATTAACTTTGGTTGAGTTTGGCATATTCCTAGGATATTTTTTTAGATATTTTTCAAAAGCGATAACTGACAAAGGTAAGATGCTCTTGAGTTTCTTTTTTAGTAATTAATTTATTAGCTCATGGGTGAACTCAATTAAGATTTCAAATTGATTTAACTTTCTAATTAATTTTTATTAGGGTGTACAAGTTAATTATTTTTTTTTAGGATTTTGGTATTTTTTTTAATTTTAATTAATTCAATGTGTGTATTTACTTTGTTTAATTTATTTAATAGGCTAAATTGATTTAATGAAAGGTTATGAAGCCAAATTTAAGACTAATAGAAATTATTGGACTAGGTATTCAATTATTGGAAAGAATAAAGTCGAATATGAAGTCATTGGTGGCCAAATTTAGGTGTCTATAGTCGTTGCTTCTCAACCAAGTTTTCAAGTACCGTTACTTTGTTAGAATCAAGCCAGATTCTACTAACAAGCTAACTACTTCAACCACAAACCCAATTGACTTTTTTTAATACAAGTACTTATTTATCAATATTAATGTACTTTATTTTTGTTTTTAAATCAATCTAACCCTTGTCCATCTCTCAGAATCCATCTTTTGGGCCTCATAATTTAGCAATTAAAAACCTAGATGTTCACACAGTAACCATCAATGGTTGACTCAACCACCGATGGGATACATAACCATTGATGGTCATCTTAATCATTTAAATTCACCTTAATTATCTATGGTCATCTTAGCCACTGATAGTCATTATGGTAGTAAAAACTAGCAAGCTATTTTCACCCACTTACCCTCAACCAAACCTAATTTTATGTGTTTTTGATCACTCATAGACCTCTTTCAAATTTTTTGATAATACCCTAACCCTTTAACACTAGTATTAATTATTTTATCACTAATTTGATCATTTTTATTCTATTTTCTTAAGCAAGCATTCTTATATTTAATTTTAGTACCTTTTGATTATTTATGCAAGTATCTTCTTTCTAGTTTTATGAACTTAATTATTTAAAATGTGTGGATTGATAGTCCTTAAGGAAGTCATCACTTCCAAGATCTAGCTATCATTAGGCAATCCACCTAACTATCTATCTAACAAAAAAAAATTCTTTAGTGCTTTCCTATCTATAGGCCTTTCTCCCAAGCCAAAAAGGAGCTCTTCATAATCTTCTAATTCAACATGTGCATAAACAAATAAGCTTTTAAACCACACTCATATCAAGTTTTTTTTCTCATTTCCATATAAATTAAAGTGAAAATTTACATGAAACAACAATAATTACACTAAAATTAAATTTTAGATGAATAAATTTACCCCCTTATTCTATAAATGTAACAACTTTAAATTACTAGGATAAAGGAAAAGAAACATACCTAGACTTACCCAAGAGGTGAAGCCTATGAATCTAAGTCTGAGTCTATGAAGTGTGATCCATTGTGTGTACTACAAATGAAACATGATGGATTAGTACTTACTTAATAAAAATAAAAGACAAAATTAAGTAAAGAGATGAGAGAGAGGAAAGGAATGGACACACCTTGTTGGGTATGTGAACCAATGCTTAAACCTAGTGATATCTTGTGTGTCTATGTAAATGGTGATCAAATAGTGAATAACTTATACTGGGGTGATGGATTACTCAATATTCATGTGTGGGTGGCTCAATAAATCAAGATATATTTGACTCCTTCATTTCCCACCCTTGCTCAGTGGATCATAATATGAGAATAACGTGAATTAGACTAATGTCTTATCCAACCCTCCTAATTAGGTGGCTCAAGAAATCAAGTAGGTTATGAATCCAACATTGTCTACAAATGTGTATTTTATGCATTTGAAATTAAAAAATTTCAATGTCACTAAAGCTATATGATGTAACTAAAATTATGTAGGATTATTCTAGGGTCACGTAGAAAATTTGAAATGTAAAATAGCTCAGGGGCCACTCAAGAATGTCGCTCAAGGATTAGTTATGAATTTCAATTTTTATAGATAGAATAAGGCATAAATATGGTGTAAACCTGGTAAAAATTTTGTTTGGAGTAATAATATTGGGAATGACATGGAGTTGCCATTTTATCTGAGAGTACTGGTGTCAAGATGAACATATGGGAACAATGTGTCGTGCACATACCCCCAACTTTGATATCTATGTAAATGGATTTTGGACTAAGTCATAATAATTTGTCTAAGCATTTGAAACTAAAATTAGAGTGATAATGTTGTGTATGATGTCCCTAATCTAAGAAAACCTATGTAATTATGCATATAACTAAGCATAAATCAAACCTATTTGATAATTTATGTCTGATACTATGTAAATCTAAATTGCAACTACTATACTTTTTTATAAATTATATAATTTTCTATTTATATGGATACTAAATAGTAACATGGTTTCTTGGTC
This sequence comes from Torreya grandis, assembly GCA_037957365.1. Classification (NCBI taxonomy): domain Eukaryota; kingdom Viridiplantae; phylum Streptophyta; class Pinopsida; order Cupressales; family Taxaceae; genus Torreya; species Torreya grandis. Next base: position 1,951,590 of record JARHVA010000104.1, read on the forward strand.
AATAATGCATTATGCTAGTGTCCTTTTTGTCATGTTATTAACCAAATATATTATTTCTATGCAAAATTAAGACTGATTTGTATGTGACTACTTTTCACTATGCTTTCCTGAATACGGGCTATGTATTATGTGTCTACATCTTGAAAACTATGTTTTGAGTGCATTAGGATGGCTTTATCTCTATGAAAAACCCCTATGATTTCCCCCTCTTTTGAGGAGAGTTGTTAAACCTCTATAATAACTATCCTCAAAATAAAAACTATGCATCATATATGTTAGATTCAAAACATATGATATTTACATGATAAACCAATATAATGTATATGCATAAAATTTTAATATAATATAGTTTGAACATAAGTTGGTAATGTATAATTCATGTTATATCTAACATTCATAAGGTTGTCAAGGTATATATAGAAATTTAAACATGTATATGAACAATAAATCTGAGTAACTATTTAAGGGGATGGGGCATGATGTCTATCAAGGCACCCAAAGAGGAAGGGGATATGCATGAGGTCCCTCATGAAATCACAAAGGGATTTGAATGTAACAAGCAAAATAAAAGTGTCATGGCCATGATTTATACATGAAAGAATATATATAAACACATGAGACACATAAATTAGGCTAAGAGGTCATAATACAAGGGACATGGGAACATGTCACTAAGTTTGATAAATTAATACATATAAGGACATATTCAAATGTCTATATATGTAAAGAATAAGTGAGGTTGGATTAGATCCACATGGAAGGACATGTTCAAATGCTCGCTTACATGATCAAGAAGGCACACACAAGGACATGAGCACATGTCCAAAGCATACACACAATGAAAAGAGTTGCTTATAGTTATAAAACAAATTCCCTTGAATAGATGTAGAAGAAAAGACACACAATAAAATCTAAATTAGGAAATTTATAAATGAGAGTATGCATGAACATGTGGTACAAATCCATATAAGAGAAAAGATGTACATAGTTTGAGTTTATAGTAGTGGTAGTCAACAAAAAATATGTGTAGTATAGGATGATCAATATCAAGATATAAACAATGCAAAATATATGATATGGGGTATAGAAAGATATAACCTGGTAGACACAAAGTTGTGTAGTATGATGTCCCCAATGGGTGAATAATCAATGATGAATTTATGTATCTATGTATGTGCCTCTAATGGGTAAATAATAACAAATATCAATTTGTGTATAGGACATGAGTCCCATAATGATCTAAAAACAATTGAAGATAATAAGTGAAGCATGTATGTATGATAAAACTAACTATATTAGCATAGATAGCATATGTAGTACCTAGAAAATAGGAGGAATATAAACATTGAAATGAACACAATTTCAAATTTATATTTTGTTAAAAAATATTTGAATGTTTTTTAATTTTTGGATATGTTATATTTTTTTTGTGTTTTTTGAGTATAAGCTATGTATAAAAAACATAAAAAATGAAACTATATACAAGTATCAAGGTAAGATAAAATATATATAATTAGAGAGTAACATACTAACTGATGAGTCTTGCAAGAGCCTCACTATCAATTTGAACTATATCAAATAAAGGAAGAATGACTACATGTGCTATATAAGGAGGTATATGATATATGTGAACTAGATGTACTGAGTAATCTATAGCTAAAACTACTTGTGAAGTGGGTTTATGAATCTATGGAGCTGAATAATCAGGCCAATGAACTATGGGGTTCTTAAGGACCCATATATTAGAAGAAGCTATGACTGGTGTGAGTACTCTATGTTATAACACTAATATGGATGTTAATGGGGTATACAGAGGCTCTCTATAATCCACAACATGTCTCTGATGTAGGGGTCTCTCTAATAAAGGTCTCCATGGGAGAGTATGTGTATATGGTAATTCTATAAGAGTAGACCTCACCTACACTAGTGGCTCAAATGATATCAAAGGTGTGCTAATATAAGCTATGTGAGGAGCTATAAGTTGTGGCTATTGTGTAACTAGCTATGGAATAGGTAAAGGATACTCATATGGAAGGCCCTTAAATGTAACCACCTAATTATCATGTATATACATAAGACATCTATGTATATTATATGAAATGGATTGAGTCTATTATATCCAATGCCTACCTAATAACATGTCAAATGTGTTAGCACTAAGTACAACTAAGAATCTAGTGGACATATGTGTGAACCCAACATGTAATAGAAGTACTTTCTTCCCAATGGATCTTTGAACATGGATACTGAAGTCATAAATAACTATATCTATTTGATAAATATCTTGATCTACATAACCCAAGCGATGTATAAGTGTAATAGTACATATATTAATGCTTGAACTATTATCAACCATGAAACTTTGAACATGATGATGATTAATGTAATCTTGTATAAAGAGTTCATATATATTTGAGTCATCATCAATGATCTCCTACTCTGAGAAAGTGATGAGAGGTCTAGCTAGCATTGCACTATGATAAACACTAATGATATTATTTAGAGGGTGTGTGCCCATTATATGTGTATGATAAGATGATGTTATTGGATGCACTTAATAAGTATAATGAATATCTAAAGTACCTACTATCTTAGTAGCCATACATTTTAGAAATGGATCTAAAAATATTTACAATTTTTTTGCTTCTATTGGTTGTGCTCTAGGAGCCTCTATAGGGGTGCTCACATCAATGATATTAACATCTATCAAATCTTCTATCTTATGCCATAAGCTAATTCATCTATTTTTAGTATGGTATGGTGCACTATGTTAATTACAAAATGCATTGGAATCATAATTCCTTGGAAGAGGCCTAATCTATAGACCTATTTGATGGGAGGGAGAGACATGACATTGCATTCTAAGAGTTATTGGAGAACACATGATGGTGATTTATAAAGATTTATGAAAGGTCTCCTTGGAAGATCTCATAAAACCATGAAAGGAGTTAACTCTTAGGTTGTGTTAAACATTATCTTTTGTCCATTCTTATTCTAAGTGGGCCTTACCATATATGGGGGATTGTAATGCTACTAATAAAATATTCTTGAATATGTCCTAGATTTATATATCTACCATGGGGATAACTATCTTTGCTAATATAGTTTTATATCACAAACACATATTCATCTATTGGCTCTTTATATTTATGCTCGAGTTGTGAAAATTAAGCATATGAAACCTTGTCACTAATGTTGATTGAAAAGTGTGACAAAAACATATCTATTAGTGGATTAAATATTGTGATGGACTAATTATTAAGATCATAGAACCATTATAATGCATATTCTTTTAATCTAAGCGGAAACAACTTAGTTAGGAGCCAATCATTCAACATGTAATCCAAACATGCTACATGGAAAGTGTGAAGATGATGCTTTGGGTCCCTTACCATCATAAATTATAATATTGGGTGCCACAAATCCATAGGGAAAAGGAGTTTCCACTATATGTTATGTCAAAGGTGTATGTAATATCATATGAGAATACAATGCATAAGATGGTCTAGTAACACATTGCTAAAGATGTAACACCTTGAATTGTAGATAATGGATCTCCTACCAAAGAGATTTTAAATTATAAGAGGAGATATGTGTACTAGCCAATAGAGGTGGTGCCACTAGTGAGATTTGGCTAACTATAGCAAGTTGTTGTAGAGTCTGAGTTGCCCTCATAGTATGTGTAACAATATTAGGATCTGTGGGGTTAGAGGATTGACCAAGTGATGTGCTCTTTATTTCCATTATAGCTTGTAATATCTATGCATTATCATGGGGTTATCCCTAAAGTATATCTCTAAAACTTTATAGTACCTCATATTTATTAATTATTAGATTGTCATCATTGATGGGGGTTTGCGTCCCAAGTCTTATCTTGTGTATCATTGGTATCTTGATTATATTGATCATGTTATGATGTATTATCATTAAAGTCCACATATTCAAGATGTGAAAGATCAATTAGGGGATTGTAACTAGTCCTTTATGCATGAAATAAGATCAAATGGGAGGAATCTAGGTATGCTTAATAGGTTTACCACTAAGCCTAACACTTATTATTAACGGAAGAGATATAACTTTTTTAGATGGAATATAGTAATAAAAAAATAGGGATGTTATAACAAAATATATGAAATTTGAAAAGCATAGCATAAAAAATGGAAATAGAAAAAATAAGGATATAAACCCTAGGAACATCTAGGGCTAGAATTTTTTCACTATTTGAAGTAAGTCAAGTTCACCAAATGATTTAAATTTTAAGGGATTTATGGAGTGTAAAATCCTAGGTTGCTAAAGTGCTTGAATAATAAACAAATGAATAAATATAACATCAACAACCTCTTATTTATATAATAAGTGATTTATCTGATTAACATATAAATAGTTAATGAATTACAAGAGATGTACTTAATTAGAAATTGAGATGGACAAGTGACAAGTTGAAAAATAGTACAGGTAATGTACAAGGTGTCATGAATAACAATCAAGAGTTAGAAATATTCCTATAAATAACATAGTCCCCTAAATAGTAGAACATTGTGATAGTGTCCTTTTCATAGTAGGGACAATGAGCCTCTGGGTGTACCTTCACCTAATTCTAAGGATTTTGTGCCTATGTGCATGGATGTTGATTCACTACCTATTCCCTATTTTGACTAATTCAATGTGAAACCCTAGGCCTCCATGTTTGTTAGGGTATATGAGAAGCACAAGTAGAAAAAGAGTGGTGTTAAAAAGGTATGCTAGATTTGACCTCAACAACCCATGTATTGAGCATTACCTACATACCAATACCTCAAAAGGGGATCAAGCCCGATGTATTTATCCTAATATAAGTGTTGGTGCAAGTGCAAGTGAATGTTAGTATGAGTGTAAATTTGAATGTTTTGAGTGTGACTTGAGATTGGAAATATGAGTAATTTGAGATCTAGGTTATTATAGATGGGTATATGTATAAGTAGGGCATATTAGGGATCAATGACCTTGATTTTCAAAAAAAAATTGAGTTTTTTTGAGTATTTTCATATAATTTCCATCTATTGGATAAGTGATTGAAAGTGGTATATATATAACATTCTAGTGCTTGTCAAGATGTGAAATAGGTCTAGACTAACCCTAGGAGTTCTTTGAGGAATGCAAATATATCTGTTGGGAGAGTAGAGAGAAAAGGTAAATTAGCATTGCCCTTTAGTCAATAGTTAATTTCAATATATTCCAAAGGACCATGCTAATGTCTAGGTGGTAGGAACGGGTGAATAAGAGACTTGGGTGCCCAGGGGTTGGTTTAGTACTACTTTTACATATCTAGGAATGGGTTGGACTTGCATAAAATCTAGAAAATGATGAAGAAAGGCCCTAAGATAGGTATATGGTTAATCTAAGGATAAGGTGGTCTCAAATGACACTCATTACATTCAAATAACATTTTAGATGACTACAAGTATAAAAGTGGTTATTATGATGGAAGTATGATATATTATCAAGGGAAACCATAGTATCTCATTACTAATCTAAGTGGTAAAGAGTCTTATGTGATAAAATTAGTGTGTAGGTATATTTATTGGTGTATTTACATGTAGATTTATAAAAATTAAGAATATATTGTTCTCTACATTGCTTTTATATTAAAATTAATTTGACTTGAGTGATTTTTTAGCTCCCACATGTGAACTTGCTCAATAGATTGAGAATGTTCATGCTTCTAATGGTAGAGTGTGTGATAGGAAAGATTAGTTATTTTGGACACCATGATACATATGAGTTATGTTTAACATATGATCAAAAGTTATATTTAATGTATGAATAGTTTACTAAGTTATTCCTCAATGTAGATATTTACATTAAAACCTATTATTAGATATTATCCAATTTGAATATTTATGTTGAGATTTGGTGGATCAACTTACTATGCTAGTTAGAATACATAATGTTGTGTTTCAAGGCTTTCCAACCATGTTAAAATGCTTTCCCATCATTTATATAAGCTCCATTGTGTAACGTGGAAGATGCTTCTACATCATATTTATAGTTTGTCAAGCCTATTATCTACCAAATCCTATCTAATATAATTTAGCATGCATATATTTAATACAACCATTCCCACCATATGAAAAGGAAAGGAGTATTGTTCTCATCACAAAAAAAAAGTTACAAATGCATCAAAAAGGTTTCATTGATGGGATAATGTAGAGATCTTAATGTTAACATTTTTATAGTTTAGATTATTTATTTAATAGTTATTAGATTCAATTGGTTTAGTTTTGCATATCATGGTCATGCTTTACGATTCATTTAATGCTAAATTAAATTTGAGTTGGTAATTTTCTAAATTTTTTTCTTATTAAAATATTTTTAACTTTCATAGTTGTAGGTTGTTATTTTATTATTATAATTTATTGTGGTCTAGTCATTGTTTATTTAGTGTCTCAAAAATAAAATATCTTATTAGTTGTTATAGAGATATTTTGTGTCATAGTCAAAAAGTCCAATAAAATTATTTCATGTTGTCAAAATAGTCAAATTTAATTTTTCAACATTGAAAATCTTTTGTACGAGTACATTATTAGTCCAATTTTAATATTTAATGTTTTTTTATTGAACAATGAAATGCTAAAATAATTAAATTATCAGAAACTGATTTAGAAATAAAGAATATACATATATGAATATGATAAACTAGAATTTATAGAATATAAAATGAGATATAAATAATAAATTAAAAAAGTATATGAAAATATAACTTGGATCTAATTTATTACTGACTAAGCATGCTGAATGTTGATGAAAATTGGTTAGAAATACATGTAAACTATGTCACTACTAAAAGCATAATTTCAAACTATTATGAGATAAGGTCATAATAGGAGGACATGCTCACCCTGTGTCCTTATATATTGACTATTTCCATGTCCTAATTAATTATAAAACTAATTTTCTAATCTCTATGTGTGTGTCTATCTCTGAGGGTTTTTTATTGATAGTTTATTTTGATTTATTACATGAAATACCTATAAAAAATCAAAACCCTAAATCTTATACATAAACATAATTGATCTCAAAAATAAAGGTGGGAATTAGGCATGGGGGAAAACTAATTTATACTTATAAAATCCCTCATATTCTGAGTGTTACTACATATCCCAAAAGGGCCTCAGGACAATGTAGCTATCCTTCATAGGGTAAGTGTGTGAATCTTGATCTTTGTTATATGAATGTGACTAGATATATTGAATTGAATGATTGAAAATGGGTGTCATTGACCTATAATAAAATGAATTCAGACTTGCCCTATCACTATTATAATAAATTATATTTGGAATTGGAAATAATAGTACTCTTTTGTTCAATATGCATTAGAATTTTTAAGTGATTACTAGATGTATCTTGAATGAACTTGATGTGCTTATATAGAGGAATATTTTGAAAATTTTCATTAATAAACCTTGTTAAAAGTATGGAATGGGTAATACAAAGTATCAAATTTTAAAATTTACAATTGAATCATGGAGGACATGAGTGAACTATTGGACAAATCCACAATGAGACACTAACTGACCTAGTGTGGTCATATCCCAAAAGGTTAGAGACTACTATCACTAGGTTGAAAAGAATGTGTAAGATAGGATGTTTGAATGATGTTTTAAGTAGTTTTAAGATAGTTTTTAGAATAATCCCATAGAAATTTAAAGTAGGATAAGGATGGAAATATTACATTTTTTTAAACACTTAATGATTAAATTTGAGTGTCTACATTTCTCCCCACTTTATTTTAGTGATGTAATGAACTAAAATTAATAGATTAAAGGAGATGTGAACCTAAGTGTGTATACACACTTATCTTTTGATGCAAATATTGAATTTTCAAGATGCCTCAATACAAAACTTGCAATTATGCCTCTAAAATTAGTTATTGTCCATATTTGAAAATTAAAAATCTAAAACTCAAAATTTGAGATTTAGAAAAGAACAAGGAAAATATATGCCTGAAACAATATGCAATCTAATTTCCATGTAACTTGAAAATGTAAATTGTGTGCCCCCTATTGAGACATTTGTATAAATGTTGAATTAATAGATAATTAAGATTGATCAAGTCTCAATTTTAAAATATTTGAAATCCCTTGATTTGGAAATATTATGTGCTCCAACTCTCATTTGAATGTGTAGAGTACTCTATAAAATAATTGAAGGGTAGAACCACCAAATGTGGCTTGCTATAATGGAAAGAGTGCAACCATAGATGTTGAGTGTCACTAAACTCTAATGTGTCCCACTTGTAAAATTAAATGAATCACACCATTATAAATGGATATAAATTATACTTAAAAATTTATACCTTTGAAACTTTTGAACTTGAGAAATTTGAAAATTGAAATTATAGTAGCATGAGCATAAATTAATATCATGCCCCCTATATTTTACTACATTGATATTGAATTCCAATTGAACTTGTAGCTATAAATTTGTAATTTCTAACTATTTTGCACATGACCATGCATATGATTCAAGTGTATATGAATATGTATTGAAGTAAACATAGGAGCAAGTGCGCATGCATGCCATATTCCCACATAATCTAAAAATTATGAATTGTATTTAAAATTTAAACATTGTGTTCTATCATAAATGTGAAAATTGTTGCTCATGAGGACTTAATTTTTTAAGACAAACCCATTGTGAAGCACCCATTTTGACATTAGAGGTATAGTCTACAAGTTAATAATATCAAGAGAGAATATTAAAATATGTGAAAGATGTAATCATTTAGTAGCATATGAGTATTTGAATTGAATTTCATCATAGTATTAAATATAACATTGAATTACATATGAAACATGTGTTACATACATGTTAGATTGAATATCATAAGAATCATGTGAATGATATGTATCATGGAAGAATGGTAAATGTAATAATTAAAATTTTTTCATGATATGAATAATGGCACCATAGTAACAAGTAATGAACATAAAAATAATGCCATAAAATGTCACATAACTTGGGTATAATGTTAAACATAAGGCCACATACAAGGGACATGTGAATGTCACATAAACACACAAAGGCCAAGGGACACACATAAATGGCATGATGATGAAATAAAAATAAGAATATTAATATGTTACACACGTAAGGCTAAGGGATACACATAATAAACAAGTTCTATCTTATCATGTAAAAAAGTAAGAAATAAGCATAGAACAAATAAGACTAGTCTAGATCGACCATATGTATAAATATCATTGTTAGAAAATAACATATCCATGAATTAAAATGTATAGTACGAAATATTATAAAAACATTTATGATATATAGGTCATCATGGTAGATATTTTGTGGATAGATAAAACCTATTAAAGTGTTCATATAGAATGAATAGATGCCCCCAACTTAACAAGGCTATTGGGTAAAAAGGGAAGCCCAACATTGAAGAACCATGTAAATGTATGTCATATATCACACTCACATATCTCATGAAAATCATTGTGTATTGAAAATTTAAATATGTTATTTACTTAAAATTAAATAAATAGCATATGAAAATAAGTAAGCTAGCAATATAAGAAAATGCTTGTAGGTTCTGATTTTGATTTCTTTTAAATTAATTTTTTGAATTTTTGACATAAAATGGATTTTTTTGAAAATTTGAAAATATTTTAACTTAAAAGGAATGAAAAGTTATAAGAAACAAGGCTTTGAAAATAGAGTAAAATGGGAAGGATTCTAACAATCTGCAACAAGCTGCTAAAGAATAGTATGACAATAAGGAAAGCAAGTAGTTTTCCCTTAATGTATGTGTAAATGAGTAATAACAATGTGGCAAAAATGATTGGCATATATAAAGATGGACATGGTTCTAAATGAGAAAAATATTTTGCTCATAGATAATGTAAGAGTGGATAAATGTTATTATGTAAGTGAAAAATGAAGCCACAACAGGATAGATATGCAATACTAAACAAATGGATTGTCATAATGAATGAACATTTGAACAAATTGTAAGATAGTTGGTTTTGATTGTTTGAATTATTTTTAAAATCAAGAGGGAAAGTACCCAAAGTTAAAATAAAGACAAGGGTCAAAATAATGCTTGGAATGGGGATAAAAGAAGTAATAATGGAATAAAATAAAATAAGCTATGTAAAAATGGAATTATGCAAGTATCAAACCTATAACTTGACTAGAGAAAATTCCCATGGTATAAAGGGTATATCCACCTACTTTGTTTTGTGATAAAACACCAATTGGAATAGGTTATCATTGTGTAGAGCTAGTTGATCTATTACACTTTACTACATGTGTTATATGATGCATATCACTCATGATTCATTAAATATCCATATTGGATTATGTTTGGGTTTGTGATCTTGTGTTGTGAATATATTATCCTTTGAAATAATGATCATTGTGATATATTTATAGAATGTTAGAGAATCATAATTAGTATGAGTGTATCTCCCATTAATCTTATTCATGAACTTCTAAGGATTGCATTGTATTGATCTACAATAGGATCAACATGGAATAATGTTGAACATGATTTAGTACTAAGAGTGATTGGTAATGCGATGGATATCATGCAATGATTTGATTTTGTAGCTTTATGGAGATGTTGTGTATCATAATCATGGTATCTAAGAAGAACTAGACTAAATTTATTAGCTTATTGTAAGCAAGTAACCACAACATTAGTGCATTGTTTACCCTACATTAATTACTTGATAATGAGATGTTCTAGATATGAAGAGTGTTGCTTTGTTGCTTATTTTTTAACCATATTTTGAGAACCTTAGAGATCGAATCTTTATTTATAATGCATTTATTAATAAATCAATTTTTGAAAAGTGTTTGATCTTAATTTGGTAGCTTTACCTCTAAATTTTATTTTATTTATGACTTTAATTTCTCCTTTTACATATTTTCCTTGGGAGATGTGATCATTTTACTAAGAGAATTATTTGAGTCAACTAATTATGATACAATACTATATCTATTTAAAGTATTTTGCATATCTAGTTGCTTAGAAATGGGTGCTTTGGTATTATTTTATATAAAATAAAGATATCTATATTCATCCACTCAAACATATGTAAATAAATAATGAGATAAGTATTAATCTTCATCAATGGGATTGAAATTTAGATCACATATTTGATCATATGTTAGTTCTTATGTATCTTCATCATCACTACTATATTAGTCCTCAATATTACAAAATGAATCTTTAGAGTTGATCAATAATGGTAGTTACATTAGAGGTTATTCTAATTTTGTAGGACTTGACACTTATTGTCTTAATTCTTTGATAGGCTCTTCTATTCACATTTTTTGTGTAGCTTATTTGATGGGTTTTTCTATTGCTTAGTAATATGAGTAATATATGGGGTATCATTGATGTTACTTGATTCACCCACTTCATAAATATGTATTTGTTCCATTAAAATTAGTTGTATAGGTGATATGATGGAGATCTTATTAGATTTTTATAATGTCATTTTGTAATATCAAAAAGGTGAATCATTAGATAGAATGATATACTCATATGTATAATGTATAAAATTTATGCATATATGAAATGTAGATGGTATAAATTCCATTGCATTGATCCAAGGCTAACCCAAGAGTAGATTATATTTTAACTGATTGGGAATGATTTGAAAGATAATAAATACCATTTTAGAGCCCTATTGTAAATCCAATATGATAGTTCCAAGGATTATTTTTGGAGTTCTATCAAAGCCATGAATATTTTTATTATATTTTTTAATATTATCATTATTTAATCCTAATTTAAGTATGAATTTATAGTTAAAAATATTTATCCTAAAACCATTGTCAACCAATTCATGTTTGACTAGTTTTTCATGTATTTGAATTTTAATAACGGAAGATTTTGCTTAATGTTATACTTGGGAGGTACATAATTTTTGTCAATATAATTAAAGGTATTCATGATAGAAACAAATGAATTTGGATTTGTATACATAGTAATAATATGCATGCAACTAATTAGGATGGATTTGTAACTTTTTGTACTTAGTGGATTCCAAGCTTAGAGAAGGTAATCTTACCAAATAATTCATTAAATAGTTATTTATAATAGGACATGACCAATTCAGATTTGTTAAACCTAAATAATGGATATATTACTACAAAAAACCAAATGAGAGTGTTCCAAAGCCTCTAGGCAAATGATATTATGTAATAACCATAACTAGGCTTACAATACATAAAATAAATATAATATAATACTTACTAAAGCTTATGTCATAAATAGGGATAGTTAAACAAACAAACAAAAACATGTAAATAAAAATATACTCAACTCAATGTAGAGGTAAACTAATCAAGGATTAAAACATTCATCCTATTAATTTGTATAATATCTATCTACAAAATGAAAGAGTAAAAGTTAAGAATACTTACTTTGAATTGAACCTATCGTGCCTCAATCTCTCCCTTGGCTAATTGTGCTTTGTAAGAAGGTGTTGTGGTTTTGTAAGTAATAAATAATATAAAACATCTCCAGGTTAAAATACTCCTACTTTTCATCTAAGACTTACTGATAAGACAAGTTTCTTTTCTTCCAAGGTAAAACCCTTAGCAATGACTCTTTAGGTGTAGAAATAACATAATCATGAGTTATAATAATGTGAAAATGATTGTTCCTCTCTATCAGTTTGAAGTTAATGGGGTATTTATATCCAATAATTAAACATAAATCCTCTTGGGGATTTAACTAACAACATCAACCAAATTGATATTATTAAGTAGGAAAGATAACTGCTAGGTCTTAAACTATGTTAGTCAGGTCAATGTAGTTTTTTAACATGCACTCAATTCATAACAAGATCGACCTAGCTATCATAGTAGGAAATTGAAGAAAAGGGGCATATGCTTAGTTAGAATCTATTTGGTAAGGTATATTTCTTAGAGGAGTGGATAAATGGGTTTTAATTACATAGGGAGTTAGATGAAAGTAACTTGTAGTGGTTTTAGGTAATGGTATAGGGACCAATAATATTGTGAACCACCAAATTTTTGCCTACCCCTTTCCCAGTGCACCCTTTAAGGCATTCACTTAGAGAGACTAAAACTTGATAGGTTCTTACAAGAGAGAAAACATCAATAAATGATAAAGTTTGAAAATATTATGTGTATAGATATACCCCACTTGAATCTTATTGTGTATCACATAATTGTAACATGGGATAATACTTAGAGATAGAAAAATGACACACATTTCTGATCTAATAAATTAGTGAAAAGTATAAATTGAAATTTTGAAATTGAAATGACATCAAGAAATGTGTGGAAATAATTAAAGTATCATATACATACATTGACTTACCTTTATTGTTGAAAGGTTGTTTTTTGTTGTTGACCAAATTTGACTTTTAGGTCAAATTAGAGCACCCTTAGTAAAAATCTTGATTTTTAATCCTATAAGTGGGTATAATGTATTGTCATGAGGTGTTTTATAGATCATTTTATGTCAATTAATGTTGTACTAGCTTTGATTAATTAGTTTTTAGGTCCATTTATCATTTTGAGTCATTTTAGGGGGTTAAAATAGTGAATTTAATGATTTATATGGGGGTGAGTTTCAAAGAGTTTTATCATATGCCATGTGTCTTAGGAGTTTTTTAGTAACTGTCACTAACTAAAAATTGTCAAATTATTTAGAAAAATGTAGTTTTCTTGAAGAAGAGAGTGAATTTGGCACTTGTACAACCTCCTTGATAAGTGTGCCACTTGGTAAATATATAAAATTATATATTCATCTCTCCCACACTCAGATACATGTTTGGTTTTATCTAAAACTGACATTTCTTGCTCAAAACCATTTTTCTCCATTTTCACTCTTCTTGGTAGATTAAAGCAACTTGTAGGATTTTACTTGGTACAGTCAACACAAAGAGTTTCAAGAAAAATGATCTTATGGGTAGATATTAAAATTATGGAGCTCCATTTTCATATAAATAATTTTTTTAATGATAGATTGTGTTTTATGAATCATATGTTTGAAGTTGACCTTCCAAAACTGCCTATCAATCTTTGTACCCTTCAAGTTTTGGTTTTGTTTGCGAAATTATGTATAATCCACTTATTAATATTATTTATAGAGTATTTTTCCTTCATTACATAATTTCTCCCATGGTTTTTTTTATGTTTCAAGATGATTTGATGAGAAAATTATCTCATGTTGGTAAATTAGTCTCATTTAGATGATAAATAGGTTTTCATTATCTGCAGAGTCTATCATGCTTTGATACCCATTTCAAGGGGTGTAGATAAGTTTACCATCATGTATTCCATTTATATTTTAACTCCTCACCTTTTATTTTCATATTCCAAATCAATATTCCATGAATGGTAGTCATACATACATATAACCATAGTCTACCAAGCTCACAACCTGTTCCTTGTTCTTTTTCCACTTATATCCATGTTGAATCATGTCTAAAGAGCCCTTTAGTTTGTTCATGAAGTTGTATTATAGTTTTCAAATAGTTTTTATGTGTCTAAGAATCAAGAAAAAATAGATCAATTCATCTAAAGAGTGTGAAAGAGGACTGTGATAGTCATATTGAAAACCTTCATATAGTTAGTCATAGAAGTTCATCTACACGTGCCTTCTTAGAGAGAAATTATGTTGAAAAGGAGCTTTTGAGCTGAGGAAAGTCTTAAAAGTTGAAATTATTTGTTTTGATCTTTGGAAAATGTTTAATCACTATTTAAATTTTCAAAATCATGCCCACTACTCATCTTCATTTGTACTTTGCTACCTGCACTAGAATGCCACCTTCAGGTAGCCCGAGTAGAGAACTTAAAATTAATATATAAAGGTGGAATAATGTGTTGAAACTCTCCTAAAATTATTAACATGATGATAAGATCATGATGGATCTATCTATATGGTTGGACTACTAAATAACTTTGAAGATCAACCTCAAACATAATGATTATAATTTTAGAGACTAAATCCCTAAATTGGTAAAATAGAGCTCCACGAGGTTTTGTTAGGCATTATATAGCATGATTCCAAAGTGTTATAAGACATATAAATTTGTGGACCATGAATCCTATATAATAGAAAAGACCCTTTCCAAATTCTAAGGGCAAATAAGAGAGGGAAGGTGGTCTTCAAGAGTCTCAAACTTACCAATTCATGACTATTTTCTTTTAGTGATATCTTCAAAATTGAAATCCAAGTGGCCTTTATCCACCCAAGAATTATAAGATAATAATATGCACCATAAGGATGTTTCAAAATATTCAAGTACACTTTTATGGCACCAAAACCATTAAGGAAGAGGTGATATGTTGTTTTTATACCCCACTTGCACATCCCCAGTCTGTACACTAGGAAAATGATTACCTACAGTAGGCAAGGTATAGAACAGTGGCCCAAAGTTGATGATTAAGGGGTGTTCTAAGAATTTCAAGAAACACACTATTAAATCATGTATTTTTTTAACTTAAAGGGTTTCCATGGAGTTTCTCAAACACCAAACCTAGGTCTTAAGAAATAATATACACCTACAACCACCTATAAGTGATTGTAGGTAGACAGTCAATAGAGAAATGTGACTAAGGGGTTAATTGGCTATAGATCCAAGCATGTAGATAATTCTAAATAATATAAAATGGATATAAAGTTGTAAATAATACTATATACATTGTTTTGAGCTTACGCCATGCTTAAACACCTTAGGCATGATCTCTAAGGTAAGCTACAGGCATGGGTTTGAGGATAATTGACTCAGTCTCAAATAGAGACCTAGACATAGAGCTTGGTGTTGGTTTGAGAATGTTAAAGTGGAGTAAAAGCATGAAAATTTAATTGTGACTTAAAGAGTTTTAAAGTATGTTTATCAATACCATAATCAAATCATTTGAAACATAATGACCTATAATAGACCCCAAAAAGTGTCTCAATCTATGACAGGTAAAGATCCAGTTTTGGGGTCAGAGGTGCATTAGTGTGGTTAATAGAGTTAAACTCAGGTAAAATAGTAGATTAAAACCTAAATAGGAATAAAATTAGTTTCATGTATATTTTAAAAAATTATAACAAGTCCTAGACAATACTAGTGTTCACCTACAACAGGGTTAGAGGCAGGGGCAAGTTGACTATCTCAGTCAAAGAGGAGGAACTCAGTTTGAGGAATCAAAGAACATATAAAGGATTTAGATGAGAAAAATGGATCCAATATGAGTGTATGTTTTGTGACCTCATAAAAAATTTATGAGATCCCATAGGTACCATGACCAAATGATAATGCCATATGTGCACCTACACCAACATAGATAGGCAGTGAGTTAACTTTAGTGTTTGGTTAGTGTTCTAAGATATCGAAGGGTGAATACAAGATAAAACATGAATATTATAATATAAATAGGTTAAAATATGGTTATAAATCATATTTACCAAGTCCAAGTAACCAAAAATACTCTTATAAGAACCCTAGGCAAAGTGTCTCAGTTAGCATGAGTGGCAGTGAGCAGGGTTAAGATCTCAAGTGGTGGTTTAAGCCAATTTAAAGTGTTTAATGAATTAAAAGTAATGTGAAAAATCATGATAAATATAATATGGGTCTATAATATTTTTTTTATACCCTAGATAATAAAAACATACACCCACAAGTGTAGTGTTTTTAAGCAAGCACAGTCAAATGATAAAACATAGTCCTTATGCATAAAAAATAGTTTTGGAACTTCAAGATTTAAAAGGTAAAATGAAGTCAAAAAAGGATAAATATTGGTTTTTTGGGTCATAAAAACTTTAAGGAGGCTCTCCAACACTAATTTTAACTGAGATAATAGGGAAAGTACTCCCTATTTTGTCTCAGATAGGGGGTACTTCCCCCCATACACAAACCTAACAGGTTGAAGGAAATGAAGTGATGAGGCTCACCAAAAATTGTTTAAAGCTTGGGGAAATGTGTTTGGAGGTGATAAAAACATAAACAAACATAATAAACTAATAAATAATGTTCAAAATCATATATCATACCCTAGACCATCAGATTTGTAGTCAAACCTCCTTAAGCATGATTAGGCCTAGTGTCCAAAGAAGAAGTATTTCACATTTACAACCTTATATATAATTTTAAACATATTGAATCATGTTATTAGGATGGAAATATATGTTTTTAATCCCTTATATATTAAATAAGATTTATGGGAACTCCATTCTGGCATTGGAACCAGTTCAAGGCCTATGTGAATGGAAGGAAGAGCTCAACAAGACATGTTTAGATGCTCACATTTTCTTGGAGGTTGTGCATAGGTATCTAAGGAGTTATGGGAAGTTGAAAAAGGTTTTAAAATATTTTTTAGTGTATTTTTTTGGTAGATTCAATGTCCAATATTATGAACCAAGCTTAAGACCAAAAAGTACTCAGAAACCCTTACAAACCTTGGTTATGACCAGTTTGTGAATTTTGAGTTGGAAAGATAATATATTGGAACAATTTCACCATGAAACATATTTTATCTTGTAAAATACCCCATAAATATTATCCAAATTCAAATTAGATGTACAAAACTATATAGACAATGCAAAAACATGATTTTTTTTACTAATTTATGTATTTTACAAGATGTAGGAAGCTTCAAGAGATTAAAGACACATGGATGGAAATATTGAGACTTAATATAACTACCAATGTAATTTTAATGACTTGAAAATGTTAATAAGTATCTCAAACAAGTCCTTTAACTTAGCTAGCCAAATCTAGCATATTGGGCAAGCTAGAGTGAACAAAGGAAATCTTTAAGTAAAGTGAATTTAAGGTTACCCTAATGATTAAAAGTCAATGTAGGGTCTTTAAACATGTAAAAAAATTCATTTTATATAATTTAAGGAATAAATAAAGCCAATTTTGAAGACAAATGTGCAAGGTGCATGGGAAGGAGGTTTCCTAGAGTGTAGGTGATGATGTCTCTCTTATAGGTGATTCCAAAAGACTAGACATGAAAAAAATTCATGTATAGGCATTTATAATATCCTCCCCTTCCATTTAAATAATTTTACCTACCCTTTATTAGTTAAAAGTTACTCAAATAAGCCTAATCATGAAGACAATTTTCTATGCAAGAAAAAGGGTTTTAGGCCATTTTGCATAACTTTGATGATTTAGGTTGACACTTGTTTCTCATAAAATTGCATGGTTATACCAATGTAATCTTCCCATTCATGGATAAATATTATTCTCAGCTTTACAAGTGTCCTTATGACCCCTGGACTTCTCTCTTTCTCTCTATCTCTCAAACTCTATAAGAGTTACCCATTTTGGCATTATAGAGGATGTTCCACCTGAGTATGGTTAATCCCTTCTCATTTGTATACCTTTTGATAAATAAAATTACTAATTTTTATCTCTTCCATGAATTTACATATTTTTCTTTACTTTAATGTTGAGTTTGCTTAGTGAAGACTATGGATTCCTTAGCAAGTTGTCACATTCTTTCACCTATTTGCAACCTATTCTTGTAGGGCATGTGAAGTGTTCCAAGAAATGTCCATGTTTAAGTGAGTTTGTATTTTAATCAGTTCCATTAAAGTCCTCTTGTATATCCCTCCTATTAAAATTCATTCTTCCATAAACTCATAATGTAATATTGATGTAAGAAGACTTAGATTGGAAATGTGTATGTTTTGGTTAGTTTCTTGGTCTCAAGTCTAAAATACAATTAGTTGTAAGTCATCAAATTGATTTGGTATATCACCTCCTTAGTTTAGATTTTATTTTAGTTATCTTTCTCCCTTTTCACCCCTAAATTTAGTTGTAGGTTCAATCTTAAGTGGTACATCAAGGGAGCTAGCCCTATCTAAAGACTCACCTCATTCCTTAGGCTACCTAGAAGCTTAGAGGTGATTCCATTGTGCCACTTGGATGAGGAGAGATTTACATCTCCTAAAATTTGAAAATACAAGTGATAATAGGTTTTTTCATGCTTGGTGGGACTCTTGTTCTAATAATTGGAGGATTTTTGGTGTTGTTCTTCAACACATCAGCCTTTGGAGGCATCTTTTTAAGCATCAATGGTGACTCCAAAGATATATCAACTAGTCAAGCAGCCCAAGTTGTCCTTTTAAGATTTATGGTAACATATTTATTTTTATCATTTATTTTAATGAAGATTCATGGCTGACCTTGGATTTAAGTTTTGTTCTATATAAGTTGATGAAACATATCCATCTTGTCCCATTCCCTATCAATATGAACAAGTTCTTGGTCAATCTTGTTATGATCATTATCAGTCCCAATATGACCATATTCAACCATATCATGAGTTTTATCAATATTATAACCAGCCTTCTCAATGTTTAACCCCTCCTAGTCAACCTATTCATTTCTCTAATTATCCAATTTCCACCTTCATGAAAGCACTTTTGGGCTATGAGAGATATATGTTAGATCTTGACACACAAAGAGGATGTGGTATAGAATTTCCTAATTATGTCATTAAAAAGGTAAGAGATGCATTGGATTAGGTTAAGAGACAATGGGTAACTATTGAGAGAGCCAATTAGCAAAGGCTCGCAAGTGAGATGCTTTATGTGAGTGGTTTAATCTCTTCTTTAGAGGATAGGCTAGAAGTCCATGAAAGGTAACCTCACCAAACCTATCAACCTTCATTTCCACTTTTAAAAATTTGTTATCAGCCATACATGGTTCCCAATCATGAACCCAATCAACCTTATCAAGGTCATCCTTTTCCCAATCAATTATAAGGAGAAGTTGAGAAGAATAACCTTGTGTTTGAAGTAAACCTTAATAGGAAAATTGAGTTGGCTAGTATGCATTTACAATAATCCATGTTGGTAGTAAAGGAAGTGTATTTCAAGGTTTTATTTCCCTATTGAATTTCCTCTGCACCACCACAAAAATATATTCATAATTTTAATGTCCTAAGTTGGAACAAAATATTAGAATCATGGGGAAAAGAGGAGAAAAGTCTTGACCAAGAGTGTGAAATTGAGAATACATCTAATCCTAACATCCTAAATTGGAGTAAGATAGTATAGTCATAGGATAATAAAGAAGATATAAGCATTTTCCAAGAGTGTGAAGTGGAAAATGGAGTTGATCTTTTGTAAGTCCCTCTCACCCTTCCTCAACAAGCTTCTTCTTTTCCATGGTAGCCTTCATGAAATCCTTATCCCCATGATGATTCTTATCAACTTCAAGATAAGATTTTCTAAGAGAACCTAGCCAAGCAAATAGAGGAATTAGAAGCAAAGATGATATTTCTAAGTCAAGGTGAGATGGAAGGTTTATACCCAAAATAAGATCATATGCCTAAACACACCCCATCTCCCCTTCCTTAAGAGCTTCCCAAAGAGTCTCTTACCTTGCATTCTCAATTTGACCAAGAGCTCTATATTCCACCTCCACCAACTAGTTCATATTATTCTTACCCCATCACCCTTTGAATTGATGGACCTATGGTTTGGGAACCAAAGGAGGATTAGCTAGTTTATAAAGAAAAAGAACTCTTGCTTGAAGAAAACTTACCTCCTTGGCAGCCTTGTTAGGCTAGATTACATTATTTCAAGATGCCTAGTCTTAGCATAACCATGAAGGAGGTTAAATATATTGAATATTTTGAAAATAAAAATTAGATTGTAATAGTTGAGACACAATTTGAGATTCCTAAAGAGGTCCTAAGTATTGAATAAGAGGTGAGTCATGTTGAATCTCTTTGCTTAGTTGATGATGAAGAATATTTTTTGTGTTGAAGAACCTATCTTGAGAGAGGTAAATGAAGAGTAACATGCTCAATTAATGGCTGATAAAGAAGACCTCATGAGTGTTTATTAGGAATAAATCACCATAAGAACTCCCCTTGGTGAACAAAAGGATGAGTCACAAGTTTTTGCCTCCATATCTGAATTAGAATGTGTTATCATGGAGGGAAAACACTTTCAAGCCATCACTCAAGAAGTGGCAGCCTTAGGAGATTCTCATGAGACCAAAATAGAGGAAATATCCCTTGAATATGATCTGATCAAAGATAAATAAGAGGTGGTTTCTTATGTGGAGATTTTATATTTGGTTGATGAGGAAGGATGTCTTCCCTTTTCCAAAGAGGAAGAAATGATCATAAACTCTTTCATCACTTTGAAAGATATCATGAATGGACAAGGACAATTTATTAATTAGTATTTATATGACTTTTTTGAATTAATTTGGGTAGGTTATACTCCTTTTCAAGGAATATTTGAGCTGGTCAAAGATAGAGAAGGCAACATTGGTGCACAAGTAAATATGCAAAGGAAAAACATTCTTTCAAATCTATCTTTTCAAGAAGCATATGTATTTGATGATGACATGTTTGAAGTCATCAAGATGGGATATCATCTTATAAATAAATTATGAGAAACATATCAGATCTTGAAATATGGAACAATCTCCTATTGGCCTCAATCTTCTAAGGAACATGAAACTAATCCTCTTGAAGCCACGCCTATTAAGGATATACAAGTTGATCATGAGCTGAAGAGTGGGTAGTAACATGAAGTGTGTGAACATATTCAAGAGGAATATATATACATTGGATACCTATTTAAGGATGACCTAATTGAGATTATATCAAATTAAGTGCCAAGGAAGAGGTCTAATCCACAAACTATTCAATCCAAAGAGAAGCATGCTTGGCCCTATATTTCATCTCACCATGAAGATGATTCAAGAATTTTTCCTTTTGATATAGGAAAGGAGGTATGTTTAGTTGATAGTTGTGCATAATATTTTATTTCAAAAATTCCCCTAAGTGCTTAGGTCACATGTGTGTGTCTTGTGTGTTTGTTGTCTTGTTTTGTGTGTCTTTACTTTGTGTGGTTGGGGTAGTCACTAGTATCTTATCTTGATCAAAGGTTTGAGGTTAATAGTCAAAGTTTCCATTTTTGTCTTAGTTCTTAGATGAATCCTAAGCCCAATGGAATGGTAAGGCTATTGGTCTAGTTAGTATAGTAGGCATACTACCCCTATGAGTCACTAATTTGTTGACCAAATTTGACTTTTAGGTCAAATTGGGGCACCCATAGTAAAAAACTTGATTTTTATGCCTATAAATGGGTATAATGTATTTTCATGAGGTGTTTTATAGATAATTTTATGTCAATTTATGTTGTACTAGATTTGGTCAATTAGTTTCTAGGTCTATTTATCATTTTGAGTCATTTTAGAAGGTTAAAATAGTGAATTTAATGATTTGTATAGGTTTATTGGGAAATGTACAAGTTTTGAATATTTTTATCACATTCCATGTGTCCTAGGAGGTTTTTAGTAACTATCACTAACTAAAAATTGTCAGGTTATTCAAAAAAAGTAGTTTCCTTGAAGAAAAGAGTGAGTTTGACACTTGTATAGCCTCCTTGGGAAGTGTGCCACTTGTAAAAGATGTAAAAGTGTCTATTAATCTCCCCCACACTCAAATACACATTTTTTTAATCTAAAAATAACATTTATTTCTCAAAACCATTTTTCTCGGTTTTAACTCATCTTGGCAGATTGAAACAACTTGCAAGTTTTTACTTGGTACAGTCATCATAAAGGGTTTAAAGAAAAATAATATTAAGGGTAGATGTTAAAATTAGGTATCTCCATTTTCATATCAATAAATTTTTTTAATGGTTTACTATGCTTTATGAATCATTAGTTTGAAGTTGACCTTCCAAAACTGCCTATCAATCTGTGTACCCTTTAGGTTTTGGTCTTATTTGGGTAATTCCATACAAACCACTTGCTGATATTATTTATATAGGATTTTTAATTCATTCCATAATTTCTCCCATGTTTTTTTTAATTTTTAAATATGATTTTATGATAAAATTATCTCATGTTGGCAAATTAGTCTCATTTGGATGATAAACAAGTTTTCACTATCTATAGAGTTTATCATGATTTGAGAATAGTTCCAGGGGATGTAGAGAATTTTACCATCATTTATTAAATATATATTTTATCTCCTAACCTTTAAATTTCATATTTTAAATCAATATTCCATGAATGGTAGTCATACATACATAAACCCATAGTTTGCCAAGCTCACAACCTTTTCCTTATTCTTTTTCCACATATATCCATGTTAAATCACGTGTGAAGAGCCCTTTAGTTTGTTCATGAATTTTTATTATAGGTTTAAAATATTTTTTATGTGCCTAAGAAGCAATAACAAATAGATTAAGTCCTCCAAAGAGTGTAAAAGAGGATTGTGATAGTCATATTGAAAACCTTCATATAGTCAGTCATTGAAGCTCATCTACAAGTGCCTTATTGGAGATAAATTATGTTAAAAAATATTTTTTTAACTGAGGAAAGTCTTGATAGTTTAAATGATCTATTTCAAGCTTTGTAAAAGGTTTAATCGCTATTGAACTTTGTAAAATCATGCCCACTACTCATCTTCATTTGTACTTTATTGCTTGCACTAGAATGCCACCTACAGGTGGCTTGAGAATAAAACTTAAAATTCATATACAAAGGTTGGAAAATGTGTTTAAACTCTCCTTAAAGTGTTAACATGATTATAAGATAATTATTGATCTATATATAGGGTTTTACTACTAAACAACTTTGAATATCAACCTCAAACATAATGACTGTAAGTTCAGAGACTAAATCCTTAAATTGGTGAAACAAAGCTCCAAGAGGTTTTATTAGGCACTATAAAACATTATTATAAAGTTTTATAAGACATATAAATGTATGGAACATGAATTATATACAATAAAAAATACTCTTGACAAATTCAAAGGGTAAATGAGTGAGGGAAGGTGGTCTTCAAGAACCTCAAACTTACCAATTCATGACTGTTTTCTTTCAGTGATATCTTCAAAATTGAATCCAAAATGGCCTTTATCCACCCAATAATTCTAAGCTTAGAATATGCACCATAAGGATTTTAAAATATTAAAGTACACTTTCATGGCACTAATACCATTAAGGAAGAGGTGATATGTTGTTCTACCTCACTTGCAGATCCCCAGTCCGTACACTGGGAAAATGATTACCTACAACAGGGAAGGTATAGAAAAGTGGCCCAAAGTTAATGATCAAGGGGTGTTATAAGACTTTAAAGAAACACAATATTAAATAATGTATTTTTTTGACTTAAATTTTTTCCATGGAGTTTCTTAAACACCAAACCTAGGTCTTAAGAAGTAATATACACATACAACCACCTATAGGTGACTGTAAGTAGACAATCAATATAGAAATGTGACTAAGGGCATGATTGGTTATATATCTAAGAATGTAAACAATTATAAATAAATTAATATGGATATAAAGTTGGAAATAATACTATAGACATTGTTTTGAGCCTACACCATTCTTAAACAACTCAGGCATGATCTCCAAGGTAACCTATAAGTAGGAGTTTATGATTAATTAACTCAGTCTCAAACAGAGACCTAGACATAAATCTTGGCGTTGGTTTTAGAATGTTCAAGTGGGGTAAAATTATTAAAATTTAATTGTGAATTAAATATATTTGAATTATATTTATCAATACCATAATCAAATCATTTGAAATATAATGACCTACAATATACCCCAAAAAGTGTCTCAATCCATTATAGGTAAATATCCAATTTTAGGGTAAGAGGTGCATTAATGTGGTGGATGGAGATAAAATCAAGTAAAATAGTGGATGAACACCTAAATAATAATAATATTAGTGTCATGGATATTTTACAAAAGGATAACAAGGCCTAAACAATCCTAGTGTTTGCCTACAATAGGGTTATAGGCAGGGGCAAGTTGACTATCTTAGTCAAAGAAAAGGAACTTAGTTTTGAGGGATCAAAGAACATGTAGAGGATTAATATGAGAAAAATTTATCAAATATTATTTAAAGTTGTGAGACCTTATAAAATTTTTAGGATATGCCACAAGTACCATGACCAAATGATAATTCCATATGTGCACCTACAACAACATAGACAGATAGTGAGCTAACTTTAGTGTTTGGTAAGTGTTCTAAGATATCCAAAGGTGAATTAAAGATAAAAAATTCATGTTGTAATAAAAATAGGTTAAAATATGTTTCTAAATAATCTTTATCAATTCCAATTAACCCAACATACTCTTACAAGAACCCTAGGCAAAGTGTCTCAATTAGCATGAGTGGTAGTGAGCAAGGTTAAGATCTCAAATGGTGGTCTAAGCCCATTTAAAGTGTTCAATGAATTAAAATTAATTTATATGATCATGGGAACTCCAATAATGGGTTTTAATCATTTTTTATGCCCTATATCATAAAAACATACACCTACAAGTGCAGTGTTTTTAAGCGATCACAATCAAATGATAAAACATAATCCTTGTGCATAAAAAATAGTTTTGGAACTTCAAGATTTGAAAGGGAAAATGAGGTCACCAGAGACTAAATATTATTTTTTGGGTACTAAAAATTTTAGTTAAGATCTACAAAACTCCTTTTAACTAATATAATAGGGGAAGTGCCCCCAATTTTATCTTAGACAGGGGGTACTTTCCCCCATACACAAACCTGGCAGGTTGAAGGAAATGAAGTGATGCAGCTCACCAAAAATTGTTTTAATATTGGGTAAAGGTTTTTAGAGTTGATACATGCCTAGAAAAACACAATAAAATAATAAAAAATGGTTAAAACCATACAAGGTACCCCAAATCATCAGATTTGTAGTCAAACCTCTTTAAGCATGATCAGGGATAGTGTCCAAAGAAGAAGTCTTTCACATTTACAGCCTTATGATTTAAAACCTATTGAATCATGTTATTAGGATGGATACATATTATTTTAATTCATTTTATATCAAATAGGTTGTATGGGAACTCATTTTTGGAATTAGAACCAACTTTAGGCCTATGTGAATGGAAGGAAGAGCTCAACAAGACATGTTTAGATGCTCACATCATTTTGGAGGTTGTGCATGGGGATATAAGGAGTTATGGGAAGTTGATAAAGGTTTTTAAATATTTTTTATTGGAAGTTTTTGGCATATTCAATGTCCCATATTTATGAACCAAGCTTAAGACTAGAAACTACTAAGAAACCCTTACAAACCCTTGTTATGACTTGTTTGTGAAGTTTGAGTTAGAAAGATAATATAATGGAATAATTTCACCATGAAACATATTTTAACGTGGATAGTACCCCTTAAATATTTTCCAATTCAAAATAGATGTATAGAACTGTATGAACATGTCATAAACAAGATTTTCTTCACTATTTTATGTGTTTTTCAGGATGTAAGAAGTTTCAAGAGATGAAATACACATGGATGGAAATGTTTATACTTAATATAACTCACCATGTAATTTTAATTCCTTTAAAAAATTTATATGTGTCTCAAATAGGTCCTCCAACTCAGCCAGTCAAATCTAGTATTTTGGACAAACTAGAGAAAAGGGAGGAAATATTCAAGTAAAGTAATTTTAAGGTGCCCTTGATGTTTATAAAGACATGTATGGTATTAAAAAATTTAAAAAAGTAAATTTTATGGACTTTAATGGACAAATAAATCCAAATTTTAAGACAAGTGTGCAAGGTGCATGGTAAGGAGGTTTCCTAGAGTATAGGTGGTGATGTCTCTCTTCCAAGTGATTATAGAAGATTAGGAATGAAACCAATGCATGGAGTGGAATTTTTGAGAACCTTCCCTTCCATTAAAATAATTTTACCTACCATTTATCAGTTACAAGTCACTCAAATAGACTAATCATGAAGGCAATTTTCTATGCAAGAAACAAAGTTTTAGGCCAATTTGCATAACTTTGGTTGACACTTTTTGCTCTTGACCTTGAATTTTTCGACCCATATCCTCTTCCCATGCATGTATAAATATTATTATCATCTTTAAAAGTTTCATTTTTACCCTTGGATTTCTCTCTCTCTCTCTCTCTCTCTCTCTCTCTCTCTCTCTCTCTCTCTCTCTCTCTCTCTCTCTCTCTCTCAGACTATATAAGAGTTAGCCATTTTTGGCATTGTAAAGGATGCTCCAGCTAAGTATGGAAAATCCTTTCTCATTTTTATACCTTTTTATCAATAAAATGACTAATTTTTATCTCTTACATGACTTTAATTATTGTTATTTACTTTAATGTTGGGTTTTATTAGAGAATACTATGGATTCCTTAGCAAGTTGTCATATTCTTTCACCTATTTACAACCTCTTCTTGTAGGACATGTGAAGTGTTCAAGGAAATGTATATGTTTAAGTGATTTTGTATTTTCATCAGTGCCATTAAAGGCCTTTTGTCTATTATTCCTATCACAAGACATTATTCCATAACCTCATAATGTAATATTGATGCAAGAAGACTTGGATTGGAAATGTGTATGTTTTGGTTAGTTTCTTGGTCTCAAGTGTAAAATGCAATTATTTGGAAGTCATAAAATTTATTTGATGTATCACCTCCTTAGTTTAGATTTTATTTTATTTCTATATCCCTTTTTACTCCCCAAAGTTAATTTTAGGTTCAATCCTAAGTGGTACATCAAGGGAGTTATCCCTATCTAAAGACTCACCTCATCCCTTAGGTTACCCACAAGCCTAGAGGTGATTCCATCATGCCACTTAGATGAGGAGAGATTTTAATCTCCTTAAAGTGTTCAAATCCAATTTAAAATAGTTTTATTGTCTTGATCATAGAGGGCACATTATTTGCTTTGGATAAACCCTAAGGATATAAGGTTAAAGAACAAATTCAAACAATCATAAGGAAATCAAAATAAATGAACTTTACATAACTAAATAAGTCACTTGGAAAATTGGTAATATAAGATTAATAATGCTAAGTTATAACCAAAGGACCAAGGAAAATTAGAGAAAATTAGGTAAATGAAAATCCAAGGTTACTAAATGACTAACAAACTCAATAAATGTACCTTAAGTAAGAAAATGAAAAAACTAGATCAAGCCAAGGCCAGATGAAATTAAAATAATCGATCCAAAATTGATTTAAAATAAGTAACAAATAATAATTATACAAAGATGTACAAAAAACATAAAGTAAAATACCATTTATGAATGAGAAGTAACAATCTAAAATCATTTCAACAATGGAAAAAATAGAAAATAGAATGAAATTATCTACAAAAATGGTGAAAAATAAACTTATAATTTTATATATAACCAAGGAAACTTGAGAAGGATAAGGAAATGGTTTGAATAAATAATTCATAGTCACTCAAAGATATAATTTGTGTTCTTAATATAGATTAAATGAAAACAATCTTATTATGATCATGTTTGAAAAGATATGAAAGGAAAAAATATTGAGAAACAAACTTTCTTATCAAGGGGGAATATGAAATGGGTGGTGGGGGAAATTTAGGTGGTACTAAGGTAAATAATCTTTATTGGAAACAAGACACTCAAATCAAGTTGGAAAAATAAGAAAACTTTTGACATTAAAGACTCTAGAGAACTTGCCCTAGCTAAACAAATTTGGGTTCTCTAGTGAAGTAAAAATATCATCCCATGAAGGTTATATGAATGAAAAGTAAAATGGACCTACCTTACCATGATGTATTCTTCATTACTCAAGATCCCTTATATATCTATCAGTCTAATATCAAGATTACGTAATTACATGAGAAAGAACGTAGCACTATAGATAATTTTGAAACCTTTTATCCTATTATACTATCCTACCACATCCCAATAGACCTCGGCTCTATCATGAGGCCAACTATGGAGTTTGAGATTCTATTAGAATAGGGTATGTTCTTGAAAATCATGTATTTTGGTGTGATTTTGAATTTTGATTTTAAAGATTCCTTTTTATCACTACCTTTTTTTAAATAATTTATCTTTTAAATTTTTATGGCTTTTATTATTCCTCCATACAAATTTAGAAAACCAAACATGGATGTTATAAATAAATATCACTAGAAAACTTGAATTTGATAGATAAGGAAAATAACTTAGAAAGCATGATGTTTAAGACTCTTGTGCTTTCATGTTACATAAGGGTTCTATCTTGAAAATGACCTTAGTGTGTTGAAAATGGAATGAAAATAGGGGAGATGATGAAAATAAAAATGGAAAAATTGAGTGACCTCAAGTTGAAACAAATCTAAAATGTGAAAATGGTATAATGATAGGTAAGCATGACTCTATATCATTAGAGATAGTGTGAGTGTATGGAGACATGTGAAATAGTTCATTAAAATTGTTACCACAAAATAATATAAATGATTTTGAGAGTATGAAGTCGCAATTTGGAAACATTGCCTTATTTTTCAAGGAAATCACTTAGCTAGAAAGGAATTTATGGAATGAAAAATTTGTGAGGAAGGCCTGGTCCTATTCAAGGTATGATATTGAAACTCACAAAATAGTTATAAATATGAAGACTAATACAAGAATGTTTTTTTAAGAAGACCTGATCCTATCCAAAGTCTTATATTTCAAATCATAAATGATAAATTGAATAGGTGTAAATAAGCTTGTAAAATGATAAATCCATGATAAAAAAGAGACCTCAAGATTTAATGATAAAATAAAAGATATTCATGAGGATCGTTGAGTCCTATAAATGGTTTCACACTACAACTCATGAATTAAATTAAGGAACATAGATATACCAAAGGACTAAATATAATAATTAAGGCTACTAAGAGTGATGTAATGCTATACATTAGGGATATTTTAGAAAACTTAAAAAAAGTGTTAGTATTTATAGTATAAGAAAAAAGGTGATAAAAGTATTAAACATTTAAGTAAAACATTTCTTTAAAAATTAAGCATTAGTGGGTTATTTGAAAATATATCCTTCATTAGTTTATAATCTATAAGTACTAGGACAAGGATGTCTTTGAGAAGGCAATGATCCCTCCATTTTTGGGCACAATTTCCTTATTTATCATGTGTATAATCTAGTTTGAGGATTAGGTCACCAATATTGAAAGTATATACTTTTACATTTTTGTTATGTTGTTTAGCAAGGCAAGATTTGTATTGGTAATTATGTTGTAAGGTAGCCATACATCACTCATCCAGGAAATCTAAAGCATGGATACATGCTTCATGTAATTACTCATCTATAATAATACCATGAAGATAAATTCATAAGGATGGTAGTTCAAATTCTAAAGGTAAAACTAATTCAGATCTATATACTAATGAAAATGGTGTTGCCCCAATAGCAATATGTATACTAATATGATAATGCCAAAGTACATATAGAGTTTTAGGTGCCAATAAGTAAGATATTATTTAATAGTCTTTTGAAATATTTTATTAATTATTTTGTTAGTGGATTTTTCTTAGGCATTATATTGAGGATGATAAGGTATTGAAAATTTATTCATAATTTTGAATTTTACACATAGTTATTTCATATCTTTGTTTTTTAAATTGCCACCATTATTGGAAATGATGGTATGAGAATTTAAAAAATGAAATATTATTTGATTATAATTAAATTATAAATATTAATTCATATAACATTAGCAAGAGTCATAAATTCCACCCACTTTGTAAAATATTCAGTGGCAGTGATAATGAACACATGACCATCTTTTGGTCTAGCTAATGTACTGATGAGATCTAATCCCCACATATATAATAGCCAAGGAGATTTAAAGGTTTGGAATTTGGTCAAAAGAGAGTGAATAAAATCATCATGAAGTTAACAAGGATTGCACTTTTTAGAAAAATTAATGGCATATTTTTCAAGAGTAGTCTAAAATTAACCCATGCATAAACATTTGTGGTGGTGTGTCTGCTCTAGTGACCACTATAGATGCCCACATGTGCTTGTTCAAGGAAATCAATAAATTATTTTAGCATTACACAATATATTAAGGTACCTTATACATATTGATATTAAATGGTATTATATCAAAGTATATATTTGAATGCTTATTTTTTAATTTAGATATTTTCATGAGAATTTACTTCTAGAGGGTATGATGCTCTATAATTGGATGATATTTTGTACCATAGGCTCTATCAAATAGTGATAGATTCTATGCGAAACATTAGAGAACAATTTTATTTTGTATATAAGAAGGTGACTTACTCATTTGGATAAGGAATTGGGAATCATGAATAGATTTATGAGGATGAAATAAAGATGCTGATGAAGTGAAAGAATTAACTATAGCATTTTTCTCTTGTAAGATTGATTCAATGGTAAAATAATAAAGTTATTTGGTAATGATAGAGTCCATTTGATGATATTTGATAAGGTTTTCACTTTTACACTAATAATATCCACTAACTTGATGACATATGAGTTGTGAATCACTTAAAGAATGTAAATATGAGATATCTAAGTTGGTTGCAGCTTGCATGCCCAATATAAGAACTTCATATTCAACCATATTATTGGTGAGATCAAAGGCTTATTGAAATGATAGAGGTATGATTTTACCATGTGGTATTATTAAAACACATCCTACCCCAGATCCTTGAAGGCATTTTAAACCATCAAAGTAAAGTTTCTAAGTTTCTTCATGCAAGTCAATTATAACTTATAATAACTCTACAATGATTTATTTAGATTTAGTGGAAACATGAGAAGGTTTAGGGTCTTCATATTTATTTAATTCTAGATAAATAGTGATGTTATGAAAATAATCTTTGAGTGAAATTAATTAGTTAAGACCTTTAATATAAAGAATATTTTCATCTATTAGAGTATCTTAAAGGGGACTAGTAACTAGTAAAGAGGTATCCACAAGTTGATCTATGATGATCTATCCTTTGCCAAATTTTTGTTTAATAATTTAGAGATAAAACTTCATAAATAGGACCATTTATTTTCCTATTATATCTCAAGGTAAGAAATTTTTGGATAAAAAATGATAAAGTGGATCAAAATGGATAATGACATAGGTAGTTTTATAGAGCATATAATGACAAAGATTTTCAGCTACGAAATAAATAGCTAAACAATCACATTCTACTTTTGTAAAATATTTTTCATAATTGATTAAGCCTTAGATGATATTGTAGATAGCACATTCTATAATAGTATAATCTTTTTGAGTGAGCATTGCTCTAAATAATATGGGGGTAAATCATGTATATAATATTAATGGATGGTCATTTGAAGGTGGTCTAAGAGTAGGATGATGAATCAAAGATTATTTCATGACATCAAATGATTTATATCATTAATCTATCCATTATAGAGCATTAAATTTTAAAAAAAATGAAATTAATGGATTATATATGATAAGCCATTTATGGAACACAGTAATGAATTACACCAAGTTTCCCAATGTATGTTCTATATATAAAATGAAGTGAGGGATGGGCATGTTGATAATAGATTTTATTTTGGATAAATCAATATCAATGCCTTGATGGGAGACTAGAAAACCTAAAATTTTACCATAAGTAACACCAAACACACATTTGAAATGGTTAAGTCTAACTTTTTATTTAATTAGTCAATCAAATATGATATCTAAATCATGAAGATGAGTGTGATGATGTTTATATTTAGCAATAAGATCATCCACATAAGTTACAATGATTTTATGAATGAGATCATGAAAAATATGGGTCATTGTATGTTGATAGGTATCTCTAACATTTTTTAGACCAAAATGAATTTTAACATAATAATAAGTGCCCCATTATATGGTAAATATTGTTTTATGTTGATCCTCATGAGCTATGTGAATTTGGTTATATCTTGAAAAACCATCCATGAGTGATAACATTTTGTAATCAGTAGTAGAATCAACAATGACATCAATTGATGATAAAGGAAGATTATCTTTTAGACATGATAAATTTAGTTTGTGAAAGTTGATGCATATGAGAATAACCATGGTGCATATTTTATGAATAAGGAAAATGTTTGAAACCCATTTTGAGTATTCCACATGTTTAATGAATTTAACATCCAAAAGTTTGATGATTTCCTGATGGCATAAAGTAGAAATCTTAGGAGGGATTTTTTGTTGATTTTTCAACATAAGTTTGGCATCTGGATAGGTAATGATATTATGGACAATGATTTTAGTGTCAATTCTAGGCATTTCTTCATATGACCAAGTGAAAGCTTAATGATATTTATCGAAGAAGAGACTAAACTTATCATGTTCTTTGGAAGGTGAGCTCTTTAAAGACAATAATAGGTCAAATACATGTAGGTGTATTGTATTAATATTTTATAGTTTCTTTGATAAGCATAACATTTCCATCTTATAAATTATATGGATTAGGAGGGAGGGAAGAAATAGGATGTGTTTTATGGTCCACACTAGCAATGAAATTGTTTAAGAAAGGAACCTTTTACTGAAAGTTGCCAAACTTATGATGTTAACATGGAAGTTGAGGTTATATAGCATATAAGATTTTTAGTATAGCTTAATCATAGGGAATAATGGGTAAAGGTCCATAATATTTTACATCTACATCAATATCAATGATTTTATTACCTTTACTATCATATTTAGAATGCATTTATCTCACATCAGTAGCTTTAGCATCTAAGGTAATTTTAGGTAGATTAGAGGAAAAAGAGTCTGTGTTGGTGAGATCTATTTGAGATAAATCAACAAGGTCTATAGTAATTGTAATGGTTTTTTGAATATACATGTTTTTAGGTGATGATTTAGGAAGTTTTATTTATATAGAGTTATGTTGAATAGGTTCAAATGGTAATTATTTAGATTGATTAGTATAGTCATATAAAGGATAAATGATATTTATGGCCAATAAAGTAGATTGTATTGAATTAAGTTATGTAAGATATTCAAAATATGTAATAGTAGTTATTTATTCAATTACCCATGAGGTGTTTAATAATAGTGGATTAGTAGGGGGTATATAATCTTCAGGTTATGATTTAGTATCAAATGAGATATGAATGACATGAATATCATGATTGAAGGCATGCATTTTTGCTAATGTATTTTTCTAATGTTGTATATATAAATCTCATGATTAATCTTGGGCCACAATATAATTTACATCATAGGTGTGAGAGATAGTGCGTGCATTAGTTTCCATGGGAGAATCAGTAGTATACACACTTATGTTGCTAAATTTATGAGGAGATATAGTTAAAGGATAGTTAAATAGTTTAGCTACCCCATATTCAAGCAAGTGAAATCATCATATATTTAAGAGGCTTCATATGCATTACATTGGGGAGGAGAATTATTAGTATCATTTATTAGGGGAATGGTATGATCACATGGCAGTAAATAAGGAGTGATTCATTCCACTATATAAGGAGGTAATCAAGTGGCATTACAAGTACTTTAAAACTCATTTGGTTTTTCATCATCTAAATCTATAAGAGTAACATGAAAATTATAATGCATGTGGATAAACTCAAGGAGAGGTGGACTATTGATCTAAGAAATAGTAGGAATGAGATATTCAGATTTAGGATTGGATAACTAAATGCTCCATGGATTAGGATCGACTTCACGTTTGTATCAATTACCATTATGTATAAATTTTATATATTGACTACTTGAAGTAATAATAGCATGCATACAATGTGTCCATGGGTGACTAAGGAGCATGTTTTAAGATAAGGTAATATTAAGAACCATGATCTTAGTGAAAATTGTCTTGGGTCTGATGGTAAGTGGGAGCCAAATTCAACCTAGTGGTTTTTTATTAGTTTTGTGAAATACTCTATACACAAGACTTATTCATTTGAGATTTTATTTGCTATATCTAATTTATTGAATTAACCAAAGAGATATGGCATTAATGCTTGATCCTTCATCTACTAGGACTTTTTTAATGAGGATATTATTAATTATAATTTTGATAAAGAGAGGTAGATCGTCTAGTCAAAAGAGAATCTCATCATCAATCATATCTTCCTAGGAAAATTCTATGGAAAGTTTTATGGATGGGGATATTGTTTCAATTGTATGAACTTATGTAGCTGGAGGATCATTAAAAGGGATTTTTGAATCATTAGATTGTGGTTCTTTAATATTTTTGAATTGTTGCATAAGGAATTTATGATGATAGGGAGAAGTTTAGACTAATTCTATAAGGGAAATTTCATAAGGTAGTGAATTAAGCTATTATAATAAAATCTAATACAATTTAGAGGATGAAAAACTAATAAGAGGTTTATGAGAGATGTCATTTTTCATAAGGACAAGAGAACTAGTTTGAAGTTCTAGTTGTGAAAGTGGTTCATCATTTGGTTCAGAATATGTTGATAAAATAGTTGTAGTATCTTTAAGTAGTTGTTCATTAGTAGAGTATTTCTTAGGTTTAGTGATAGGATCCTTATGAGTAGGTTTATGTCTATATTTGAATTTAGTTTCATTCACATACTAAGAATTGATGTAATATTTATCATAATCAACATTTATTAAATAAATATTATCATTTGAATGTTGTGTATTAGAAGCAAAAGAGGATTTTTGAGGTTTTGAGGTTATGGGTTTAGTAACTTATTTCTTTTGAGAAGTTTGTAGATAATCATGATGATGTACTTTGACCATAACATCATGGTCAATTATGTCACCTAACCTATAGGAAAATGCAAATTTGATAAGCCTATGACATGTTTCATGAGAATGACCAATATCATCATGAAACCAATGGAAATTATTAGGATCATACCATGATGGGGGATCATTATTATTATATATTACGGGTTTAGATGGAGATAATAACTACTTCATTTATGTTACCATTATTAGTGGTTGGAAAAAAATTGAGTATCTATTTTAATTTCTCCTACTTTCATTGGAGGAGATGGAGATTTTGGATTAGCACTTGTAATTGCATTAGTTGAATTTTGGAATGATTCCTTGATGGAACTATGTGTGATGGAACTATGCACTGGCTCAAATTGTTTCATAAGTAAATCTTGTCTTTTATCTTGATCAAATGCCTCATTTAAAGTGTGGGGAAAAGTTTGAACCTTGTATTGAAGAAAAATTGTTAAAGAAATGATAAATAATTTAAAAAGGTTATCATAATTCATGTTTTGATCTAGTTTTTGAGATAATGATTTCCACCTTTTGATGAAAGTATGATTTGATTCTTAGGGTAATTTCCTAGCATTATTTAAGTGATTAATAAAATTTTATAAGAGATCATTTTGTTGAAATTTTTTAACTAAAGCATTGACTAAATACTCTAATTGTGAGATAAAATGTTGAGGGAGTTGATTATACCATTCTAAAACATACTCTATGGATGATTTGACTAAAAATTTGGTATTAAAAAAATATTAGTTTGGACCCATTCTTTGTATAGATTACCAAATAATTTAAGGAAAGAGGTAGGGTCTTTAGTTCCATCATATTTAATGTTTAGATATATATTTATAATATCAATGGATATTATAAAAGGATCTAATGTTTAATTTTGAATATGTTGAAACATCTTGTTATGCATAAGAAGTTGAGTAATGATATTCCCATTGGCATTTCTAAGAGGGGGAGGAATAAAATTTTGGTTATTTTTAGACATGATGGCAGGAGTTTTATTTGTCATTTGTAAGATGTGATGTTGCATTTTCATCATTTGGGAGTTGTTATATGTTTTCATAAAATTCATTTGTTGAACCATTAAAGCAAGAATTTGGGGGATATCGATAGGTGTATTTTGGTTTGTAATGATAGGAGGTAGTTGATAAGTTTTATTATTAGTCTTGAAAGGAGTAACATTCCCATGACTAGGGATAAAAAATATTTCCTATAAGAGGATTCCCCATGGGAGTATTTTATATGTCAGTATCTATTACTCCAATGATATAATAAAGAAATTTGGATAGGGTATTATCATGAGAAGTGTGAAATGGGTTAGATCCATCTAAGTCATCATTTTTGGAAATTTGAACCATGTTGTAGTCAATGGAGTTAGATGAATGGTGGGAATAAGTGTACCATGGGAGATTATCCTCTTGGGTGACTAGGGCAGGTAAGGAAGAACAACCCATGTATCTTCTAAAAGGGTTAAGATTATCAAGGAAATTTTTTATAAGTGATTTCATGATGATAATCAATGTGGAAATAAGAATAGTTATGTGTAAATTATTTTTAAGAAAATGTTTTAGAAATAACACTAAATCGATTGTAAATGGGACTAAAACATCCAAATAAGTTAGATTTTGGTCATAAAATGAACTATGTTATCCAGGAGGTATAAAATTGAGCTGGTCAATTTAGTTAGTTTATAAATAGGGGAAAAAAATAGTCTAATAACGAACTATGTCAGCTAATAGATATGAAATTGAGCTGGTCAATTTAGTTGGTTTCTAAATAGGGAGAACATAATAGTTTAATAATGAACTATGTCAGCCAATAGATATGAAATTGCGCTAGTCTATTTAGTTAGTTTTTGAATAAGGAAAATACAAAATTTTGATAAAAAAATATGTCATCTAGTAGATATAAAATTGAGTTGGTCGATTTAGTTTTAAAAAGTGGAAAAATCTGAACATTCTGTAAATTGACTAGATTGAGCTAGTCAATGTAGTCAAAAAAATAAGAAAGTAGGAAATTATACTATATTGAGTTGGTCAATTTAGTTATATAGTTTGGAAAAAAAAATCAAACTGTGTAAAATTGGATGGTTTAGTTTTAAATACAAAAATGAAGTTAAGCACATGGGTAACTAGATCAAACTAGTCAATCTAGTTGAAACACATATCATATAACTTATATCAACACTATCTAATGCATTTTATAATACAATATATAATGGAAAACAACAAGAAAAAATTAATTTAAAATATAAATAATTATCCAAAATAAGATCAAGAGATTGTGCTTAAAATTATGTTTAGTAATGTAGTCTTTCAAAGATATTGACTTGTCCATTAGATAGTGTCAGCCCAATGTTTTAGAGCACTAACTATGGAGGAAGTGCCATTCCCATAGCCCACTAAACCCAATTTAAATGGTAGGATTGAATTAAATTATTGATGATAACTGATAATGAATACACCACACAATCAAATGGATGGCTAGATTTCTAAGGTTCAATTCAAAGGGAAATCCTAAGTGTTTTTAAAATATCATGAGGTATGTGAAAACTAAATACTGTGTTTAGCTCTATAATATGGTTGAGTATTGGGGAAAGCCCATATTTCCATGATATCTATAAATGATAAATAAGGACTTCAAATAAAATATCATATATTCTTTCATGACAATAGTTAAGTAGTTTAAAAACTATCGGTACATAATTTCTAGGGAAATCCAAACAAGAAGAAAATATAGATGAAAATTATTTTTTTCAAAAACTAAGTTATGATTTTTGAAATAAAATAAACAAGTAGGTAATTATTTTATTTAAAAATTTGTAATTATTATGAAATAGAGATTAATTTTCTTTACTTATGTGAGAAAGTTAAACACATAGAACAAAATTGAGCAGGGTAATCTGGTTGTGTAAAGAGTATAGGATGGAATTGAGCTTGTTGACTCAGTCTATTAAAAAACAAGCCCAAACAAAAAAAATTGACCAAGTTGACTTAGTTTGATGGTGGAAAACAAACATAGAACAAGATCGAGCCAGTTGATGTAGTTGACTATAGGAGTTACAATTTTGTAAAATTGAAAAATTGAGGAAAATAATACATGATTTTAAATTTTAACTAAAAAGCAAGAAATAAAATTTGCTTAAAATTGACAAAATGGAAATAATAAGTTATTAATAATGAATTAGAGGATGGAACAAGATTGACTTGGTCAATTTAGTCATTTTCCTAAGAATGTTGAATTGTTATTTGACTAGGTTAATCTATTGGGTCTATGATCTATAGTATGTTTATTTATTTGCTTTATTATTTTAATAGGTTAATAATAAATTTGTTATTAAATAATTTAGTAAGTTAGTTATCTAATGGGACGAACCATAAATTAGTTGGTCTTATTGTAACTTCCTGTAAAAATTTTATAAACATGGGACCTTTGGAAATATATTTAACAATATAATTTTACCTTTATTCAAGTTATGTCCAATTTTTAAAATGTACTTTTCAAATTTACCTAATGTGTGAGTGGTCCCAATAGTGGTATCAGAGCGAGTAAAAAAGGATTCAAAAGTGAATGGTGAACATGAATCCCAAGAAAAGTTGAGTGTTATAATCCTAGAAAGAATAAGGTACATACATACATACATACATACATACATACATACATACATACATATATATATATATATATATATATATATATATATATATATATATATATATATATATATATATATATATATATATATATATATATATATTTATATTAAGGATTCAAAAGTGAATGGTGAACATGAATCCCAAGAAAATTTGAGTGTTATAAGCCTAGAAATAATAAGGTACATACATACATACATACATACACACACACACACACACACACACACAGATATATATATATATATATATATATATATATATCCCAAATACATAATTTATAACTTCAAAAACATTTCAAACCTAATTTGTATGGTCATTCAAAGGCCTATCATGAAAAAATTCAGTCATAAAGTCATTTGAAACATACCAAACTTAGTTTTCAATCTTGAAACTTGATCTACATGCCTAAAATGCCATATTTTACAACTAGATTTGATCATAAAAATCTAGTTTTGAGTTATATGACTTTTAAAAGCCTTAGGGAGTAGTAATCATATTTTTATGTAGTTGTATGCTTTGAAATTCATTCTAAAGTTTTTTTTATTGTCTAGTAAGGATTTAAAACCCATGTTTAAGAAATAAATCCATTTTTAGACCTATCCATGAGGCTATGTGATACAAAGATGTAGTAATGGAATCCCATATATTCAAAATTTGATCTTAGTGTTTTGTGTTTGCTATTGAAAGCTTAACTTTGTCCAAAAAACTTTTTTTCATTTCCTTGTATGGTATCCACTATTCTTATGTGCAATTTTATGGATTTGTAAGAATAGATGCAATTTTTAACAGAATTGTGGCACCTATAAAAACCCATGGCTTCATTTAATAGTAAATGGAGTACCCAAAAAAAGTATAATGCAATAAAACTTTAAACATTTACTTCTATATTTATATTCCAATGTTCATGTGGGCCCCATAATTGAAGAAAAGGCACAATTTTTACATGCCAATAAAAATTGAGTGAATTAAATTCACATGCATAATTTTTTTATTTTATGAAAAAATTGGAAAGTAGAGTTCAAATAGAATATTCTCCCTTTGTATTCTTACATTACTTGTAGAACAATTAGTTAAGGAGCTTTTGTAAGTCAAAAGCAATA
Source organism: Torreya grandis (assembly GCA_037957365.1). NCBI lineage: Eukaryota > Viridiplantae > Streptophyta > Pinopsida > Cupressales > Taxaceae > Torreya > Torreya grandis. The sequence goes on from JARHVA010000104.1 coordinate 1,991,800, forward strand.
ACAAAGGTCCAAGGTTCAATTTCTTCTAAAAGTATTATTTTGGTCGAATTTACTTTTTCAAAAGAAAGGAATCTTTTTAAAATATGCTTTTAAGTTGAAAATTGAATGTAATGGAGTAACAAGGGTGTAATTACATCATTTTCAACACTTGCAACACCTTTTGTGACTTTTTATCTAGTCACTATTTTATGAAAAGGTGGTCATGTGACCAATTGATTTATAGGTTTTTGAACATTTCAAACACATCAAAATTTTCAATTTTATGTTTTAAAGCTTATTTATAACATATATACTAAAAAATGATATATAAAGGTGTATTTTTAGTGTAAATTGACACCTTCACCATGGAAATTTTTATAATGTCACCTCATGCTTGTGTTATTGGCAACCATCTCATCCTTTATAGGTCCATCAGGATTCTTATGATTAATAAAGTTTAAGTGTCACATTAGAGGTTATAGTATCTGTTGGTTGATGGAGGACTATTCCCCTTCTCTAGTTAGCTATTCACTCAGATTTTAGGTCAAATATTTGAATGGAAATTTTGGTAGTATTAGTATGATTATTTTAGTTCTAATTTTGGATTTATATACATGATATGAAGTAGGCATGATTATTTTATTATGTTTATCTCATTGCATAGATTCTCACTTCTCACCTAATAAGGGAGAAGATATAGCATTGGTTGGTCTTAAATTAGTCACTAGTGATAATACAAGTTGATAGGGGTTGATAACACTTTTAGTGTTGAACAAAGGTCATCAACATTTATTAGACTTTAGGGAAATGTGTCATACATAGTATAGGTTTTTTACTTTGATAGGATTTTGAGTGGATCCTTATGTGCATTGACGTAGTTGGATAGGCCTTGGTCATGTTCTACTAAAATATGGTATGATGATCAAAGGGGATGAGTAGGCCTTGATCATGTTCATTAGAATTTTATGCCACAACTTGCAAGGTAGGATTCTTAATGGAGAAACATCAGTTTTGATTAATATTAATAGGTAAAATATACCAATTGTAGTTGTTTTAGAGTTTCTTTGATGACTTCAGAGTCATTGCTTCAGTTATTTCATCTTCCTCAACCCTTTGAATCAAGGAGGAGTTTGATAAATCCTATGATTCAAAGTATATTTATTTAATTTTTAGTTGTTTTATAATAAAGTTTTTAGTAAATAATTTATTAAGTTAGTTATCTTATGGGAAGAACATGTAAATAAATTGGTCTCATTGTAACTACCCATAAAATATTTATAAACATGTGACATTTTGAAATATTTTTAATAGCATATTTTTACCTTTGTTCAAGCTTCGTTGAACCTTTAAAATGTATTTTTTATATTTACCTATGTGTGAGCAGTCTCAACATGCCCAGGGGATTTTTTGATCCTATAAATGTATAAAATAATGTTATCAGACATAATTGATTTGATTGATCTAGTCTAAATAAAATTGATAAAAAATAAAAAAAATGAAATTAGATCAATCAAAAAGATTTCATTAGCTAAAACTAAAATACATAATTGAATAAAATTGAGTTGGTCAATTTAGTTAGGAATAAAAGTTAGAATAAATGATTAGATCAACCAATTTGATCTAGTTGGCTGAAATTGAAAAAATTGTATGCATAGAAAACAAAATGGGATCAACATGGTCAATCTAGTTAGAATTGAAATTGAAAAAACCCTATGCATAGAGAACAAAATGGGATCAACATGGTCGATCTAGTTGGAAACTTGCACATAAAAGATAATATGTGATCGACATGTTTGATCTAGTTAAAACATGTGCACATAAGATAAAGCATGATCAATAGGCTTAATATAGATTAAAACCTACACATAGAATAGTAAAACTAGATCGACAAGCTTGATCTAGTTGACTATAATCAAAAAATTAAAAAAAATAATGGTTAGATTCATGTTGATTTCACTAGAATGTATACAACAAATTAATATGGATATGTAACTTGTCCTACTTAGTGGATTCCAAGATCATATAAGGTAATCTTACCAAGCAATTCATTGCATGGTTATTTATATTAAGACATGCCCAATTTGGATCTACTAAATCAAAGGGATATCTTACTACATAACTATTTTATGGTTTTTGAGGATTTTCATAGAAAATATACAAACTGTTAAATTGTTTGAAGGGAATGAAAATATTTAGATTTACACTAAAATAAAATCAATAACATAGATCTTTCCTAATTTAGCATGTGAAATAAATATAGTAAGTACAAGGTAACTAAGGGATAAAAGAGAGCATATCTTATTTATTTTTCTATTATGATGTATACCAATAATCAATATTCATAACAAGCTTACATTAAAGGTTTTAAACTTGGTTATTTTATGTTTTGACTATTTTTACCCATTGGATGCTTGCATTGAACAAGGACATTAACATTAATGCAAGTGTATACCTCTGATTTAGGTGTCCAATAAAATATACACATAGGAATGGGTCTAAATTTTTACCAATCCTACACTATCACCTGTATGCCTCAAATTATACCTACCTATGTGCCAAATTCATCCCATGAGTAAAACTCTAGTTTTTTTATATTGGACCTCATTTAAATTGGTAAAAATGGGTTAGAACATGAATTAACCTAACCCTAATAACCTTATTTATTACTAAGTGATACCTATATATCCAATATTCCAAAGAGGGTCTCAAAATTACATGTAGTTCTCCCTCCAGGGTATGTATGTGGAATTGTAACTATGAAACTATATGTTATCTCTCTTAATAACCCTTGGTATAAGTAATGAAATAGTATATTTTTATTTTTTAATGCTTTAAATATTTAATTTATAGACACCTAAATTTGTCCATCGATAACCTCCAACTGGGATTTTGGCTAGTGTCCACCTAAAATGCACAATTTGGCTTTAAAACACTAAAACATGGTAAATGATGTGAAACTAACATATTCAAGTGCCAATTTTGGCTAGGGTATCCTTAAATAGGTCAATTCAATTTATGGGCTAGCTGACTTTGATCAGATCATTTTGAGTCAAAATGCCAATTTTGCACCTAGGTGCTCTAGATTGCTTTTTCCTATCAAATCTCTTTCACAAGATGCATGCCTTTATTATTTGTTGTTGGCAACATCATAAATGGGAATATGGTTCCAACACATCTGACATTGACTTCCAATTCTATTCCAATCAAATTTTGGACCAATAACAAGACATTCTGATCAATTTGGGTATTTTGTGCACAAAGTGATTAATCATGCTTAAGAGTTAATTAACCTAAATTAAATCTTAATTCATAATTCCATAGAAACTTGTTGAATAATTTTTTTGTAAATGAATATTGAATATCTACATCATCAGGTGACCACATTTCTTGGGAAGACATCCCTAGGCCATAAATGCCATAAATATCAGGATTCATGCCTCCCATGCCTCATCCAAGCCCTTCATGCCTCTTAATTGCTCCACTATCCAAAATATTGATGATCCTATTTATCAATTTTAATTTCATAATTTTATTAATCCTTAGCCACACATCTCAATCTCAAGATAGATGATTCAGGTTGATTCTAGCCATTTGAAAAAAATGATAAATAGAGAGGCCATGAACATCATTTCTAAGATATTTTGGTGCAAAGTTATAATGCATAAATACATTTAATAAGCTATTGCAATTAGTGTTACAATGCAAAATTGATTCCAAGCCAAGCCACAAGCCAAAGGTGCCAAGGAGAGATAGAGGTAGTCAAGCTTCCATTGTCAAGGACTTCATGAGCACAAGTTGAGCAAGCTACTACTAAAAATGAATTTAGAGCATCCAAGGAAGGTGAAGGAATTCTTATGTTTTATTAATTAATTTCTAGTTATGTTTGTCATTTGTTTTTATTACCAAGCTTTCCATAGTGTCTAATCTTAGAGATGTTATGTTATTAGTGTGTTCTTTCATTTTGTTTTCATTTTGGAACTAACACCATACTAACCATCCTCTCTTGAATCAAATTTATATATCACATATGGTATGCTTGGTGGGATCAAACATATCCCACACCTGAAGAAGAGCATTTTAAAACTTTAGAATATTCATTTAGACCCTTAAAGCTCTTGCAAATTGATTTTCTAACTTCATTTTGTTATTTTTGGTTGCCACAATTTTACACAGTAACCAAAATTAGTAGGTAAGACTGACATCAATTATATATTAGTAACTGATGTTGGTTAGTAAAATTGATATCAATTGTATACCTGTTGAGATGATCACATTGGTATAATTGATATCAGTTAGATAATTGGCATTGATTAGCCAAAGTAACTATCAATGGTTATATAAACCAATGTCAATCACTGTGTTTTTCTTAAAACATAGACTTGAGATCTCTTTTTCTAAAGTTTATTATTTCAAACCAAAAATAGCTTCAAAGCTAAAGGACATGATGACATTTTTTCTACAGGACCAAGCTTGACATTTGACAAAAACATGTTTAGATCACCTTTTTCAAGCTTAAAAATCAATTAGGAACTTTGTTTTGGTGTTTAATAAAAAAATAAAATAAAAATTTAGATGCTTAAATGAATGTTTTCAAAGTTCACAATATTAAGACCAAGGGGTCAAATGAATACCACCTCACTTTCATTTGGGCTTAAAATTGAACACACTTGTCAATTCTTGTTTGCAATAGTTGTTTAGATTAATTTTTTCTTGGCAAAAGGAGGAATGTTGCGTGTATTCTCTTCTATTTGTACCCTTTATGGAACCCTTGGAATCAAAAGCACCATTCCTATTACAAATAGGTTAGTCCAAGGCTTAGAAAGAAATTCATCTAAATCAATCCCCAAAAACTCATCAAAGTCTGGGTGACCTTGAAAACAACCCTAAAGTCTTTCTACTTTCATGGATTCTTTATTTCTATGCAAACTTGGCTTATGAGGGGGACTTCATCACCTCCCATAAGTTATTTAGGGAAGATTTGACCCATGGTTTCACCTCCTAGCATTGACTTCATTTGGATCATTTAGAGTTGTACATGGGATGTAGTGTCACTTTGGACATCACACTATACTAAACGAACAACATGATGTAGTGGTTGCAAAAAGGACTAGACCTTTTTGCAATAAGCCAAGTGATACAAACCCAAAATATATGCTTTTCTTTTGTATTATTTGGTGTGAAAGTCATTGTGCAATTTATTCCCCTAGATCATTTAAAAACTTGTTAGATCTTAGACAAATCCTTACTTACCATAGAAGTATTGTTGGTGCAAGGTGCATCTCAAGGTCCATGTCATAGTACTATCATTTGAGAGAAGGGGGGTGTAAAAACCTTACTATATAATGTGAATTTACTTTTGGATGAACACTTAAAATCCTCTCAAAAGATGTATATTGATGGATTATAATAATACCAAGCAACCTTGTTAATTTAGGATCTAAGAGTGATTAATTAGTTGGTATTGTCCTAGATTAAAGTCTTGTTTGAAATAAAAACTTGGTGTAAACAAATAATCTAAACCAAACACATAGTCCAATTTTTTATATGAACAAAGAGGCATTATGATACCCATGTGAGATCATTAATTTTCCTTGTTCAAAAGTTCATCAAAAGCTTGAGAGTCATATCATCCATTTTGGCATAGTTATGCTACCCATTTGAGTCTATACCTTTACCAAAGTTGTTTAAGTTCTTCACTTATAATCTAAATTCAAAATTACACCTTTACAAGTTCATAGGGTTGATGTGTTAAGTGGGTTCACCATTTGTACTAAACTTTAGGAAAGTTAGGTTTAATTTCCAATTTGGGTTGAAGGCCATTTAAGACTCATAATAATTAATCACCTTTTGATAGACTTAAGCCATTTTGTGCTAAACATGTACACTTTGAGTCTATGTACCACAACATTTTGAGTCAAGAAAAGTATTGTTATGTTTTCAAAATTATAGGAAAGTGTCTTTGCCTTAGAAATTTTTTGAAAAAAACCTTTTTTCACACCTTTTGAGTAGTATAGCATCATTACACTGCCCAAATAATTTTGAATATTATTTCACAGACCTTATTATATAGAGTTTCAAATTTTTTCCTGCATTTTTAGACCAAACCAAGTGTAATTTTGTGATCTTTTGTCTAAAATAGTTATACTGTTCACTTTTGTCTAGCTTGTTTGTCAAAAGAACCAAATTTTATACCATTTTTTGTGAGAAAATAAACTATATCTAAAAAGTGCCTTTTGTTTCATACCTTATACCTAGTTGATCAAGTTCATGTCCAAGATTCAAATGCCTAGTGTTTGTTAGAATTTTTTCAAATCCCTTAGATTAAAACTTTCATTTATTTCAAAGTCTAGCTTTTGATGTTGTTTGGCCAAGAGTCCTAGTGCATGCCTTGTTTGAGCCTAGTTTTTGACACCATATTTGGCCAAAAGACCTATCAACTTTTGAATTCCTATATTAGACTAATTTGAAACACTTTGACCTTAGAGTTTGGCATTTTGATTTTAGGTTCATTTACTTGCTTATCTTTGTGTGAATAGTAAATGTTAGATACTTCATGCTAGCTTGTTTCCTCACAAAACTTTGCATAAACCTTTTGATCCTTTTGATGATTCTAGACCAAGTTATAAAATCCTATATTTTATGCATTATCCTTTTTAGAGTTTGTAAAAAAAATTGACCTTCTATCATAAAAGCATTGACTATGGATCCCAACATATATTCCTACACTCGTAGTAGACTCATGTACAATCTAGGGATTAGGAATGTAGTTACACAAGAAGAAATGGTGCAAGACCCCTATGAAGATAATATTACTTATGAGATGGATTCTTATCCCTCTTATAATACTCAATTAGGGGCATAAAGCCAAGATCTATTGGCTAGCTATCTGGTTAACACACCACCTTATTTATAACAAGACTAAGAACAAACCACATAATACCTATAGTGGATGAGTCAGTACTTCAAAATTCATATTTTATTAATATATATTTCACGTATGATCCATTTTTGTTTGAGAGACATTTTTTAGAGAAAAAATATGAGATTTTTTTTAGATCCATAGAGGTAAGGGCCAAGTTTCAAGCAGACTTTCCCCATGAAAATTTACCAAGTCTAGTAAAAGTTCCCCACAATATCATTTACAATAAATATGTTGCTTTCAGAAATCCTATGGCTTTAGTCTAAACAATGTACCAAGATCCTAATATATCTGATCAAGGAAAAAAGATAATGTAAGATCACTTTAACCAAATGCAAACAACATATCAAACCTGTCTGAATCTAGTACATGATTATAATCAAATGAACATGGTGAGTAATCCTCTTATTGACCTAGTTCCTTCAATAGGAGTATTTATAGAGTTAATTGGATAAGAGAATTTGAGTTCTGACCCATTTATACAAATTGATTCAATAGATAAATTAATGCATATGCTTGTTATTGAAGAAATGTCTTCAGCCTCTACATAAAATAGTGAGCCAAATGTAGTGGACAATGTGTAAACAATGTCTGGTCCTGATCAAAGGTACTAATGCACAAATAATTAGCCAAAAATATGTACCTATAGTTAATCCTATGAATAGGTCATTATAATAGGAAATAGGAGTTTCTACACCCAAACTTCAACCAATTGCTTCCTTAAGTGTACAACTTATGGGATTAGGTAATCAAATAATAGCTAATGTCATGTCTCAATGATAGAATGTGATGAACCCTACTCCTCCTCAACAGGTAACAAGTAATATTCCACAATAGGTAACAAGTAGTATTCCACAAAAATAGGTAAAATCTAGTGTATCAATGTAATAGAGGACACATACATTACCACCTCAATCAGGGGTAGCTAATGTTTCACCTCACTAGGTAATGATGAACATACCTCTTCAGTCATAGACTAATATGCCAATTCAAAACCAAGCAATGATTAGCCAACAATTTACAAATATTTGTCAGCAATAGATGATAAATCTATAACCTAATTTCACTTCCTCATAAGGATTCATGCAACAAAGAGTTCCCCATGTTTCTTAAGTACCTACTAGACAACCATTAGTTTAAAATATATCATAAATCTAGAGACAGGGTCTTGGTCCACAAGTTCCCACTCAAAAATAAGGTTTGATTAGTTAGTATCATGTCCCTTTTCAACCAAAATAGGCATAATATAGTTATATTCCTCCATCCCAACCACAAAACCCTCCAAGTCAAACCTTTATCACCAACCCAAACTAGAATATTGCACAACCAATTGTGTAATTTCAAGTACATCCTAATATATGTATGTGTATTCCTAGTCCATTCCACAACTAAACCAATGTACCCCAATAGGTATCTCCATCATACCCTAGTCAAAGTGTCCCACTTATGACCTCTCAACCATTTACCCAAACCAATCTTCTCCCTCAAACCAATATTCCTTCTAGTTTCCTATCCCAATAATTATAATAGATGAAGGATGCAACTATTTCCATTCAAGCTAGTAAAAAAAATAAAAAGTTCAAATTAGATGATGTATGTTCCTATCCATTCAACATGGATTATTTGTAGATACCATTTCCTCTAGGATATGAACCACTGAAATTTGATAAATACAAAGGAAAAGGTGAACCTAAGGCTCATTTGACTGAATTCTTTATCACATGTCAACTAGTGGCATATAAAAACATATACATTTTACTGTTGTTTCCAAAGAGCTTGGGTGGACAAGCCTTGGAGTGGTTTTTGAAGCTACCCAAAAATTTAGTAATAGATTTTGATGATCTTTCTAATAAGTTTGTGTAACACTTTTCCTATAATATCGAGCATGAGATTTCATTAATGGACTTAATGCAAGTAAATAAAAAATATGGTGAGAGTTTTACATGTTATTTATAGTGATGGAGAGCCCTTGTAATCGATTTCACCCATAATTTACTAGATAAATAATTAGCTATTGTGTTTACCAAAAATTTACACAGTGAGATAGCTTATCATTTGAAACTACAATGTGTGTATACTCTCAAGTAAATCATCGACAAAGGCTTGTTGATTGAGTGAGCACTCATCAAAAAATGAGTAAGTAAGATTAATTCAACTAACCAAAATCAAGGTACCAATAATGAAAATGACCAACATCCCATTCAAGTTCTAGTATCACAACCTACACAAGCTAATAACCAATAAAGATTGAATTAATTCAATCACAATAGGAATGTTGTGGGAAATGGAGTAACCAAATACCATCATATGAAAATGGTGTAAACATCATCTGTACCACCTTTTTATCTTACTCCTACCTATAAACCTCTCTAACCAATATTGTAAGCACAACAACCAAGAACTACATAATAAATACAACCATTACCATTATAAACCCCCCTCTTAGGAGAATCATGCCTGCACATCGTGTCTTTAGTAACCCAAGATAACCTTTTGAGTTTGTATTTTACAAGCTTGCTACCACTAATCTGATTAGTTGGCCTATACCAAATCATTATCAACAAGGCATTCCTTATCTTGATTAGTATTGTGAAAGCAAATTTTGTGACTATCATTGGGTCAATAGGCATAATCTATGAAGATGTGTCCAAATCAAGAATTTAATTAAGAATATGTTGGACAATGGGGAGATAAAATTGGATAATGGTGATTCTAATTCCAATCAAAGTCTTATGATTTATCTAAACCCCTTTCATTTACATAATAATTAGTAGTAGTAAAATAATCAATAACAACAACAACCACTGTAGTAACAAAATAAACATCAAAGGCCAAACCAATAGAATCAACAAAATCAGCAAAAATCATAATGATATAAAAATGGAAAAAACTAAGGTTAGAATGGTAACAACCAACAAACCTGCCATGTAGTTTCATATGACTATAATAGGGTTGCAAGTCATATTGTAGGGGGTAGCGTTAATACCATCTCCATTAATCTAATAAATTTAGACCATTGCTAAACAACAACATTCAACCAAACTACATGGATAATCCTTCTTTGAATTTGGAATGTATATAGGCAAACCACAAAACTAGGACTTCCCCTTTTGGACTTTATATCGACAACTTATCCTTGCCATGTGACCACATGTGAATGCACTGATAACTAAGACTTATCCTATCTGGTCCCACACTGTTCTCAACATTTTTTAGCAACAATGGTCTAGTATTTAATCCCAATTATGCAATCACAACTCAGATGTCAAATATTACTATTCCAGGCTCATAACCATTTGCCATTATGCCTATCATCCAACCAACCATTTATCCTTAGAATAAACCATTCATTATTGACCAAGACAAGAAATTTGATATTGTGGAACAATTACAGAAGACACCAACATAATTTATATTCTAGATTTTTTATGAATGTCAACAATCCACAAGAACATCTTGAATGAGTTTTTGACCCAATCCACTATTGTTAGTGACATATCCCTTGATAAATTTCAAGCTTTGGTTGGACACCTAGCTCTAGCCCAAAAAGCCACATTCAACCAAAGTGATATGTCTTCCCTTAGCCTACTCCATAATAATCCATTAGACATAGATGTTTATATAAGATGGCATAAAGTGAAATGTGTCCTTATAGATAATGGATCCAGCCTCAACATAGTGTCATTGAAGATCATCAAGCTTCTTAGGTACATAGTGGTAGATCTCTAGATAGAAACAATAACCATCAAAGCCTATGATAATTAGGAAAGAGAATCAAAAGGCACCATTAGTTTTCTATTTATCATTGGGCCTTTGACCCATGATACACTTTGACATGTGCTTGATCTTGAGTTATCATACAACATGCTTCTAGGTAGGCCTTAGTTACATGAGATTCATATAGTCCCATCAACATTGAACCAATGTATCAAGTTTTCCCACTTAGGGATGGAAGTGAATATTCTAGGAGATTTACATCCATATGAACACTACAAGCATCTTGAGGCCAAATTCCAAAGCTATAATTATCAGTACAACATGAATCCAAGTTCCAAGCAAGAGAAAGGAAAGGCCATACTTATTGATCCTTCACCAGATAATTGCATAGATCCTAATACCTTAGATTCCCTTTCCAACATGCCACCTCCTAAAGTTGCTAATCATTTCACCATTTCAAATAATGGATTAGGAGAGTATGTGACCCATGATACATTTCATATTTCTAATCTTCCTCATAATCTAAAAACCTTTAGGCAGCCTCAAGTCACCCCACATATACATTGGCAACAAAATAATAAAGATAAGGGACCTGTGAAATTTGTACCAACATCTAGCCTAGGACCTAACCCTCTTGAAGAGGATGAATCATGATTATACAATGATGACCAAGTTGATTGCTATAAAAATGAAAAGTGTCATATTTTTAATAGGATCATAGAGCATCATAATTATGAAGGAAGAGGCCTTGAACTGAATCAACAAGGAACCATCAAGCCAATTTATATGACTAAATATGAAAGAACTTATGGACTTAGATTTAAACCATGTGGGGGTGACCCCACACATCTTATTCAAACTCCATCACTAGTGACTAGTGATGATGATGTCGATAGTGAAGCAAAGTCTGATCATGGCCTCACATTTTATAATCTAACCAAAACCAATCTATTTGATAATAATTCCATTTGTACCCTTACCCTGGTCATTCATCAAAATTCCCCAAATGATAGATTGGGACCAACAAGAATCCATTCTCTTGATTGATGAGTTCCAAAATGATGAAGCATTTTGTGACTTTTTAGGCCTTAGAGACAATGTTCCATTGGGAGATCATAAATCAAGATTCTCAATCACATTATATCTTGTAGCTTATTTTGGAGAGCGAGTGAACACCCTTAGCCAAAAATGAATAAGTAAAACATTGAGGTCCCAAAGTGAAAACCTCTTTGAAGTGATTTTTGACCATGGAAAAAGTAAAGATAAAGGCCAGTCTAGTAGTGAAAACCTATTTCAGGCACCATCAGATGGGGGTGTTCATTTTTATTTGAATATAGACCAAGAGACCACCAATGATGAACTTGCTCATGGATTCAAGTTTTGCTTTGAGAAACAAGAAGTATTTGATAAAATTATTTTAAGAATTTTTGACTATTTTTATCACATGACTAGATCTCCCATCAAGGGACTCAGATTCATCATACCTAGGAGAAGTTGAAGAGCAAGTCCTAATGGAGGACCTTGACATAATTCAACAGTTAAAGTCACTACCTACTATCCTAGAAGATGGTTCGACCCTTCTATTCAAAGATATAATAGAGGTAAATATCAAGACTCCATCAGACCTGAAATGGATAAAATTAAGAGCATCCATCACTAAGGAGGAATGTGATGTCCTTATATCTCTATTGTGAGAATTTGTAGATATCTTTGCATGGACCTATTTTGACATGCCAAGTTTAGACCTTGCCTTAGTTCTACACCACCTTATGGTTAATCCCAATGCCAATCAGTGAAATAAAAGTTATGTAAGATGCATTCTTACATTGTTGTATTAGTATATAAAGAGTTGGAAAAACTCTTAGAAGTAGGATGTATCTGATCCATTGACTACTCAAAATGGATCTCTAATGTGGTACCTGTTAGTAAAAAGCTTGAAGGGATCAAAATTTATACTAATTTTTGAGACATCAACAAAGCTTGTCCTAAATATGATTTTCCCCTGACTAATATTAACATGATAATGGATTCTACAGTCGGTTGTGAAATGATTTCACTCATGGATGGATTTTCAAGATATAACCAGATGATAATAGCATCAGAAGACACTATAAAACAATTTTCACCACTCCATGGAGAACATTTTGTTATCAGGTAATGCCATTTAGACTTAAGAATGTTGGAACTACATATCAAAGGGCCATGACTATCATATTCCATGATATGATGCATGATATTTTTGAAGACTATGTTGATGACATATTAAGAAAATCCAAAACCATGGTCAACCATCCAATAGTGATGAATAAGATATTTGAAAGATTACAGGAGTAAAAAGTTAGACTCAATTCAAATAAATGTGTGTTTAATGTAACTTCAATCAAATTACTTGGCTTCATCATGTATCTTAAAAGGTATTAAAGTCAATTTGGCTAAAGTCCATGCTATAACTGATATGCCACCACCAACCAATTTAAAGTAACTCTATAGTTTATAGGTAAGATCTAATCAATCTGATGCTTCATCTCTTAGCTAGCAGACAAGTGCCATCCATTTACACACCTTTTGAATAAGGGAGTTACATTTCACTGGGATTATCACTACCAAATATATTTTCAATATCTCAAAGACTATCTTGTTAATCCACCTATTTTATTACCTCCTATGCTAGGAAATCCATTCTTGTTATACTTATTAGCTATCGACCATGCTCTAGGTGAACTCTTGGCTCAACATAATGACAATGGAAAAGATCATGTTGTAGACTATCTAATTTATACTTTGGTTACATATGAATATAACTATGCACCTATTGAAAAAGCTTTTCTAGCCATGGTGTTCACAGCCCAGAAATAGTGTTATTACATGTTGAATAATAAAACCATGGTCATTTCAAAAGTAGATCCACTCAAGTATCTACTATCTAAAATATCTTTGCAAGGTATAATAGCTAAATGGATCATGATTCTTAGTTAGTTTGACATAGAGTATGTCAATTAGAAGGCAATCAAAGGACAAGTTCTTGCAGATCAACTTGTTAAAGCACCTCTCATAGACACATAGCCACTCACATGTCCATTTCCTAATGAATCCATAAGGACCATCATTGACACACCTCTTGAGGAGAAACCCTAGAATTTATATTTTGATGGTTCATTTACTTCACATGGATCAAGGGTAGAGTTATTGTTTATTACACCACAGTGGGATATAATCCCTAAATCATTCAGAATTAAATTTCCTTGTACAAACAACATGGTCAAGTATGAAGCACTTGTTGTAGGACTTTGAAAAGCAATGTATTGGAATATATCTCATCTTCAAGTTTATGATGATTCTCAATTAATCATCAATCAGGTCACAGATCATTTTTACACCAAAGATGACAAGTTGGTTCCCTATAAATCCATGGTTGACACTCTTAAGTAAAAAATTACCAATATTTAGTTTGAGCACATACCAAGGGATAGTAACAAAATTGTAAATGCCATGGTTATTATTAGGTCTATGATTCAAAAAATTGATAAAGCTAAAGAGTATCAGTTCTTCATTGAGAATTTATTAGCACCAACTCATGAACCTTTCAACCATTGCCATGATTAGTGATATTATTAGTCTTAATTCTATCTAGTACTCAAACCTTTACAACTACCTTTATGACCAATTATTACCATCTAACCTATCTCAGAAACAAACTAACACCTTCATTCATCATTTAACTCATTATACTTTACTTGGATCCACCCTTGACCATCATAATTTTGATGGAACTCTACTTTTTCATTTAACTTCAATAGAGTCTACACTAGTGTTAAGAGAAGTTCATGAAGGAGTATGTGGCACTCATTCTAGTGAGGTAGTCCTATCCAAAAATATCTTACATACTAGTTATTATTGGCCCATAATGGATGCAGATGCCATTGCATATGTAAATAAGTGTAGAAAATGTCAATGGCATGCTAATTTGATTCATACCCCAAAAAAAAACTCTGAAATCAATGTTGACACCATGGCCATTTTATACATGGGGACTTGACCTCATCAGGAAGATTAACCCTACTTCAGCTGATGGCCATAAACATATCCTTACCACCATCGAGTATTTCACTAAGTGGGTTGAAGCTATACCCCTCACTTATGTGACTGGAAAGAAAATTTCTAAATTCATCTTCAACCATCTCATTTTCCACTATGGTATCCCCTCTGACATTATATCTTATAATGGAGGATCATTCAAGAACAAGGATGTAGACTAGTTATGTATTGAATATAACATCATACAACATTTTTATATGTCATATTACCCTCAAGGTAATGGTGAAGTCAAGGCATATAACAAAACTATTATCAATATTCTCAAAAAGATTGTCAATGATGTCAGTCATGATTAGCACTTACATATATTCCCTACCTTTTAGGCATACTATACCAATCATCATACCTCCATAGGAGATATTCCATACTCACTTGTTTATGGTACTAAATCCATCCTTCTCATTTAGGTCTATTTGCCTTCACTACACATATATTTTAAGCATGTCCTCGATGATCATGACTATCAAGTAGCTCGCCTGCAAGAGCTAGACCTACTTGATGAGAAATGCACAATAACACTCAACAATATTTAAGCATATCAAAACTAACTCAAAGGCCACTATAATCAATGTGTTAAGTATATAAAATTTGAACTTGCTGAAATTATTATTAAATAAAACCAAAAGAATACCATGATTGAGAAGAAGCATAAAGGGAAATTCAAACCAAACCAGATAGGGCCTTTCATTATTAGTGTAGATTATGGATCAATAGCATATAGGCTTGCCACACTAGATAGAGATGAATTTCTTGAGCTGATGAATATTATTCATCTCAAGTGATACTATGCTTGAGTGCTAAGGTCTATTATCTATACGGACCATTTCAGCTATGCCATTTTATCACTGCTCTTCTTTGTATAAATGCCATCCTTATTTATTCTTTTCATTGTATCCACTTTCCACTTCCATTCTATCAACCCAGTGTGTTTTAAAGCCTAACCCATTTAACCTTGGTTTATTGCCATTCATTAAATAGTTTTAACATCAAGGTATCTACTTAGTTTCATCATTTGGTTTAAGTACTTTAAACATAGATCATATTTTGGAATAGTGTGATAGAAGTTTTGGTAGTTGCATCCTTCATTTGTTATTCCTTTCTTACCACCAATCTTGCTACTAATTATAACCACCTTTGTAAAAATTAGTAACATTGATCTATGCCATTATTTCCTAGTTATAACCATATATGGGAAAACTAGGGGTAACATTAAGCCTTGACATACCAACTTGCCACTTCCTATGTCATACTATGCCATTTTACTAATTGTGCCTATTTTGTTTGAATTGACTGCTACACTAGTTGAGTTCTTCCATTGTAAAGGTAGAATTATAATGACTTAAGGTCCTATTATGGGACTATGTAGGTAGCAATCGATACTTTTTGAGGTTAACTCAGTCACCCTAAGCCATGCTCTCACTATTTTTCAAGCAACTGAAGCCATGCTCTCACTATTTTGTGAGTAACCTTAGTTTAAATTCTCTCACCATTTTTCTAGCTTGAACTATTTAAGTGTCTCGTCATTCTTGATCGAGTTGAGATACTTCAAAAATTTCCAAAAACATTTGAAAAATCATTAGAAAAAAATAAAAACATTGACCATTTCTTTGCCTTGAATATTCTAGGAACCCTTAATAAGTTAGAAGCAAATCACTTGTCATTTAGTTTCCCCATCATTTTTGGCCTTTTTATCTCACACACTTGCCATTTTTTAAGACGATTCCTCTTCTTGTATCACATCCATTCTATTTTTTTCATCATTTATCACATTCTTCCTATTCTATGGGAGAACTACATTTACCTTAACAAAATTTATTGGATATCACATCCATGAAACTATGTAGGCAACATCCACTTGCCTAGTGCATATGGAGACAGCTCGACTACCCCTTTCCTTTTTTTATATTCCCCCATTTTGTTTATTTGTTAAGTTTTCATCTATTGTTTAGGGGCAATGTTCATATGGTTTCTATTATGTTGTTTGTTTGTTTATCTCTACTTATTTTATTTTGTTTGTCTACCTATTTGTTTACTTTCAGCACTGTTACCTTGATTCAGTTTATGTGTGTTCATTGGGTGATTCCTTGCCCACACTTATACTCAAATCCATCCATATTCATATTTTTACATTGTCATCATGGTTTATATCATTCGTGAATTATTTTATATTGAGAATTGGATTATGAGAGTCAGTCCTCATGTATATTTTGGCCAAGTCTTTATGGTGTTCTATCATGAAGCCTACCATCACATGCTACAACAAACCTTAGCTTCAAGAAGTCTATTCAAAAATGGTGTCATCTCTTTGGCACTGACATCCTAATTCACTCCCAAAATTATCTCAAAAATAGTAATTAACCATGAAATAATTTCAACCTTTATTAGTTCAGATGAGCATCTCCTTATTAGTAGTTTATTCTAATTCATCACTACCCTTTGTGTTAAGTTATCATCATCATTGACCAAGTTTATCCTATTTATCATAATCATGGTATAATGATTATAACCACCTATGGTAAAATCATTTCCCATCATCCCACCTGCATTTCTTAATGATTATATCCACCTTTGGGTAAATTATTGTGTTATCATACCATGTCGCCACTATCAGGGTAAAATGATTATAAACACCTTTGGGAAAACCATTGTACACCATTCCATTTTAATTATCAATTACTTTGACTACTTTTTCAATATCATTGTGTTTTCACCCCATCATCCTTCCTTTTGTTGGTCCCCTCGTTTCACTTCTTTCTTTTTGAGGGACCATTTGCCGACCTACTTGTGCCAATCATTCCCTCGAGGGAGTATCATATAGTTAATTTATAATCATTATAGTTGTAGGAATACATGACCTTTTCATTCTTTGATAAAATTTTACTATGATTATAACTTGTAATGCCTTCCCAAATAGGGGCAAACTATAGACACCTAAATCTGGCCACTGGTAACCTCCAACCAAGATTTTGGTTAATGTCTATCCAAAATGCACAATTTGGCCTAAAAACACTAAAATGTGATAAATGATGTGAAACTAACATATTCAAGTGCTTATTTTGGCTAGGGTATCCTTAAATAAGGTAATGTAATTTGTGGGCCAACTAACTTTGATCAGATCATTTTGAGTTAAAATGCTAATTTTGCACCTAGGTGCTCTAGATTGCTCTTTCCTATCAAATATCTTACACAAGATGTGTGCCTTTGTTATCTTTTTTTGGTAACATCCTAAATTTAAATATGGTTATAATGCATCTGACATTGACTTCCAATTCTAATCCAGTCAAATTTTGGATCAATAATAGGGTATTTTGATCAATTTGGGTAATTTATGCACAAACTACTTAATCATGCTTAAGATCTAATTAACCCAAATTAGAGCCTAATTAATAATTCCATGGAAATTTGTTGAATAATTTGTTTTAAAAGTGAATATTGAATATCTGCATCATCAGGTGACCTCATTTCTTGGGAAGACATCCCTAGGCCATAAATGCCACAAATATCAGGATTCATGCCTCCCATGCCTCATCAAAGCCCTCCATGCCTCTTAATTTATCTTCTATCCCAAATATTTATGAGCCTATTTATCAATTTTAATTGAATAATTGGATTAATCCTTAGCCACACATCTCAATCTCAAGATGGACGGTTCAGGTTGATTTTATCCATTTGCAAAAATCTATAAATAGAGAAGCCATGAACACCATTTCTAAGATATTTTGGTGTAAAGTTATAATGAAAAAATACCTTCAAGAAGACATTAAAACTATTTTTACCATGCCAAATTTATTCCATGCCAAGCCAAGCCACAAGCCAAAGGTGCCAAGGAGAGATGGAGGTATCCAAGCTTCCATTGCCAAGGACTTCATGGGCACAAGCCAACCAAGCCACTACTACAAAGGCATTTGGAGCATCCAAGGAAGTTGAAGGAATTCTTGTGTTTTATTGATTAATTTTTCATTGTTTTTGTCATTTTTTTTATTACCAAGCTCTCCCTAGTGTCTAATCCTATATATGTTATTCTATTAGTGTGTTTTTTTCATTTTGTTTTCATTTTAGAACTAACACCATACTAACCATCCTCTCTTGAGTCAAATTCCTAGATCACATAATTCAGTATTGTAATGTGTTTTTATAATTATAAATATAAAATATTTCAAATTTGGTAATTTTCAAATCAAATTGGTAGGTAGTTTAATTACAATATAGCCTTTGTATATATATGGACCTCTTGATTTTGAATTAGGATCTAGTGACATGCAAAACACTGAAAATAAGATGGGAAAAGAGGGTTAAACAAATGATCACAAGGGAAAATATATGTAAAAGGATAAAAATATAATCATGGATATATTCATCATATTTAGACATTAGCATCGGTGCTAGTGTCCAAAATGAGCATAAGTGTCTAGGGGCTAAAAACATATAGAAGAAAGGAATAATAAGTAGGGATATGATGCATGTGCATCATTTTTAAACTTTAATTTCATTTATTATATGTCTTATGATGTCCTATGAGTCTTATTTATTCAATAAAAAGGTCAAATCATGTTTTAATAGTGTTTTAGAGGTCAACTGATTGTGCTTTTGGAGTTTCCCACCAAAAAGTAAATTCAAAATTTTAACTAGATTTTGAAGTGTTTGAAGGCCTTAGGCAAGTTATATGGGTGATATAACATATATTAAGAGTTATTATAATGTATGTTAAGTTTAAAAATAATATTACATTGATACTTTTCGTGTACATGTGTTTAAATCGAGACAATGAGCCCCAACATAGTAAAAAAACTAAAGAAGATATGTTGTCGAGTCCTTTGAGGACTATTGAGAGATGTTTGGAGGGTTGTTATGTGCATAATAATATTATATAATATTTAAAATCCTAATAAAATTTTAAAAAATAGAGTAGGATAAAAATAAAATAATAAAAAGGATTAAAAACTATCAAATTTAAGTTGTTCAAGTGTGGAAGGAGTCTTGTGAGTTGCAACGGGTTTGTATCTTACTAAGAAGAAAGATTAAATAAAATAAAGAATTTTATGATAATTTAAATTGTGTAATAGAATTATTTTATGTGTTTATACTTGTTTTAATGCTTATAATTACTTACATGATGATAGAATAACCCTTAAGCCTTTAAAATCTCTTAAAAACCCTATTTTCTCAACACAGTCATCTGAACAAAGATATTTTTAGTGACAGAGGTTTTTTTGAATCAATTTGATTATGGGAATATTTATAAATATATATAAGTAATTGTTTCTAATTTTTTTAACCTTTTAAACTAGGACTAGCTCGAGACATTGAATTTAGAAGGCTCTCGACCTGTGTAGGATTAGTAAAACCTTGCCTAGGGTTTCATTAGTAAACTTTGAATATAATTTTTTTTACATAAGAAATTTAATAATTTTTGTATGAATGTGAAATTTAATGTTTTATATCATATTTTCTTAGTTTTGAGTCATTTTAAATGGTAAAGCTCATGTTATAATTGATTGTGTTTTAAGACGTATTTTTAGGCCTTAAAAAGGGGTAATTTGCATTTTATTAATCTTAAAAGTTGGGTAAATATTTGAGATTTTTTTATAAACATTATAAATTGAAATTTAACATTAAAATACCATTTTAAATTTTTATTCAATTTTGAGCTAGTCTAAAGCCTTGAGAACCCACTTTAGGCATTGTAGTCTTTTTAGTCATTTGATGCCTTTCAGTCTTGAACAAGTAAGATTCCCTAATAATTACATTGATTTTAATTAGTGGAGTTTTATGATAGTATCAATAGGTGATAAGAGTGATCAAAATGTTGTAAATGTTTAAAAATCTAAGAAGAATCTTGTAGCCTAAAAGTCCCATTTACACTAAATCTTAATTTTAGTATGTAAAGGACCTCAATTATTTTGAAATTGATTTTTTTCACATTGAAAGGGACCTAAATAAACTTGGTAATTATTAATTAGATTCATTGAAATTATTAACCCCAAAATAACATGATAAAACAAAGAAAGGCCTTATTGTAGTGTCTTGTATTGAGATGAATGTTATTGAAGTAGTCAAACAACCAGGGTTGTGATATTTGTCAAGTGAGTTTTTAGGATCTTAAAAAAATGATGTAATATTTATTAAACATAATAGGAGATGATGTAATGAGTTTATACAATTTCACACATACAAGTCAATGTCTTATATAAATTGCATGATCTAGTTGTTGTTTATCATAAAAAAATTCAAAGACTAGTTTGGTGTCAGAACATTGAGAGTGACATTAGGATCCCTAGCATACATTGGATGAAGAGTAATAAAATAACATATAGGACAAATGGAAAGATAAATCAAGTGAAATAATATGGAAATTAATAGGTTCACAGGAGGCCATGTCACTAGATATCTAATCCTTAGTCAAGAGATTTATACATGCAAAGAGGCTATAAACACATAATGCAAAATTATGATTCTATCAAATATGTGTGTATACATTCTGCCCCCACTTTTATATAGTATTGAATCAAAACTTAAATTACTAGTTTAAAGGAAAATAAAAATGCATACCATGGTGTGGATAACACACCTTATCTTTTTTTGATATTTCTTTGAATCTTTCATTTGAACATTACCTAAAACTAAAAGCATGCCAAAAAGAAATCATCATATATTATTTATATGTAATAAATAATAAAAATTATAATACACCTATGTATGGGTCATGTAGCAATGGTTTTGGAGTACTAAAAACTAGAGAAGTAGATAGGGGGATTGAAACCTCATCCCTCTTCTAGCCATGAAGATTAAATAAACTTATAATTTGTAAATTGGGTTGCATCATGGTGATGATATACATATAATATAGAGAGTTTGGAGGTGATCATGCCCCCAACTCAGAATAGAAAGACTAGTGCTTTAAATATCTAGAGTATCATTTCCTAACCATCAAAACTTGAGTGTAAACATATATAAATTGGTATAGGATGAGTGATGTAATAAATCTCACCCAAAATTTTGGTGATACTAGATGATTTAATCATACTAATATAACAAAAAATAGCCAACCACTACACATGGGTAAGGCTCAATACAATCTATAAATGTACATCCTAGTGGGTGATGATGATAACTAAGAGTGTTATGAAATCTAAAATTGATTTGGATTTTGTAATATTAGGTGCACATTCCATAGCATATGTACCTTTAATATGTCTCTTGATAAAACTACGTATATAAATGGTACCAATGTACAAAATTCTACCATAATTGTGAATTTGAATCATACATCTATGTATTGTTTGCTAATTTTGAATTTTGTGCAAGTGTGGGTACCCTGTTACCATAACATGCCCCTAATATATATGGATAAATTTGAAAGATGATATAAGTGCTAATTTGGAGGACATGTTCTCAATACATGCCCCCACTAAATCTAGATATGTTGAATATTGAACAAATATGGAGAACATGATTCCAAAGCATGCCCCCATTAAATCTAGAGAATGTGTAAATTGTAATTAAATGTGAACATGTTTGTAAAAATGCCCATACTAATATTCCCCCCTTTTGGTAGGATGGGATATAGTACCTACTAGTCATATCCACACAAAGGGAAAAGGTGATAATTTATTTGACACAAGGACTAAGTTGTATTTTGGTAGTATTGGTGGCAGTAATTTATAACATTATTTTTGTAATACCTAAAATCTAGTTTAATATCTATGTTTAGGATTATTTAAGTGATTTTTGGTAATGGTTGAAAATTTGGTGTAATATGAAAGGGCTTTTTTTTTATATAAATGCAATTCACTTTAAATTTAGACCATCGGTGCTCAAAATATGCACGTTTGAATTTTGTGTAAAATTTGTATATTATGTACTTTGAATAGAAATTTGAAGTCATTTGAATTTTTAAATTTTTTAAAATTTGAGATTTGAGTAGAAGAGAACCATGCCACATGGTAGATAACCTCAAACAGTGTGATTTTACTTACTTTGGATAGTTCTATCCGACCAAGATTTTTTTGAATTGGTAAGTAGGTTTAGTTGTCAATTTACTAGTAATTTTTTATTTTTTTTATTTTTTTATTTTGTACATGATTTTTAATTTCTAAGTGGATTGATGGACACCTAGATCAATTTATAGCACACTTTCATCATTAATGTGATGTTAGTGTTTGAGATCAAATGCAAGCATCTGATGTTACCATTCTATGTTGATGTTAGTGCCTAACACTATTATTCTACATTAATGCTAGCATCTAACATTATTATCTTTTTATTTTGTGAATATTTTATTATAACCTGTATATTTTTGAACTAAAATGTGATTTTTAATGAGTATTCATTTTGTGTTTTTGGTTATGTAAGGATATACATATTAAGGAGTTTTAGCATGATAGACAATTTTCTAGCCTGACAAAGTTGGGTCTATGTAACATCCCCATCAAGATCTAACTAGAAATATGTAATTTTTTAAAAATAGACCCATATAAAAAATTATAATAACTCTTGAGAGTCTAATATAGATCATAAAATTAATCATGTGCTAATCATGAAAATAATTAATATTACAATATAAAATACAGATCTCTAATATCATGTGAGAATGACAACTCAATATAGAAAGTAATTATAACATTTTAAACTCAACTTATGTAAATACAAAAATACCACTATTAATGTGCATCAATGCATAATTAAAAATCTTTATGACTAATAATAAGTATAATATAATACAATGTACAAATAAGATACTTGGCTACCCCAAAGTACAGTCCTGAATTTCAAGTATATGTGGCAATCTCAAGTGTCATCTCGATAAGCAGTACTATTATGGGGAGGGAGAGCATCATCAAAGTGATTTTCCACACCAACAAATAACCAATTATCCCCTATACTAATCCCATTAGGGAATGACCCTCGCCTTCACAGATGTGTAGATAGTGAAGATGCAAGAATCTAGAGAGACTAACAAGTACCCATATGATGTATGATTTATAACTAACTAAACATGCAGTGTATAATATAAAACTCAATATATTATAAGATATCACACATACATGAAAATAATACTCATGAAATTATAATGTCTCACTAAACATACTTTTGCCCAAAGTTTTACAAAAATTAATATAAAATTGATCTATAGATCTATCAATTTTATGCACACCACTTGATCAGACTACCTTCATCTAACATTGTGATGTCAGTAAGCTAGTGAAGTCCATATCATTCCTTAATATGAATTAGTAATGAAAAATTTTCAAATAAAATTTAACCACAATATTTAAAAACTTACATCGTACTAGCAAATACATCACATGACACATTATACACAAGAGTAATAACAACATACATTTAGTACGTCAAACATGTGCATAAATATGTCTTTAAGATTTATCCTATATTATAAATAATGATTAAAAATATACAACTTCGGTAAACATAAAATTTAACTATATAATTTAAATAATATAATTAGTTTCTAGTTATCTACACCCTATGGCAACCCATATTACCACAATCTAGTGTTCTTAGAATTATCTACCAGTTTTCCATAATCAATCATATGAAGTAGTTTTAAATACACAAAAATACAAGTGTTATACAAGTAGCTACATATAAAAATTCAATTCATCATTCCCATAGAACATAATAACATACCAACACAACATTATCTAAAATCTCAAGTTTGCATGCATACACAAGTCTTACCAACTGTAACAACACATGTTATCCATAGAAATAATAAGTATGTATGTAATAAACACTCAAATGTATACATGAGTTAGGCATAATAACTACAATAAGTACCAACCAAGTACAACATACTTTTATACTATAGAACCCCATGATATCCCATACTATCATAGGTTCCTAACTACATAACAACACATAACCGAAATTTTGATTTCAGGAATTAAAAGATCACAAACATAACATCAATCAAGTGTTTATGGGATTTTACCACTTGGGTATAGCTTAAGTTTTAAACCACTTACCAGCATTCAAAATAATATAACATATAGATATGCATCATGATGAACTATTATATTATAGGTATAATCAAACACCGTCATAACATGTACTGCTCACAAGTACTAACAATTGATCAATCAATTGTAGAGAAATAGAGAATTTCATAAACCCATTAAAACATTCATTTAAACATCTTGTTCTGTTTTCTGAAATACTATTTTTAAAATAGTTATAGTTTTGGTTCCTTAAAAAATGTGATGATTAGATAATATCATAATTATATTTATGACTTAGGCCCATGATCCATCACAATCATTTTCATTATGCACTTATATTGTATAATTAAATCCTTATATAAATATAAATATGTTTTTAGCATAATTTGTATTACACTAATCGAATGGTCACTCTTATTTAAGAGATCCATTAATCACAAATATAGGCACACTACCTAATAATATATATAATGTTATAAATATGAGAAAATGAATCATCAGACGAATATATTTCAGTGATATATTGGATATAGATAAAGATAGAGAGGGTCCTTCTTGGTTAATGAAATATTATTGGCAAGCTATTATTAATCCTAATAATTTTTTTATAGTATTAAGGGTAAGTAAATTTACTCAAGGGAGTAGTAGTTTCTCAATTCTCAGGTCCTATGACCCATTGTTTTGTATCTATTAGAAAATCCTAAGGGCATACAACCTGGTACACCCAATTACTATGGCCATCTATGCATATTATTCTAAGATATGCAATGCTACAGAATCATAAGTGAGGAACTTTATTTTATACTACATATCATCAATGCTCTTAATTTAATTTCAATTTTCTCTAATTTCAATTTTCCTTTACCTATTTAGGATTACATATTCATGCTTCATACTACATAATATTTCATATTAGTAAACTTGACCCTACGCAAGTTGTTTCATAGTGAACTAGGTTGTATTATTTATTGATTATCTAGAGATATCATTATCATATTCACATTTAATGTTGTTTACTATATTGATAAAACACACACAAGACACTCAATATTAAAATCATCAAGACCATGTAACTATGACATCAATCTCTTAATAAAAATCCCCTTACTATTCACCATATCACATGTGATGTCATTTGTTGTGGATAGAGAGATTAATAAGGCCTGACCTTGGCTTCATAATAGACATTTGTTTTCATCCAAAAGCTACATATGGAAATGAACTTAAGTTTAATAATAAGTAATTTTTAATAAATTTAATATTATCACATGACATCCATATATAATAATTTGAGCTTCCAGCTTTTATATAAGACACATGGTACCTACAGAAAATTTTTAATGTACATGGCTAAAGACATCAAAACTTTAGTGATTTATCCCAAAAGAATGTTCATTTTAATAAGGTCAAGGTGATGCCAAACTATATAAATCTATCTCATTAATTTTAAGGTGTTCTCAAATAAAAAACTAGAAATAAATTAAATCACACATGTGAAAATTCATATTTATCATATATGTATTAAATTGCCAAGAATTTATTAATGGCCATGATTTTGCACTATCATTTTACATAAATATGGATAGTGTAATTACAATTTGCTTTAGCTTGAACATATCGATTCAAAATTATTCATGTAATATCGCTTTAATTTAAACATAGATGATTATTAATATTAATTCAGTGATATTACATAAGCTACTCCAATATCAACTATGTTTAGATAATTAAATACCCCATTTTACATAAATGCGGTCGATAAAATTAATAATCGATTTAGCTTAGCCTATGCATGTTTTAGAGAATTGACTTAAGCATACTATAGGAAATAATAGAGCTATAATGATTTAATTGGTGGAGTGGCTTTACAAAAATAGACAAAGCATGGATAACTAATTATGGTAACACCTAGCACTAAGTAGGGATTTCACAATAATGGTTATCTTCCTTGATTAGACTAAAATAACCATCGATTTCCCAAATATAGAATCACCCATTAACATTGATGCCTCTTCTATGTCAAGTAGGCTAAGGGGAGGGCATGGGGCGATGCCATTCAATGGAAAAGCCTATTCAAATAGGTCTAATAATATCACTATTTTTTTAAACATTAAAATAGTTGATATAGTTCAATACAAATTTATACAAGTATATTAATATATAGTTCACACACACACACACACACACAATATATATATATATATATATATATATATATATATATATATATATATATATATATATATACAGCTTATTATAACTATTGATATGTAAATGGTATAATATTATTTGTATAACCAACCATGTGAATAGCCATAAAATTATTAATAATATATTAAACCAAATAATATAGAATTTATCTACATTTTTAATTATATATTTTCTAAATACTCTTTGTAATAATTGACACCAGGTTTCCGTAAACAAAGTACCTACTAAATTTAGATAACTTACTATTGTATAGTTACTAATCATTGTGCTATATATGAATATAAGGTTTGATATCTATTTAAAATTACCTTTCTATCTAAGATCATTGATTTTAAGTAAACACTAATACTTGAAACAACCAAACATTTATAATATTCATGATAAATAAATTAGTTTCAATGCCTACCTAGTAATCAGTATTATTTTTCTCTTTTTTTATGTCCTTGCTTCACTTCCATGTTCCACTCATCCCCTCATCTCTTCTCCAATGAATATCCCCCCAATTCCCATTCAAATCTTGCCTTTAAATAAAATAGACACTTGATTTCTATTCCTTTTTTTTTTTTTGGTTTTTGTTTTCCTTTTTTTAAAGATCTTTTAGTATTATCTATTTTTTTAAAAGCATGATTTTCTTTTATTTCTTTTTGCTTTTACTAATTTTAAGACATATGTAAGAGCTAAAAAATAATATTATTATTTAGCTAATGTAATACACATTACAAAGGATATTATATAGCCATGAAAGTAGTTCAAACAACCTCCAATAAAATAGCATAAAACCATAACCAAATAACCCAAAATAAGTCTATGGGTGAAATAATAATAAAAATAATTAACAAACTCGTATTTAGATTTATTTACCCTATGGTGAATTAATCACCATAAAATATTATATAACATTATCCCCCTTAATTCAACATAGTTTGAAGTGAACAGGAGAGAAATTTTCTAAATGCCTCAAATTTGTCATGTGCAAGTGACTTGGTGAAAACATCTACACGTTGTTCTTCTATCAAGAAATACTAGAGATGGATGTTGTGTTATTGTACATGTTCATGAATGAAATTAACTTGTACCTCAATGTGTTTTATGCATTCATGAAATATTGGATTACAAATGAGTTTGAGAACACCCTCATTGTCACAGTGTAGGATGGTAGGTGTCTTTTATGGTACTCCCAACCTTCTAGTATGTGATGTAACCATATCACCTCAAAAACAAATCATCTTAAAGCATGATATTCTACTTCAATATAAGATCAAGAAACAAAGTTTTGTTTTTTTATACCTTAGGATATAGGACCAAATCCTAAAAAGAACACATATTTGGAAGTGAATTTTCTATCATCAATATTTCCTACATGATCTGAGTCAGAATATCATGTTAAGAATAAATTTTCATTCTTATTATATTCTAGGTTGAAGTCCATTGTACCCTTGATATATCTTAGTATTCATTTTAATGATTTCTAGTGAGACATCTTTGTCTCCGACATGAACCTTGAAAGATTGCTAACTACATAGTTGATGTCTGACCTAATATATGTTAAGTAAATAAGACTCCAAAGTAATTGCTAATAGAGAGTTGTATTTACTTGTGGTGATGGATCTATATGAGACAACTGAAGCCTTGTTTCCATAGGTGTAATAATTAAATTATTGTCCATCATCCTAAATTTATTGAGCATTATCTTGGCATATTTTATATAGGACACAAAGATCTGGTGTTCATTTTGCCATACATATAATCCAATACAATAATGTAGAATATTGAGATCTATCATGTGAAATGATTG
This sequence comes from Torreya grandis, assembly GCA_037957365.1. Classification (NCBI taxonomy): domain Eukaryota; kingdom Viridiplantae; phylum Streptophyta; class Pinopsida; order Cupressales; family Taxaceae; genus Torreya; species Torreya grandis. Next base: position 2,020,475 of record JARHVA010000104.1, read on the forward strand.
ATTAAGATCTTTCTTAGTTGCATCTATCATCTCCACTAAACTACTAGGGATGACTATATCATCGACATATACTATAAAAATTACAATCTCTCCCCCTTGCTATTTTAGGTAGAGATTTGGATCATAGGGACATCTATGGAGTCCATGTTGGATGAGATGTTCATTGATATTTATGTACCAAGCTTGAGGAGATTGTTTGAGACCATAAAAATATTTTATTATTTTAAATACTTTTCCTTCATTACCAGGTGAGACAAAACTTGTTGGTTGTGTCATGTAAACTTCTTGTAGATCTCTATTGAGAAAGGTACTTTTTACATCCATTTGGTGGATCTCCCATCTAAATTGTATAGCCAAATAAAATATCATTCTAATCATTTTGATCTTGGCCATAGGAGCAAATGTCTCCTCATAATATATTCCTTCCTTCTGTGCATAACACTTTCCTACAAGTCATGATTTGGGCTTGTCAATAATACCATTTGCTTTTTATTTTATTTTATAGACCGATTATTAGTTGATTGGCTTCTTCCTTGGTGGAAGATCTTCAAGCTACCATGTTTTGTGTTTCATCAGTGATTAATATTCTACATCCATGGCATCCTTTCAAGGTTCAGACTCTAGGGCTTCCTAAACTATCAAGGGATCTATTGATTCTACAAATTTTCTCATTAGGGCCAAATTGACCTCATCTTGAGTCATGTTACAAGTCCTTGGCCTAATAGTCAATGTGTTTGGAAATCTATCTAGTTTAGCATATCTTAATGTACTTGTATACCATCTAGGCATACATTACACTATTCTTATGGGTTGATCTGTATTAATTGACTAATCATCCTCATCATTAATAGCACCTTTAGTGTGGTTATAACCTTCTAAGTTATCTAGAAGTCTGATTATTGAATCCTATGAGTTTGTGGAAGACAAAATAGTTTTAATTTTCTCATCAAAATCAACATCCCTTCTAATGGATATCTTCTTTATTTTAGGGTCCATCAATTTGTAGGATAATAAATCTTCACTATACCTTAAGAAGATATAAGGCATGGATCTAGTATCTATTTTCTTTCTCTTCTTTTTAGGAATATGCATATAATATTTACATCCAAAAAATTAAAGATGAGCAATGAAAGGTTTATGTCCTATCCAAGATTCATGTGGAGTCATATTATGAAGAGCTATAAAGGGTGACTTGTTTAACAAATAGACTATTTTTTTCATTGCTTCTACCTAATATGTACTTGCCAAACCTAAATATTTAATCATGTTATGCACCATTTCCATGATAGTTTAGTTTCATCATTATAAAACACCATTCTACTATGGAGTGTATGGTGGAGTCATTTTTTGATGAATGCCATGTTCTTTCAAATTATCAAAAAATGCTTTACTGGTGAATTCTCCCCCTTGATCTAAGTAAAGAGCCTTGATTTTATGACTAATTTCAGTTTCAACTATTAATTTGAACTCTTTGAAAGAATTTTAAGCTTGGTCTTTTATCTTGAGACAATAGACCCACATCTTGCATGAGTATTCATCAACAAAGAGCATGAAATATTAAAACCCATAGTGATTGGATCTCATGGGGTTGAAAATATCAGTATCCACCATATTAAGGTTACCAGATGCACTTGAGGAACTTTGACCAAAATATGTTTGATGCTATTTCCCTACTAGACAACTAGTGCAGAGATCTATATTTTTCTTCAACTAAGGAAGTTCATAGACCATGTTCTGATTGTTAAGTTCTTTGATGTATCCAAAATTGACATGACCATATCCATAATGCCATAGATTGGTTGAGTCTAAATCTTGAGCTATAAGTTCTTTATTTTTTAATTGAACAAAGTCAATTTGGAACATTTTTCCAACTCTTGAGGCTCGTGCAATAATTCTTGAGAATTTTGACTTATATTTGATCAAACACATCTTTTTACCACTTTTGTAATCAAAGTCAACTTTGAGGTTGTGGTTAAGTAGCTAAGTAACTAATATAAGATTCTTTATGAGTCTTAAGACATATAGGACATCTGAGATTTTACAATCATGTCATCCAAGTGGTAAGGAAATATTACCAATGCCTTGAACTCAGTAGGATGAATCATCACCCAAAGAGACATGATTTTTCAAGGAAGTCCCATTCATGCTATAGAACCAATCTTATATTCTAATCATATGTCAAGTTGTACCTAAATAAACATACCAAATAGAACTTTATGATGTTGGTTCATCATAAGATTATGTAGCATGTAAAAATTCCTCATTGGAGTGGGTGTCTTCCCATTCAATAATGTTGCCTTGTTGATTGGATTTCTTATTCCAATGCCCTTTTTTATCCCTATTCTTTATGGGGATGGGATGATTATTGGTGACTGGGCTTCTTATTTCTTGAATATCCCTATGTAAATGAGTTATACCGATAATTATTTAGCTGATGGCCTATTTTTCCACATATAAGGCAAACTTTTTGTTGTTTTTCCCCCTATGAGTGACGTTGTTGACCTTGCTTTGGTTTAGAAGACTTAATCTACTTTTTTTGTTGATTAGAGGCAAGAGAATGTTCTTTTGATTCTTCTTCTGTATGCATTGAATCTTCTTATTAAAATATATTTACCAACTTGTCAAAATATGGTTTCTATTTGGTGACTATCAAAGTAGTCACAAAGATCATGTAGGAGGGTGGTAGTGCTCTCAGGATCATAGGTACAAGAGATGCATCTGACACTGTTTCACCCAATGCTTGGAGCAAGGCCCTCAGGGTTGCAACATGGTGAAGAAAATATTCCACTTTTTCATTGGAATTCAATTTGTGGGAATGAAGTTGACTCTACAAATTAAGAATGGTTCCTTCATTTTTGGCCTCATAGACTATCAAGAGTTTATTCCAAGCATCTTTTATTGTTGTGGCCTCACAGATATGAGGTTGTACCTCATCTAATACTTCAAACATGATTATCAACTTTTCCTTCTAATTGGATTTTTCAAACTTATTTTGATGATCAACATTAGTAGCATGTCAGGTAAAAGTACCATTAACAATGGGCCAAATGTCTTCAAAATTTAAATGTATCTTGATTTTAGTTTTCCAAGTGGCATAGTTATCATTGTGAAGAAGTTGTGAGTCTATTAACAAGAATTTTGGCCCATTTTTAGCCATTGTGTAGAATATAACCAAAGGTGATGGATTGGTTCCTTATCACTCTAGGTATTAAGGTCTTCCTTTTTATATATCATCAATCCATTATATAAGACCTTTCTTTATACACACCCTTCCTTTATACCCATCGGTACGTGGAAGAAGTTTGTCCTTTTTATATACCTGATGGTATGTGAAAGAAGCATAAATGACATGAAAGATTCTAATGTGTGGTACTTATATAGTATTAAAAAGGGTTCATTTAATCACTAGCACCTACTTAGATGGATTTATGTATACGTGTACATAAACTCACTATATACTTGGAAATACCATCAGTTAGAATTTATGCCCTTTAATTGAAATGAATGAGTAGATGAAGGGAATGCTATGAGTGAATTAACCTTATTTATCTCTAATGATTTAAAGGGATGATGCCTATATGTCATTATTGTAGCTATGTTAAGTTATGGATGTAGTAACTCAAGCGTAATTGATTTACTCATAAACATGAGTCAGAGGTAGTGCTTATACCCAACACTATGATTGAGTTTTAAAAACTCATTATTTTGTACAATTTTACAATACAATTTACAATATAAATTTAAAATTTACAATGCTTGTAAAAATAAAAAAATGCACTTTTCTTTTTTTTTCTCATTTTTTAGGCTCTTTGACCTCTTTTTGGCAAAAAAATCACTCTTTTTACTTTGCTTTTCCCCCATTTTTTTGTTTTAATTTTTTTTAGTATATTTGTCACTAATTTAGTTAGTTATAACTAAATTTAGTAAAATGGAGAAAGTTGGATGGCTACTAAAAGTTTCTCTAAAAGATGTTTTTGGGGGATTTAAACCTCCCATCTCCTCTTTACCAAAACTAATACTCACCAACCCACCTAAGCATCAATACATGAATTAATTAGATAAAACTTGTATTTAAAGGCTTTAAATTTCTTTTTTTCAACTAAAACCACTATCTTTTGAATACCATGTGTTAGACAAACATGTGGTTTTGGAAAAATTTGCAGCAAAGAAAGAAAAATTTAGGCAGTTTTATCCAAAAACAAAGGTGGTTTTGAAGAAAAATGTAGCAAATAATATATTTTAAAGGTAGTTTTGGATAATTTAAGGGTGGTTTTTGAGATAAAGGCACCTAAAGCTTGTGAAATTATTATTTTTAATTTATATAAAATAAAAATAAAACCAACCTTATTCCAATGTTGCTCTTTGGTTATGAGACACTTTACTTTCTATTGTATGGATGCAGTGACTATCAAAATAAATATTATATTGATATGACCTCCTTTTTTATTTTTGTTTGCAGTTAAATGCTTTTAAATTCTCTTGGACTAATCTTCACTCTTTAAGAAGAGATATCAAGACATTTCAATAGGTAAAGGTGCCTTAGGATTGAGATTATTTGTGTGCTCAATAACACCACAAGGAGATCAGTGAGTCAAAAGACCAATAGGATGAATTAAAGGATCTCTCTCTCTCTCTCTCTCTCTCTCTCTCTCTCTCTCTCTCTCTCTCTCTCTCTCTCTCTCTCTCTCTCTCTCTCTCTCTCTCTCTCTCTCTCTCTCTCTCTCTCTCTCTCTCTCTCTCTCTTTTAATGACTTCTTTTAGGCCTCATGGCTTAGCATAGGAGAGACTTCTTCCTATATATATATATATATATATATATATATATATATATATATATATATATATATATATATATATATATATATATATATATCTTTCTCCAACTATACAACTTGATACAACCTATTGAAAAGATCTCTTTTTATTTGTAGCTTCTATGACTACTTTTTTTGGGTAACTATTTTGTCTACTATAGTCATGGAGTGCACAAGATTCTCCCAGGGTCAGATAAAATTTGAACTTGAATCAAGAGAGAAAGAGTTCCTCGAGGCTCTTCCTTTTATTGTCTCTCCCTGAATGCAAAAAATATTTCCTCCTACTCTAAAACCAAATGTAAGAGCTTGAAAATAATATTATTATTTAGCTAATGTAGTACACATTACAAAGGTTGTTATATATTCATGAAATTATTTCAAACAACCTCCAATAAAATAACATAGAGACATAACCAAATAACTTGGAATAAGTCTACAAGTGAAACAATAAACAAATTAATTAACAAACTCTTATTTAGAGTTATTTACCCTATGGTGAATTAATCACCATAAAATATTATCTAACAACATCTATTTGGTTTTTGTTTTTTCTAGATTTTTTATTTATTTTTCTTTCTTTTATAATTTCCATTTTTTTCCTTCTTTTTTTAAACAATTCCCTTTTTAAATTTTAATATGAAACCCCCCTTTCATATCATTTAATTACACTTCAATAATTTAATGATAAAATAACAACTCATATTATTTTAACTTTATTAAATTTTCCTTTATGTGTATTAATGACTCATTAGGCTAAGCATACATAAGGGAATTTATTTCTATAATTTTACCTATTCAGGCAATCATGGAAAATAATAATTTAAACAAACACCAAAAAAAAAAATTTAAAATGCATTTTCTACCATGACTAACTATTGTGGTGTGTGTAGGGTTTTGCTAGTTCTCTATTGACCTGTGATGTTTCCATCTAAAACATCATCTCTGAAGATGCTCTCCCTCTAATAAGCTCTAGGGAAGAATTCTACTACATCCACCTCATAACACACAGGTGATTAGATCTTTTCACATGATAATCATAATTAATATATAACTAAAATAATTTATGAAGATGCTTAAACTATAAACACATACATAAACTATTTCATAATAATAAATCATGTATTATCATCTAACTAAGTAACATTATATTATCTCAAAATAGCATAAATATTAATCTTAGTTAGAAATATAACCAATCTAAATTTGTTAATTGTAGATATCCATGTATAATTTAGCAAGTTGTCTAGTGAGGAATTGAAATATAACATCTTTCCCCCCTAAAGCTAGTCATCACCCCTAATGATGCTTATTCAAAGATAAGTTCTCAATCAAAAATATTTATTATCATACCAATAACATGATATACAATGTCAAACAAAGCAAATAAATAGAAAATTACTTATAGAACTCCCCTTAGTTCTTCCAAGTTGCACTATTTCTAGAGTATCGGTCCCATAAGACCCTATTCAATAACATCTCCCAATTAAGCAAACATGGTTATGAGTATTACTTAATTTAATTGATTCTATCATGACCACCCTTGGTTCTAGAATCATCAAGACAAGCCTATATACTATAGCATTAACAACTTTTGTTACCATGAAGGGTCTCACATGTCTTAGTGAAAGTTTTACTGACTTCCTAAGAGTACACAAGATTGTCATGCAAGCCAAAATAAATGACCAAGGCGAGTTCCAAAAAATATTCTATCCCTCAACACATCTCCCTAACCTAGAGAGTGTTTTTCTCATTCTGGAGAAAAGTAATTAAAGAATCTCGCAAGAATAATGTGTAGAAGTTAATACTATTAGTACTCTGCATAGCTTTGAATAAGTGTAATATGTCAATACTATCACTACTCCAAAAATATATTAACAAGTATGATGATGAACAGTAATGGTAAATATAATTATAATAAAATCATGGAATACTCATCCATATGGAATCTCTATCCATCATTCACATGTGTATGACCATACAACTAAATTTTATAAGTTTTGCCTATCAAATCCTAGATTTGACAAGTTCATCTATCGATCCAACTTAGTAATAATAATATAAGTTAATGTGAGGCTAAGTAGGATAACATATTATCACTTATAACTCACGTTCCCAATTTACCACTCTTCCTTTAGGTCTCCATGACCTAATGATCTCTAAAATGTGCACAGTAATTTTCAAAGAATCATAATTCTATGCTAATAAATCATAGAAAGTAATAATATGAACTAAATAATTTTAGATGTATCAACATACATATGAAATAAATCATATAATCTATTTGTAATTGTATTAAATTACCACTAGCCACACATAACTAGTATCATATTTAACAACTTAACATATTCTATTTTATTCATGATTAAGGGAAATAATGTTATAGCTAACATAACATGCATAGGTTGATAATTACACCATAATTTCATCTTTATAGAGGAATAAACAAAATAATAACTCATTACTTACTCACATAACAATTTAAAAGTTTATTCCAACCCCTAAATTAACAAGATGTTCTACACATCCTATACCCTACTTTTTCCCAATAAAAGGCATAAATTAACTCTTTCAAAGAAAAATGTTTAAAGTAAAAGGAGAGAAAATGTCAATATAATCATGAGTGTATAACATTATACTATTTATAATCAACTTATAATTCTTATTATAAAATTTAATATATAAATCAATGTTTTCCACCTCACATGGTCTTAAAAATCACAAGTTAGATCAATTATTAACTCTAAAGAGTCATTATTGAAAAGTAGAAAGCTATTATCTCAAAAACTCCTACTTACCCTCCCAAGGTAAAAAGGAAATACCACAACTCAATGTTTCCAAAACACTACCAACTTACCAACCATAAAAATGTGTCCATCCATCCAATATTAAAACTTCTCTCTCACCAAGGGTAGAAAACATTCTCCCACAAATTTCAAGGGAGTATAGTCAAATAAAATTCAGAAATAATTCCCATTTAAGAGAATACTTAATCAACATTATGCATATATGACTCCTTTCAACATCATCATAATAATGCCAAAAGAGAATAAGATGATAAAAAAATTCACCTATATGATAACTAAAAGAGATGACACTTCTTCCTAAACCACATATCTTAAGAGTACAAATTCCATAAACAAACTCTTAACACAAAGTAATTATCAAGAAATAAAAAAACACTCTACTAAGAATATTTCCACCACCCTAGGTGTTATTAAAAGGAAAAAATGTTCTTTACGAGATTTTCCACTCCTAAGATTTATAAATATAGACACAAAACTAAGGCACATAGATTTAAGAGAAGTATCTCAAGCTTATGTAACATTCATAAAACTCAAAACACCATGACAAAGATGACTTGATAATCAAGACAATCATAATCATACTTGAGGGGTCTGATCTAAGTGATCAAACTATGGTATAAAATTTTTGTTCATAACTCATGAACTATGTTATATACACATCTACCCAAGTCTCAAACATAACCATCACCATTGGGACACTCGATAAATCAATCTCCTAAACATCTCAAAGGGATACTCATGTTCTTAAGGGTACACACTCAATGTTCTACACACATTGTACGAATGCCACATAACTCCAATCATGGTGTAACATGGTTTTATACTATGATACCATAAGTCCAAATACAAGTATATAACTTCATGTCACTATGTTCACAAGATACAAAAACTCTAATGGACTCATTAGGTCTTAGAGTTTGAGCCACAACTCTGATACCACATGTAAAATTCCCATTGGGATCTAACAAAAAATATGTATTTTTAAAAAAATAAACCCATACACAAAATTAAACTACATCTTGAGAGTTTAACATAGATCATAAAATTAATCATGTGTAATCATGACAATAATTCATATTATAACATAAAATATAAATCTCTAATATCATGTAAGAATGACAACTCAACATAGAGAGTAATTATAACATTTTAAACTCAACTTATGTAAAGACACAAAAACTAATGTCAATGTGAATCAATATATAATTACAAATCTTCATGACTAATAATAAGTACAATATAATATAATCTACAAATAAGATACTTGGTTACCTCATATCACAATTCTCAAACTTCAAGTATTTGTGGCAATCTCAAGTATCGGCTCGATAAGTAGTACTATTGTGGGGAGGGAGAACATAATCTAAGTGATTTTATATGCCAACCATAGACCAAAAATCCCTCACACTAATATCATAAAGGAATGGCTCTCCCTTTCATGGATGGGTAGATATTGATGGTGTGAGAATCTAGAGAGACTAGCAAGTACCTGTGTGTTGAATGATTTTTAACTAACTAAACATGCATTATATCATAGAAAACTTGATATATTACAAGATATCACATACACATATAAATCATACTCATGAAATGATAATGTCTCATTAAACATACTTTGGCCTAAAGTTTTACAAATAGTAATATAAAATCAATCTATAGATCTATCAATTTCTTGCACACCAGTTGATCGGACTACCTTCATCTAACATTGTGATGCTAGTAAACTAGTGAAGTCCATCTCACTCCTTACTCTACATTATCAATTTATATTGTTCAAATACAATTCAACCACAAGATTCAATAACTTACATCCTACCAGAAAATGCATCACATGACACACTATACACGGGAGTAATAACAACATACATGTAGTCCATCAAACATATACATGAATCTTTCATTATGTTCAATCGTATACTATAAATAATGATTACAAATATAACACCTAGGTAAACATACAATTTAATTATATAATTCAAACAATATAATCAGTTTTTAGTTATCTACACCCTATGGCAACCCATATTACCACAGTCCAGTGTTCTAAGAATTATCTACCAATTTTTCATAATCAATCATATGAAGTAATTTAAAATACATGGAAATATAAGTGTTATACAAGAAGATACATATAAAAAAGCAAGTCATCATTCCCATGGAACACAATAACATACAAACACAACATTAGCTAAACTCTCAAGTTTACATGCACACATACATAAGTCTTACCAACTGTAACAACACACACTATCCATAGCAATAACTCATATGTATATAGTAAATAGTCAAATGTAAATATGATTTAAGCATAATAACTATAGTAACACTTGGGTAAAACATACTTTTATACTATATAACCCTATGATATCTCATACTATCATAGGTTCCTAACTACATAACAACACAACTAAAATTATGATTTCAAGAATTAAGTGATCACAAACATAATATCAATCAAGCATGTATGGGATTTTACCACATGAGTATACCCTAAGTTTTAGACCATTTACCATCATTTAAAACAACATAACATATAGGCGCACATCATGATGCACAATTATATGATAGGTATAATCAAACACCCTCATAACATGTACTATACACAATTACTAAAAATGGATCAATAAATTATAGAAAAACAAAGAATTTCATAAGATCATTTAAACATCTCATTCTATTCTCTGAAAAACTATTTTTTAAATGGTTATAATTTTGGTTCCTCTGAACATGTGATGATTAGATAATATCATACTTCTAGTTATGACTTAGGATCATGATCCACCATAGTCATTTTCATTATGCAATTATATTGTGTAATTAAATATTTATATAAATATAAATATGTTTTCAACATAATTTGTGTTGCACTAATTGAATGGTCACTCTTACTCAAGAGATCCATTAATCATAGATATAGGCACACTACCCAATATACCTATAATGTTATAAATATGAGAAAATGAATCATCAGATGAATATATTTCAGCAATAGATCGGATATAGATAAAGATAGAAAGGGTCCTTTTTGGTTAATGAAATATTATTGGCAAGCTATTATTAATCCTAATATTTTATTGTATTATTAAGGGTAAGTAATTTTACTCAAGGGAGTAGTAGTTTATCAATCGTCAGGTCCCATGACCTATTATTTTGTATCTTTTAAAAAATACTAAGGGCATATAAACCGGCATGCCCAATTCCTATGGCCATCTGTGCATATTATTCCAAGATATGCAATGCTACAGAATCATAAGTGATGAACTTTATTATATACTACATATCCTCAATGCTCTTAATTTGATTTCCATTTTTTATGAATTCAATTTTCCTTTACTTATTTAGGATTCTATCTTCAAGCTTCATATTACATAATATTTCATATTAGGAAACTTAACCCTATGCAAGTTGTTTCATAGTGAACCAGGTTGTAATATCTATTGATTATCCATAAATCACATTATCATAGTCACATTTAATATGGTCTAATACATTTCTAAAACACACACAAGACACTCAATATTCAAATCATCAAGACCATGTAACTATGACATCAATCTCTTAATAAAAATCCCCTAAATAATCACCATGTCATATGTCATGCCATCTATAGTGGACATAGAGATTAATAATGGCCCAACCTTGGCCTCATAAAGGACATCTATCTCCATCCATAAGCTACATATGGTGATGCCACTAAGTTTTATAAGGAACAATTTTTAATAAATTTAATATTATCACATGGATTATATATACAAGACTTTCAACTTCCATATTTTATATAAGACACATGGTGCCTAAGGAAAAATTTTAATCTACATAGCTAAAGACATCAACACTTTAGTGATTTATCCCAAAATAATGCTCAGTTTAAGAAAGTCAAGGTAGTGTAAAACTATATAAATCTAGATCATTAATATTAAGGCGTTCCCAAATAAAAATCTAGAAATAAATTAAATCACACATATGAAAATTCATATTTATCATATATGTATTGAATTACTAGGAATACATTAATTTCCATTCTTATGCACTATCATTTTACATAAATATGGCTAGTGTAATTCCAAATCACTTTAGCTTGAACATATCAATTGAACATTATTTATCTAATATCACTTAAACTTGAACATAGATGATTTTTAATATCAATTCATTGATATTACATAATCTACTCCATTATCAACTATGTTCAGCTAAGGAAATACTCCATTTTACATAAATATGGTTGATAAAGTTAAGAATCAATTCATCTTAGTCTATGTAGGTTTTAGATCATCACCTTCAACATACTGCAGGAAATAATAAAGCTACAATGATTTAATTGGTGGAGTGGCTTTACAAAAATATAGAAAGCATGGATAATTAATTATGGTGATGCCTGGCACCAAGTGGGGTGATTAGACTAAAAAAATAGCCATAAGTGTCCCAAATATAGAATCACCCATTAACAATGGTGCCTCTTGATAGTTGACTAAGCTGAGGGGAGGGCATGGGGTGATGCTATTCAATGGAAAATCCTATTCAAATTGGTCTAATAATATCCCTATTATTTTAAACATTGAAATAAATTATATAGTTCAATATACTATGATTTTAAAAAAAATATGACATATGATAATACATGTTGATATACAGTTCAATATAAATTTATGCAAGTATATTAATATATAGTTCACACGCACGCGCGCGCGCGCACACACACACACACACACACACACACACACACACACACACACACACACACACACACACACACATTCAATTTATTACAGCTATTAATATGTAAATGGTACAATACTATTTGTATAATTGACCATGTGAATAGCCATCAAATTATTGATAAGAGCTTGAACCAAATAATATAGAATGTTTCTACATTTTTAATTGTATATTTTTGAAATATTATTTGTAATAATTAACATCAGGTTTCCCTAAACAAAGTGTCAACTAAGTTTAGATAACTTATTGATGTATAGTTACTAATCATTGCACAATATATGATTGTAGGGTTTGTTGCCTATTTAACATTACCTTTGTATCTAAGATCCTTGAGTTTAAGTAAACACTAATACTCGAAACAACCCAACAATTATAATATTCATGATGAATAAATTAGTTTCAATGCCTACCTGGTAATCCGTATTGTTTCCTTTTTTTATATATCCTTGCTTCACTTCCACATTACACACCTCCCCTCCTCTCTTCTCTAATTCATATCCCCCTAATTCCCCTTCAACTCTTGCCTTTAAATAAAATAGACACTTGCTTTCTATTCCCATTTTTTTTTGGTTTTTGTTTTCCTTTTTTTTGAATATATTTTAATATTATATCTTTTTTTTAAAAGCACAATTTTCTTTTATTTATTTTTGTTTTTACTAATTTTAAGACATCTATTTTTTTTTTTAGATTTTTCTTTTATTTTTCTTTCTTTTCTAATTTCCATTTTTTTCCTTCTTTTTTTAAATAATTCCCTTTTTTAATTATGAAATTATGATTTCATATCATTTAATTACACTTCAATAATTTAATGATAAAATAATAACCCCTATTAATTTTACCTTTATTAAATTTGATTTTACGTTATTAATGACACATTAGGCTAATCACACACAAGGGAATTTATTTCTATAATTCTACCTACTTAGGCAATAATGGAAAACAACAATTTAAACAAACACCAAAAGCAATTATTCTAAAATGAATTTTATACCATGAATAACTATTGTGGTGTGTGCAAGGTTTCACTAGCTCTCTATCAACTTGTAATGTCTCTATCTATAGCATCCTCTCTAATGATGCTCTCTCTTTAGCATGTTTAAGGGAATAATTCTCTTGCATCCACCTCAAAACATACAGGTAATTAGATCTTTTCACATGATAACCATAGCAATATATAACTAAAATAATTCATTAATATGCTTAAAATATAAGCACTTACATAATCTAGTTCATAATAATAAATCATGTATTATCATCTAACTAAGTAACATTTTATTATCCTAAAATAGAATAAATATTAAGCTTAGTAAAAAAATATAACCAAATCTGAATTTGTTAGTTGTAGATATCCATAGATAATCTAACAAGTTGTCTGGCAAGGAATTTGGATGTAACATCCTTCCCTCTTAAATCTAGTCATCATCCCTGATGATGTTTTTTCAAAGATAAGTTCTCAATAAAAACCATTTCTTAGCATAGTAATAACATGATATACAATGTCAAACTAATCAAATAGATATAAATTTACCTACAAAACTCATTGTAGTTCCTCTAAGTTACACTATTTCTAGAGTATTGGTCCCATAAGACCCTAATCAATAGCATCTCCTAATTAATCAAACATGATTGTGAGTATTACTTACTCTGACTGATTCTATCATGATCACCTCAGGGTTTAGAATCATTAAGACAACCCTATATACTATAATACTAACCACTTATGTTACCATGAATGGTCTCACATGTCTTAGTGAAGCTTTCAATTATTTTTTAAGAGCACATAGGATCATCATGCAAGTCAAAATAAGTGACAAAGGAGAGTTCTACAAAATTTTCTAGCCCTCAACACATCTCCCTAACCTAGAAAGTGTTTTTCTCATTCTAGAGAAAAGTAATTAGGAAATCTAGAAAGAATAATGTATAGAAGTTAATACTATTGCTACTCCACGTAGCTTTGGATAAGTATAACATGTCAATACTATCACTATTCTACATATCTCTTGACAAGTATGATTATTAATAGGAATGGTAAATATAATAATACATAAATCATGGAATACTCATACATATGGATTCTTTGTCCATCATATGCATGCATATGGCCATATAATTGACAAGTCTATCTATCGATCCAACTCAGTACAAATAGTATGAGTTAATGTGATTCTAAATAGGATAACATCGTATCACTTAGAACTCATGTTTCCAATTCACCACTCTTCTTTTAGGTCTTAGAGACCTAATGATCTCTAAAATGTGCACAATAAATTTCAAAGAATAATAATTCTATACTAATAGATCATAGAAAGTAATAATATGAACTAAATAATTTTAGATGTATCAACATACATATGAATTAAATCATATAATATATTTGTAATTGTATGAATTACCACTAGCCAGACATAACTAGTATCATATTTCACAGCTTAACCTATTCTATTTTGTTCATGATTAAGACGAAATAGTGTTAGAATTAACATAACATGCATAGGTCAAGAATCACACTGTTCTTTTATCCTTATAGAGGAATAAACAAAATAATAACTCCTTACTAGCTCACACAACAAGTTAAAAGTTTATTCCAACCCCTAGATTGATAAGATGTTCTGCATATCCTATACCCTACTCACTCATGATGAAAGGCATAAAGTAACTCTTTCAAAACAATATGTTTTAAGTAAAGAGAGAGAAAATGTCAATCTATTCATGAGTGTATAACATTATACTATTTATAATCAACTTATAATTCTTATTATAAAATTTAATATATAAATTAGGGTTTTCCACCCATGTGGTCTTAAAACTCACAATTTATCTCAAGTAGTGACTCTAAAGAGTCATTATTGAAAAGTATAAATTTATCATCTCAAAAGCTCCTTACCCCCCAAGGTAAAAGGGAAATACCATAACTCAATATTACCCAAATATTACCAACTTACCAACCATAAGGATGTGTCCATCCATCCAACCTTAAAAATTCTCTCTCACCAAGGGTAGAAAACATTATCCCACAAATTTAAATGGAGTAAAATAAAACAACATTCAAAAATAATTCCCATTTAATAGAATACTAAATCAACATTATGCATATATGACTCCTTTTTAGCAGCATCATAATAATGTCAAAAGAGAATAAGATAAAAAAAAATCACCTCTATGATAACTAAAAGAGATGACACTTCTTCCTAAACCACATATATTAAGAGTGAAAATTCCATAAAAAAACTCTTAACACAAAAGAATTATCATGCAATACAACAACACTCTACTAAGAATATTTCCACTGCCCTAGGTGGTATTAAAAGGAAAAATGGTCTTTATGATATTTTCCACTCTTAGGATTTATAAATATAGACACAAAACTAAAGCACATAAATTAAAGAGAAGCATCCTGAGCTTATTTAAAATTCATAAAACTCAAAACACCATGATAAAGATGACTTGATAATCAAGAAAGTCATAATCATACTCGAGAGGTTTGATCTAAGTGATCAAAATATAGTAGAAATTTTTTGTTCATAACTCATTAACTATGTTATATACACATCTACCCAAGTCTCAAACACAACCATCACTATTGGGACAATCAATACACCAATCTCATAAACAACTCAAAGGGATACAAGTGCTCTTAAAGGTACACACTCAATGTTTTGCACACATTTTATGAATGTCACAAAACTCTAATCATGGTGTAACATGATTATGTACTAAGATACCATAATTTTAAATACTAGTATATAGCTTCATGACACTAGGTTCACAAGACACAAAAATTATAATGGACTCATTAGGTCTTAAAGTTTGAGCCATAGCTTTGATACCACATATAACATCCCCATTGGGATTTAACTAAAAATATAAAAATATGTATTTTTTTTTAAATTAACCCATACACAAAATTAGACTACATCTTGAGAGTCTAATAGAGATCATAAAATTAATCACATGCAATCATGACAATAATTCATATACAACATAAAATATAGATCTCTAATATCTTGCAATAATGACAACTCAATATAGAAATTAATTCTAACATTTTAAACTCAATTTATGTAAATACATAAATACCACTATTAGTTTGCATCAATGTATAATTAAAATTGTTCATGACTAATAATAAATAAAATATAATAAATGTACAAATAAAATAATTAGCTACCCCAAAGCACAGTTCCTGAACTTCAAATATCTATGGTAATTTCAAGTGTCATCTTGATAAGTAGTATTGTTGTGGGGAGGGAGAAAATCATCTGAGTGATTCTCCATGCCAAACAAAAACTAATGATCTCCCATACTAAACCCATCATGGAATGGCCCTCCCCTTTATGGCTGGGTAAATAGTGATGGTGAGAGAATCCAGAGAGACTAGCAAGTACCAATGTGTGCTATGATTTATAACTAACTAAACATGTAGTGTATCATATAAAACTTGATCTATTGTAAGATATTGCACATACATGTAAATCATACTCATGAAATAATAATGTCTCACTAAATATAATTTGGCCCAAATTTTTACAAATAGTAATATAAAAGTGATCTATATAGCTATCAATTTCATCCACACCACTTGATCAAACTACCTTCATCTAACATTTTGATGCCAGTAAGCTAGTGAAGTCCATCACACTCCTTACTCTGCATTAGCAATGTATATTGGTCAAATAAAATTCAACCACAAGATTCAACAACTTACATCCTACTATAAAATGCATCACATGACATACTATACATAAAAATTAATAACAACATACATTTAATCTGCCAAACATATGAATTAATCTTTCATTATGTTCTATCCCATAATAGAAATAATGATTAAAAATATACCGCCTAAGTAAACAGACAATTTAACTATACAATTATAATAATATAACCAGTTTTAATTTATCTATACCTTATGGCAACCCATATTACCACAGTCTAGTATTCTAAGAATTATTTACCAATTTTCCATAATCAGTCATATGAAGTAGTTTCAAATACAAGTTTTATATAAGTAGATACATATAACAAATCAATTCATCATTCCCATAGAACATAATAACATACCAACACAACATCATATAAACTCTCAAGTTTGCATGCATGCATATAAAAGTCTTACCAACTATAACAACACATGCTATCCACATCAATAACTATTATGTAGACAGTAAATAGTCAAATGTGGATATGAGTTAGGCATAATAACTATAGTAAGTACCACCTGGGTATAACATACTTTTATACTATAGAACCCTATGATATCTCATGCTAACATAGGTTCTGAACTACATAACAATACATAACCAAAATTATGATTTCAAGAATTAAATGATCAAAAACATAATATCAATCAAGTTTGTATAAGATTTTACCACCGAGGTATACCCTAGGTTTTAGATTGCTTACCAACATTAAAAATAACATAGCATATAGGCATGCATCATGATGCACCATTATATGATAGGTATAATCAAACACCCTCATAACATGTACTACACACAAGTACTAAAAATAGATCAATCAATTGCAGATAAATAGAGAATTTCATAATCCTATTAAAACATTCATTTAAACATTTCATTCTATTTTCTCAAAGACTATTTTTAAAATAGTTGCAGTTTTAGTTCCTCAAGAACATGTGATGATTAGATAATATCATACTTCTAGTTATGACTTAGGATCATAATCCACCATAGTCATTTTAATTATGCACTTATATTGTGTAATTAAATACTTATATAAATATAAATATGTTCTTAGCATAAATTTTGCTGCACTAATCAAATGGTCACTCTTATTCAAGATATACATTAATCATAGATATAGGAACACTAATAAATATACCTATAATGTTATAAATATGAGCAAATGAATCATTAAATGGATATATTTCAATGATAGATTGGATATAGATAAAGATAGAGAAGGTTCGTCTTGGTTAATAAAATCTTATTGGCAAGCTATTATTAATCCTAATAGTTTTTTTGTATTATCAAGGGTAAGTAATTTTACTCAAGGGAGTAGTAGTTTCTCAATTCTTAGGTCCCATGACCTATTATTTTATAGCTTTTAGCAGAGCCTAAGGGCATACAACCTGGTACATCTAATTCCTATGGCCATCTATGCATATTATTCCAAGTTATGCAATGCTACAAAATCATAATTGAGGAAATTTATTTTATGCTACATATCCTCAATGATCTTAATTTGATTTAAATTTTATCTGATTTATATTTTCCTTTACTTATTTAGGATTCTATATTCATGCTTCATATTACATAATATTTCATATTAGGAAACTTAACCCTATGTAATTTGTTTCATAGTGAACCAGGTTTTACTATCTGTTGATTATCCATAGATCACATTATCATAGTCACATTTAATGTGGTTTAATACATTGTTGAAACACACAAAAGACACTCAATATTCAAATAATCAAGACCATGTAACTATGACATCAATCTCTTAATAAAAATTCCTTGATTATTCACCATGTCACATGTGACGTCATCTATTGTGGATATAGAGATTAATAATGGCTTGACCTTGGCTTCATAAAGGACATTTGTCTCCATCTAGAAGCTACATATGGTGATGCCATTAAGTTTTATAAGAAACAATTTTTAATAATTTTTTATAATCACACGGCTTCCATATATGAGACTTTGAGCTTCCATATTTTATATAAAACACATGGTGCCTAAGGAAAATTTTTAATGTATATGGATAAAGACATCAACACTTGAGTGATTTATCCCAAAATAATGTTCATTTTAAGAAGTTCAGGGTGATGCTAAACTATATAAATCTAGTTCATTAATTATTAAGGTGTTCCTAAATAAAAAATCTAGAAATCAATTAAATCACACATGTGAGAATTCATATTTATCATATATGTATTAGATTACCATGAATACATTAATTTTCATGCTTATGCACCATCATTTTACATAAATATGGCTATTTTAATTCCAAATCACTTTAGCTTAAACATATCAATTCAACATTATTTATGTAATATCACTTTAACTTAAACATAGAGGATTCTTAATATCAATTAAGTGATATTACATAAGCTACTCCATTATCAACTATGTTCATCTAAGGAAATACCCCATTTACATAAACACGGTTGATAAAATTAAGAATCAATTCAGATTAGCCTATGCTAGTTTTAGAGCATCACCTAAAGTATACTATAAGAAATAATAAAGATAGGATGATTTAATTATAGGAATAACTATACAAAAAGAGACAAATCATAGATAATTAATTATGGTGATGCCTAACACTAAGTGGGGATTTCAAAATAATGATTATCTTCCTTGATTAGACTAAAAAAAACTCTTGGTGTCCCAAATCTAGAATCACCCATTAGCATTGGTGCATCTTAAAAGTCAAATAGGCTGAGGGGAGGGCATGGGGAAATTTCATTCAATAGCAAGGCCTATTCAAATTTGTCTAATAATATAAATATTAATTTAAACATTGAAATAATTGATATAGTTTAATATAATGTGATTTTTAAAAAATGACATATGACTATACTACCTAGAAATCCATATTATTGCTCTTTTTTTTAATGTCCTTTCTTCACTTCCACATTCCACACCTTCCCTCCTCTCTTTCCAATGCATATCCCCCCAATTCCCCTTCAACTCTTGCCTTTAAATAAAATAGACACTATATTTCTATTCCAAGAATTTTTTTTTAAGATCTTTTAATATTATCTCTTTCTTTTTTTTAAAAGCATGATTTTATTTTATTTCTTTTTTTTTTTACTTATTTTAAGACATCTATTTT
Source organism: Torreya grandis (assembly GCA_037957365.1). NCBI lineage: Eukaryota > Viridiplantae > Streptophyta > Pinopsida > Cupressales > Taxaceae > Torreya > Torreya grandis. The sequence goes on from JARHVA010000104.1 coordinate 2,040,615, forward strand.
TTTTAGATTTTTCATTTATTTTTATTTCTTTTCTAATTTCCATTTTTTCCCTTCTTTTTTAAATAGTTCCCTTTTTATATTTTAATATGAAATCCTAATTTCATATCATTTAATTACACTTCAATAATTTAATGATAAAATAATAACCCATATTAATTTTATCTTTATTAAATTTGATTTTATGTTATTAACGATACATTAGGATAAACACACAGAAGGTAATTTATTTCTATAATTTTACCTACTTAGACAATCATGGAAAACATTAATTTAAACAAACACCAAAAGCAATTATTTTAAAATGCATTTTCTACCATGACTAACTATCATGGTGTGTGCAAGGTTTTGCTATCTCTCTATCGACCTATAATGTCTCCATCTACAATATCCTCTTCGATGATGCTCTCCCTTTGGTATGATTGAGGGAAGAATTCTTTTGCATCCACCTCAAAACACACATGTAATTAGATCTTTTCACATGATAATCATAATAATATATAACTAAAACAATTTATTAATATGCTTAAAATGTAAACACATACATAAAATAGTTTATAATAATCAATCATGTATTATCATCTAACTAACATTATATTATCTCAAAATAACATAAATCTTAAGCTTAGTTAGAAATATAACCAAATCTAAATTTGTTAATTGTAGATATCCATGAATAATCTAGAAAGTTGTCTTGTGAGGAATCAAAATGTAATGGTATTGATGTTAAAACATGAAAGGTTTAATTATGTGGCCCATTTGGGACATATTCCATATGATATCCACCTCTTTATAACCCTATCTGAGAGGTAGAACCTAGACACATTCACTTTTTGGCTCCCTATGGGGGAGATGATAGTCCCATTAGAGGATGCGTATAAGATTTTCTATCTTCCCATTAGAGGTGAAAGAGTTTAGGTTGATAGAGATGGAAGCCTTGGTTATAATAAATGTTCTCACATATATTTTAGTGGATAGAGAGCTCCAAACCTAGAGCCAATTAGTATGATTCATTTGGACAACATTATTAGAGGTGATGTTATGTAGTTGTAGAAGTTTATTTATGTTTTACTGGAATCATTCATAGCAATAAAGGGTGGTATAATGGGTATCTCATATCATATGTACCATGTAGTTCAACATATTAATATTGATCATACTAGATATTCCTAGGGTCACACTGTATTGACCCACTTCTATAATAATATTTATATATTTACATTGGAGATCCATAATAGAGGGATTATAATAGGGAATCTTTTATATTTTTGGGCATATAAGTACATTACAATGGTACAACCAATTGGTAGACCCCTATATAAGTGGGCCCATCCATATATATTTACAGAGAGGTGTGTATTTTGCCATGGCAAACTATACACCATGATGGAATAACATGTTATTTTAGACATTTGCATTTAGATCAGATTATATGTTATTTATATAGAACATGTGTTGGATGGCTTGAGGATGGACATGAGTTATAGAGGGTCCATATCAACATGTGGTTATTTGATCAATTTATAAGTGTTTACAAGTTATTTTTGTATGACCATGTTTTAGGATTGCTTGGTATAGAGCAGGGAGTGCCATCAACACCCTACCCATGGCATAAAATAGCACAGAGTGGGCATAGGCCCCATGATAGGTGAATATCTATAATTATAGATCTAGCTCTATGTTATACTAATTAGAGATATCCTATGGTACCCATAGATGTAGGAGATGATGAATGATGTACATATAGCTATATATAATGGTGGTCAAGAACCAAGTGGCCATTATTGTTTCATATTATAGTTTTTCACCGTCATTCCTGTAACACAAGGGGATGCAAGAGGAGAGATGGGTGGAGATGTAGGTAATGGTGACGCTATGAACTAACATCAATAGATGAGGAAGTAATTAGAGATACATGTGAGTACCATAGTTTTTAAATTTGGAATTTTATTTGGATATAATATTAGATAAAGTATTTGATTCCATATATGTAATGAGCTAGTATTGTATATCTTATGTCTATAGATAATGAAGAGTAGATGATGATGGTAGACCATGTATTACATGCCATCACATGTAGCATGCCCATTGATATATATAGTTTTATCAAGAGGGTAGTTGATATTTTAGGTGCCCATGAATATTTATTTGATCATTTAGTGAGAGTTACGGTAGCATATCATAATGTGGAAATTGAGCATGAGGAGCTACGTGTTGAGTTAGATACATAAGACATCCTACGGCATAGTGCCATAGAGATCATGTAGATTATAATTCATCAATATGAAACTCTATGGTGTGATTATAATGATACATTATGATGTTTAGGATCCTTTGAGGAGAGAAGATGTGAGTTATCTCTTGCACATAGGCCCTAGTTGGATCCCAGTACCTCAATATTGAGAGGTGTGAAGATCATGGTTATAGATCATGATATAGAGTACACACATGAGGATATTCCCCTAATATACGATTAATGTTTCTTATTTATATAAAACATGTATCATTTGATATATATAACATTCTTCATATGGTTTATTTTATGTTAAATGAATGTGGGAAATCTAGTGTGTTATAATTGCTTTTTATGTTTATTTATGTAATATATGATTATATTTTTGTAAATTACATAAAAAATATGTTAGTTTTTTTTTTTTTTAATAAAAGAAGGGGTAAAAACTTTATTAAAACTCAAAAAAATGGATAACAAAGCATCAAAGGGCCAAAGCCTCGAAAACCAAAGAAAACCACATAAAAACTCAAATAAAAGTCGTCACGCCCCTATATCATTTCTATCTTCACCTAGAAGCCTCTCCAGGTTCTGACATAATTCATTGGGAAACTGCACCCAACCATCCACCTTCCAACCATCAATATCCTCTGATGCTCACTTTTCCAAGCAATCGGCCACCCTATTCCATTCCCTTGGAACGTGGGCATAAGACACTAAATCCATGAGTGAACTAATCTGTAATATCTATTGCACTATCAAGGATAGTTGCCCGCTCACATCTGTAATCTTCATCTCAAGGAGCATATTGATCAAGATTTTTGAGTCGGCTTCACACATCACCCTTCTCCATCCTAACTCATAAGCTCTCCTCAAGGAATATAGAATAACTAATCCTTCCATCTAGTTAGAAGTCTATTCTCCCATATGAGTCGAGAAAATAAAAACTATAGATCCAGAGGAGTCCCTACCAATCCCACCAATTTTAGTTGGGCCTGGATTACCCCTAGAGGAACCATTAGTATTAATTTTCAAAACACCCTTGAGAGGGGGCATCCATTTCCCACACCTTTGAATTTTCTACTTCCCACATCTACCTCTCCTAACACAAGGTGAGGCCAGAGAAATACCCTGTATGCCGAACCTGTCAACCATCTCTACGTCCCCCTTCTCCAGAGTCAAAATGACCTCACTCTTAGATTCTATAGTCTCCTGGATCATTCTTATAATTCTACTCCAAACCTGTTAAACTCCCAATTTTTCATCTCTAAAAATCTTGTGGTTCCATTCCAGCCAGACTTGCCACAGCAGAAAAATAGGTCCAGCATACCAAGCTTCTTGCAAGAAGTTAGCAGTAGAGGGCAATCTACCCAATCTCAACCAAAAATTAGAAAGGGAGGAAGCATGCACACTCTAACACCTCCACACATCTCACTGGGCATGCCATAATTGGTGAGTGAAAGGGTAGCTAAAAAATAGATGTGGTGAATCCTCCTCCTCACCTCTACATAGAATGTAGTGTGAAAGACCAACAAAGCCCCTCTTCTGAATATTCTCCCAAGTCAAGCATCAGTTCTAGGCTAAAGTCCAAGTAAAGCAATTTCACTTTGGCCAAGAGAAACTACTCCAAACTCTTTTCCACCAAGGAACTTCCCCCCTCTTCAAATTGTTGTGCAATCAGTTCCTGATAACCAGACGAAATGGTGTACTTCCCCTTGGGGTTAGGGGACCAAGCCAGCACGTCACCCCCTAAGTGCACAACAATTGTGACTAGTAAGTATGATGTTTAGCTCTATGCACTCTGCCTCCATTCCAATAATTGGCCACTCCTCTAGAGTCTTCCATCTCACTTTCGTCAATTGGCCATGAAGAAAGAGGGATTTGTAGTCACACACCCTATTCCACCTAGCTTCATTAAATCTCTATGATAGTGCATATAGATGAGGATACTAAGTAACTATGGGGGGATGGCTGTCCCAAGAGTCATGCTAGAATTGTGCCTCTATCCCCCCTTATAGATCTAGAAAAGACCTCTCTTGATCGGTGTATCTCCTTTCTTGAGAGTAGCCTAAATCACCGATCCACTCCCTGACAAATTGTACCTTGGGATATCCTTCAGGGGGATCCCAAAAAAATACTTATGAGACAAGATCCTAGCCCAAATGTGGTCTTGTTCCTCACACCATCTCTAATAAAATTTGGCTACCAGGGCCGTACCCATAAGAACTGACTACTGTAATCCTAGGCCCCCAAACCTTTTTGGGCTGCATACAACCTCCCACCTAATAAGGCTCCACTTCATCAAATATAAGTTACTAGCCCATAAGAAATATCTTGTTAAAGAATCAAGGTCCTTAAAAAAACTCCCTAGTGCCACCTATAACATGCACCTGTATAGAGGAAGAGCCTGCACCACAGACTGAATCAATTGGACCCGACTAGTAAAGGACAGCCACCGGTGGGTCCAATGATTCACCTTGGCCCAGAACTTATTTAGAATCCCATGCCATTATTCCTTGGACTATCTCCCTATAGATATAGGTATCTTGAGATATAGTAATAGGAGGCTTCTAATTTGGAACTAGAGAATATCAGCCACTCTTCATTGAATGGGCGGTGGGGTGTTGAAGAAAAAAATGGAAGACTTATCCTCATTAATTACCTATCTTGAGGTATCTAGGTAGGCATCCAAGCCACTATGAATATTAGTTACCTCCCTTATGGTAGCCATGCCCATCAAAGCCACATTGTTCACAAACTATAGGTGAGATAGAATAGGAAGGCCACCTCCCCATTTCCAGCCTTGAATAACGCCATCACTGGTATTCCTTTTAATCAACCAACCTAGACCCTCTGCCAAGACAAGAAATAGGTAGGGAGATAAATGGTCTCCTTGCTGCAAACCACATGAGGCCCCAAAAATATTAAAATGATCTCCATTGACTAGGATATAGAATGAAGTCAAATTCACACAGCTCATAACCCACCTGATCCAATCTTACTCAAAACTAAAGGCACCCAAAACCTTCTAGAGAAAGGACCATCAAACCCTATCATACACCTTGGACATGTCTAGTTTAATAAACATAGCCTTATCCCTGGACTTGGTCATGGAATGGATAGCCTCAGTAGCCACCACTATCCCATCCAAAATCTATCAGCCCTCCACAAAGCTGCTTTGCTCCTCAGAGATCAACACCGCCAGCCACTTCTTTAACCTTTCTGCAATCAGTTTAGATATAATTTTATAAATTACATTACAAATGGAAATGGGATGAAATTGACTGAAGCAATCACCCACTTCCCCCTTGGGAATGAGAGCCAAGAATGTAGAATTCAGGGCCCAGAGCATTTGCTTGTTATTCTAGGATTCTTGTACCACTGCCAATAAGTCTAATTTGATAATCTCCTAGAATTCCTGATAAAATTCAATTAGGAAGCCATTTAGACCTGGAGCCTTTCCTTTTTTCATCAAAAAAATAGTCTTCCTTAGTTCCTCTAAAGCTATTGGTCTCATCAGTTGCTCCTTCATATCTTGAGAAACTAGAGAGGGAATACAAGAGAGTATTTGATCCTCTGTAACCCCTTCCCCCTACCATTCTTCTTTGAATAAAGAAGTAAAATACTATGCAACTTCATTACAGATATCCCTTGTAGAAGAGATTACTTCTCCCCTGTCTGTCACCAAAGATGTTATCACATTACCATGTTGTTTGGCTCTTATCGAATTGAAAAAGAAGGTGGTGTTTTTGTCCCCCTCTTTCAGCCAATTGCTCCCAGCTTTTTGCTTCAAAAATATTTCCTCTCTCAGCTCCCACTCCTCCAAAGTCTTAACATCCCTCATTTCCTCCTTCAGCAAAAATTTGGATAGCCCCTCCTCCCTAATCAATTTGGTAATGTCATTCAGCTCCATTTACACCTCCTTTTTCTCCTCGAAGATGTTCCCAAAGCTTAAATTATTCCACCATTTGAGCTGATACATCACGAATTGGAGGATCTTAGCGAAAACATACATTGTTGTACCAACCATAGGCCTCCCTACTCTCCACCAATTAGCAACTCATCTAAATAGGTCTTGGTCCCTGAGCCACATGAGTTGAAACTTGAATGGCGGCTTCTAATGAAAATGAGATAAAGAAATAGTAAGCTTAATGGGCTAGTGATCTGAGCCTCTCTAGTCTAAAATCTCAAAGCTCAAAGACCACAAGCCACCCACCCAAAAACAAGAGGTCATAAATTGGTCAATGCACTCAGCAATGCAGCTGTCACCCACCCTTTTGTTATTCTAAGTGAACCAGCCATTACATGGCTTAATATCCACCAGGTTGAGTTCCAAAATATTGTCTCTAAGCAAAATGGAAGATGGTTCCAATATTTCATTACCTCCCTTTTTTTCCATTAAGTCCATAATAGCATTAAAATCACTAGCCATAATCCATGGCAGGTAAGGAAAAACACTACGAACCAGATGAATATTATTCCAAACAAGAAGCTTACCTTGAAAATCAGTAGGAGCATAGACATTTGATAGAAGAACATACTCCCCCAACTCAATGCATAAGGAGACCATAGTTAATGAATATCTAAAGGTGATCCAAGACATTGGTTGAACCTTACATGGATTCCAGAGACAACCTCCCGCAAACCCTTGGGCACCGATGCACTAGCATAAACCTTGCCTCCATAGATTAGGTGAAATACCCATCATGTACTCTACTAAAACCTTAGTTTCTTGAAGAAAGAGAATATTTAGACAGTGATTCCTAACTAATTCCTGAACAACTTTTTGTTTAGGACCACTGTTCAAGCCCCTTACATTCCAAGAGATCACAATCATTTCAAAGGAGACAAGAAGTGGGAATCTAAGGTCTTAACTAACCCTAACTCAACCAAAATTTCCCCAATCATATTTATCCTCGTTGTGTCCTTCTTCCATCCCAATTTAGCACTTTTCTTTGAAGCCCCCTTCTTACCCTCCTTCTAAAGAATTCCCAGGTGAGGAGGAGCCTTCCCTCACTTATCCATCTCTATAGCCACTATCTATGTTGGGAGATCCCCAACCTCTACTCCCTGAACTAGATCAGTATTTGGTTCAAAGGTAGTCTATTCCCCAACCTACCCATCCATGATCATAGGTAAGGTGGCTTCCTCTGGAAGCATTGAGTGAGAAATGGAAGAATTTCTAGCCATTCCAGACCCCCTCGTAAGCTACTCCATACTAATTAATCCTAGGCTAACTTCTTACTAGCCTAATTCATCCAATATCTCAAAATTATTAAATAAATCCTCATCTTGTCACTCCATTAGGGACCTCTTATGACCTCTATTTTAGCTTCGGGCCTTAACCTGCACAAAACCCTCAAGATCCTTGCCAACACCAGCTCTAGACTTCTTCCCTTTGTCAGCACCATTGGCGTTACTCAGAGGAGGTGGGGGTGAAGGTTTTTGTTCTTCTAATTTAGCCTTAGAGCACCTTCTCACCAGGTGTCCATACTCATGACAAAGGTGGCATCTGAAAGGGAGGGTCTCATAGTCCAATTATTGCACTCAAGAGTATGAGCCCATACACATCTCCACCACATCTGGAAAAGGTCTACTTAAGTCAATTTCCATGCAAATTTGAGCAAAGGTCATGACTTTCTTACCTAAGGTTTGTGTAGAAGACCCCACTGGCTTTCCTAGCATTAAATTAATCATCTAAAGAACATCCTCCTGATAGCATTCTATAGGCATTCTGGGTAAGCGTACCCACACTGGGACCCTATTTGGCAATTCCTTAGTAGGGTTAAATCTAGCATGCCATGGTTTCACAAAAAGCCCAACCTAATTATAAAAATATGGTCTGCCTTCAAAAACCCTATTTTTATCAACCAAGCATATGAAAGTAACCATGAAGAAATTGTTTGTCAGTAGCGTAACCTCCATCTCATCCTCTGTCTCCCACACTCTTCAAGCCCAACTCTCTAGAAAAGGGAGGGAGACTCTCAGTCCCAAAAACTTATAGTATAGTGAGTGCTTGGAGTAATACTCCACATTTTCAACTATCATATCAAATGGAATTGCCAACTTCGATCTTTCCTTGCAGTGCTCTAGACATCCATTAATCTTTGTAATCCTTGATCCCCCCATCGAGCTAATGTCAAAATCCCCTGAAGTCTAGCTAATAACTATATTTTCTAACATCCTGGCTTCCTGCCCCTGTAAATTCCTACCTACCACCTCAATAAAACTCCTATCCAGCCTAAATTTAGTCTGCTCATTCTGAGCCATATTCGTGCCCCTCCTAAACCACACCTCTACTTAAGTGACCACCTCCCTCTACCTTCCAATGCTAGATAGTCTACCCTCACCTTTGTAGCCCCAAGAATTGCTGAAACAAGCCAGGGCATGACTTCCCTAGCTTGGCGACGACTTACAGAGCTCATCCATTATTCTCCAATATGTTTAATTTGATATCTACATTAAAGTTTTAACGTAATAATCATCATATGTAGTTGAACTCAGAATGAAATATGAATGTTTGAGCATAATGATCATAGGATAATGGAATCGTTGATTGTGTTTTTGTAGATAATTTTATCATATATATAGGATTGAATTATGAATATTTATTATTGACCTATGAATTTATAAGTACTAGTTTTCAAACCCAAAATTTTTATGTATGTATAACCCATCCTAATGTCCCTCTATTTAGGACTTGACAAACCAATGATTCCTTAATAGGATCAGTGTGGGAGTTATCAGTCTTGGTAGAGAGTACATTAGGATAAGGACTTATAGTAATGGTCATATTCTATGAAGATCGATGGACCATTTGTTACTTATAAATATAACATGGGATGACTTGACCCTCTTAGATAAGCCTATAGGATAAGTATGTGAAATAGGTCTAGATATGTCTTTTTGATATGCAAAAATTCCCTGATCAGCTAATTGTGTGAGCTTTTTATCAAGTGCAAAACATTCATTATCTCAATGTCTATTAATACCATGGTAAGTACAAAAGTGTTGTCCTTTTGCCTTTTCAAATTTATGTGGTGGATAATTTGAATTAGGATGAAGTGTTATCATTCATTTATCTAATAGTGTGTGTAATATGTCATGAGGTCTATCATGGTACTAGTCAAATTAAAGAGGTTATCATTTCGTAGAGGTATATGGTCTAACTATGGGAGATATTCTATAAGTATGTTCATTTCCTTTATTTAACACCTTTATCATTTGTTATTTAACATATATTTTTGGTTATGTAGAATGTGTTTGAATTGGTTCATGGTATTTTTTAAGTTGGTTATTTACCTTGGAAATATGATTCTTATCATGTGTTGTTTCTAGTGAAGAGATATGCAACTTGGTTTTAGTATGCATTAGAGCTCATGAATATTTGTGTACATCTTAATATAAGGTCTTGAATGAAGTAAATGATCTTTATTTGAGTGGATAAAGAGGACCTATATTAAATACAAATTGTACTTATAAATATGATGGTGTATAACTTGAGGAATACAAAACATCCTGAAATTGAATAACAAATTGTTTTATAGACTCATTTTCTATTTTTGTCAATTCTTGAAAATGTTCTAGTGGTAACATAGGTAAGGTATAATGACAAAAATGCAATATAATTACATATTCAATTTTTTTAAAGCTAATAAAGAAGCATTTAGAAGACTATAAAATCAATCAAGAGCCCCTTGGTTTAAGCTATGATGAAAAGCCTTTTAGATCAAGCTTATATTTTGGACCCACTATTTGAAGGAGTGTATATATTGTGGTAAATGAATAGTATTATCCCCTTGACCATCAAAGGAAGAGAATTTAGGCATAATAAATTTTGATGTATAAGTATGCTCAAATATATACTTATAAATAGGTTGTTATGCTAATACATTCTCCTAAAAAATAGACTCATGAGAATAAATTTATAGATTAAAAGTGTTGAATTATTGTTTCAAATATCCCATGGTAGTCATAATAGATAAAATATCACAAAAAGAGGTTGAAGCTTTTACTACAGCTATAAATTGCCATACACACAGTACAAATGAATAATTGAATCTTTTCCACTATCAATAGGAAGACCATCACATGGTTGTACAACATTTTGTAAAGGGGTATATTTGGTTATATAGGTGAGTTTTAGTCATATAAAATGTCACTTGAGTGCAATGAGTGTTACTTGAGACCACATTATCCTTAACTTAGCCCTAAACCTATCTTAGGGCTTATTTCAATCCTTATCTATTTTTCATGTAGGTCTAACCCATCACCATGTGTACTAAGAGAAGTCCCAGACCATATCCTAGGCATCCATGCCCCTAGTGCACTAGATTATACCACTTTGACATTATTGTGGCCCTTTGGATACTAGTTTATTGTGTTAGTGACCAAGGGATCATGCTACTTTCCCTTAGCTCTATTCTCCTCCAACATACATATTTCCACTTCTCAAGACACCTTAGGGTTAACTTAGATGCATTCCACATCTCGACAAGCACTAGATCAATATATATACACTAATTTTTATCCCTTTACCCACTATATGTAAAATAGATGTAATTACTCATTAACAAATTAAAAAATAGTTGTACAAATCAAGGTCATCAATCCCTATTCTACCCCACTTCTATATATATCCATCTATAGCATTAATAATCTTATATTACTCATATTTATAGTCTAAATCACACTCAAAACACTCAAGTTGAAACTCATACTATCCTTCACTTACACTTACACCATGCACTTAGGTGGGCGAACTACATCAATCTTGATCCCCTCTTGAGGTATTAGTATGTAGGCAACTCTAAACACAATGGGGTATTGATGTCACATCCAACCTATCCAACTAACATTATAATTTTTATGCTTGTGCTCCTCAAACACCCTAAAAATAAGGAGATCTATGGTTTTGATTCCAAATTAGTTGAAAATAGATTACAAACAATGAATTGGGGTTCATCCTTGTAGGCAAAAACATATCAGATATAGGTGAAGGACCTCCCAAAATCTCACAATCCCTACTTATAAGGGACACTACCACACCCCTAAAGACACTAGAATAATGCATTATTGTCAAATTGAACACACTAATATACAAGAGGATTTTTGAGTCATGTTTCCTATTTGTGACACTCTAATCTACTTCTATACCAATTTCCATCCTTCAAGTCATTCATCTCAGTTAGTTTCTAGCTAAGTACATACTTGTTTGATTAATTACTACTTTTATAATAATTAGATTAGGTCAATCAATATACAAATCAATGGTTGTATTTATTACATATTTATTCCTCGATTTAATATTTCATCACTTTAACACCTAGGGTTTAAACTCCATAAATCCCTTAAAAGTTAAATCATTTGTTGAACCTAATTTAATTCAAATAGTGTGAAAACACTAACCCTAGAATACCTTTAGGGTTTATGTTTCCATCCTTTTAGAACTCATACTCAAATTTTATATGCTTATATCTTCTAATTTCTATTTTGTCTAATCATGATAATAATGATAGAAGATGTTTACCACTTTTGATTCTAAGTTTTCTATATTATTTTGCATGATTCTTTCCTTTAATCTAGAATGAATTCAAAGAAGACATAAACACATATTTACATGATACTTTATATCAATTCAAATATATGTAATATTTCATTATTTCTCTAGTATGTTATCTTTTATATCATGTAGAATTCAGTTAAGAAGCACATCCTTACACACATAGATGATATATTACATAAGATATCAAACACATTACCTACAATTAAAAAGTCTCTTTTTAGATTATTTTTTTCTCTTTGTTTCACTTTGATTCCTTATCTATTAGTAATCAGACATTAGAGAACATTAGCATTTTCTCTTATCCCTCCTACTTCTCAAACCTACACATCTAACTACTATTTCACTACTACTGACTAGATATGTAATCATAGTAAACCCTATGCAGTACATGCTATAATGTCTATAATTGGTACCAAATCATGGTAAGGTTATACAAACCCATGGATAACAAGTTTATTGACTCAGAACAATGTTCTTTCAACCACAATTTCCATTTTAGATCAACTTACAACATTTTGACATATATAAAGATATATTTTATGTAGTACATTCCATGATACTAGGGTGCACCTAACATAATAGATCCAAATTATATTTATTCTATAATAAATACTATTAAATGTAATAAAGAGTATATCTCATTAAAATATAAGAACTCCCACTCAACACATCATAAAGAAACATCTACCTCTTTATATTGCATTATGAGTTAATTACCTGGGTGTGAAATGAGTATTAGTTGAAAATGGATTAGGTTTGAATATGTTTAATATCTCTTTCCTTCACATTATCAATATAAATTATAAATATTTTTATCCTTATAATATTTATAATATTCAATGCAAATTTTTTGGGTCAAATAGCACTAAACCTTACATTGGGACCTAGAACATGTCAAGTTATGCATATTAATCTTAATTACAATATATTAATTGGGTGACCTTGGATTTATGATATGAACAAATTTTTATCAACTACACATGCATGTTAAAAGTTCATTTACAAATTTCATATATACGCATGCCCTATGGATTAAAAACTATTCAAATATTATCATCATACAGAGCCTTCATACAATAATATTCCTCACATAGATTTTATTATGGTACCTCCAAAATATAATACTTAAGTATCATATATAACTCCCTCAAACACCTAAAACATACATGATAATATATTTACTTCTCCATTTTCATTAAACTATTTACAAAAAATGGGTTAGACAAGATAGGACCTTAGAAAACATGAACAATTAATTCTTAATCCTGATAAGGCATATGATTAAATAGGTATGTAGAGACTTAGATATAAGGATAAAACATATAATGTTAAGTATTATCATCAATATTCTCAGCATATTATGTTTTTTCATCCATTCCATGATCATATAATACAGTAAATCATGTATTTATACTCTTAATTGTTTACCCTAGTCTTATTGAAGATATTGTCTCTCTAGAATTACCTACATTTGATGAATTTCCTAACTTTATTATAATTTTTAGGGTCATATGAGTATATCCCTTCATTATATCAAAATAATAGGTTTCATCATTCCAAAAATTCCTAGGCATACTTTGGTGAGTGCTCAGATATTTTAGATAATATCCCACCCAACACATATTCCATCATATCTTACAACACCTTACACTACCAGATTAATCTACATTACTCAATGAAGAGATAATAAAATTGAATTATGGAACAGACATTGATCCTTATAATAATCAACCTTGTGATAATAACAAAGATATAAATATTTAATATATTTTAAAACACTTCATTGAAATATTTTCTTGGGCCTATTCTAATATGCTTGGCATTAATCCTTTAATTGTAGTACATAGGATTACACTCTATCTAGATGCAAAGGTCCAATTTTAAAAATATTTAACAATGCATCCCAATATGGATGTTTTAGTAAAATACAAGATCTAATAGCTTATTTATGATAGTTTCATTTGACTGGTTACTCACACCCAATAGATTGTTAACATTGTACTAGTTGTTGAGGATAATGACAAAATCCAATGTTGATGTGATTCTATAGACTTAAATAAATCATGTTCTAAAGATAAATTTTCTCTACCCAACATCAATAAGATAGAGTAATATTTATTAGATATGAGATTCTATTTTTCATAGATAGTTTCATCAATTATATTCAAATAAAAATAGTTGAGTAGGACCAAGAAACCCCTTCTTTTACCACACTGGGGGGTAACTTATGATATATAGTCATGCCTTTTGGATTAAATAATGCATGATTGACATACCAACAAACCATGAACCATATTTTTCATGATCTCATTTATAATATAGTTGAATACTATGTTGATGACTTCTTGAAAAATAAAAAGAGTGATAACACCATGAAATAGATTTATGACAAATTTTTGAATGGTTGACACAATACAATATACAAATAAATCCTAAGAATTATGTCTTTGGGTTTTCATTAAATAAAATTTTGGGATTTATAATATTTCAATATTTCATTGAGTTTTATCTAATTAATTTAAAATATATAATGGACATGCCTCCTCCTACAAACTTAAATTGACTTTGATTTTTAAATGGAAAAATCCAAGAAATATGTCATTGTGTGGCACAACTAGAAGATAAGACTCAATCATTCACAATATTACTTAATAAGGATAAAAAAATATAATTGGATACTTAATGTAAGGAAATATTTCATGCACTCAAATAATATTTGTTCAACCCACATGTCATGGTACCACCACTACCTGATAGAACACTTATCCTCTACCTCTCATTGATAGTTTATGTACTTGGTGCATTCTTGGCATAACATGATTATCAACATAAGGAGTGATATATTTACTAAATCATTCATAAATTTATTGATTATGAATGAAATTATTTAATAATATAAAAACTATGTTTAGAATTTTTATTTTCTAAACAAAAACTATGGCACTATACTATCAATAAGAAGACACATGTTATTACAAAACTAGATCTTTCATATTTTCTTATGTCCTAGCTACATATCTCATGCTACATCACAAAATTAGTAATGTTACTCACCAAATTTTAACTAAATATTATGTTAAAAATATAAATAAAATTCATTAAAAATTGTAGATCAATTGGTAGAAACACCACTATTAAACACCAATCATATCAATGATAATTTTTTATATGGCTTCACAACATACAATACCACTTACAACACATATATAATTTTATTTTATAGTTATAAATGTGCATCATGTGATTGAGTAGGAATTATTTTTATCAATCCACTTGGTCACATAGTACCACTTTCTTATTGATTAAGTTTTTCATGTACAATTAGTATCATATAATATGAGGCCTTTATATTTAGCCTCCAATCAACTTAGGGTTTCTAAAAAAATATTAAGGCCTAAATGGATCTAAAATTAGTTGTCAACTAGGTTAGATATGTATACCAAACCAAGAATGAATATTAATTCCCTACAATAATATGGCTCAATGTTTACAAGCACAATTTTAATACATCTCTATCAAAAAAATTCCTCAAAAATATAATAGTCATGCTAATGAAATGGTAAGTGTGACATCATTGATCCCCATTAAAATCAATGATGACTAAGATATCTTCAATATCAAATAATAAAATTCACCATTCGTACCACATAACTCTAACATTTCTACCCATCAAGAGTAATATACCAACATTTGAATGGTTTTTTTATATATAAAATTTTCTACACAAATCCATTACACTAGATACTTTCAACAGGAATGATAAATTAAAATCATAGAGAAATGCAATACACTACATCATCATAAATTAGGGACTTATTCAAGTGATATTTTGAGGGACACTTGCTCTAATTTCTGATAGCTGGGGAGGCAAAATTGGCCATAATCCAATTGCATTATAGTGAATGTGGTAGCCATTTTAGTGGCAAAGGAATGACACACAAATGAATTTGACAAGGATATTATTGGCCCATCATGGGACAATAATATCAAGAATATGTTAGATTATATGACAAATGTCAATGACATATCAACCTAAAACATGTTCCTTCATAGAAGTTACAACCTATTATCTCCCCATGGCCATTCATGATATCGGGCTTTGACCTAATTGGTAAAATAAATCCAATGTCAATAGGAGGTCATGAATTAATTATTAGAGCTACATAATTCTTTATAAATTAGATGGAGGCCATTACTATACAATCCAAAAATAGATAGAATATATGACATTATATCATGACCAATATTATCCCCCATTTTAGCCTACCAGAAACCATCATTATATGTAATGAAACTTATTTTAAGAACAAAAAGGGAATAAATTTTGTGTTATATTTGAAACACATTCTCTAATCCATACTATGCATATGGAAATGGCCATGTAGAATATACAAATTAGACAATCAATATTATCCTTAGCAATAACATTTACCAAATTTTATGATGATTTGAATAATCAACTTATTTATCTACTATGGGCCTACTATAATAGTATTCACATACTGACATGAGCTACTCATTCTCATTAGTATATGAAACTAAATTAGTTATCGCATTGAAATTGGAAATTTCATCCTTATGAGTATCACTGAAAGGGATTGTTACATATGATCAATATAGATAAATACATCTTTATGAGTTATAAAATTTGGATCACACATGCATCTAAGCCATATGTGACTTTAGATCATACCAAAAATGAATCCAATGGGCCTACAATAACTATGTTCACAATAGATAATTTAATCAATGATCTAGTCCTAAAATAAAACATTAGAAATGATATTTTCAAAAAAGAAGCAAAAGTCGTGTTTAAACCAAACTAGCTTGGCCCTTAGTAATCTAAAATTTTATCCCAAAGGTATAACATCTAGCTTTAGTTGAGGGTAAGGTAATAAATAAACCCGTTAAACATCATGCATCTATGTAGATTCTATACATACAAAAACTCACATTTAACTTGTATATAGTTTCATTCTCATGATTTCTTGTACATAGCTTATATTCAAAAAACAAAAAAATAATATAATATTTAAAATAAAAAAACATTCAAATATTTCTCATAAAATACAAATGTTAGTTTTATGCATTTCCATGTTCACATTCCTTTTATTTTCAAGGTACTATATATGTTATCTATGTTAGTGTAGTTTGGTTTTATCCTACACACATCCTTCACTTTTTCTCTTTGATTGTTTATAGATTCTTATAGGACCAAGGTCCATCACATAGATCCATATTTGATACTATCCACCCATTGAGGGCACATATATAAATACACATTCATCATTGATACATTCACCTATTAGGGGCATCCTATACATAGCTTATGATTTACCAGGTTATATCATTATATACTCTATATCATAGATTTAACATTGATTATATCTTGATAATGATCATCCTATATAACTCAATTTTTTTTACCAACTACTACTATAAACTCATATTATGTACATCTTCACTTTTATACATATTTATACCACATTTTTATACATACTTTCATTTTTATTTATACTAGTTTATATTTGATTATATCTCTCTACTTTTACATCTATTTGATGGCATTTTAAAATGTCATTTTTCTAGGGATATAAGCCACTTTATTTCATTGTGTGTATTCTTTGGACATGCACCCATATCCCTGTGTGTGGCACAAAAATAATGTAGTTGGAAATTAGTGTGGCATTAAGGACACTACTATAGTGTGATATTATCAAGGGACCACACTAATATCCAATATCCCTTAAAATAAGAAAATATAGATTATATAAAAAGGTACAATAGCTATAGTTTAGGTTTGGATAGTATCAATCATAGATTATTAGCTATGCTCAAGTTTTTATAGAATCATAGAATTTTTCTCATATTTAGATAATCAAGCATGGCATGATCACTTCCATTTATATTTTAGATATGTTTAGATACAAATTAATTTAACTTAATCTAAAATCCATATGCATATATATCATAATTGGGGGCATGTGCACAACACATTATTTTCATATGATCACTTTTGCACTAGTTGATAATAGGGAATGGAAAATTCCATGTTATTATCCACATTTTTAATCTAGACACCATTTGCACCATATTTTCACTCAATTTATGACTTAATCTATCTACAATGGTTGGCATTACTGAGTAGTCCCTAAGCTACATATTTGAGTGCCTGAGAGGCCCTTGAGCCATTTTTTATTTCAATTTTTTTTAGTGGCCTTATATTCATCCTATACAATTTCAATTATATCACACAACTTTAATTACATTACACAATTTTAATACAAATGCATATACCACACATGGGTGGGTAATGATGGAGTCATATCTTTCATGATTTCTTGAGACACCTACATAGGAGGGTTAGACAAGCCATCAATCCAATCCATGTTCTTCATAGTTTATGATCAACTAAGGAGGGGTGGGTAATGATGGAGTCATATCCTTCATGATTCTTGAGACACCTACATAGGAGGGTTGGACAAGCCATAAATCCAATCCATGTTCTTCATAGTTTATGATCAACTAAGTAGGGGTGGGTAATGATGGAGTCAAAACTAGATTGAGTTCTTAAGCCACCCACACATGAGGATTGAATAAGCCATCAAATTAGTCTAAGTTATTCACCACTTGATCACCAACTACACACACAAGATATCACTAGGTTTTTTCATTAGTTTATGTACCCAATGAGGTGTATTCATTAATTTCCTCTCTCGTATCTCTTAGTTTTTTCTTTGCTTTTGATATTTCTTAAGTAGGGACTTATCCATTCATGTTTTATTTGTAGGAAATATAATGGAGCACACTTAACATAGTTCAACCTATATTCAAGGGCTTCCTTTTAAGTAAGTATAGGTTTCCTTATTTTTATTTTACCCTAGTCATTTCACTTTGATACATTTATATAATAATGGGGGAGAAAATGTAGTCATATAAAATTTCACTTGAGTGTAATGAGTGTTACTTGAGACCACCGTATCTCTAGATTATCCCTAGACCTATATTAGGGCCTATTTAGATCCTTATCTGACTTTTTTATGGGTCTAACCCATATTCAAATGTATAAAAAGTAATCTTAGACCATATCTTAGGCATCTAGGCTCCTAAAAAATAGTGTGGTCTTTTGGGCAATAGCACACAATGCCACTATCCCTTAGTTCTTTTCTCCTCTAATAGACATATTTCCACTTTTCAAGACACATTAAGGTCATCCTAGACCCATTCCACATATTGACAAATACCTAATCAATATATAAACACCAGTTTTATCCCTTTACCTACTAGATGGAAATTAGATGTAAATACTCATGAATAAACTCAAAAATAATTGAAAAAATAAAGGTCATTAATATTCTACATGTATCCATCTAAAACATTCATAATCTTAGATTACTCATATTTTTAGTCTCAAGCACACTCAAAATACTCAAGCTGACACGCATACTAGTATTCACTTGCACTTACACCAAAAACTTAGGTGGGATAAATACATCAGGATTGATCCCCTCTCGAGGTATTGGTATATAGGAAACTCTTAACACAATAGAGTTTTAAGGTCACATTTATCCTATCCAACTAACATTACACTTTTTCTACTTGTGTTCCTCAAATACACTAATAATATAGAGATCTAGGGTTTCACTTCTAAACCAATTAAAATTATGTTATAGATAGCGAATCAAGGTTTATCTTCACATGCACATGCATGTCAAATATAGGCAAAGGACCTCTCAAAATATCATATTCCTTGCCTATAAGGGACACTACCACACCCCTAAGGACACTAGTATGGTGTTTTACTATCTAGGAGGAGATTTGAGTCCTATTTCTAGTCTATGAGACATTCTAATATACTTTTATACCAGTTTTTAACCTTCAAGTCATTCATATCAATTAGTTTAAAAATTATTTAGTACTTGTGTGATTTATTGGTATTTTTAGATTAATCAGAATAGGTCAATTATTTTACAAATCAATGGTTGTATTTATTGCATATTTATTCCCTAATTTAATATTCTATCACTTTAACAACTAGGGTTTTAAATTCCATTAATCCTTTAAAAGTAAAATCATGAGTATATCATATTATATAGCATGAAGTTTGGAACTATTGTCATTACAAGTGATATGATATTTAAAATCTCATGAAATTCAACATGAGTAGATGAGAAAAGTTCATTTGTAAAAATTCTCTTTTACATTAGAAAATGGAAAGTAGGGAAGGAAAGAAACATTTTTTTTATACTTTTAATATCATGATAGGGAAGAATAAAAATTTTGATTTTGGTTTTACTTTTTAAATGAGGGAGAGAAGATGCAATTCTATATTTTATTTTATTTGGCTGACATGACTTGATCTTGGAAAATGATACATGAAATATACTTGGGAGTTTACTTGTGTCCCCAAACAATGCATGTTTTGTAGTAATTTACTTTTGATTTTCATATGTGTTAAAATCAAAATGACTTATATGGGTGAATCAATATTCAAATTTTTTACATATTTACTTTATCATTCATGAACTATCAAAATAATATAGTGAACTAGCAACACATTAAGAGCCATGGGCATGAGACAAGATCATAAAATAGAACACTTATTTTAGTGTAAAAACCTTAAGGGGAATAAATCCTACTGATGATGAAAATTTAATACAATCCTAAAATAAAAACATCAATATTTAGTGAAGCACCAACTTCACTTGGAGCACATACCACAACTAGCCAAGCACCAACTTGAATAGGCTTTAGTAAGCACCCACTTGCAAGGAGGCACCAAATCCTTAGATGAATAAGAAAAAAATAAGCCACCTAAATCCATTTATCACCTTAAAAAAAATCATACAACATATTAAGATCTCCTTCTTCATCTCTTCACACACTCCTATCTTTCTCAAACCAATCTCTAGCATTCTTCACTCAATTAACCCTCTTATTGACTTGATTAGGTCATATGATCTTGATAATCATATATAATAACCATATAAGATATTAATTATAGTTTATATGACCCTATTTATGGTATACAAGACCTCTTTCATCTCTTTAAATTTATATCTCATTTGCTTCAACTTTCTCAATCTCTAACTAGATAAGTAGGACTTTTTCTTATACTAGGATCTTGTTCATACACTCCTTGGTCAAACATACACACTTGAAAATTTATATTTACCATAAAATTTACCTTATTAAATTTCAAAAACATTAATAAAACATTACAATAGGTCATTCATAGAATATAGGGCCAAAAACCTCTTTTAGGCTTTAAGGATACCTAATTTAATTAGGCCTTCATTAGCACACGTTACCATTTGAACTCCTTGAAACACTTTAAAAATATTTAAATGGTAATAATATAAAATATTTCATTAAAATATATCCCTACCAATCTCATCTTATGTCCATGACACCTTTTAGCTCCAACCATCATTTGAAACACACCATTAACACTGTTCACAATTAGGCATATGCATACCCAAAAAAATTCTCTTGAACAACTGAAGCAAAAATAAAATTTAAAAAAAAACATGGAAAAAATAATATACATGTAAAATTACATAAATAAACAACTTGAACAAGTTAATTAAATTTCATTATGCAGGGAAAAATGACTCAAACCCTTCTCTACAATTAGCTCACTTAGAACTATCAACTATCCTAGAAACACAGTCATAAAAAAATGACCTAAAAAATAATTAGGACCACTTTTATAGAATTAAAATTTATGTATATGATTATATTATTTCATTATACCATTCTTAGATAGATACATAATATGGTCAAATGGCAATATTGGTTTTCCAAACCAATCTCATAGTCTTGTATCTTCCTATCTCATCTAAGCTAGATATGTCAACTTATGATTAACATTTTCATCTTACTCATTAATATAAAAAAAACCTATACAACATTAAAATGTATTAAATGTCATGAAAAATTTATCCATGTACTTGTATTCATCCTTAATCAATGATAACACATCCTTGATCACCTTCTCACTTTTGTATGGGTTTCTCATTATTTACATCATTAAGCCTGTTAATGATAGGTTAAATTGTAAGACTAGTTTAACACCCATAAGGGATATAATATAATTATAAACCACCATTTACATAAAATACAAGTCTCAATATTAAATGTATATCCTTTTATAAACTTCAACTTGGTCAACTCTAACTGCTATATCAAATCTTTAAGAAATAAAGACTTTCCTTTAGGGTCTACTTACTCACCCAATGAACCAATCACACTTGGAAGTGCTTGATAGAGTTTTTTACATTCTCTAATCACTTAAATATCCATAAAAAACCATTTTCATCACTTTATAACAAGATATTTCACGTTAGGTCATTGTTAGGGTTTAGACATGGTTAACACTATTTTTAGTGTTAACAATTATTCATAAAGGATTGCCCCTCGTTTAAAAAAATAATGCCTAAATATATTATATATTAACCTTAACAATATCTCCCAAACATCTTAGGTTCCCATACCAAGGTTACATGTGCCAATGAACACTTGAAAGACCTTCTCAAATTGAGAACCCTTCATTCTATACAATCAAGAAACCTCAAAACCACTTTTCATGCCTTTTATTATATAATTTGACCTCATAAATGGTAAAAACACCTAATAAAAGCTATCACACCACTAAAAATTCTCACATTCTCATTCTTTCCTTATAAACTAATCCTGATACCCCATCTAGTCACCATCTCTCTCTTTGCTCTCTAGGCCTTGATTTGCAAGTCACATTAGGCCTTGAAATTGACCTTCTAGCCACTGTCCAAGCTATCAACACATCATATGCATGTCATAAATATATTAAAATTCTAAAAAAATTCCATACAATCTTCATATGCCTTGATAATATCTAATGACACCTCATTAGGTCAGGCAAGGTTTAGAACTAGTCTAGTTGCATGCTAGGTCTATAGGTCCTACCACTATAGGCTCAACCTAAGACTCTCATGAGTGATCCAATGCCTCATATTAATTATGAAACAACCTCATATATATTATTATGCCTTTGTACATCCATATCACTAGGCCACCAAACTCATACCTTCTCATAAGGTCTCTTCATACACTGACCAATGTCATGATCAGGCTTCTCAAGCTCTTGAAACTTGACAACTAAACTTAAAACAGTTATTGATGCTCTTATACCTTGATAATATTCCTTATATGTTACTCAAAAAAATTCATACCTCACAATGATTCTATCAAACAAGAACATTCTTCAATGACCTCATGAACACCTTTATTAAGAACCTTTGACATTAATGCCAACCTTCAACAATAGGAATAATGCTTAAAAATATACACATTTATCATTGATGGAAAAAAAATATTTTATACTAACCATTATTATCTACCTATTTTTTTATTTCTCCCCCTTTGACATAAATGAAAAAGTGATGTTTGCAACTCCTAATATCACACTCCTTACAACCAAAATTATCAACACACAGGACTTATGAGTTTATGAGACATAACACAAACATGCTCCCCCTATCTCCATTTATACCTTCTTGGAATAAATCACTTGTTCTTGGAGTTAATGAGAATGATTATTTCCCCTTAAGTACTTGAATTTTTCAATGATTTTTAGGGGCAAGAATTACACATAATTCTTGTCTTAGGTGTTCAAAATTTACCTTTGGAAGTGGTTTGGTCAAGATGTCTACAATTTGATCTTGTATAGAAACATATTCAAGTTTTTCTCTTTTTTCACTAACCTAATTTCTTAAAAAATGACACATGATGGGAATATGTTTGGTCCTTTCATGTATGATAGGGTTCTTTGATATGATTATAACACTTATATTATCACAATAGATAGGTCTAAGACCATCATGCTCCACCTTGTAGTCTTTTAGTGTCTATCTCATCCATAAGAATTTAGTGAAACATTAATCTACTATAATTTACTTAGCCTCACAAGTGGACAAAGATGATGATGGCTTATTTTTTATTATTAATAAAACTAGGCACCCACCTAGGAAGAAGGCTCCTTCATTGGTACCTTTCCTATCATATATACTTCCTACATAATCTACATATGTGTAGTCTATCAAATTGAACTCATTGCTTCTTGGATACCAAAATACATACTCAATTATCCCCTTGAGATATGGAGTATCCTTTTTAATTCTTGTAGATGATTCTCCTTTGGATATACTTGAAACCTTCCCACAAAACCTATTGATTGCATGATGTCAAGTCTAGAAGCAGTGGTATAAAAAAAATTTACCATCATTAACATATATAATGTTTGATTAACCTTTCAAGACTCATATTCCTTTCTTAACTTACATTATATGATCATGGGTGTACTAACTACCTTAAAATCCTCCATCTCAAACTTCTTTAACATCTCTATTATATACTTGGCTTGTGAGATGAATATATCTTTTTAAAATTGAGTGATTTACAACCCAAGAAAGAATGATAGTTATCATAGAATGTACAACTCAAATTATTTATTCATCACCTCTATAAAGGTCTTTATCATGTTTTAATTATTTCCACCAAAGATGATGTCATCCACATAGAAAACTATTATCAACTGATGGTCATATTTTGTCTTGATGTATAGATACTATATGCAACTACTCTTTTGAATCCTTGATCTAATAGATACTTATCCAACCTAGCATACCAAGCTCTAAGATCTAGATTTAGACCATATAAAACCTTTCTCAATCTGAAAACATAGTATTTGTCACTTATTAGTGAGAAACCTTTAGGTTTATCAATGTATATTTCTTATAATTTACCATTTAAAAAGGCAATTTTGGCATCCATATGATATACCTTGAATCCTTTTAATCCTACATAAGCTAGAAATAATTTGATGGCCTCTAATATTTCTATTGGTTCAAAGGTCTCCTCAAATTCCATACATTAACCTTATGTATATACCTTTCATAATAATCTATCCTTGTTTCTAATGACTTCTCCATCTTCATTTAACTTGTTTCTAAACACCCATTTTTTGCCAATGACATTCTTGTGTTTGGGCCTAGGAACTAGTTCCCAACTCTTATTCTTCTCTATTTGGTCTAATTCCTCATTAATAACACCTATCCAAAATTTGTCTTTGACTTATTATATAATACTCTTAGGTTAAATATTGGAGAATAGAACATTCTCTTGATTTAGATTACTTACTATTCTTCCCCTTATTTGAATACCTACATTCTTGTTTCCAATGATTTAATATTCAGGGTGATCTCTTTGAATTTGTCTTGAAGGTCATTTTGAGTCCTATATCTCTTCAAATTATTATTCTTCCTCATCACCTCTATATTCTCCTCTTCATTCTTGAAGTCCAAAATCTCTAAAGTGTTCTTTGACTATGGGTGAGATTTCCTTGTCTCATCAATCTTCACATTTGTGTTTTCCACTATCTTTTGTAGTCTCTTGTTATAACATATATAGGTTGAGATCATTGATGAGTATCCTAATAATATGCCTTCATTAGACCTAGAATAAAACTTGTCCAAGTCTTCATCTCTTTTTATGAATTATTTTCTCTTAACACTCTAAAGTGTTCCACATTGGTAGGTCTACCCTTCCATAGTTCATAAGGATTCTTGTTGTCATTACTCCTTATCTATAACCTATTTAAAATGTAGAAATTAGTGCTTAATACCTCTCTCTAATAGTCATAAAATAAAATAGATTCATTTAACATAGTTATATCCATCTCTTGAACTATCTTATTCTTCCTTACCACTACCCCATTTTGATGAGGTGTCTTAGCTGCTAAGAATTATCTCCTTATTCCATGAACCTCAAATAAGTCATCAAACTCATTAAACCAAAACTCTCCTCCTCTATTAGATCTTAGGAACTTTATCTTCCCATTATTCTCATTCTCAATAAGAGCCTTGAATGCCTTGAAATTATCAAGAGATTCTAGTTTATGTTTCAAAAATGCAACCCAAGTCATTCTTGTGTAATCATCAATGAATAACATGAAGTAACTATCTTCTTGAATGATTTTAATTCTTGTAGGTCCATAGAGATTAGTGTGTATTAACTCCGAGTGTCTTGTATTAGAATACTCCTTAGACTTAAACCTTATTCTAGTCTACTTACCATGTTGACATGCCTTGAAAAGTATGTTTGTAGGTTTGATGATTTTAGGCATGTTCTTTACAGACTTCTTAGTGTTAATCTTAACTAGGTTGTCATAGTTTAGGTGACCTAACCTTATGTGTCATATCCAACTTTCATATATCTTTCTCATGAAACATCTTTTCTTTTTTATCTCATTTAATACATATAGGTTGTTCTTGGCCTTCTTAGCATTGGCAATAACCTTCCTAATTTTGCTCACCTTATCTCAAACTATTTATCATGAAAGGTTAGTGTGTGTCCTTGATTGCACATTTGACTTAAACTAAATATTTTATGTTTCAAACCTTCCACATACAACACATTTTATGTCTTGGCCTTTCCATTATCCAAACTCAATACACCCTTGCCAGCTATATTGGCAATTGTGTTGTCTCCAAACCTCACTATTCCTATAAAAAAATTATTTAATGAGATGAATTTATTTCTATCTCCTATTTTTTGGCCTGATCAACCACTATCAATATAAAATTTCATGCCTTCATCTTTAATGTGTAAGGTAGTATGAGCTAGCATAAAGTCCTCTTTAGTCTTCTATTCCTCTTTATAAATAGTCCATCTTATTTCTTAAGATGAATCTGATCCATCCTAGCTTTCTTTGGCTTCCATACTAATGTTTATTCCTTATTATGCATTCTAATAACTTCATATGTCTTTTTGAATCTTGTGGATCTTATATATCAAAACCTTGTAATGTGTCATATATTGTGATAGATGTAACAAATAACATAATTTACTTACCATGTTTCCATGATGACGTATCCTTTATAGCATTGGGTTTATTGATTGGTATTTTCATGTTACTACTCTTGAATTTTTAAAACTTCTCCTGCTCTCTCTAAAACTTTCTCAATTTGTCTATGGGCTATTTTTTCTCAACCTTCAAGGAATCTAGCTTTGTCTTCAACTAGTCATACTTAACTTCCTTTGACTTACACCTTGTGTTGACCTCTTCTAACTGACTCCTAAGATCCTTGATAGTATTTTTTTGATGTTTCAAATCATCAAGGGTAATTATGAGATCATATCTAAGGTATACTTAAATTTTTCTTCTTCACTATCATATTGGACTTTTTCATCATACATGTTGTCTTCTTCCTATTGATCACATGACATTCTTGTGCTTCTTAAGATCACCTTCAAGTCATTAGAATTACCTCAAAGGACTAGGATCTAATACCAAAATAATATAGTGAGAGGGGGGGGGGGTGAATCAGTCTTCAAAACTTGTACAACTTTACTTTATCCTTCATGAACTATCAAAATAATATAGTGAAATAGCAACACACTAAGATCCACAAGTATGAGACAAGAGCATAACACATAAAACACTTTTTTTTAGTGGGAAAAACTCAAGGGGAATAAAATACACTAATTATTCAAATGGACTATAGTAATATAAGATAAACATACAAATTTAGTGAAGCACCAAGTTCACATGGAGCACCGACCCTAACTAGCCAAACACCAACTTAACTAGGCTTTAACAAGTACCCACTTAAAAGGAGGCACCAAACCCTTAGATTAATTAGAACCAAATCAAACACATCCAACCCTTGATCACCTATATAAAACTTTATATCTCAAACAATAGATGATGATCTCCTTGTTTAGCTCTTCACGCACTCCTTTTTTTTTTTTAAACTAGTCTCTAGCCTTATTCGCTCAATTAGCACTCTTCTTGACTTGATTAGGTCACATAAACTTGATAATAATATATAATAACCATATAATATATTCATGATGGTTTTTATTCACCCTCCTAATTGTCTATAATACTCCTTTATCTCTTCAAAGTTCTATCTTATTCACTTCAACTTTCTCAATCTCTAACTAGTTAATTAGGTCTATTAGGCCTTATTTTTATACTAGGTTCTTGATCATACACTCTTTGTTCAACCATAATCACTTGAAAATTTATATTTAACATAAAATTTTCCTTATGAAATTTCAAAAACATGAATCAAACATTATAATAGGTTGTTCATAACATATAGGACCAAAAACCTCTTTTAGGCCTTAAGGAGACCTAATTCAATTAGGCCTTCATTAGCACATGTTACCATTTAAAATCATTATAACACTAAAATGGGAATTATTACATGTAAAAAACATGAATCAAACATTACACTATGTTGATCATATCATATAGTACCAAAAACTTCTTTTAGGCCTGAAGAAGACCTAATTCTATTAGGCCTTCATTAGCACATGTTACCCTTTAAACTCCTTGAAACACTTTAAAAATCCTCACATGGAAATAAAATATCATATGTCATTAAAATATATAAATACCAATATCATATTAGTTCCATGACACATTTTATCTCCAACCACCATTTGAATTAAGCCATTGGCACTATTCATAATTAGGCTTGTACATACCTAAAAAGTTTGTTTTGAACAACTGAAGCAAAAAAAAAAAACAAAAATGGAAAAAAAATCATATAAATAGAACCTTAAAGACATAAAAAAATTCATAAATTTAATTATACTTCATTATATATGTCAAAAGGACTCAAATCCTTCTTTGTAAGTAGTTCACTCAGAATTGCCAACTAACCTCAAAACACAGTCATGGAAACAATGACCTAAAACACATGTAGAACAAATTTTAAAGATTTAAAATGTATTTATATTATACTATGAGGTAATTATACCATTATTAAATAGATATATAATATGTTCAAATGGTAATATTGGTCTTCAATACCAATCTCATAGTCTTGTATCTTTCTAACTCATATGAACAAGATAGGTCAACTTATGAGCAACATTTTCATATTATTAAATAATCTAAAAAACATATATACAAAATTAAAATGTATTAAAATTCATTAATAATGTATCCATGCACTTGGATTCATCCCTAATCCATGATAACATAACCCTAATCACTTTACTACTTCAACTTGGGTTTCTCATTAATTGCATCCTTAGGCCTATTAACAATAGGTTAAATTGTAAGACTAGTTTAGCACCCAAAAGGGATATAATATTATTATAAAACACCATTTACATAAAATAAAATTCTCAATATTCAACCTTAAACCATTTATAAACTCTAACTTGGTCAACTCTGACTGCTACATCAAAGCTCTAAGAAATAAGGCCTTTCCTATAGGGTCCACTCACTCACTTAACAAACCAATCACACCTAGAGGTGACTAATAGATTTTTATACATGATATAATCACTTAAATATCCATACCAAACCATTATAATCAATTTATAATAATGTATTTCATTCCATGGCATTATTAGGGTTTTAGAGAGGGTTAACACTCTTTCTGGTGTTAACAATTATTGATAAAGGATTTCCCCTTATTTACAAAAATAATGCCTATATATATTATATATTACCCTTAAACATATCTCCTAAATATATAATATTCCAATGTAGAGGTTACATGTGCTAATGAACACTTGAAATTCCTTCTTGAGTTGAGAACCTTTCATTCTATGCACTTGAGAAACCTCAAAACCACTTTTCATGACTTTTCTTGAAAATTTTGGCCTTAAAAATGGTCAACACACTTGGTAAAATATATCATGCCACTAAAAATTCTCACTTTCTCATTCTTTCATTAGAAACTGATCCTGATGCCCCATCTAGTCACCATCTTTCTCTTTACTCTTTAGGCCTTAATTTGTAAGTCACATTAGGCCTTGAAACTGACCTTCTAGCCACTGTCCAAGATATCAAAACCTCATATACATGTAATACAATATATTACCATGCTTAACCACTACCATAAAATCTTTATATGCCTTTACAATACCTCATGCCACCTCATTAGGTCAGAGAGGGTCTAGAACTAGTCTAGTTACATGCTAGGTATGTAGGTCCTACCACTATAAGCTCACCCTAAGACTCTCATGAGTGATACAATTACTAATATGAATTCTAAAACAACCTCATATATATTCTTATGCCTATGTGCATCCATCTCACTGGGACACCAAACTCATACCTTCTCACAAGGTCTTTTCATGCATTAACTAGTGTTATGATTATGCTTCTCAAGCTCTTGAAACTTAAAAACTGACATTAAAAAACTTATTGATGATATTATACCTTGACAATATGCCTTATATGTTCCTCAACCAATATCATGCCTCTAAATTATTATATCAAACAAGAACATTATTTAATGGACTCATAGACACCTTTTTTTAATAACCTTTGGCATCAATGATAACATCAATGTCAAACTTGAACAATAAGAATAATGCTTAACAATATCCCCCTTTTTCATTTATGGAAAAACATACTATATGCTGATCAATTTTATCTCTCTATTCTAGTCTTTTTCCCCCTTTGAAATAAATATAAAAGTGATGTCTGTAACTCCTTGGATCACACTCCTTGCAACCAAAATTCTCAACACATAGGACTTATGAGTTTAAAGATATACCACAAAAATGATCCCCCTATATCCATGCACACCTTCTTTTAAAAAATAAACTATTATTGGAGTTAATGATCATGATTATCTCCCCCTAAGTACTTGAATTTTTCAATGATTGTTAGGGGTAGGAATTACACCCAATTCCTATTTTAGGTATTCAAAAGTTACCTTTGGAAGTGGTTTGGTCAAGATGTCTATAATCTAATCCTATGTAGAAACATATTCAAGTTTGACATTTTGTTCACTTACCTATTCTATTAGAAAATTATACCTAATAAGAAAAATTTTGGTCCTTGAGTTCATTACAGGGTTCTTTAAGACACTTATAACACTTGTATTATCATAGTAGATAGGAATAAGACCATCATATTCCACCTTGAAGTCTTTCAGGGTCTATCTCATCCATAGGACTTGAGATCAACATGAATTTTATATAATATACTTAGCCTCACAATTGGATAAAGATACTAATGATTGATTTTTCTTATCCATGAAACCAGGCACCCACCTAGGAAGAAGGATCCTCCACTAGTACTTTTCCTATCATCTATACTTCCTTACCAATCTATATTTGTGTAGGATATCAAATTGAACTCCTTGATTCTTGGATACTAAAATCCATACTACATGGTCCCCTTAAAATATCTGAGTATCCTTTTGATTTCTTGTATATCATTCTCCTTGGATCTACTTGAAACCTTCCCATAAGACCTATTGATTTCATGATGTCAAATATAGAGGTAGTGGTATACAAAAAACTTCCAATAATTAACATATATGATGTCTAATTGACCTTTGAAGACTCATCTTCCTTGCTCAAATTACATCCTCTACTTATGGGTATATTAACTTCCTTGCAATCCTCCATCTCAAACTTCTTCAACATATTTCTTATGGACTTAGCTTGTGAGATGAATATACCTTTTTTAGATTGAGTGATTTTCAACCCAAGAAATAATGATAGTTATCCTAGCATGGAAATATCAAAATCTTTTTTCATCACCTCTAAAAATGTCTTTGTCATGTTCTCATTGTTTCCACCAAGGATGATGTCATCCACATAGACAACTACTATCAACTAATGGTCATCTTCTATTTTGATGTATATGATAGATGGTGGAGCTTGATCTTATTATAATGTCTGGTTCTCGATAGTGAGGTGTGTGGGGAAACACCCTCCCTAGTATGGTCATTGCATTCATGGGAAATACCCCCAAAGAAATTTTTTGTTAAAAATGCTGTAAAATATTGTAATTTCATAGTAAATATGGACCATTCACTATAGGGTCACATATCTAATGGTAGGAATTATGTTTGTGAATTTTTTCCCTAATATGTAACACTCATTTGATATGAGGGAATTGTAATCATGACAACATGTTGTGTGTTATTGAAGAGGATATTTAAATGGTTGTATTTTAGGTTTTTTCTTTCATTTGTTGGATTGAATAACAAGGATTGACTATTTTTGTGTGGATGTAGCCCATATTGGGTGAACCACATTAAATCTATTTTTTTATTGTGTTGTGTTTTCTACATTTTATTTCCATATTTAATTCATTAATATTTCTCTATGTTCTATATCCATAATAGTATAGATTACTATCTACAACTCCTGTTTTCAATCCTTGACCCAACATACACTTATCCAACCTAGCATACCAATATCTAGGAGCTTGCTTTAGACCATAGAGATACTTTTTAAATATACAAACATAGTCTTTGTCATCTAATAGTGAGAAACCTTTAGGTTGATCAATGTAAACTTATTGTTCTAAATTCCCACTCAAGAAGGTAGATTTGACATTCATCTAATATACCTTGAATATTTTTAATCCTACATAAGCTAGAAACAATTTGATGGTCTTCAATATTGCTACTTTTGTAAAGGTCTCTTCAAAGTCTACCCCTCTAACTTGTTCATATCCATTTCATACTAATCTATCTTTATTCCTAGTTACTTCTCCATAATCATTAAATTTGTTTCTAGATACTCATTTTGTGTCAGTGACATTCTTGTCCTTAGGCCTAGGAACTAGATCTCAAGTCTCATTCTTCTCTATTCGGTATAACTCTTCATTTATAGAACCTATAAAAAAATTATCTTTTATTGATTCTATAATACTCTTAGGTTAAATATTGGATAATAAATAAACATTATCTTGATTTATATTACTTACTAGTCTTCTCTTTATTTACATACCTGCATTCTTGTTGCCAATTATTTGAGATTGAAGATGATCTCTTTGAATATGTCTTGAGGGTCCTTTTGTTTCCTATTTCTCTTAAAATTATTATTATTCCTCATCAACATCTATAGTATCCTCTTCATTCTTGAATTCCAAATTCTCTAAAGTGTTCTTTGACTATGGGTGAGATTTCTTTGTCTCATCAATCTTCACATTTATGCTTTTCACTATCTTTTATAGTATCTTGTTATAACATCTATAGGATGGGATAATTATGAGTATCCTAATAATATGCCTTCATCATATTTGGAATCAAAATTTCCCAAGTCTTCATCATCCCTTTTTATGAAATATTTTCTCCTAAACACTATAAAGTGTTCCACATTGGTAAGTTTTCCCTTCTATAGTTCATAAGGAGTCTTGTTTCCATTACCCCTTATCTATCATCTATTCAAAATGTATATAGTAATGCTTAATACCTTTATATAATAGACATCAAATAAAATAAATTAATTTAACATAGTTCTATCCATCACTTGAACTATCTAATTCTTCCTTTCCACTACCCCTTTTTGCTGAGGTGTCTTAGCTATTGAGAATTATCTCCTTATACCATGAGCCTCATATAAATCATCAAAATCATTGGACAAAAACTCTCCTCTTATATAATATCTTATGAAATTTATATTCCCATTCTTCTCATTATCAATAATAGCCTTGAATGCCTTAAACTTGTCAAGAGCTTCTAATTTCTCTTTCAAGAATGCAACCCAAGTCATTCTTGTGTAATCATAAATGAGTAACATGAAGTAGCTATATCCTTAAATGCTTTTAATTATTTTAGGACCATAGAGATAAGTGTGTATTAACTCCAAGGGTCTTTTAGTAGAGTACTCCTTGGAATTAAACCTTCTTCTAGTCTTCTTACCATGTTGACATGCCTTACAAAGTATGTTTGTAGGTTTGATGATTTTAGGCATGTTCTTTACAAAATTCTTAGTGATAATATTAACTAGGTTGTTAAAGTTTATGTGACCTAACCTTATTTTCCATATCCAAATTTTATCTATCTTACTCATGAAACATCTCTCCTTCTTGATCTCATTTAATACATATAGGTTCTTCTCATTCCTCTTGGCATTTTAAATTAGCCTTCCTAATTTGGTTATACTTATTGTATACTCTGTATCATGAAAGGTTAGTGTGTGTCCTTGATTTCACATTTGACTTAGACTAAGTATTTTATGTTTCAAACCTTCCACATAAAACATATTTTTTGTCTTTGTCTTTCCATTATCTAAACTCAAGACACCCTTTCCAACTATATTGGTAGTTATGTTGTCTCTAAACCTCACTATTCCTACAACATTCTCATTTAATGAGGTGAAATTATTTATATATCTTATCATGTGTATTTAGAAACCACTATCAATATATAATTTCATTCTTTCATCTTGAATGTGAAAGGCAGTCTGAGCTAGCATAAATTCCTCTTTGGTCTTTTGTTCCTCTTTAAAAAATAGTTTATCTTTCTTATTGATCTCAATCTGATCCATCCTAGCTTGTTTTGGATTTAATACCAATTTATTATTATTATTATTATTCATTCTAGGTTATTCATATATCTTGTTGAATCTTGTGGACCTTATATTGGATCATAATCTTATAATGTGTCCTATATTGTGATATATGTAGCAAACAACATTTCTATACTTACCATGGTTCCATGATGACTTATCCTTTATAGCATTGGGTTGCATAATTGGTATTTTCATGTTTGTAATCTTAAATTTTTATAGCTTCTCCTACTCTCTCTTATACTTTTTTAATTTATCTATGAGCTATTCTTGCTCAACCTTCAAGGAATCTATCTCTGTCTTCAATTGGTCATGATTAACTTCCTTTGACTTACACATTGTGTTGACCTCTTCTAAATGACTCTTGATATCCTTGATAGTATTATTTTGATGTCTCAAATAATCAAGGGTACATATTAGTTCATCTTCAAGGTCTACTTTAGCTTGTCCTTCTTCACTATCATAATGGACTTCTTGACCAAACACATTGTATTCTTCATGTTGATCACAAGACATTCTTGTCTTCTTAGGATCACCTTCAAGATGTTAGACTTGCCTCAAAAGACCAAAATATAATACCAATTATTTTAATCAAAATTAATGAGAGTGGGTGGGGTGAATAAATCTTCAAAACTTTTATAACTTTACTTTATCATTCATGAACTATCAAAACAATATAGTGAACTAGTAACACATTAAGAGCCATAAGCATGAGAAAATAACATAACACATAGAAAAATTATTTGAGTGGAAAAAACTTAAGGATAATAAAACCAAATTATTATGAAAATTGACTACAATATTATAATACAAACATCAATATTTAGTGAATAACCAACTTCACTTGGAGCAATAACCCCAACTAGCCAAGCACCAACTTGACTAGGCTTTAGTAAGCACCCACTTATAAGAAGTAACCAATCCCATAGATTAATCAACAAAAAATCATCCAAATAAAACCATTTATCACATTTATATAAAAAAATTATAATAAAATATATGATTATATCCTTATTCATCTCTTCACACACTCCTATCTTTCTCAAACTGGTCTCTAGCCTTCTTCGCTCAATTAACCATCTTCTTGACTTGATTAGGTCATATGAAATTTATTATAATATATAATACCCATGTTAGATATTCATTATGTTTTTTATGCACTCTAATTATTATATAAAATACCTCCTTCATCTCTTCAAATTTATATCTCATTTTTTTCAACTTTCTCAATCTCTAACTAGACAATTAGGTTGATTAGGTCTTGTTCTTATACTAGGTTCTTGATCATACACTCATTGGTCAGAAATAAACACTTACACATTTATATTTACCATAAAATTTGAATTATTACATGTCAAAAAAATTAATTAAAAATTAAAATAGGTCATTCATATCATATAGGACCAAAAACCTCTTTTAGGCCTTAAGGAGACCTAATTCAATTAGGCCTTCATTAGCACATATTACCCTTTGAAATATTTGGAACACTTTAAAAATCCTCACATGGAAATAAAATATAATATGTAATTTAAATATAATATGTAATTTAAATATAATATAATATTATGTCCATACAAATATAATATTATGTCCATGACACATTTTGTCTCCAATCACCATTTGAAGCAATCCATTAGCATTGTTTACAATGGGCTTATGCATACTTAGAAAGTTTATCTTGAACAACTAAAGAAAAAACACATTTTTTTCAAATGAACATGGAAAAATATAATATAAATGGAAAATAAATGACATAAAAAACTTCAAAAAGTTCATTATACTTTATTATATATGTCAAAAGGACTCAAACCCTTCTTTGTAAGTAGCTCACTCAAAACTACCAACTAACCTCAAAACATAGTCATGGTAACAATGACCTAAAAGACCTATATAACCACTTTAATAAAATTAAAATGTATTTATATTATCATATGAGGTAATAATACAATTATTAAATAGATATATAATATGGTTAAATGTAAATAGTCTTTCAGACCAATCTCATAGTCTTGTATCTTCCTATCTCATTTGAACTAAATAGGTCAACTTATGATCAACATTTTCATCTTATTCACTAATCACCAAAACATATATCCAACATGAACATGTATTTAATATCATTAAAAATGTCTCCATGCACTTTTATTCATCCCTAATCCATGATAACACATCCCTAATCACCTTCTCACTTTTGTTTGGGTTTCTTACTATTTGCATCATTAGGCTACATCAAATCTCCAAGAAATAAGGCCTTTCTTGTAGGGTCCACTCACTCACCTAAAAAACCAATAACACTTGGAGGTGCCTAAGATATTTTTATACATGATCTAATCACTTAACTATCTATACCAAACTATTATGAGCACTTTAGAATAAGATATTTCACGTCGGGTCATTGTTAGGGTTTTAGAGAGGGTTAACACTATTTATAGTGTTATAAATTATTCATAAATTATTTCCATTAATTTAAAAAACTAATTCATAGAGATATTATCTAGTACCCTTCCACATCTCTCCTTAATAACTCAAGTCCCCATTCATATGTTACACATTCTAATGATTGCATGAAATTCCATTTCGAGTTGAGAACCCTTCATTTTGTGCACTCAAGAAACCTCAAAACAACTTTTCATGCATTTTATTACAAAATTTAACTTCAAAAATGGTCAACACACCTGGGATAATATATCACACCACTATAAATGCTCACATGATTATCATTGCCTTGGAAATTGATCCTAATACCCCATCTAGTCACCATCTCTCTTTACTCTCAAGGCCTTGATTTTCAAGTCATATTAGGCCTTAAAACTATCCTTATTACCACCGTCCAAGATGTCAAAACCTCATATACATGTTTTTTTATTACTTTTGGGAAACTAGTGTTTAGTTACTAAAAAATAAAGGGTGTGAAGTAAGGGGAAAATTCTAGTTTAATATGACAAACTATAGATTTTATCAAATAATTTACATGAGGAAGAGAAACAAAATTATCTAAAAATGAATTGAAATGAATGATTCAAGAGCTAAAAATTATGGTGTAGTACTGGGACACTATCATGAATCTATATTTTACATTTGTTTTATGATTGTATAGGAGAATTAGAATAGGACACCCTAGTGTCTAATTCTATAGTCCTTTTTTATTGTCATCATCTTGAAGGTTTAAGCTTTCTAGGTTTTGTTCACTCTCTCAATGTGAGCTTGTGTATGAAATTTTTGAATAAAAATGTCAATAGAGTTCATTTTAAGTCTATTTTAATAACTAAACCCTATATCTATCTAAATACATGCAAATAAAAAATGCATTAAAATCAAAAGGGGTAAAAACTAGGTTAGGGGAAGAATGATCACACGATCCAAAACCTCTTTTATCCTAATCATTTCCTATATTAACCATCAAGATAAGGTCTCAGATCAAATGTAATTTTCCCTTAGGGAATGTACATAATCAAAGTGCATGGTAGATGTGAGAATACTTTTCATCTAGGTCCTTCTTTGATCAAACATGTAAGTCTATGTGTGATGCAAAATATTGAGCTATACTATTGATTGATTTTTAGTTATGTATTGTGCCAAAGTAGTAAGTACTAGATATAACATGTATTTTGTAGTATTTTATATAGGAGACTCTTTATTTTTAATTTTGGAGCTTTATTCACATTTTTCTAACATTGGAACACTTAAGGATGAAGCTAAGAAAGGGGTTGGGACTCATCAAGCAATGGAAATTGGCTATTGGGACTCAAAATGACCTTGCATAGGAGTACTAGAAATGGACACATAATGGTCTAGCATTGTAGTCCAATCCCATTGCTCATATACTATAGGCTCAAGACCTAGGGGAATGGAATAAGCATGGAAAATAGATCCTGTTTGAGTTAGAATGAGGTTCTGGAAGTCTATGGATGACCAAAAATAGGTAAAAAGGTTACTAAAGCATGAAACAAGACCAAAATGAGTAAAATGAAAAATTTGGATAAATGTGAATAAGCCTCATATTCTCCAATCAAAATCTCCTATGAAAGGAATATGAAAAGACATGATATGTGTGGTTGCTTGACCAATTTAGGGTGTATACATTTTTGCCCCTTTTATTTTAGTGATGAAATGAAATGAAGTAATAGAGTACATGAAAGAAAAGAAAATGTGTACCTGAACATACCTATATGGAGATGAAAGTGCTACAAAGGGTCCAACTCACTTCCTTGCCAGAGAAGTGGATGTAGAGATAGATAGTGCCTAGAGAAAGAAAGAATCCTTAAAATTGATGCCCCTTATACTGAACCTAGAAGTGGAATCCATGTAATCATGGAGGAGGACAATCCTTAACCCCTATGATGAATCTGACTGAAATGAGAAATGTTAGAAGGCACAAAACCAATGTCTATCCTCTATCACATATAAAATCATGTAATGTAGAATGTGTGTATAGAATATGTATGTTGTGAAGATAAAAATATATCGTGCCCCCACTTTGAATATCTGAACTAGAACTAGGAAATTTTTGGAGGCCCAAAATTGATGTCTATCCTCTATCTTACATAAACTCATATAGTTCAAGCCTGGGTAATATAATATGATAATCATTGAAAATGGCTATGTGGTCCTACTTGGTGATAACCTAGGTATAGTTGGGTGTAATCTAAAACTTTGGTAAATATGTAAGAAGATAATGGCATGCATTTCTATTCTAATCTATATAATCTTCAATGATTAATAACATGAACATATGTGCCATGCCCCCAAATCTAATATGTGATTAATGCATATGTATAATCTAGTAATATATATAACCACATATGATTTGACCTATCATGCCATGCCCC
This sequence comes from Torreya grandis, assembly GCA_037957365.1. Lineage (NCBI taxonomy): Eukaryota > Viridiplantae > Streptophyta > Pinopsida > Cupressales > Taxaceae > Torreya > Torreya grandis. The sequence continues at coordinate 2,079,565 of JARHVA010000104.1, forward strand.
ATGTGTAAAATTGGAGATCAAAACACTATGCTCTACACTATGCCTATAATTTGTTATCCGGTCTTATAACTATGTCATGTTATATGAAGTTGTATGTGTGAGACATGTAGTAATATACATGCCCCCAAATCTAGTATATGAATCTATATCGAAGTCACTATGAATCCACATAGTCTGACCTACTATATCTGACTAGTCTATGTATATGTAACTTGAAAGCATTATGGATCCATATGATCTGAAACACTATATCTGAATAATCTGTGAATCTGTAAACTAAAGGTGTATCCATCTAAATGTCTTAAGTAAAGCTAAGTGACCCATGTTATCTAAATCACTATATATTTTGACTGACATGAGTATAATTTGATAATTTGACTACTAGAGGTGTAAGAACTGTGGTGTAACCATCTATGCAAGTGGATAAACATGTTGTGTAAGTGTAGGAATATGAATAGTATGAATGATGCCCCCCTTTTTGGGAGAGGGATGAAATCATGTGATAGAAAAGTTTGAGACAAAAGTGATGACTAGTGGTGTAATGATAGAAACAAGGTTGGTATAGTTTGAATTGACTAAGAAGTTTGATTGATTAGACTGAGTTGTTTGAAATTTGAACAAGATTTTGATTGTTTAGGGCCAAGTTATGTATTTAGATATAAGAGAGGTATATATATGTTTGTTCCATAGTAGGTAGATGAGATAGTAAGAGAGTGAATCTTACATGATGTCTAAGGTATCATTGTCATGATTTTATGGAATAAAAATGGTTTGTAAAATAAAGCTACAAATTTCTAGTAATAGTATTTTTATTTGAATGAAAAGGTCATTTGATATAGGAAAATTGGATTGATTATTGATTCATTTGTGCATTGACTAGGTTAAGATTTAGATCTCTAAAGTAAGAAATATGCTAAGGAGATGAGCACCTGTCGTGACCCAGTTTGAGTAGTTGGTATCCCAAGTGGAAGCTGGTGGTGATGTTACCCTGGTAAGTAACTAAAATGCATTATTTTTGCCTATTTGGAAGCCTAATTTTTATTTTTTTGAGATGTTTAAAGTAGCCTAGGAAAAATTTTGACTAGTTCCAACACTCCTATCTAGGAGTTAGCATTCATATCCTAGGTTCAATGCTATTGTATAGGTTCCAATGCTCATGTCTAGTGTTGGTGTCCTTTCTACTATGTTTTTGTCCACTAGGGTTGATTTTATATGATTTTGCTTTGTTGCATGTTGTTTAATATCTTGGTTATTTAGTTTGGCATGGTTGACTATTATATATGTTTTTTTATAGTGTTTTGTAGAGCAAGGTATGGATGAGGGATTTCTATAAAGGTTACATGATGGAGACATTAAGGATGTTACCATTATTGACTTATGAGAGAGCTATCATGAATAGGGTAGGGTTGGATCATGTATGTGACCTAAGCATAATGCATTGAGATAGATATCTTATTACTACCTTATGTGAGAGGTGGAATGTAGATACATGTACTTTTTGGATTATTATAGGGTAGATTATTATGACATTAGAGGATGTGTATTACATTTTTCATTTACCAGTTAGTGGATGATAGGTGACATTGTAGGATGATATGGGTGTTGATTCTATTGATCATGCATCCTTGTATTTTTTTGGTATGCCCTCAAGAATGCATCAAAGAGGCAGTGATAGTGATGTGCTAGTATTAGTTATAGTATAGTCTAGTGTTCTTCATCTATAGAAGTGGTTGGATCTATTTTTTTTATTCATTTATTGTTTTGGATGGGAGTGAGGTATTGATTTAATATAAGATGCATAGGATCATTCACAATGTGGTGTATGGTACTATGTTCTTATGGGGTAAGATTATGTTTTCCCACTTATATAAGGATATTTACATGTTTACTTAGGAGGCTTTCAGTGGTGGTGTGAGTGTAAATACTTTATTTCACTATTGGGCTTATGAGCACATTGCAGTTGTGCATTTGATTGGGGTATGTAGGCTAGAGTGGGCACATCCATGACCATTTGGGGAGCAGTGGATGAGTAAATTGGCTATTTGATCTCCTAGGATAGATCATTATAGATGAGTTTTAGATAGATTGGTGGCTCATGATATCACATGGAGGCCCTATAGAGTATTTATTAGGTAGGCTAAGGATGGAGTGTAGGTACCATATATGAGGGTTAGCTATTGGTTACATGACCACTGGGTTGGAGTGTATGAGCACTTTTAGTATGTGCACATGACTAGATAGTTTGGAGTACTACAGGATGTGATCCTTGAAGCATGGGTATGGTTGAGGAGTGTATGAACACTAATGAGGGTTGGAGCTTGTGTGAGGCCTATTAAGGTTGAGTTAGCACCATTACCTTTAGATTCATGAGATGCATATATATATTCTTGGTGTAGATGATGTTGGATGCATAGAGGTATATACCACATGGTGGATGAGGCGTCTATGGGCTCCATTATATCCTATTTATGGAGAGGATGCTCTTGATTATAAGGATCCTATATCGATCCAGATGATGGGATGTAAGTAGCAATTTGATTTGAATTATGTACTAATTTGTGCTTTTATTTGATTTTAAAGTATATATCTAATGTAGTTTTGTACTTTGTGTGTAGGTGGAGTGGGAGGCACTCAAGATGAAGCACAATTTAGGGTAACAAGTGGAGATGATGTGTTATATGAGACCATCATTGAGTCAACATTATAAGAGCTTACATGGCATGTACTTGATGATGTTATGTAGGAAGGTCTGATAGAGAGAGCAATAGTTATAGTCAATGTGTATGCTCATTTATTTGATAGATATGTTATATCTATAGCTACATATGTTAGGGAAGTGAGAGAGAGATGAGATGAGGGCTAAGATAGATAGGCATAGGATGCCTCCACCTAATTTTATATTGGTGAGTATGAGGATTATGGATAAGTACGTAGATATTTAGTAGTGATAAGCAGACTTATGAGAGGAGCATGGTCAGATATTAGAGTGAGAGAGTTGTTGTAAGAGGCATTTGGGAGCTCAAGGAGGTACGGGGTCATCGAGTGCTAGAGTGGATTATGGGACTAGTACTGGTGGGGAGAGTGAGACTAAGAGTGAGGGCATGATGCCCATTCATGATTGATTGTACCTTGATATGATGTATATGTTTTGAAAACTTTATTGTGTGTGTGTGTGTGTGTGTGTGTGTGTGTGTGTGTGTGTGTGTGTGTGTGTGTGTGTGTGTGTGTGTGTGTGTGTGGATAGTGTTTTGATTTTGCCTCATGGGTACTATGTTATGGATTTTTCAAAATTTTGGTATATTAATTGTAAATAGTTGATTAGAAATTATGGACTTGGCATTGATTTTGAGATTACATAAGTTTTGGTAAAATGTTGTTTGGGATGTGATTTGGTTGTTCAAGATATGTTGATAAGTGTGATGTTTAGGTTTGATTTGTAATTGTATGTGAGTAAAAAAAATTAGTTTTATAATTGGTAAATTGTTTTGATAAATTGAATTGGTTTAAGATTGGAAAAATAGGATATTGGTAAGGTCCAGATTCAGATAATTTGGTTTGGCTAGGGATGGATATTTTGGAATTAGGAATATTAGTTATTAGTATATGGGGATGTGAGAAAGCATTATGTGCTTAATTCCCCAAGAATAGCTCAAGAATACAAAGGCTAGTCTTTTAGCTCCATTTTTACCCCATGAAGTGAAGCTATGAATTGATGCTAATATGAATGTGTGTCGTATATCTATCTAAACCTTGATGTCCAAAAAAATAAGTGCCCATACTTCTCATGATGTGTAGGAACATATGATGTATCTGATATTATTTTTTGTGTACTAACTATAGTTGTGTGTGGGGACTCTACAAAATGTAATCTCATTGGATGTGCAATTGAAACTATGTGACATGGAGAAGGCTCATTTATCCATAATCATAGGGGATTTTTGCATGAAATAACACCCTATGTCCTCTACTATGATGCATATGACTAAGTAATAGATCGAGATAAATCTAAAACCTATGATGGGGGCTCATCTAATCTCAATCATAGTAGGTTGATAAGTAAAATAGGTCCTTAAAAATATGGCCATAGTGAATATCTATCTAGATCAATACTCTATGATATTGGTTCATTTAATCTTAATCATAACAGGGTGATACATGAGATAGTACCCTAAAAATCTGGTCATGGTTAATATCTATCTAGAGTGGTACTTTATTGTTGTGCCTGTGACTATGCTAGATATGTATATAGAATTGTACTATGTAATCCTTAAGTTACACTAATATATGTAGTATAATTTTGTTGTAATAGTTTCCAAACCTTCTAAATGGTTGGAAGAGGAGCTCTCTTATGAGGCTCTATCTTAGAACCCACACTACTCTCATGATGAGTGATCAATGATTCTTGTGAAAGAATGTCTTGGGATGACTCAATCATGGAGGAATGAGGTCTAAGAATATATGATGGAGGATATATTGGTACCCCCTATGTGAATTCTATGATGCCATTCTCAACACATCTATGAATGCAATTCTGAGTCCATAATAATCATTATCTCTGTGTCCATGGATATGATGATAGTTAGAAAAGGGCCAATGTGGCTATCTATGTAGGAGATGTGAATCTTGTTGATGAGTATAAGGTAATTTGATTAACCTCATATTTAGTAGTGTTGATAATATGACACATGGGATATCTCACTCTGGATCAAACTATAATGGTTATTTGTTGTCATTCTCTATAGTGCATACTATCGGTTGTGCTCTAGAGATTGGCTCTCTATTCTTAACTAGTTACTTTTTTGGTTGTGGTCTTGTCATGATGGATTTTGTGTGATATGATATATAGATGTAGATACTTCTATGAAATCTAGAGTAATATGATCATTTAAATCTACTTCAATCAATCCCAATTTCTTTTACAAAGTTAGAACTATATAACATAAGTGTTAATAGATGATCGAGGAGAGGTTGACAAATCCCCTTAATAAAGATATGTTGAATCTTTAAATATATTAGTTTATAAATCAATCTTAACATATGCATATTTAATAATAATATATAATCACCAACTAGATCTGAAGTATTCTGATGCAATGTGGCAAGTTTCTCATATGTAACATGAGGGCCCATGTTTGTTATGTAATGTCTGAGAAATGCCTCCTCTAAGTCATCATATGTGTGAAAGGAACCAATATGGAGTAGATGAAATAACCAATTATTTGCCTCCCCCACTAATGTATACTAAAATAATTTGAGTAGAATCAAAGGACTTTCATGAGATGGCAAAGCCTTTTGAAAGGCCTGAAGGTGTATGAATGGATCTCTAATTCCATCAAAGTGAGGAAATGATGGTATCTATAAATGTTTAGGTAATGAAGCTTTTACAAATGTATTCATAAGATTATTACCATGTTAATCATTGGAATCTATCCAAGACTTATAATCCTTATTTTCCAAGGTAAGGAGATGTACTTGGTGTCGTAATTCACCAACTACATGCATCAAAGAGAGAATCTCTTGGGATGGTATATTAGCATCTTGAAGTGGTTCATTTAATCATTGAATTCAATTATTTATTTTATCCATGGGAATTCTACATTTACCAATTGGATCATAAAGATGGGGTGTGCTCAATTGAACCTTGGGAGTAATGGTAACTTGGACCTTACTAGAGGGGTGTGGGCTACCATTGTCCTTAGGTGAAGAGTGAGAACTGGGTTCTACTATAGTGAGGAATGGCTGTGGAAATTCATTGGTATCTTTATTTTTTAGTTAATCACATTCTAATTGAGTAGAAGATGTGATGTTATAATTAACATGAGCTTTAGTTGAAATAGAATCATGTATAGAAATAGAAGAAACATTTGGTAGTGCATTATGTTACAGAGGAGGAGTGAGAAAATAGTTAAAAACATAAGATGCATTTTCTTCTTCACTATGTGAATAATAATCATCATTTTTCCATGAATTATCATATTTGTAATATTGTTTATAATCACTCTCATTTTCATATTCATTTGCATTTTTGATATCATACTCATTATCCCTTCCAACATTTTTAGGGAGAGGTGTAAGAGAATAATTTAATTCCTTTTGAATGTGCAATAAATTATCATCTTAAATTGGAATATTATGTGCATCTATGCTATCCATGGATAGAGTGTGTGCATTATTTTCATTTTCAATATGAGAAGAAAGAAAAGAAGAATTTTCATTTAGATATTCTTTTGATAAAGTAGAGTTAGGAACATGAGATTGATATTTTGAACTATGCTTTGGCAATTTGATTCTATTGCATTTATATTATTGTAATTTGAACATAGAACTAGATATATATATATATATATATATATATATATATATATATATATAGAGAGAGAGAGAGAGAGAGAGAGAGATTAGGTTCACATGGAAGAAAATTATCACCAATAAGAGGTTCACTTGGAAGTTCATGACTAATTTGTTCATTTGGTGCATTATGCATAGGAGAATGAGGTGAAGAGTACCTTGCCCATTTATCAAAATTATTTTCTTTAGAAGAAGGAATAAAAGAGATAGGTTTGAGAGAAGAAGATTCATCTACTTTTTCTTCACTATCACTTTCACATGTATCATCATATTTGTCATTACAACAATAGTAATTGTCTTCATTGTAAATGAAATCATTTTCCACATTTTTAGATAATGTATAATTTTTAAAATTTGTCCATTCATTGTCATAATTATGATAAAAAATTAGAAATTGATCTATGGGATGAGAGGAAAGAAGTGCCTTAGTGGCCATTTTATATCTTTCACCAAATAAAGTGTGTAAAAGTATTATTAAGAAAATAAATACAAAATTAACTACAAACATAGATATTTGAAAAATGTTTTTGACACTCTAAACAATTTGCAAAAATTTGATAATATTTTTCTTAAAATTGTAAGGGAGGAAAACTTGGGGTTTGAGGACCTAGTTTGGAAATCTAGGGGTTTGGGCTAGGTTTTTAGAATTTTTGAAAATTATGGAAATAATGTAAATTCTAAAAATAATTTTGAATAGGATAAATGCACAAATTTTTATAAAAAAGTCATAAATTTGAAATTATTTTTTTCACAAAATAACTACTAATATTGAGATTTTGAAAATATTTTTGACACTCCAAACAATTTGCAAAAATTACAAAATATTTTTATAAAAATTATAAGGGAGGGAAGCTTAGGGTTTGAGGACCTAGTTTGAAAATCTAGGGTTTTTGGTTAGGGTTTTATAAATTTTGAAAATTATTTCAATAATATTTGAATAGAATTAATGAAGAAAAAATTATACAAAAATTTGAAATTTGAAATTAAATTTGTGCACAAAATTTGAAGGAAAAACCCTAAGTGTACTTAAGGTTTTAGATTTGTTTCACCAAATGTTTTATTATTTTTAGGAAACTAGTGTTTAGTTCCTAAACAATAAAGGTTCTGGAGTAAGGTGGAAAATGTAGTTTAATATGGCAAACTATATATTTTTATCAAATAATTTACATGAGGAAGAGAAATAAACCTATCTAAAAATTGAATGAAATGAATGATTCAGAAGCCAAAAATTATAGTGCTATACTAGGACACTATCATGAATCTGGATCTGACCTTCATTTTATGATTGGATAGGAGCACTAGAATAGGATACCCTAGTGTCTAGTGTTATAGTCCTTTTCTACCAATATTATCTTAAACATTTTAAATTTCTGAGTTTTGTTTACTATCTTAGTGTGAGCCTATGTATGAAATTTTGAAATCATAATGTCAACAGAGCTCACTATAGGTCCATTTCAATATTAAAACCATATATCTATCTACACACATAAAAAAAATGCATCAAAAGTAGAAGGGGAAAAAACTAGGTTAGGGGAAGAATGATCACACAGTTTAAAAACCTTGTTGTCTTAGTCACTGCTTACATTAACCCATAATCTAGGGTCTCAGATCAAATGTAGTTTTCCCTTAGGTAACATGCATAATCAACAAGCATGGTAGATGCAAGAATAAATTTTTCCTAGACCCTTCTTTGATCAAGCATGCAAGTCTATGAGTGATGTATAATGTTGAACTATACTATTGACTAATTTTTAGTTATGTATTGTGCCAAAGTAGTAAGTGATAGATACAAAATTCCTTGTTTAGTCCTTTATATAGGAGACTCTTTATTTTGAATTTGAGATCTTTATTCACATTTGGCTGACATTGGAAAACTTAAGGACAAAGCTAAGAAAGGGTTTAAGATTCATCAAGCAAGGTAAATTGACTATTGAAACTCAAAAGGACCTTGGACAAGAGTAATGGAAATGGACACCCTAGGGTCCAACACTATAGTCCAATCCCAATGCTCCTATCTTATAGGCTCAAGACCTAGGGGAATGGATTAATCATGGAAAATGGATCTTGGTTAAGATATAATGAGGTTTTAAAAGTCTACATATGACTAGAAATAGGAAAAAAGGTGACTCAAGCTTGAATCAAGACCAAGATGAGTAAAATAAAAGACATGGCTAAATGTGAACAAGGCTCATATTCTCTAGTCAGAGTCTCCTATGAAAGGACTATGAAAATACATGATATGTGTGGTTTCTTGACCAATTTATGGTGTATACACATGTCATAAAACCTCTTACCATGATCAAACACTACCATATAATCTTTATATGCCTTGACAATACCTCATGAAACCTCATTAGGTTAGGTAGGGTCTAGAACTAGTCTAGTTGCGTGCTAGGTTTGTAGGTCCTACCATTGTAGGCTCACCTTAAGAATCTCATTATTTATATAATGAATAATATGCATGATCCAACAACCTCATATATATTCTTAGGCCTTTGTGCATCCATCTCACTAGGCCACCGAACTCATACCTTCTCACAAGGTCTCTTCATGCACTGACTAATGTCATGATTAGGCTTCTCAAGCTCTTGAAACTTGACAACTAAGCTTAAAAAACTTCTTGATGCTCTTATAACTTGCTCATATTACTTATAAGTTCCTCAACTAATGTCATATTTCTCAATTATGCTATCAAATAAGAACATTCTTCAATGACCTCATGAACACCTTTCTTAAGAACCTTTGACATCAATGGCAAACTTCAAAAATAAGAAAAATGTTCAATAATATGCACTTTCATTTTATCCTTTAAGCAAGACAGTGGGATACATAGGACATGTATGTCATTCACTATAAATTAAAGGGGGAGAATATATTTGGCTATTTTCACTTGAATCATCTAAATAAAGCATAGAATTTTCAACATGAGTATTTCTTGGAGAAGAAGGCACACACTTGATTTAATCAATATTTTCATCATGATGAACATTCAATGTTATGTATATTTTCATCATTGGAAATGGAAAAATCACACTGATTTTTTGAAGTAACTAAATGATGTATGCATGCAACATTTTGATTTTCAATATTATGAATTCTACCATTTTTCATATCTACTGTATCATATAAAATTGGTAATTTTGTAAACCCTTCATTGTCAAAATGCATATGAATGGGATAAGTGTCATAGCCAATAGATATATCATCACACTCATAAACACAATAAAAATTTCAGTACCTATCTCATTTATATTTTCATTTGAATCATTAGTTATTTCATTATCTTAGTTGTAAGTAAAAAAGGCTTTAACCTATTTTTGATGTTCTATGAGATCTTCATATGTAATGCATTGATCATCAGGTGGATTAAATAAATGATCATAATAATGAAGCTTCTATGTATAGATTTATATTAGTGGCTCCATGAGGATTTTAATGTTTAATAAAATTGTGAATCATACAACCACTAGGGGAAAAACAATGATGTAATTAAGCATTCTTAAACTATGCCCATACACGTAGGAGAGAGAAAATTAGATATGAAAATAACATATAGAAATATGAAATGAAATTTATTTTGAAGGAGAAAACCCTACATGAAAACTAGGGTTTTAACTCAATAATAAAGGATGGATTCACCAAATGTTTTATGGTTTTTTAAGGATTTTCATAGAAAACATGCAAACTGATAAACTATTTGAAAGGAATGAGAATATTTAAATTTACACTAAAATACAATAAATAATACATATCTTCCCTAATTTAGCATGTGTAATAAATACAAAAAGTATAAATTATCTAAGGTATAATAGAAAATATATCTTATTTATAATTCTATTATGAGGTTTAATAGTGCTCAAGAGTCATCACAAGGTAGCATTATAGGTTTTGACCTTTTTCAATCTACATTTTGATTACTTTTACCCACTATACGCTTACATCATATATGGATAGTAGCATCAATGTAAGTATCTAGCTCAAATGCATGTGTCTTATTAAAGGTATGCATAGGAATGGATCCAAATTTTCATTAGGCCTATGTTATCACCTATATAACTTCTTTCTACCTTATATTATACCTACCTATGCACCAAATTCATCCCATGAGTAAAACCTAATTATTTTAGATTGAACTTCCCATAACTTGGTAAAAAGGGTTTAACATGTGAGTTAATCCAACCCTAATGATCCCATTTTTTCTAAGCGGTGTCTATATAGATAATACTCCAAATAGGGCCTCAAACTCACATGTAGTTCTCCCTCGTAGGTATGTATGGAATTGTAACTATGCAACTATATGCTCTTTCTCCAAGTAACCCTTGGTATAAGCAATGCAATAGTATTTTTGACCTTTTGAATGCTTTAGGTGTTCAAATTAGTATTTTAATTCAATTTGATAACTTGAAATATGTAGTATTTTCTAATTTGGTAATTGTTAAATCAAATTTATAGGTAGTGTAATTAGACTATAGCCTTTGTAAATATAGGGACCTCTTAATTTTTAATTAAGATCTAGTGAAACACAAAAATATGAAAATGGGATTGGTAAAGAGGGTTAAAAATTATCACAAAGTGAAATATATAGAAAAGGATAAAAATATAAGCTTGGACACCTACATCATAGTTGGACACTAGCATTGACGCTAGTGTCCAAAATAGATGCAGGTGCCTAGGGGCTATAAACATATAGAAATAGGAAACAATGGGTAGGGATATCTAGAATGCAATGGATGAAGAGTAATAAAATAACATATAGGCCTAAGGGGTAGGTAAATCAGGGGAAATAAGATGAAACTTAAGAGGTCCACAAGAGACAGTATCACTAGATATACAACCCTTAGTCAAGAGATGTATACATGTAAAGAGTCTATAAAAACATGCTATGAAATTATGCTTGTACCAAATATGGGTGTCTAAAACACCACCAAAGGATAGGTTTTTAAATCATCTAGGAAAATATATTATGCAATAACCATATCTAGGTCTATAATACATAAATCCAATCTAGTGATCACTAAATATTGTGGCACAAAGTGGGATATTTAAAAAAAAAAAAAAAAACATGCAAAGATAAATATATTCAAGTCAATGTATAGGTAAAATAAGAAAATATTAAAACATTGATCATATTACCTTGTGTAATATCTATCTACCAAATGAAAGAGTAAAAGTTAAGAATACTTACCTTGAATTGAACCTATTGTGCCTCAATCTATCCCTTAACCAATGGTGTTTTTAATGAGGTTGTTTTAGATTTTTAATAATCACACTATAGAAATAAACTCTAGGATAAAATAGTCTTACTTTACATTCAATACTTTCCCATAAGATAGACTTCTTTCATTTCATTACAAAACCCTAAGCAATGACTCCTCATGTATATAAATAATAAAATTATGAGCTGTAATAATGAGAAAATGAATGTTCCTCTTTATTGGATTGAATTTAGGGGGGTATTTAAAGCTAATTTTTAACCCTAAACCCTCATGGGAATTTAGACAATAAGATCAATTGACTCAATATTATTAGGTAGGAAAGATAGTCATTAGGTCTTAAAATAGGTTAGCTAGGTTGATGTAGTTTCATAATGTGTGTTTAATTCTTAATGAGATCGACCTAGTTGACATATTATGAAAATGAATTAAAGGGGTGTATGCTTAGTCAAGATATATTTAGGAAGGTGGATTTATTAGAGGAATGGATAAATGGGTTAACATTGTCTAGGGAGTTGGATAAAAGTAAATTGTAATAGTTATAGGTAATTATATATAGACAAACAATCTTGTGAAACACCAAATGTTTTCCCACCCCTTTCCTAGTGTACCCTTTAAGGCATGTACTCAGAGAGATTAAAACTCAATAGGTTCTTGCAAGAGAAAAAAATATTAGTAAATGATAAAGTTTAAAAAATATTATGTGTATATAGAGTGGTAGCTCACATCATTGCATAAATAAGATATCCTTATAACTTGATTTTTTATTTAATATCTCTAGAATATAAATATTGGTTCTAGTATTATGCAATTGGTTGATAAAATCATATCCTTTAGGTTGAAAAACTTTCCTTGAAGGAGGTGGAGGAGGAGGAGCATTCTTATTAGTAGGCTTGGGTTGGGAAGGTAAAGGTGTTCATCCTATTCTAGTTTTGATAACATGGACATAGGGATATAATATGTGCCTAAAATTGATAATGGGAATATATTAATGAATAAAATTAGGTTGAAACTGATGAGGAGGAAACACCTAAGGTTTTACATATACTCTTTGGCATCTAGTTGTGATAGGAAGTAATTTGTATTGGTTATTATATCAATAGGTATTAACAAGAAGTATTATCTTAAGAGATGGCATAGGTTGATTTTATCTACAAGAGGTAGAATATTATTTGTATCCAAGACCTCTCTTTTCAATATTGTGTAAAATTTTTATGAATTCTAGCCCTCAAATGGTAAAAATAGTTTTTGATGATGATAATATTTTGGGAGAAGTTTTATATGATGTAACATTGAAAAAATAATAATTGAAAAGTGATTGATAGTATATATTATTCATTTTATCCTCTTTATTTGATTTATATTTTATCCATACTTGATCATAATGAATAAAAATTTGAAATGAATACAAGATGCAACAATGGATTTCATGATCCTATGTAACATATGAGAGAAACTTTCATTATTAAACCCATTATGAATCAATAAATATAATGATTATGAATACAATACAATAAAAAATCAAGGTATCAAGGGTGATCTTGGCAAGGGGTTTGAATGATTGTGTGGGTTCTCAAATATACTTGATTATTTATAGATTAGTGTCAGCCCAATATTTTAGATCACTAACTATAAAGGTGAAACCATGCCTATAGCTCACTATGTTGTCTTTGAGGGTATGGTGAGAGTAACTTCCATGCGTGATACACTCCTCTTAGGTGAACCACAAATTAATTAGATAAAAGAGGCTTCCTATGGTATTAAAAAGGGACCTTACGTATTTTTGATGTATCATGAGGTATGTGGAAACTAAACTCTATATTTAGTGTTTTACAATGGCTTGAGTATTGGAGACATACCCCTCACATCATGTTGTTCCTAAAATAGATCACCACTTAGCCTATAATGATAGTCACAAAGTAGTTTTAAAACTACTAGAACATAGTTTCTAAAAACAAGTAGCAAGCAATAAAAAATAAATAGAAAAAATTAGAAAGATTTTTATGTATAGAGATCAACAAATTTCAATCCAAAGTTGAAAAAAAACTTCAATGTGGGATATTATCCAAGGTGAAAAGATAATTTATTTAGTGTTAGATTAAATCTAAGGTGAAATAATATTGACTCTTGGTTTTATATTTATATCCAAGGTTGATGGCTATTTTATTTTAGTGTTAGTAATTTTAAAATTTTTTATGAAATCCTAGGATAAATATCAAGCAAAAAATAAGCAATGTTCTAAAGTAAATACAAGTTTACAATAATGTTGTAATTTTATTTTTGATTTAACAATGAAATTTTAAAAATAAATAAAATATTGAAAATTAACTTATATATAGAATATACATAAATAAATATGAAATAAAATAATTTATAGAATTTAAAATGAGATAGAATAGTAAATTTACAAAAGATATGTAAACCTAGCTTGGATCTGATTTATTGTTGACTATGAAGTCTAAATATTAATGAAAATTAACTAGAAATACTTGTAAATTATGTTTCAACTAAAAATAAAATTTAAAATTTTTCTAGGATAAGACTACACTAAGAGGAAAGGGTCACACTCTAACATTGTCTATTGAAAATGGTTGCATCCTAATTTACTATGTGATTTATTTTTTGATTTAGGTGTGTATGGTTATTTGTGTGTATTTTTTGATTGATAGTGTGTTCAAATTTTCCATGTATAATACATAAAAAATCAAAACCCTATCTCTTACACAAACACAATTAAGATAAAATATAAAAGGGGAAATCAAATAGGGAGAATAGTATATCTATCCTAAAAAAACCATGCATAAACTAAGTGTTGCCTACATATCCCAAAAGGGCCTGAGGTTGATGTAGTTCTCCTTCTTAGGTGGGTGTGTGAATTTTGATATTTTCTATATGAATACAACTAGATAAATTAAATTGAATGACTGAAAATGAATGCCTTTGACCTTCAATAAAATGAATTTAGACTTGTCCTATGACTATTGTCATAAATCAAAATTAGAATTGGAAAGAATAGTGCTCTTTTGATCAATGTGCAATAGAATTTATAATTGATTGTTATATGTATATTAAATGGCCTTGATGTGCTTATATAGAGGAATATTTTGAATATTTTAATTATCTAAACTTAATAAAATCATATGAGGGGTAATAAAAATTGTCTCAATTTCAAAAATTTACCATTTTAGTGTAGAGGATAGGAGTTCTTTATTGGACAAAGGTCACAGTACGACACTATCTGACCTAGTGTGATCCTATTCCCAAAGGTCAAAGACTACTAAAACTAGGATGAAAATAATATGTAAACAAGATATGGATTTTTTTATGATTTTATATGTATTTATAAGATAATATTGATAATATCTAATGTTCTTATAGTGATTAAAAGTTAATGGAATGGAAAATAGACAAGTAGGGTAAGGATGTCAAGATAAAACATTGTCAACCATTTAATGATTAGATTTGAGTATCTACATCGATGTCCATATTATGGGAGGATATTTGATCATTAAAAAACATGTCATTTAAAATCAAATACAAACTCACTAATTAAGCAAAAACATAATGGAGCTTAGAAGCAACCAAGTTAAGAGGCCAAATAGAGCCTCCCATCAGCCACTAACAATGGGGCTGCACTATGTTTTAGTAGCATTTATGCTTGAATTTTATTTTTTGTGGTGTGATAAAATAAATATTATATTATGGTTACATGTTTGAAAATTCATATTATAAAATAAGCTTATTTTTTGAGGACAAGAAGAGATTTTGAGGTAAACTCAATATGGATTATTGTCTAGATGGTTAGAGAGATTGTAAATTTGAGTGTTCAGGAAAAGGGGTCTAGGAACTTGGTAATTCAACTCAAGAGATACATATTTATGAGGGTTACAAGAAAAATTTATGGAATTGTACTTGGTATAAATATTATTTTTAGAGAGAAGCTTTTGAAGAATGTAATTCTTTTCTCTCGTGTTCACACTAAAGGGGGAATGTTAGGATTTAGTGTTTCATTGTGAGAAAAATAACAATATGATTGTATGTAACTAATGATTTAATTGATAAAACTCACATAGATATGTTATGTAGAGATACATATATTTTAATGAACTTATAGGGATTTAAAGATAATATTTGAATCCTAGTTTATAGGAGTTTAAGAAGCTATATAAGTTTGTAATCATCATCGAATAAATTAATGAATATTTCATTGTGTTATTCTCTACCAAAGTTTTTAGGGTTTTATTTTTAGACTTGATTTTTTATTATTCCATAATAATACACAATGCATATGGATATAATGAATTAACATTATTGGTTAACACAATTCATGAATTTACACTTTTCATATTGTTCTACATGGATAGCATATCTTATTTATATTAATTATGCAAGCAAATAGGTCAAATGGATAAAATATAAGAACACTAATAAATCTAAAATTAACAACGAACAATCACAAACCTTCTTTTACTCTTATTATTGCAATATAAAATATAAATTACCTATTTTTACCACTAGATGAAAAATCATACGTGACCTCCTTTGTTCTTCCTACTATAGATTATATAGTACATACTACCCTATTGATGGACTTATCATGAATATTGAGGCTAATAATATCCATGAAACAACTACTATGGATCAATTATATACCATATATGACCAATAGTTCACAAAGTCTCTTAACTTGAATCCGCATCAAATTGATGCAATTTTATATATCACCAGAGATGAATTAAAAATTTGGTCCAAATGACTACATCAAGTATTTAGACATCTAGTATTGGTACTATTCATACATATACACCTATAATAACTAATGTGACATCTACCCAAGGTGTGGGAGTAATATAAGGCTTACAAAATATGTCCATACCTATTAATACAAAAGAAAACTTTACCCTTCCTATGATAATTATGCATGTCACATCACCAACCTCACCTATTACGCATTCCCTTGATTAAATTGATATGATTTTTCATGTTAAGTTGCCACTATTAGAGCAAGGTACACCTAGAGTTATTCCTTCCATGGATTCACATTTATTTCTTAATATTACATTATCCCCTAAGATAACATTTTATACTTTACCAATAGGCTTTATAACTCCTAATATTTCACTATAAAAAGGTTTAAATGATCTAGAAGAATACCTTAGATCATTCCACACAATATGCATAAAATTACAAATCATTGACCAAGTTATTTCCAAGAAGCTTCAAGGACTATGCTTGGTAATGGTTATATGAACTTTCCGTAATATCCATAAGGGAATTAAACCCATTGGAAGACTAATTTATAACACATTTCCCATAAACATTGATGAGAAACTATCTTATGCATAAATTGTTAAACTCAAGCAAGCGTCCAACAAACTAATACGTGATTATGTAATTTGGTAAAATACCATTCTATCCTATATGACTAATTTTATGTTCGATAGTGAGTTATAAGGCATATTTAGTAAAATATTGATTGCACCAATCTATGAGTTAATTATCTTCAAGAGATTCAAATCCTTTGATGAACTATGCCATATAGTAAGGGACATAAAATTTAATCTCAGAGATTTGAACAAACTTGAGTATACACCTACTCTTACAACTAACTCAATAAATAAGTTTCAAAGCAAATAAAACTACAAGGTCAAACCAACTAATAATAAGAGTGAGTCAAAGATTATAGTTAATGCAGTATCATAACCTAAAAATTGACTACAATTGACAGATCTACTAAAGAGGTAATTTTATATATTACCATCACCTCATCATTTACTGATAAATAAGATACTTGAGTGTAACCTCATCACTCTTTTTCCTCTACAAAGATCTTGATATAAACATGCCCATACCAAGTAACTATGATAACAATGCATACTATGACTATCATCAAAATTTAGGACATTTTAAAAATAAATTATTTAATTTGAGACATAAGATAAAGATATTATTGATGAAACTATTATCAAATTGAGCACCTCAACATAATAATGAAAACCATGACAAAAAGGAAATCATAAGTTAAAAATATTCCATGATCCATTCTCAAAGCATGGGATGACAAAGATTAAGGATGATTTAGGAGTAAAATATGGCTACAACATGCACCATCCACCTGTGACATATGATCACTCAATAGATGCAATTATTGGTACACTTATTTTCACATTACTATATCATCTTATGATCACATTTGATGACTTGGATATTATCAATGATGATTTGGATTATCATGTAATATTCATAGAGCCTATATTAATGAACAACTTATACATAGTGTCATGATCAAAAATGGGACAAGTGATAAAATTTTCATGATAACACTCTCAACTCTCTTGGGTACACACAATAGGATATACAAGATACATCAATAATAGCTAAGGGATTCTATGGGTATAAAAAAATACTCTAGGACACATAGTGCTACTTATTTAGGTGGAATATGAAATACTAGCTACTTCATTCTTAGTTATATAGAGTAATGGGGTCTTTGACATGTTTTTAGGATTCCCTTGGATATAAAATATTCATTAATACCATCTAAATTTCACTAATGTATCAAGTACATACACTAAAAAAATCTAGACATAGTTACATGTATATGGTATGAGTTCCCTCTACAACTAATGGTATATCCTTCTACTCTTCCACCCCCAACACCACCATAGTTGGTTGATAAACCCATATAGGATCAATATATGAATCTAATGGTTTCACATATGCAATATATTTATATATACCTAGTTTAGAGGAAAGTAATTGAGTCTACTAGACAACCAATTATTTAGCTCTCATCACATCAGAGATTTATTTAAGGCTCACATAGGCCATCATATCCTAAAACACGTACTAAGGTAATACTATAGATAATTAAACATATTAAAAAAATATCATAAGCATTGATAAATTATCCTACCATAGAGTAAATCCCATATAGTCCTCGACCATATAGAGCTACCCATCATACATGGTATGTTATGAGTAATGATAATGATATTTATCGTATAACACATGACTTATTATAAGATTTTGGCAAGTCCACATTTGGTACCTTTTATTCACAATAGAATATCCTTATGATATTCAATACATTAACTTCCCATGGCCTCCCATTTAAGGGATCATTGGTTAGCACTTATCAAAAATTTCAAAAAAATTAAAAATAAAAAACAAAGAAATGAATAAAATAGAAACATTCAAAAAATTAAAAATCAAGACCTAAGAATGAAATGATTATTAAATTATATTATTTACACATTTTAGTGATATTCCCTTAACATATAGTGCATTTAAAGATATGTGTGGCCAACTTATGGCTTACACACCTTCATATTAGCTTGTTGCATTTATCACTATTCTTAGTATGGTCAAACTATGGAATAACCATGGATAACTAGAGTACATATAGGATTTTTGGTTAGTATTTTATGATCATATTATGAATTCTATTCTTACTGCATTGTTATGGAGGTTTCCCCCTCAAAATGGCTCATTCATAATATTAAAGTATTTTTCTCTTTCACCAAATGTTGTTATCGATCTACTTATTTTTCTCTTAATTTTGTGATATATAATTATATTATTGCAAATCATATAAGTAATTTCAATATAAATAGTATCATAGCTTTGATTTGGGCAAGTTTATAAAACACATTTTTTTAAAACTAGCATCTTGAGCACTAAAAGGCTGAAAAAAACATAACTTGTGATCCAAGAGGATTGCATTTTTTCATCAACGTAGTTTTGTTCATGAGTTTTTTCACAAAAAAAGAAAAAACTAAGTATGGAATTTTCTACCTTGTGAAAATTAGCAATTTTTGGAATCATCTTTGCAAGACAATCACAATGATATATTCTACTGGTACCCTTTTTAGAGTCAAAAATTTTCACCCTTGTGTATAATAGTAGTAGTTAGATTCATCTTGGTGAGATGATCACAATGGTGTATTCCACCAGTACACTTTTTTGGGGGCCAAAACCCTCTTAGGGTTTGTGCATGTCTAGTCTAAAAACTCACTAATACATGAAAGGGAAAGAAAATCTAAAATCTCCTCACAAGGATGACATGGAGTCTAAATTTTTTGATCCATATATTTCTAAGGTAGTTCAACAACTTAAGTAAAAGTTAAATGGGATGGTGAAAAAATATGATTTTGATACAATTCTAAGGGACATTATAGGGTTGAGAGGGGACATAAATACAATTATGGATCAATTACAACAAATATCTAGGTAATTGGCCAACTTGTCGGCTCAGCCACTTTAAAATAACCCTCCACCACTTTAGTTTAGTTCTCCTCCTCCAAACAATACCAACACCAATTTTATAACTAAACCTATATTTCCAAAAGTGGACCTATACATGTTTGATGGAAATGATCCACTCATTTTGTTCACTCAAAGTGAAAATTTATTTGATCTACATCAATATCCATGTATGAAAAGTGGTTATGGCCTCTATATATTTGGAACTTGAGTCATTAATTTACTATCTTTGGTTGTGTGCTCAAAATAAAAATAAGGGTGTCCCATTTCATGGTCATTATTTTTGAGGATTTTCATCTCCATTGTCACAATAATGCCTCTAAAGTCTACTTTAGTCAGCTAGCTAAGTTGTACTAGACTAGGACTATCAAGGACTACATTCATCTATTTTAGAATATCTCCCTTTGTATGGCAGACATCATTGAGGAAAATCTAATTGACCTATTTTTGGGTGGCCTCAAAGATATAATCCAATCGAAGGTTTGCATGTTTCATCCCAATATGAAATTTGAGGCCATACCAAGGGCATGCATGGATGAGAAAAAAGAGATAATCAAATGAAGAAATTTCTCAGTACCATCATTTCATTAGCCTGCCAGATTGACACCTTAGCAAGTGGAAGAAAAATATGCAAAATGTTTGTGTTTTTGATGTGATAGCGAATGGGGCAAAGGGCATCAATGTGTTGAAAAGAATTTATTTTACATTAACAGTGTTAATGATGAGGAAGAAGATGATGAGGTTTTAGGGGTAGGTTTGGAATAAATTGAGGATGAATTTGAAGATTCTCAACCTACTATTTCCTGTCATGCAATTTTAGGCATTAATACTCCTCAAACTCTTAAGGTGGTGGGTTTCCTAAAGAAATAGAAGGTGACTATGTTAATTGAATTTGAGAATACACATAAATTCATCAATAGTAAATTGGCTACTCATTTGAATTATTTCATTTATCTAGTTCTAGACTTTTAGGTCATGATTGTAGATGGTGGTATGATCAACTATTATGGAAAATTCCATAGCATTAATATTGTTATGGGAGACTATTTTTTATATTCCTCTATGTTTACTATTCACATGGGATGATCTAACATTATTTTGGGAGTGAAATGGCTCACATCTTTGAGCACTATTGATATGAATTTCTAGTAATTATTCATGAGGTTATATTCAAAAGGCAGAACTTTTGAACTACATGGATTGCGATAATCTCCAAAACTGGTTAGTTACCACCAAATGATGAGGATTCTTAGGTAAAATTTTTTATGGCATGCTTACTTTCCATAGATTTTCAACTCACCAAGGAGTCTACACATCTTGATTTGAAACAGGTGTTGGATTACCCTTATATTGTTTTTGGTGACATGCCCAAAGGACATCTTGTAATTCATGCACATGATCATGCCATTAGACTCATTCTAAGAAGTACACCACCCAATATCAGACCCTATATGTATCCCTATACCAAGAAAGGTGAAATTGAAAAATGGTACAAGAGATGTTAAAGGTAGGAATCATTTGACATAGTCAAAGTGAATATTCCTCCCCAATGGTCATGGTCTATAAGAAGGTCAATAGTTGGAGTATGTGCCCAGACTATAGATAACTCAACATATACATAATCAAAGATAACCTTACTATTCTAGTAATTAATGATTTTCTATATGAATTACATGGTGCTATTTATTTTACCAAGTTATACCTTCACTCTGGATATCAATAGATTTTCATTTGTGATGAGGACATACCTAAAATAACTTTCAAAATTTATTAAGGCCATTATGAATTTATGGTCATGCCTTTTGGCCTCTCAAATGAACCATCTATATTTTAGAGTTTAATGAATACTATATTTAGGTCATTTTTTAAAAAGTTTGTATTAGTGTTTTTTATGATATCCTCATCTACAATAAAAATTAGGAAGACCATTTGAAACATGTGAATTAGGTGCTTTTAGTTTTGGAACAACATCATATTTATGCCAAACCTTTGAAATATTATTTTGGTGTCTAATAATTGGAGTACGTGGGTCATATTATTTCACAAGAAGGATTGAAATTTGATCTTAAGAAAATCTGAGTGATTTTGGAGTGGTAATTTCCCAAGGCCCTCAAGAACCTCTGAGGATTTATAGGGATAATTGATTACTATCGTAGGTTTGTCAAAAATTATGGTAGCATTGTAGCCCCACTCACATCTTTGCTAAATAAAGACTCCTTCCAGTGGACTGATTCAATTACCAAGGCATTTTAATAGTTGAAAATTTCTATGTTCATAACTCTAGTTTTGGTTACTCCTATTTTTTTTTAAATTATTATGGAGTGTGACACATCAGGATATGGCATGGGGGATTTGATCATGGAAGAAGGGAAACCACTAGCATTTGAAATTTTCCAACTAAAGGGGAAAATAGGCTCAAACCAATATATGATAAAGAGATGATAGATATTATGCATATAATGAAGTAATGGATACCTTATTTGATGGGTCATCATTTTTAGGTAAATACTAATCATGATATCCTCAAATATTTTTTGGAATAATGATTTTAATCTAAAGAACAGAAAAATGGGTGACTAAAATGTTAGTCTATGATTTTGAAATAGTGTATAAGAAATAAAAAGAGTATGGTGATATATTCTCTCTCTCAGTGCGATGAATTAG
Source organism: Torreya grandis (assembly GCA_037957365.1). Classification (NCBI taxonomy): domain Eukaryota; kingdom Viridiplantae; phylum Streptophyta; class Pinopsida; order Cupressales; family Taxaceae; genus Torreya; species Torreya grandis. The sequence goes on from JARHVA010000104.1 coordinate 2,102,055, forward strand.
TTGAAGCATTGTTATGTTCCATGACCATGTGGTCAAAAGGTTGGATAGAGGAAGCAAGATCAAAATGGGAGAATGATAGTTTTACCAAGGATTTGATTCACAATCTTTATCAGGGTTCTAATTAATATAAAAAATTTACATAGAAGGGGAAAACATTATGGTATAAATATATATTATACCTTTGTAAACATTCTATCCTCAAACATAAAATTCTTTAATAACTTCAAACCTCTCCACTTGGAGATCACTCCATATTTTTGAAAGCATATCATAGAATCTAGCAAGATTTTTGTTGGTAAGGACTAAATGGGGATGTTCAAAAATATGTTGTTGAATGCACGGTATGTCAAAAAATAAAAGTGAAACTATTAATAACCTAGGTCTTTTTCAACCTTTATCCATCCCTAGCCCACATTGGGAAGAGGTTTCTGTGGATTTCATTATGGGGTTACCATGGTCTAAGGGTAAAAATGTTATCATGGTAGTTAAGAATCGACTCACCAAATATACTTATTTTTTCTCCTTATCATAGCCATTTGTTTCTAGTGCAGTAGCTTCTAATTTTCTCAATATACTTTAAAAATTTCATGGTACTCCAAAAATCATTGTAAGTGACTGAGATCTCATATTTACTAGTAATTTTTGGACTAAATTATTTGCATGTTTGGGTACCCAGTTGGCTCATAGCTCATCCTATCATCCTCAATCTAATGGATAAATAGAGGTAGTAAACAAATGTCTAAAAGGGTATCTTTATTGTTTTATTTTTGACAAACAAAACAAATTGGTTCATTGGCTACCACTTATTAAATGGTGGTATAACACTTATTTTCACACTTCTTCCAAGATGTCTCCCTTTATGGCATTATATGGGTATTACCCCCCATCCATAAATTTAGATTTGATAATACATCATTAGGTTTGAGATATTAAGGAAAACATTCATCATTACTAGGAGGTGTCAATTAGTATGTGAGAGAATTTAATAATGGCAAAAAATTTAATGAAGTAGCAAGAAAATCAACATCATAGTGAGTAACATTTTTACATAGGTGATTAGGTATTAATGCATTTGTAGACATATAAGTATATGTCTTTAAATAAATAAAAAAAAGGATAACAAGCTTTCACCTAAGTATTATGTTTATTACCAGATCTTGCATAAAATTGGTAGTGTGGCTTATAATATATAATTATCCCCATCCACTCGCATACATATGGTATTTCATGTATCTTTTTTGAAGAAAGTAATGAGACACAAATTTCCCACTTAGACCAAGTTACCTAAATTGGATGAAGAAGGTTGAGTCATTCTAGATATTGAAGATATCCTTTAAATACACACTAAACAACAATAGACCACAACTATTAATCAATATTTGATCAAATGGAAGAACCTGCATTCTGAAGATGCAACATCAAAAGATGAATCATTCCTACAATAGCATCCTAGTTTAATTCAATTTTGAGGATAACATTATTTTTTAGGGGAGGGGCATGATATGCCCCTCACCTATATTGCATTTAGAGATATGTGTAGATAATAATATGATAGATATTTTAACCTTTAGGATTATATAATAATTTTTCAAGCTCACCATGAGCCTTATATATTTAATTCAAATAAAATTTCCAATCAAAACATTAAGAACTACTCTCTATCTTATGACTCTTCTTCCTCTACATTACAAACCAAATATTGTGTAGTAAAACAAGAGAAAAGGTACCCTTAAGAGACTTAAAATAATTATATAAACTCAAATGACATGAATATAACTAGTATAGGTGGGTTTCACCCACACATTATGACTATACCTCACATTAGTCTATAAATTCTTGATGCTAAAAATACAGTGAGATTATATTCGTATGCTAAAATGATTCATATTTTAGAACATAGAATAAGTATATTAAAACTACCTCCATTTCCTTATAACACTAATCAAAATATTTTCAAACCATCTAGGTAGATAATAATTAATCTTTTAGAGGTCTCAAAAACATAATAATTTATCATGGGCTCCTAATCTCTCCCTTTAGAGTGTCTTATGAGAGAGGACCCCAAACCCACTACAAATGCTACACTGAATGAACTCATCTCCTACTTGGTGGATCACATTCAATATTTGGAGAGAAACCAATCCTCTCTTAAAATTGGACTCTTAACCAAGGGATTAACTCAAAAACTAATAATTAAGGTCATTAATCTTTTATTCATATTCTAACAACATCTTACCAATTGCTATAGTATCAATACACTTATCTTTTGACATGCTATACACCAAGCCAAAACCTTGGGGACCTTGTTACATTTTGAGTCCCCAATAAGGTGGCATTAGACATTCCCAGACATAATCAACCTCCCACTCATGTTCCCATTAGTGGTCCATTCTATTATGTTATCCCAAAAAAATTGGTAACTAATACACCACCACCCATAGTTCTTCCTAACTACATGTTGGATATTATTCCACCCATTTACATTCCACCCAAACAAGTGCCAACTATTGGACCTCCTTAAAACTCCACACCACCATGTTATCACATGATATCCAAATACAGACACTTGGATAACTATTTTTTGACATACTATACTCTACCCACTCGAGTGAAAACTTTTGGCTCTGGCAGTTTAATGCCCACTTCTCATCTAATGCCTCTTGCCAAAGCTTACCCTAACACACCTCTAATTAATATTGGTAACATGGGGACATATGTTGAATATCTAAAAAACATATTGATCACACCATTCAATGGGTTCTATTTCCATGCCCTTTGATTAAGCTTCCCAAATATAAAGGGGAAGGCAACTTGAATGTACATGTCAAGGCATATGACACAACCATTAGATAACTACTACCTTGGGATGGGGTAGTGGCCATGAATTTTCCCAAATAATCTTAAGGGAATTATATTAGACTAGTTTTACCACCTCCTTAAGGCTTTCACCCATTCTTCCCACCAACTTATGACAAATTTTATAAAAGTTTTTGACATGAACAAGTTATTAAAAACTATCATACATGAGTTCCTACACTTTTAGTAATAAATTAATAAGTCTATTTCCCAATTTATTTCAAGGTCAAAGCAAGTAATCTATTCATTTTTTAGTGCCCCACATATGGACCAAAGAGAGTTCTATGATATTTTATTACACTTTTTTAACAAAAAAACTATGGAAGACATCAATGTTTTTGCTAAATATCATATGAACAAGCACTAGAAAGTGTGATTAGAATAAATTGAACAACCATAAATAGTGGCCATATGACTTGTGAATAAAATTTTCCCCTAACCAATGTAGTTGGGGTTATAAAAAAGCCAATCAAATCAACCTAAATAACCAAGGTCCTAAGATTATGAATCATAACCAATTTTAACCTAATTTGGATTAGTGGGGAAATCTAATATAATTAAGATAGAACTTCTAATTTTAGTTCAACTATTAATATATGGAATTTAAGCATACATATGAATGTAAAAGACAAATATTGATTCTTTTGATTTGATAAGTGGCATATGCTACATAAGGAAACTAATAAAGAATAATAATACTTTAAATTTCTAATTTACTGTCTAATTATGACTATATTTTCAAGTGAAAATCATGATAAATAAGGCATGTTGTTCATTTAGTTTTTAAAAATGATTTGGTGTCTATGTTGGGTTAGTTCTGTAGGATTGGTTTAGTATCATTAGTTTATATTGACCTACTAATTATTACTTACCTACAAAAGTATGGCATAATTATTGTACAACCAGCTACAATTATATTTGCTTTCTATATATATGTGATTCCAAACCCTAATGATGCATACAAATCCAAAAATTAGTATTTGTTGCCTTAAAACCCTAGGTGGGTTTGTGAGGTAAAAAAAATTTAAAATGTGGGAAAGTGGGATGGGGTGATCTGACCTTAATCACCCCTATCTAATGATTTACCAGTACCTATATATCTAATTCTATAAAGAGGGAAATCAATCCACATGTAGTTCTTTCACCTAGTGTGATTGTGAAATTATGCTCCTTCACTATATGTATGAAACTAATAATGTGGATTTAATACTTGACAAAAAACTTATTTGATTTAGATTTAATTTTTTTCATACTTGGATTTTGACTACGCCTACTGATAGGTTTGTAAATTGGGAAGAATAGGAAAAATTTTCTTAGTGTACAATAATGTATAAATGTATATCAAATAAGTACTAATTCATTTTTGAATGATATTTATTTTTGTACATATATATCCAATTGAATAATTTATCATGCCATTAACATGCTATGATAATGGTCCAACCCTAATGATGGGTTTGATTTTAGAAAATATTCATTGCTAAGAGTGGGTCAGTATTGACCAAAATTAGGTTAGTATTGATTGGCGATACTGACCAAATTTGGTGAAACCAACTTGTGTACAATTAGATTGGAATGAGAGTCTAGATATGTTTATGTGGGATATTTAGTAGATTTTGAATAGACAATGAGATTCCTATATGTTTTTAGTATCAAAATGGAAGGGTTGACTCATAATATAACATGCAAGTGTGATATAATGATAGATTAGGACCTTATTTAAGTTATCAAGTCATGCATGGTAAATGTGTATCAACCTTATCATTTTTAAGTATCAAATACAAAATTTTAGTATTTACAACTACAATGGTATCACAAATGGTGTGATGGACCAACCTAATAATACAAATGTTGTAAAAAACAATAAAAATAAAGTTATAAACAATAATAACAATGGAGGTACAAGAAATGAAAACCCTCCACCTATAGTTCACATAGTAAATTTTGACCATCTACCACCTTGTGATAACTAATATCAGAACCAATAACAAAACTAGTATCAAAATCTTAACCATAACCAAAATGCTCAATCTTAAAACCAATGCTTTTATCCAAAAAAATAATCATCAAAGATTTGATCAACAAAATCATAACCAAAGACCAAGGGATTACAATTCCATTTTATATAATATTTTTCATAAGATAATTGGTCATGATACTCATGCTTATGGGACTATTAAAATTTCAACCAAAGACTCCATCAGAATCAATGATAAATATTTATAGACATATTTTTGGGAAGTTTTAATTCAAATCTTTAACATTCCCTAATAGGTCCTATGGCACCTAAAAATGTCAACTTTTGCATTTATAAAAATCCCTTCCCTAACCACCGATAACACAATTTATTACCCCAAAAGACAATATTATAAAATAGCCCCTATCATATGGAACTAATGATGTTGAAGCCTCAACCTATACATCGAGAAACCTAGATGTGGCCACTTGCCTAGGTCCTCAGGGAAAGACTAGGATGATGTGTGTTGTTGAGTTAGAAATTTATAATGGTGAAAAAATTATCACTCAAGCAAGGAATTATCAACCATAGGCTCCCCATATCACCAATGTATGAGAGGTTAAAATTAAAGGCAATCATAAACCCATGGGGAATTGTGGCTTTGTTTCTAAACTCATGAAAACATTTTCACACATTTCCTTCATGGACCTCCTTAAGAACTATCTTGCCCATCATTGGGAATTAATTGATGCCTTAGGTATTAGTCTTTTATATAAAATTACACCTACTTTATAATCTCAAATAAACCATATATATTTATAAATTTATCCTCCTAGGAAAAATTCTAGGGATGCTAGTTATTTATTTAACCTTAGGCACTTATCTCAAGATTCTGACATGGATAGAAGAGGAGAACATGCATTATACTTATAGGTTTGGATATATAATAATTATGTCAAAAGATAAAAGGTTTATGATGGGGTTTTAATAAATATAGTTCATTTCTCATTTTTTTAAAAGCTTAGCTATGGAGAAACCAAATGTTCCATGACTAGGAATAAATTGTGAGGTTATGATATCCTTAAATCTACTTTGATTGGGAGCATAGTTTTACCTATAAATTTGGGACTAAAAATAATTATTACTAAATTTTATGTCATAGATAAGGACACTAATTACAACATGATTCTAGGGAGGCACTGGATTCACTATATAAAGAAAATACCCTCTGTTAAGTGTGAAGTCAATATTCACAAACACTATTCATATGACACTATTCATGGGTCACTATTCATGGATGAGGTGGAAATGGTGATGTGGCATGGCCCACAAGGTATATTTAATTATTATAAAGGTAATAAAGAGATGTGGGGCATATTTCTCCACTAGGTACATGTGTTACCTTTTTCTTTTTCATGTGGAGAATGTGTGGGGTACATCTCTTGAGTGGAGTAATTAAGTGGGTGTGTGGGGAACAATTCTATAGAGGATCCACTATCTTAGTGTTTGGATAAATATAAGAGATGATTTATCATATTTTGGTCTTTATTAGGTGAGTAGAGCACCAAGTTTGGATGCATATGAAATTGGAGGACAAAAGATAGATTATCACATTGAGGTGGTGATGCTTTTGTATAAAGAATTTACACTATGTTTTAGACTATGCAAAAAGTGGTAGACATTTCTTAAAGACAAATTATGAATCCACTTAGAATGTGGTGTCATATTTCCTCTCTCCCCATTTTCCCTCTCTCTCTCTCTCTCTTTCTTTTTTGTAATTCCATATATGTAAATGATGCATTCCTTTGTATGTAAAAATCAAGGTGTAACTTATGTAATCTAATTAGTGGATGTTGAGTAAAAGACTTGTAAGTCTTTCTTGAAGCTTTGTTTTAAGATTTTTAAATATTGTATAAATTTAAGAAAATGAGTGTGTGATATATTGGAGAGGTGTGAGTGATAGGTTGATGTCACTGGCTTATTCTCCAAATGTTGTTAAAATTAATAGCTAAACCATTCTTCATGGACATAGACAAATTGGCAAACCATGTACATATTGTCTTATGGTTTGCATTGTTTATTTTTTATTTATTCTAGTTTAATTTATAATTTTATAGCTTCTCTCTCTGTAACTTTGAGGATATGTTTCTTCATATGATTTTATCCTAATAAGTGGTATTAGAGCAAGGTTGTTTATTGTTGAAGATTAAGTTATAAGAAGATAAAGATTATAGCTTGATTGGGAGCTATGTCAGATGATAAATCAAAGGTGGAGAAATTAACTGGGTAGAATTTTGGTTTATAAAAGATGAAGATGGAGGAATATATTTTTTAGAAGAACCTATACTTACCATTGGGAGGTGAATCCAAGAAGCCAACTATAATGTTAGATGAGGATTTGGAGTTGCTAGATAGAAAAACACTTGGAACCATCTGGTTATTCTTAGAATCTAAAGTTTCCTTCAACATATCTCAAGAAAAGACTACATAAAGTCTCATGAGCACACTAGGGAAGTTATATGAAAAAAACTCTACCTCTAATAAAATATTTCTAATGAAGAAATTGTTTAACATGAAAATGGTTCAGTAGCAAATCACTTAAATGAATTTAACATGGCTACATGATAGTTGAATTCTATTAATATTGAATTTGATGATGAATTCAAGGATCTTATTATTCTATGTTCTTTGCCTAAGAGCTAGAATAGCTTGGTCATGGTAGTGAGTAACTTTGTCTCAAATAATGCCAAACTAAAGTTTGAAGATGTGGTGGGTGTGATCCTAAGCAAGTAAATGCAAAGGAGAAACAATGGTGAAATTTAAACATTAGTAATTGAATTTTTATGGATATAAGAGGTAGATAGAATAATAGAGTAAGAGGAAACCATGTGAAATCAAGGAGGAGGTCAGAATCAAAATCAAGAATCAAGATGGAATGTTGGTAGTGTGGAAAGCTAGGACACACAAAGAAAGAATGTTGGGATCTTCATGGAAAACAAGCCAAGGACCAACATGAAGGTAACAAAGAGGTAAACATAGTAGGTAAAGTGTTATAAGATGCAATCATACTTTATTTTTATAATATTAACGAATCTTAGTTTTTAGATTTAGGATCTTCTTTTCATGTCATTCCTAACAAACATTATTTTAGAGATTATGTTCAAGGTAATTTTGGACATGTGTATCTTAGTGATGATGAACCTTGAAAATTATTGAAAAAAGCACCATTAATTTTAAATTTTAAAATTGAAACACTTGGGTGATTAATGATGTTAGTCACATTCTAAGTTTGAAGAGAAATTTGATTTGTGCAGGATATTTTGGAAGTGACGATTGTGTGGTCACTTTTACTGATGACTCATGGAAGGTTACCAAAGGTGATCTAGTTTTTGCAAGAAGTAATAAGGTGATTACTTTATATTTATCCACCGTTAGAACTAATTCATTTTATGATATAGTTTCTTCAAGAATAGATGCAATTTTTTGGCATTAAGACTTGGCCACATATGAGTGAAGGGAATGAAGATTCTTCACTCAAAGGTCTAAAGGAAATTGACTTGGAATTTCTTGAGCATCATATATATGGGAAACAAAAATGTGTACAATTTCTAAAATTTAAACTATCCAAGAAAATAAGGAAGTTAGATCTTGTTCATACATATTTATGAGGACTCAATTAGGTATCTTCACTTGGTGGTTTAAGGTATTATGTTACATTTATTGATGATTCAACTAGAAAAGTTTAGGTTTATTATATTAAACAAAAATTTGATGTATTTGACACATTTAAGAGATTGAGAGCTTTAATTAAGAGTGAAATAGGTTTAAAGCTCAAGTTCCTTAGGTCATATAATGGTGGATAATATTACAACAAAGACTTTGATAATTACTATTCACTTAATAGAATCTATAGGTAGAATATGGTTCTAGGAAAACCAAAACTAAATGGTGTGTCGAAAAGGATGAATAAAACCTTCATAGAACATGTTATAAACATGAGGTTCCATTTATGGTTACCATTATGGTTTTAAATGGATGTGGTTGATACATTCATGTACCTGATAAACATAAGACCTTTAGTTGTCTTGGATGGTGGCATACCAGAGGAGTCATGGACTAGGATCAAGGTAGACTATTTTTTTTGAAAGTTTTTGGTTGTGAAGCTTTTTAACTTATTGACAAAAACAATAGGTCTAAGTTAGAGGATACATTTCAAAAATGAAATTTCATTGGATATGGCTAATGACTTTGGATTTTGGTTGTGGAATGAGGAAGATAAGAAAACCATTAGGAGTAGAGATGCCATATTCAATGAGAAAGTCATGTACAAGGAATAGTTAGTGGAAAATAAGAAAGAGGAAGCCAAGAAAGAATACATAGTGTTGGAGGACATTACAAATGAAAATGTCCCAAAGGTACCATTACAAAATGTGAAAAAATAATAAGAACTCCAAACCCCTATTGTGAGGAGATATAATAGAGTAAGAACACCACCTGAAATGTTTTCTCCTTCTTTCAACTATTTGTTAGTTACTTATGGTAGTGAGATAAAGAGATTTGAAGAATTAATGTAGGTTGATGTCAAGAAGAAGTGGGAGTAGGCTATAGATGAGGAGTATGACTCTCTCATGATGAATAAAACATGGGTTTTCATGAAGCTTCCAAATGGAAAGAAGGCATTGTATAATAAATGGGTATACAAGATGAAGATGGAGATAAAAAGAAATACAAGGTCAAATTGGTGGTAAAAGGATTTATACAAAAGAAAGGTATAGATTTTTATGAAACATTTTCTCATGTTAAAATGACTTCTATTAGAAATATTTTAAGCAGATTTGTAGTATAAGAATTGAATTTAGAATAATTGCATGTGAAGACTATTTTTGTTCATGATGATTTGGAGGAGATATACATGGAGTAGCCACAAGGTTTTGAAGTCAGTGATAACTAGAAGTTTGTGTGCAAATTGATGAAGAGCTTTTATGGCCTTAAACAAGCTCCAAGGTAATGGTATATTAATTTTGATAATTTTATGATGGAACAAGGCTATTCTAGATGTCATTATTACCATTGTGTATATTTTAATAGGTTTGAAAATGGAAGCTATATTATCCTACTTTAGTATGTGGATGACATGTTGGTGGTGGGTTATAACATGCAGTATATTAATGTACTCAAGAGACATTTTGGAGATTATTTTGATATTAAAGATATAGGTGATGTTAAATATATCCTTGGAATGAGAATAGCCAAAGATAGAAAGAATTCAAGGTTGAAACTATTATAGGGAGAGTACATAAAGAAACTATTAAAGAGATTTAGAGTGTAGAATGCTAAATTAGTTGGGACTCTTTTGGTGGGACATTTCAAGTTAACAAAAGAATAATGTGCCAAGATAGAAGATTGGAGGAATCACATGTCCAAGACACCTTACTCATTATCAGTTGGTAATTTAATAATAGTATGTACAAGTACATACATTGTACATGCAATGAGAGTGGTGAGTAGATTCATGATTAATCCAGGAAAGGAATAATGGTAGGTAGTAAAGTGAATTTTTCATTACCTAAGAGGGACCACATATGCAGTGTTGAATTATGGTAGATCAAATGTAATTCCATAAGGATATGTTGATTCTAACATGGCATGAGATTTGAATGGTAGGATAAGAACTACCATGTATGCATTTACTATGGGTGGTATAATGGGGAGTTGTATAGCATGTATATATAAAGTGGTGGAATTTTTTACCATAGAGGATAAGTATATTGATGATACAAAATAAAGAAATGAGATGATATGGATAAAGATACTGATGGAAGAGTTGGGACACCAACAAGGAAAAGGGATAATTTTTAATGACAGTTAGGGTGCCATTCACTTAGAAAAAAACTCAACATTTCTCTCCAAGACTAAATTCATTTAGTTGGGTTATCACTTCATTTAGTCAATATTTAAGGAGAAGAAAATAAAGCTAAAGAAGATACATATAATTAAGAATCCTATAGACATTATGATGAATGTTGTTACAAAAGTGAAGTTTAATTATGTTCAACTTCAGTTGGTCTTCATGGATGAAGAAGATCAAAATGAGAAATTGGTTCAATAAATGTAGTAATAGGAAGTTTTGAATACTAACTTCAAATGGGATAATTTTTAAGTGTGAAGTCACTATTCATAGGACAATATTCATGGGTCACTATTCATGAGTCACTATTCACAGATGAGGTGCCAATGGTGATTGGGTAGGTGAGGTGGCTCATAGGTGACGTGATATAGTCCATAGGGTATCTTTAATTATTGTAAAGGTAGGAGAGAGATTTAGGGTGCATTTATTCACTAGGCACATGTGTCTCCTTTTGATTTTTCTTATGGGGAGCATGTGGGATGCATCTCTTCAGTGGAGTAAGTAAGTGGGTGTGTGGGGTGAAATTATATGGATCATCCACTATCTTAGTGTTTGGCTAAGGATAAGAGATGAGTTATAATATTTTGGTCTTTATTGGGTGAGTGGAGCACTAGGTTTATATGCATATGCAAGTGGAAGACAAAAGATAGATTATCACATGGAGGTGGTGATGCTTTTGTATAAATAATTTCCACTATGATTTGGACTATACACAAAGTGGTAGACATTTCTTAGTGACCACTTATGCATTTTATTGGAATGTGGCACCATATTTCATCTCTCCCCATTTCCCCCCATCTCTCTCTCTTTATTCTTTGTAATTATATATATGTAAAGGATGTATTCCTTTGTATGTATAAATAAAGGTTTAACTCATGTAATACAAGTAGTGGATGTTGAGTGAAAGACTTGCAAGTATTTTTTAAATATTTATTATAATCTTGTTGAATTTTATATTAATTTAAGACAAGGAGTGTGTGAGAGATTGGAGAGGTGTGAGTGATAGGTTGGTGTCACTAGTTTATTCTCCAAGTGCTATTATAATTAATAGCTAAACCATTCTCTATGGATGTATACATATTGGTGAACCAAATACATATTGTCTTATGGTTTACATTGTTTGTTTTTGATTTTTTCTAGTTTAATATATGCTTTCATAGCTTCTTTCTCTATAACTATGAGGATATGTTTCAGCATATGATTTTATCCTAACACCCTTTACCTTGTTCCAATAAATCACATTTATGTATTTGGGAAAGGTTTTTGTTTTCCAAGGTGATCCAAAGTTATTTAACATTCACTAGGTAAGATTTAAGAAAAATCTAGGGATTCATATTGACTATCACTTCCCTAGCAATGGAATAGTGAAGCCCTCCTGACTATCAAGGAAAAAAATCCCATAGTAACCATGATGTGTATTTTAAATTAAAATTATGAATGTATTAAAACCTCATCAAATGAAAATCCTAAGGAAAATGGCATACAAATGATGGATAAAATGGATGAAGAAAAAATTGTAACAATACTAGCCATCTCAACCAAGTCAACAATTAAAATCATTAGTATCCTAGAGAAAGATAAACCCATTACACTTATTTTTGACCCATGATTGGTTGGGACCTATAAATTTTTCAAATATTAAGATATATAAAAATAATATGGTGTATTCATGATACAGAATATTTGTATGTTGAGATTTTTAAAAACCAAGAGACACTCTCTGAGCATCATGATGATTTTTCTTGTTTGAGTGATCAATGGAAACTCAATTATGATGGAGAAAAATGTCATTAGGAAAAGGGGAAAGGTTAATCTTACTCTCCCATAGGGGGATATTTATGTATTTTATGTTTAGACTCGATTTTGAATGTACCAAAAATGGGGTAGAATATGAATCCCTAGTGTTAGGAATGCTCATTACTAAAAGGTTAGGTGTCCAAAGCCTCAAAGTGAAAGTAAAATTACAATTGATTAATAATTAGGTTTTTATATTTATCAAACAAAGGCTGATCATCTTCATCTTTAAAATAATGTTGTACATGATGTCACCAAATAGTTTGATTTTGTTTCCATAGAGATTGTCCCTAGTGAGAATAATCATTTAGCCAATTCATTGGTTGCTTCCTCTACTTAGTTTTTCCCTAATCAATTAATACTAAACTTTGAATTCATGGTATCCATAAGACTTGAACCATTTGTTTTAAATATCTTGAATAATCAAATATCTTCCCACCAAGAATAGGAAGGTGATAATCTTATACTAGATTTTTCAAGGAATTATTACAAGTTTACAATCACCTCCTCTCATGTCACCATAATAACAATTTTACCCTAAAATTTTATCCCTTGTCTACTCTTAGAATGGAGTATTAGGATTCTATTGAAAAATTAAGGATTATGATTCTTTTGAGGAATAACATGAGGTATTTGAGGTAGATGATGAAACTTTTGGTCTTCTTCCTACCCCATAAGAATTTAAATAAGGTTTTACATCCTCATAGATGATGCCATTGATAGTAACATTGGGACTAAAGAATAGCCCGAAATCCTCAAGTTTGGACCTTCACTCTCACCTCAAGAGGCATAATACCATAATATTTTTCTTATTAAATTATCCAAATCCTTTGTTTTTTCCTATGTGGACATGGTGGAAATTTAGCCTAAGGCATTTGTCCATAGCCTAGTCACTATGCTTGATACAAAACCCATTAAATAAAACATCAATCCCATTAAACCCAATGTTACATTGATGGTCAATGAAGAGGTCATCAAACTTATTCAACTAGATTTCAATAAACCTATGGATTACAATAAGTGGTTATCTAACATCATCCTCATTCCTAAAAATAATGGTAAGATCAATACATACATATATATACATACACACACACACACACACACACACACACACACACACACACACACACACACACACACACACACACACACACACACACACACACACACACACACACACACACACACACACACACACACACACACACACACACACACACACACACACACACACATATATATAAGGCATGTCCAAAACATGATTTTTCCATACCTTCCATTGATGTAATTATAGATTCTACAACTAGACACAATTATAGACACACACACACACACACACACATATATATATATATGTAAGGCATGTCCAAAACATGATTTTTACCTACTTTCCATTGATGTAATTATAGATTCTACAACTAGACACAATTTGATATTTATCATGGATATCTTCCTAGGATATAACCAGATTCATATTTCAAAATAAGACCAAAGAAAATCATCATTCACCATACTATCAGGAAGCTTATACTATGTTTTCATGCCTTTAGCCTTAAAAACATTGGGTTAAATTATTAGAGAGCCATGGCCCATATTTTACATGATCTCATTCATTAAATGGTGGATGTCTACGTTGATGATATTCTGGGAAAAAATAAGAAGCGAGAAAATCACCTTGAGGTTATACACATTATCCTTACTCACTTGATAAAATAAAATGTAACACTTAATCTTGAGAAGTGTGTGTTCAAAGTTATTGGTGTCCACTCTTGGGTTTCATTATCTCAAAATGTGGGATTGATATCAATCCTAAAACATTTTTTCTAATTATAAACATGACCCCTTACCATTATATAATGAATAAGGTCATTCTTGGTGAAGTTGGGGGAAATCCAAATATTTATTCCTAACCTTACATATGTCATTCATCCTATCAATCACTATCTTAATAAAAATAATGGTCTAACTTGGATTCAAGATTTCTACAATGCATTTGAGTTGGTAAATCACTTTCTTATGGCTCCACCAACTCTTATGGTACCTAAGTCTAATCGACCCCTCATGCTTTATTTCAAGGAAACTAAGGTATATTTTAATTACATGTGCGAGCAAGACGATGAGGATGTCAAAGAAAGATCCATATATTTCATTAAGTATACTATTTTTAATTACAAAACATGGTATACAAAAGCATGAAAATATTGTTTGCCATATTTCTAATGACTAAATGATCAAGGCATTACATTCTCAATCAAGAAATGAGGTTTATTGTGAGATATCAATCCCTAAACAAATTATTAACCCAACCATACCTGTCATGAAATTCTAGCCATTTTATCAAGATTTTGATCAAGTTAAAATTAACCTACATCAACTAAGAGTCTATCAAAGGACAAATCATCACTGATTGGTTGGTTGTTTCCCCATTAGAAGTTGGTGATTTGGTAAACACCAAATACCTAGAAAAAATTATTCACTACATAGATAAACCCATAATCACTTCTTGACCATGGTATAATGACATAATAAATTACTTAGTTGATCAAAACTATCCCAAAGGGGATAATTCTCAATAGAGGTGAAACCTTCAAATCATATCATATAAATATGTGATTCTCAACCAAGTTTTGTATTGAAATGATTTTGATGTCATGATCCTTAGATATTTCAATCATTAATATTTTGAGAAAGTCCTTTTCTAATGTCATATCCAATTTTATGGTGGACACTTTGATGGTCACACAAATTATAGAAAGATTCATGAAATGGGATAGTTTTGGCCTATCCTTGAAAAATATTCTATAAAATACATAAAGGAAATCAAGAAATGCCAACATTTATCTCTAAAAATTCATATACCTACTAGGAAATTCAGCCCAAGTAACACCATGGCCCTTCTTTATTGGGGGCTAGACCTAGTTGGAAAGGTTTTTCCCACTTCTTTCAATGGCCATCATTTCATTATTATAGTTGTTGATTATTTCACTAAGTGGGTGAAAGTAATGACATTAACCACTATCATTAGGTCCTTAATTAAAAAATTCATCTTGAATAAGATCATCTGCATGTTTGGGATTCCATAAATTATAATCATTGATAATGGGTCCCCATTTAGTAACCATGTGAAAGAGTTAATAAAACTCTTTCATCTAATAAATAATTACTACAACTATGAAATCTTCACCATACACAAAATAAATCAACTATATTCCATTCTCTATTATATTACAATACCCCGGTGAAGAGGATTATATATGAGTAGGGGGGAAAACTCATACGAGAACTCACTGTGGGACTAAGTGTAACTCACTTTGGAACTCATAGGAGAACTCACAGTGGCACTCAGTTGAACTCTAGGTGGAAATATAATTGGAACTCACCCTCTCACACACTTACACCTAAGAAAGATAAAGCTAAATGTGTAGGGATATTCCATAAATAAATGGAATAATAAATATACTGTACTAACACCCCCCCTTTAATCATAGCTTAGGTGGGTAGAAAAGAAAAAACGGGTCCCAAAAATAAGGTTTGATGAGGTATCCATGACATGCTATATTATAGTTTATGCAGTGGCACCTCGACACACTTATATTTTGTGTCATGTCTCCATCAAGGCCCATTTATTATTGCCTTTCCTTCTTATATGGAGACACTTTTCTAATCCCTCATTGTTTGGATCATCTTTCATGATACTTGATAGATTCTTTGATAGTTTACTTGTTTTCATTTTATGTCTATTAGGACATTATTATACTCACACTAATTTATAAATTGTCATGGGAGTTTTTTATGTGAGCTTTATTATTTGTAATAACAGAATTGCCTACCTTCATGTGAGTGTGCCTTGTGTTTTCACACCCTTTTTAAATTTTTGGTACTTCTTCATGCCCCATTTGATGTAGCTAGTTCTCCTTCATGCACTACATTATAACACATAGTTTTAGTGGACCTATAATATCTCACCCTTTTTAGTCATATAAAATTTGAAATTAGATTACTTAAGCATGGCTAATGACACCTAATACATAGGTCTTCCTACTTGATTACACAACCCTTCTAAGCTATTTTTTCACTAATTCTTAGTCATCCAAAGCCTTATGGACTTAATCCTTACAGACCTAGGTAGCTCTTTCAGTGCTAGATCCATCTCCCTAGGTCTCATTCCCTCTAAACAATAATACCCAACTTGGATAAGAGCACTAAAACCTAGGGTGTCCTGATTTTGGCATTGTTGTCCAAGTGAAAAATTGATCTTAATGGTTAGATTATTTCATATTATTATCTTTTTTTGGTTGGCCTAACACAAATTTATTTAACCCATGATCATTAATTCCCTTATAAAAGGCCATTCAAAGTCAATATAGAAGGGTTGACACTCATTTACAAGAGAGAAGCAAGAATACAAACAAGTACACTCAAGCACTCTTCCATATTCTCTACATATAGCCTTCCAAGATCATTTCAAGCTTATTCAAACCTTTGCATCAGTCCTTATCCATCTGAAGTATATCTAGTTTTGCATCTAGTTACATTTATCATACACAAATGCACCAAGAACTTCAATAGGAGAACTATATTAGCTTGATCCCTCCTCAGAGTATTGGTATGTAAGTAGCATGCCCACACATGAGGTGTGAAGTGCATCCAACATATCCTTTTCACACTGACCACTTCTCTATCTTTTCTAAGTTTCCATTCAAGTTCAATCACAAAGAGCTCCTAGGTCTTTGAAGATTAAAAACAAATGAACAATGAGATTTGAAAGATTTTAGGCTTTAATATTTCATTGATAGGGTAACATAGACCTACCAAATATAACCCAAAAAGCTCAAACCACCTCGATAATAGTGTCAAAAAATGACTATAGTGCCAGACAACAAGGTACCCCACTTTCAACACTCCTATCCAATCTATAAATAAACCTCAAGATCTAGTTTTTGATAGTTTTATAGTCTTATTCCTCTAGTATCAGACCCTATCTTAGTCTAGATCATTCAAAATAAGCTAAGTTAGATTTCTCTTATTTATTTCTACATTTAGAAAAGGCAAAAATACAAATATATTTACACAAATCATTAGCTTAATTCCTTCATATTTTTATTGATTTACTTTGCTCAGACCTATTTATTTAATTAGAAATAAAACCCCATTATTTTGAAAATAATAAAACATTTCGTGAACCCAACTTCAAATTTCACACAAAAACCCTAGAAACCCTAGGGTAAATTATTTTTGATTTTTTCTCTAAATTATTGATTTTGATTTTTAATTACACATCAAACTTAGAAAATCAATTTTAAATTCAAAAATTCATAGTATTTTGCATAAAATATTTTTGGCAAATATTTAGTTGCATATACTAGCTCCTATTTTGCTTCTTGTGATATCACCTTACATCCATATCTAAAATTACAAAAATGATGCTCATTTACAAAATTGTTTCTAATTTCTTGCAAATAAGGAAAACTTAATGGGCCCTATCATGTACATGAATGATTAATTCTATCATATGTTAGTACAAAGATTCATTCTTTGCATTTCATGCTTATTTTTCATTATATGGGATGATGTTAAGCAATTTATTCTTAAACATGTTAATACATCTTTTGCATCACCTCCCTTGAAGCCTCTACCCCATGTCAAGTCATGTTTCCTAGCCTATTTTTCTCTTCCTTGAGTCACTACCCATCACCAAAAATCCCAACTAACATCCTTTATCCCTCCATCACCTCAACCTGTCAATTATCTTTGCTCTCTTCCTGTAACTATTACTCCTTCTACACATATAATAGATAATGTGGTTAGAGTTATTACTCGATGTACCACCATGCCTCATCAACCTACCAAAGATCCCCATCACCTTGCTATTCTAACCCATCCCAGGCCTAACCGACCTACATAGGTAGATTTACAAAAGGCATATGACATTATTGATCAGTTGAGAAATACTCTAGCTAAAATTTCCATGTTAGAATTGCTTCAAAAAGCTAATGTATTCAAGGACATTTTTTATCAGGTACTCACTCAAACTTATATGCCTATTGATTTAGAACTTTATTATTTTACATCAGTGGTCAACACTTTAAAAACTATAGAATATGTAATTTCTTTTAATAGTGAGGACATGCCTTATCAAATAGTTATTGATCAAAACTTGCCACTATTCATACAAGTTCAAGTCAAAACTAACAAAGTCAAGAGAGTTCTTATTGATAGTGGTTTCAAACTAAATATATGTAATATCACATTATTATAGGCCATTGGCATAGATTTAGAATCCATGAAAAAATCATATAAGAACATTCAAGGATTTGATGATAAACCCTAATAGACATTGGTCACTATTACTTTAGATATCATGATGGGACCAAAAACCCTCTCTACATAGTTTTAGGTCATGCTAGGTCTTCTCCACTATAATATTTTACTCAGATGACCCTAGATATATACTATGAGGGCCATTCCTTCTAATTTCCATTGATGTATTAAATTTATCCATGAAGGATATCTATACACATGTCTAGCAGACAACTATCCATTCATATATTATCAAACTATATAGTCATTTTTTACTATTTCACCAAATGGGACACCATATCTCATAGTACAACCACCACCTTATAACATTTCACTTGATCAAATACATACATATGAGGTTGGAGAGACTATCACTTCTCACAATAGTCCACTTATAGTTAAACCATTAGCACCAACTATTCTACCAGTCATAACAACATTAGCCATTCTAGTTACTTCATCAGTCATAATTTTGACACTCATTACACACACCATCATAGATTGTAGTACCAATAGTTATAGTTTATTCCATAGTTATTTCACCAATTATAAATACCTTCAAAAAAACATCATATTCTACTACTACAATTGATAAGACTCTTATATCATATTTACCACTTGTGGTATATTTTAAGTTACCATATGTACATGATGTTGATACAGATTTATAAGCTTCTTTAGATTATGATACAACACCCAAAATCACAAATGATTATTTTTGTGGATTGATATTTACACTAGTTGGCCCAAGAGAGTATCAAGATGAATCTATATCTCTCATACCACATCCTAAAACACTTTTATAATCTCTCACTATACTCACAAGATATACTCCACACTCATAGCCATAGTTAGATTACTTGGCACATACAGTTTACATGGTTACCTCTATGGATATAGAGATAATTATTTATATTTAGGTAGGCAACACACAACATCATCCATAGTTTATATTATAGATATTACTTGATCATGGATTGATCACATTACCTACAATATGACATAGATCTATCAATAGATTGTCACATCAAGATGGTCACCCATTTTCTACTTTTTCACAAGATTACAAGACATGATACAAACTCATGTATAGATTTAAGATATAAATTAGATAAACTAAAATATCAAGGCATTATTTGTATTATAGAACCACTAATATCACCAACTTCACCACTTCCACTAAAGTTATCTACTAGTAGGACTAAACTTCCTAGAGTAGAGTCTACACCTCCACCACCAGAGCAACCTTTAGTTAAAATTCAACATAATTCCACCATAAAAAAAACATATAAAACATATGATTATACTTGTGATAATTATCTTGAGGCATTTGATGATGTCCGTGACCCTTTCCTCCATTTCCATCCCCAGTAGGCTCCATCCTTGGATCCCTTCCCCCTACCAGCCTAGTCTTTTATTTTATCATGTACATATTGATTTACCTACATGATTTTACATAGTTTATTTTTAGAATTTCTTGTAAATAATCTCTTTTTCTTGACTGTACATAGCTTATATAAAAATACAAAAATTTCAAATTATAAAAAAAAATTCAAATATGTCAAAAATACCAATTTTTTTTAATTGTATGCATAATTTATGCTTTTCATTACTACTATCATGTTAGGATTTACATTTTTTGTTTCATGCTATTTTATGTTGATTTTTTTACATTACCATGGTTCAGTTGATCTTCTTTGAGTGTGTGTAGTGACATCCAGCTACTTGATTACTTCATTCTACCCATTGAGGGGGTATTCCTACTTATACATTCGAGACACACATTAATATACCCACCCACTGGGGGTATCTTCTATATGAATACACCATTCAGGTTATGTCATTCTTACACTACACACTCTAAGTTATCAATCTAATGTACATTCCTTTCTAGATTAAATAGATTACTATATTGACATTTCACTAGTATCTAAAACATGTGTATTTCTTAGGATATACCAAGTCTTATACTACACATGTTTTTCATAATTTCACATTTGCTTTGTTTAGTTAGATTTGATTCTACCTTTTCAGTTATTACATGCTTTTTCCTCTTGCTTAGCATAGCTTCTGTGATTGAATTTCTAGTTCCTACTTGTCTCTTATTTATGCCTTAAGACATTTTCCAATGTCCTTTGCTTCTATTCATTTGTGTACCTTAGGACATTTTCCAATGTATTTTTATTTTATTCTTTCATGTGCCAACTTTGCTTGTTTCACTTGTATGTGTATGTGGAATTTGAACATTCCTTTTATTCTTGATTTCTAGCTTGAGTGACATGTGCCCATGTCCCTTGTTTGCATGGTCCCTTGGCCATCCATATATGTTTCTTGCTTGATTACTTGTTTTCTTCTCAATGTGTGAAAATCCATGGTCCACATCATGCATTTCCCTTGCTTTTTTAGATTCCATGATGGACATCATGCTCCATCCCTCTAACTAACAACTAATAACTAACATCTAACATTTATAGCTCTAGTTTAGTACTTTGCACATGATTTTACATTATTATATCTATCTAGGTATACCCCTATTGATCTAACAATCTATAAATATAAACATTGCTATATCTACAAATATCTTGTCAAATATCACTATTTTATCATATATATATAAAACTTAACACACTTGTAAGACTTTCTTTTGAGAGTAGTCATTGTAGGTTCATCATTCCTACCCTCAAAAGAGGGGGAAACAAATAGGGATTTTTTCATAGAGATCAAAGCTCTTAATAGTCAAAATAGTAGCATTCAAATCACCCAATTTAGAATCTAAAGGTCAAACCAATCAGAACAAAGTATAAAAATAGTGATAATTCTATATCAGTAACTAGTTTTAGCATAAGACAATAGCACCAAAAATATATAGTAACACCAAACATAGGGGTGTCCTCATTTTATCACTCCTATATAGGTAGAAAAACACTTAAGTTTTCTAAAAACAAGCAAAAATTTTAGTTTAGATATAGTTTTTGCACATCTAAATTAGTTAGAATCAACAATTTAGTATACTTTTCTTAAATAATCTAGATATAGGGGGTTATCATGCACAGCATGATGATTCCCACTTTTAATTTCAAATTAGGTAAATGACATAACTTCTAGATCATAATCCATTTTCTAGACACTAGTGATTAAGGGCAATTTGTGTGACATATTGGTCTTCTTTTATTTTTGAGTTTAGTTTATTATCTAGGCATTCTTAGTAGTTACATGCCTTACTCCATCTACAAGTGGTTGGCATCACTTTCAAGTTGAACTTTCATACAAGTTAAACTTTTCAAGTACCTAAGTTCCCAATTTGACTTTCATATAAGCCTAGTATATCAATTTTAGAGTGGCTTTCATACAAGCCTAACCTCCATCTTTTGAAATGGCCAAGAGTGGCCTAGTTTCAAACATACATTCAGGCTATCCACACCACATTGTTAGATTTTTAGAGCATCCATGGGCTCCATGAGCCATCTCATATGACATATATTCTATACTAGTATCACTTCATAGCTTCACTTCATGGGGCAACAATGGATCCAAAGGGCCAACCTTTGTATTCTTAAGCCACCTATTCAGAGGGATTGGACATATAGTCCAAACATTGATTGGCACACACATGATTCATTAGCTTCATTCAGTTGGTGACAATGGAGCCAAAGGGCCTACCTTTTCATTCTTGAGCCACTTCCAAGGAATTGAGGACTTATCTTTGTTCATTATATTACTTTTGGTATAACACACACCCAACATAATTTAGCATCATAACATGTTTTGTATTAGTTCATGTACCCGATGAGGTGTATTCATTCCTTTCTCTTCTTCTTACTCAGCTTTTATATGTTCTTATTTTAAATATAACATATCTAGTAAGAACTAATCTACTTTTCTATTTTCATTACAGATTCACACTTCATAACATGCTCTCTCTATGCACATCTACCATCACATAGTTTCATGAACTTCTTCCTTATAAGTAAGTTCAGGTATGCTTTTTACTTTCCTTGATCCTAATATTTTTCTTTATTTCATCACTAGAATAAAGCGAGGGCAAATTTAGTCATATAAAATTTAAAATTGGATGACTTAAGCATGGATAATGACACCCAATCCATAGGTCTTCCTACTTACTTACACAACCCTTTTAGGTTATTCTTTCACTGATTCCTAGCCATCCAAAACCTTTTATACATAAATCTTACAAGCCTAGGCATCTCTTTCAGGCCTAAATCTATCCCTATAAGTCTCATTTCCTCTCAAAAATATTGCCCAACTTGGACAAGAGCGCTAAAACCCAAGGTGTCCTAATTTTGGTGTTATTGTCCAAGTGTAAAAATGGTCATAATAGTCAGATTATTTTGAATCCTTAATACTTTTTATTTTTTTCCTAACACAAGTTCATTTAAGTCATTATCATTAATTCCCCTATAAAAATCCATTCAAAGTCCATTTAGAAGGGTTAACACTCATTTACAAGAAAGAAGCAAGAATAAAAACAAGTACACTCAAGCAGTCTTCCCTATTCTCTACATATAGCCTTCCAAGATCATTTCAAACTTATTCAAACATTTACATCACTCCCTATCCATCTAAAGTACACTTAGGTTTTTATCTAGTTACATTTATCATAAACAATTACACCAAGCACTTCAACAAGAGAACTACATTAGCTTGATCCTTCTTTGGAGTATTGGTATGTAGGTAGTGTGCCCACACACAAGGTGTGAAGTGCATCTATAATATCCTTTTCACACTAATCCCTTCTCTATATTTTTCAAGTTTATATTCAATTTCAAGCACAAATATATCCTAGGGCTTTGAATATTAAAAATAGATACACAATAAGCTTCACAAGCGTCCAGTCTTTGATATTTTACTGATAGGGTAACACAAACCTACTAAATAGAACCCAAAATGCTCAAAACACCTAGAAAATAGCACCAAAAAGGACTACAATGTTGTATAATAAAGTTTCCCACATTTAATGCTCCTATCCAATCTAGAAACAAACCTCAGGATTTAGTTTTTGATAGTTTCCCAGTCTTACTCCTCCAATATTAGACCCTGTCTCAATCTGGATAATTTAGAATAAGATAAGTTAGATATTTATCTTATTTATTACTATATTTATAAAAGGAAAAAGTACAAATATGTTTACACAAATTAGTAGCTTAATTCATACATATTATTTACTCATTTAATTTTCTCAGACCTATTTATTTAATTAGGAATGAAACCCCATTATTCTGAAAATAATAAAACACCCTTCTTAGCATTATGGGGGGGGGTATCTTATTTATGAACCCTTTTTTATTTTTAGGTACTTATTCATGAACAATTTGATGTAGCTAGTTCTCCTTTATTAACTACATTCTGGTACATAATTTCAATGGACCTATACTATATCTCCCTTCTTAGCTTCATGTGTGTGTACCTTAGTTTTTACACCCTTTACTATTTCAGTTATCAGTCTCTCCCATCACCACTATATCCATCTTGAGGTATTTTATCTACATTTTTAGATTCCTCCTTTATACATGGGTATCTTATTCGAGCATTTTGTTTGTCAAATTGTTAAGTCTTACTAGCATTCTTGGTAACTTTTTATGAGGTACCCATAAAAAATAATTTATATATAACAATCCTCATATGGGTTCTAAAAAACAAAGTGTTTGAATAATATACCCATGTATAAAGGGGGAATATAAAAATGTAGATAAAATTTCTCAAGAAGATAGCTCTAGTGGTGCTCGAAGAGACTAAAAATTGAAATAGTAAAGGGTGTAGAAACTAAGGTACACACATGAAGTTAAGAAGGGAGAGATATTAAAGGTCCACTAAAACTATTTGTTATAATGTAGTGCATTAAGGAGAACTAGCAACATAAAATGGGGTATGAAGAAGTACCAACAACTAGAAAAGGGTGTGCAAACACAATGCATAATTATATGAAGGTATACAAGGTTATGATTGCAAATAAGAAAGCTCACATAAAAAACCTCCCATGGTAATTTATATAAGGAGTAGTGGGAATTAACTCATAGGATAACTCATCATGGGATTGAGTGTAACTGACTATGAAACTCATAGGAGAACTCATAGTGGCACTCGGTTGAACTCTACGTGGAACTCTAAGTGGAACTCACCCTCTCACCCACTTACACCTAAGAAATCTAAAGTTAAATTTGTAGGGATAATTTATAAATAAATATAATAATAAATATCCTACACTAACACCCCCATTTAAGCATAACTTAGGAAAATAAAAAAATGGGTCCTCACAATAAGGCCTGATGAGGTACCCATGTACAATGCAACTCTTAAAAAGTAGAGTATAAGGAGAAACCCCAATGATATAAATAAAATAAATTAGGACTATAAATCTCCCCAAATATGATGCTAAATTATTCCACACTCCAAGTAATCTAAGTCACAAAGGAACTCAATCTACATGAGTGGTTTGAATCTACTATTTGATGACAAAAATAACTGACACTAGGATTCACCAAAATAACTCTAATCAAGAATAATATTAGTAGTATTTAAAGTACAAAATATGACTAAATTTTTAAGGAATTATCAACACTTAATAAATATGAAGAATCTTAAAAAAATAGTCGAAGTATGATTTCTATAATTCTAAAAGAAGAACCTCCTCTAAAATTAGGGTGATGATTAGGATCAATAAGATAAAAAATTGCATGAGTGCTCGAAATGAAATTATTCTAACAATGATCATATTTCAAACCAAGGCACAATCTAAAATTTTAATATACATATGCCACATAAATTTACACGAGCGACTCCAATGACACTACTCAACTAATGCATAAAAAACTAAAAGTTGAAAATATAGGTGCCAATAGTTTAAAGAATTTGATAAACTAAAGATGGATGTTTACCTCCATAAAATAGGAATGCAAGAGTGTCTATATGATAAATGTCTTATCTCAGTGAAATGCATGGTAACTAAGCACTACATCCACTTGGTACATAAGAACAAAAAACTAGATACATAGCTCACTCCAAATCAAAACCAAGGAAGCATTACTACCAAAAATATGATACACCCCATAATGCTAAGAAGGGATAGATATTAAAGGTCCACTAAAACTATATCAGGATGTAGTTCATGAAGGAGAACTAGATACATTAAATGGGGCATGAATAATTACCAACAATTGAATAAGGGTGTGCAAACACAAGGTACAAACACATAAAGGTAGATAAGGCTAAAAAAGCAAACCCCCCATGGCACTTTATAATTTAGTGTAAGTAAAAAAATATACACACATAATTGGGTGGGAATAAATAAAAACCTAGGTGAACATGAGCTAATGTAAATAACCTACTCTAACACCCCCCTCAAGTGAAGTTAGGGGCCAAAATAGAGTGGCATATCTACAATATGAGATCTGGTAACAAGGCCTGATCAAGTACTCATGTATAATGTATCCATGAAATAATCTCTCATAAAGTAGAGAAAGAAAAAACTCATAGGAAAATAAAAATCCCCTCTAAAATAGAGAAAATAAGGAATGAAATGGGTCTTGACAATAATGCATGATGAGGTACCTATACCAAAAAATGATGAGGTCCCTATGGATGCCAATCCATCTTGCTATAACACATGGATGTTGAGTCATTATTGAATATGAAGAACTAACTATAGTCTTTTATTTTAATCTAAAACATAAATTAAAGGATTTAAAAGTATTTAGGGATTTAAAATTGATAATTTATTTGGTCAAAAATAAGTTTTAGTGAAAACTATATGTCTTTAAGAAATACAAGCATATAGGGAATGATATTATATTAGGACGATAGACACTTTTAATAATAGCACCATTCATCATGAAAAGAATCAAATTGTATATTCATTAGTAATGTTAGGTTAAAAAAGTCCCCTTGAGATGATTCTAAGCTATAATATTTCTCAATCAACTTATTACCTTAATGCTAAATCCTTATAAACATCGATAATCTCCATGTCTTTGATGGCAATTGGCATATCATTAAATTTATGACAAATGTAGTATGTTTTATGCACATATCATATATGATAAGTATAGAGATGACCAAATAAGTAGTGAATGTGATAATGATAATATTATAAATATGAGGGAATGTCAAAATATGTAGGGTGTAATTTCATTGAAAAGGATGTTTGATATTGATAGGTCAACTAAAAGGCCCAAGTGATCAGACTTTATAGGTCATAAATTCAATACCATAAACCTAATATTGGTTGACGAGTCTCAAAATGGTGATGATGAATGTACTAAGTTTGAGATGGTATGAATAAAATAATTACTCTTATGTTATAAGGATTTAATCACTTGAATGTATGATGGACTTAAGTTCTTTGATATAAACATCCTAAAACACATGATCCCACTCAAATAAGGACAAAATACTTTTAGGTAAATTAACCAATCCAATAATTCCCTCTTTGAACCTCTTATCTATAAATAAATTTAGAAACTACTCTCAACCAAAATTATTTTCTCAGTTTGCCATTCTACTTGGGTGGTCAACTTGGTCCCTATCCAAAATAAAGGCAAGGAAATTAGAATCTATGTGGATTTCAAAAACTTAAATATAACCTCAAATAATGATAATTATCCTCTACCATCCCTCAATGAGGTAATGAAAAGTGGGTTATTATTACCCATAAGATAATGTCATTTGGTCTAATTAATGTAGGATTTATCTTCCAAAGAGCCATGGATTTTAATTTATAGGTATTGATTGGTAAGTGCATAGTAATTTACATGGATGACTTGAATATTTTCTCCAAATTTAATTATCGTCACCTACTTCATTTGTAAAAGGTATTTAGAAGGTGCAGGAGGTATAGAATCTATTTGAATCGTATGAGGAGTGTCTTTTGAGTTACTAAAGGTAAGTGTAAGGGCCTCAAAATCCTAAAATAATGTATTTATATTGACCCTAAAAGAGCTATTTACTTTCAAAAATACCTTTCTCTAATATTAAAAATGAGTAAAAGTTATTCTTTGGAAAAATAAATTTCGTATGCAAATACATTTTTGGTTTTGTTTATCTTTTCAAACCCCTTAATACTATGCTAAAATAGGATGTGGAAGTTTAATGAATTCATTAATATAAATTATAATTCCAAGACATCAATAGTTTCATCATGCAAACATATATCTTTACTAGTTTGTAATTCACAAAATACTTTTATCTCTACCCATTTGCTTCAAAATGCACCATAGTTATTGTTCTTACACATAAGATATATGATGAAGAACATCCCATTGATTTCATGAGAAAAAATTTAAAGGATATAAATATGATATATTCCAATCTAAACAAAAATGTTTATTCACTAGTAAAGGCAATGAAGAAGTTTCAAAACTACATCCTTCAAAACAAATTGCATGCCATTATATCCGATCTAGCCATAAAACTCATGTTGGGACAAAATAAACTAGGGTAATTCCCAGTTAAATGGATTTCTAAGTTCTATGAATATGAACTCCAGATTAAGCTAGACAAAAATGTCATAGGCTAAGGTATTACTCAATTGTTTATGTAAATTCACCCCAAAGTCACTATAATTCAAAAAAATCAAGCCCAGACAATGTCTAATCAATGGTATGACACGTTATCTATTATCTAATACATGGGGTATGACCTCTTAGACTTAATTGAGAATAAATGAGATATTTATGATTGGAAGTATCATATTACATGTTGATGAAATATCAAAAAAATATTAATATATCTATATTATATGCATAAGAAGGACTAAGGATGGTGAAATCATGAGTAATTTTCATGACAAAATTTAAAGTGGTCACTCCTCATGAAGTGTAACAACACATAATATATTGAAACATAGGTATTATTGACCCAAAATATTCAAGGATGTTTATAACTATGTCAAATTATGCCATGAGTTCCATGTTTTTTCAATGAATGATAATCATGAAGCTATACCATTTCACCCATTTCTATAAGGTAGACCATTTACTCAATGGGGGAGTGAATTCATTGGTGTCTTCAAACCCAATTCTACTAAAGGATATTTTTTCTCACAACTATTGATTATTACACTAGATAAAATGAGGCAATAAAAACTAGAGGAACCATATCTAGGTAAGTGATTTGGTTGCTTAAAGTGAATATCATTACAATGTTTGGTACCCCTTTCTCTCTCATTTATGATAATGGGCTTGCATCACAGTTAGTTGAATTTATTGAATGGTCCTATGATAATAAAATCACCTTGAAGTTCTCATCCAATTATTAATCTCATGTGAATGGAGTGGTAGAAACAATAAATAAAAACCTTATTAACTCCATCAATATGTCACAAATAAACCAAGGAACTAACATTCACTATTGAAATATGTGTTTTGGGTTGATTGAAGTAGACATAAACAAGCCTCAAAGCATTCACTATTCTTCCTCATATATGGGTAATAGCTAGTGTTCCCCATTACTTTGAAGATTACCACATATAAATATATGTAAGAGTACATGGGGTAAAATGATATAAAAAAATATAAATTATTGAATATGTTAAAAATTTAATATGCACAAGATGAGGCACTAGAAAACTTCAACAAGAATTAGGGTATAGAAAAAATATGGTTTGAAAATAGGTCAAAAATTAAGTTATTCAGATTATTGGATATGGTCATGTTATAGGATAAGATTCATGAAAAAGATAGGAAAATTATAATATGTATTATCTTTGGGTTGGTCCTTATCAAATATAAAAAAATCAAGGATGCAATGAAATCAGGTTAAAAGACTTGTAAGGGAAGGATCTCTCTCTCTCTAATATGCATGGGTAGTTATTGAAGCATTAATTAATAATTGTACCATACACATCCATAATGGAATAAAAATGAGTTTTATATAAGGATTATTATATGGGTAGAGTATAATTAGATTAGTTTCTTTTTTGTTTGTTTATTTTCCTACTTGACCATTGGTTCATTGTGTTTTCGTTCTTTCTCTATTCGTTGTTGTTTTTGTTTTGCATTTTTTTATCATTCTCAATTTTTATCAATAAGTGATCATTGTAAAACATGAATTAAAAATAAAATCCCATCATCTCCTTTAAAAATGTTTGAATTGATGAGTTCTTATCTCTTTCTTCTTTGGACCTTAATCCCTCAAGCACTTAAATTATTTTGAATATGCTTTAACAAGGTTAAAAACTTTGAAGGTCAAGTTTTTTATTAGGAACTAAAATCAAACATTAGATTATTTAATATTTTCAACTTAGAATGAAGTAATTGTTTTAAGGACTCAAATACAAATTAAGAAGAGTTTTATTACTAAATAGAGGTCAATGCTTCACCTTAGCACATTAAATTAAAAATAACCTTGATGTCTATTAAACATCATAAGAGGAATCATTCATGACAATAATATTTTTGAAAATATTTCAATATTGTGACTATATCAGTTCCCAACCATCTTTAATTAAATAAAATTAAACTTAAATCAAAAGGAGAATATAGATATATCAATAAAATTAAAAGTTTTATCCTAAAATAGGGTGATCCATGTAACCTTCATCAAGGCTATAGACATATGACTACCAATGGATAAAATCCTAGATTGGAACTAAAGGTATCTCTATTAGGGATATATATGCCTAGTTTATAACATACTAATTTCAAATCTCTGCCCCCTCCCCAAACCAATGAATGAATAAAATATCATACCTTTCATTTTTTTGAATCATGTAAGTTACTCACATGTTATATCAAAAAATTGAGGGTAAAGATATATGAATATATTTAATCACATATTATGAATTTTTGAATATAAGAAAACTTAATATGTCTTGTGATAAAACAAACTCAAATATTCCATTTTTATTTGATAGTATGAAATTTTATCTCATGGTATCTTTGGTTTACCAATTGAAAAACCATAAATTTTAATTTTTAAAAACTTTAATAGTGTTTTTCCTACATAGTCATCATTTTTTTGGCTAACATGCCCCATTATTTTATGAATTTAGAAACCTTTCATGACCTTATATTATTTTTATAAATTGATATTACATTTCACTTAGGTCATATATTTATCTATTTGATTCAATTTATCTTTATAATTCTTATAAATGTGGGTCAAAATCAATGTCTTACAAGTAAATTTAAGTCATGTTTGCAATAACAATAGGTCATGTCAGGACTTACTTATTCAAGACTAACTTAGAAGATGTTACTTCACTTATTTTCACACTATTTCATGAAAATTTATGTTAAAAGATTTTAAAGGCATTAAAATTGATATGTTATTATCCTTGCATTATCTCATTATATTATTGTCTTACTTTACATAGTTAGTTTCATGAATTTTTTTGTCATTGATTTATGTTCCATGTAATTTAGGCTCAAATAATTAGTCACATGTTTTTAGAATTAGTCACACTTTCATGCTTACATGCAGTTGGTCTGAGACCACATGTCTTTGATGTATTATTTTTAAAAAATCACAAATTTTAAGGGCATTGACTCAACCCTCTCACTCTATGTGGTGTTTATGTTAGTATTACCCTTTATTTGGGTTAATTTGTTTATCCTAAGTTACATTTATATGTGTGGAGTTGTTATTTATGTGAATTATAAATTCACATAAATATGGATTCTATGAGGTGTCACCTCTTTGTTCCCATTTAGGATTTGGGAGTTAATTCCATAAGTAGCTCCTTCCCTCCACTTGGAACACACTTCCCTCCAATCTCTAAGGGAATAGGCCACTTGGCACACAAAATGGAGGCTTTTAAGGTAATCATGAGATTCTTTATAACTCCCAATTTCTTCTTATTACTCTATTAAAAGAGCTTTCCTTGCCTCATTTCCTCACCAAAAACTTGAATCTCTCTCTCTCTTATTCTCAAATTGATCTTACTTATAAATTATAATTATGGATATTTTGGTGATAAGCCTTTTGATAAGATCACATGGGTTTTTATTTGATACGTTTAGTTTCCCACTCTAAAACTCTTGTCTCATTTATGGTTTGCACCTTAAGAGGTAATATTATTTCTTGCTTTCATTAAATTTTTCTCTTTTTAATGCCATTGATCATTTTTGGTATAATTAATTCATGGTATCAGATCCAGGTTCATCTTTTAGACATTGGTTTTTAAGAATGTGCAAGTTTTGGGAAGAATTTTTAGATTTTATTGCAAGGGCTCCACCCTTGCACTCTTGTCCAAATCCATCTTTCTCTCTCACCTTGGTTTATTGCTTTCTTGATTTTTTTTCTTGGTTTCAAGTGGTCCTTGTAATCATTTTTAAAACTCTTTAATTGGTATTTTAAACACCTCTCATGTAGGCCTTTTTACCTCATTGTGTTCTAGTTTTTTCATAGAATTTATCTCATCAATAACTAGTTTTTTTATCATTCTAGTTTTTTTCATACACTAGTGTTCATTGTTTTTAATTCATGCACCTTTAGACTTTTTTATTTGTTTTATCCATTATTTAGGATCTCTACATCATTTAATTTTTTTCTCTTTACCTCCATCTTTCTTAGTTTTTTGTCTTCTTTTAGGATGTTTCACAATTTTTTCCTATTCTTTCTTAGCAAGCACTCATCTCTTTCTTTGGTTTTGTTTCATTTATTAAGTCTATTCTCTCCATCAAGATCAACTATCTTTTGCACTTAAATTTATATCAAATTAGAATTTTTTTATTTCCTCTAGCCTTTTCTCTTCCTTTTGAAGTATTGCATAATTTTCCCTCACTCTTATTAGCACGTAGTCTTCATTTATTGTAGTATTATTACACTATTTTGGCATAGTTTTTTTATCTTTAACATTTTATTTGGTCATGTGCCTTTTTTCATTGGTTTCTTCCTCTAATGATAATTTCACCTTCTTTTATTTTTATATATTGGTTACTTTGCACTCTAAGTTTCATCACTTAATGGCTAGATTCTCTATTAAAACATATATTCTTTACACTATCACTCATCCCTTATAAGGCATTACATCTTATTCACCTGTATTCATGTTGTGTTTTAGACCTATATGTGTGAGTTAAAGTGATTTAACTTAATGTTTTGTGTTTTTTAATTCTTTCTCTCATTTTTATACAAAATAATAATATTTCAATCATTTTAAATTATGTGTTCCAAACCTCAAACAAAAATAAAACAACTAGATATGATATATGGCTTACATGGTAGTGTTTTTTTTGTTTTCATTACCATGCCATTTGGTAGATTTTTTTTCTAGTGGTCTTCACTTTACCCTTTTCTACATGTCATTCCTAACATGTAAAGCTCATTCTATTTTCAAATCTTATACACTTCATTGTTTAAATAAGTGATTTTCATATATATTATTTTCTTATCCTACCAAATAGAGCTTTAAGGATTTTTTACTAAGTGGTTATCTTTAATAATCATTTATTTAATTTTCCACTTTAGTTTCATAACCAAATTAATATTTGTTCATTTAAATTTGGTGTGAGTTTTTTTTTTTAAAACAAATTGTTTCTTAATTTCTTGTAAATAGTTATAAAGTTTTTTTATTTCCTTAACATCTTTGAAATTCATATCAATTTCCATTTACAAGTAAATTAATCCTTATTATAGGTATAATTAATATTCTAAAACCATTTTTATTTTCACTTCCATTACAACTTTGGTGATTATTATACACACTTTTATCCATCTTGTAGTCTACAAAACTATAATGTTTTTTTTTGTATACTCAAACCATTTTCAATTCTCATTTCTTCATTTCCCCTTTTTATGAACTTCAACAAAGTCCATTTTTTCTTGTCTTCTTGTCCCTCTCTCGCACCTCCTTAGTTCTAAGTAATTTTTCTTGCCTATTCAATTTTTGGCATTAGGTGAGATTTGAAGGCACAATGACTTAATTTTTTCCCAAATTTAAACTCACATCCACTAATTACCATTTGTGGAGATCCCATATGTAATAAATCTTCAATTTTAAAAACTTAATTTTTATAGTAGATGGTAAGGACCCCCAACCCGATGAAAAGACTACTACCATCAAAGTTCAAGAAAAATGGAAATAAAAACATGAAGAGGCATTAGGTTTAATTGGCATGGCAATGACCCAAAAATTACATGTGCACATTTATGGTTGTACTCTTTTATAAAAATCTTGGTCTAGAATTCAATGTTTTTATGATGTTATGAATGAACCCAAGAAAATTCAAATTCAAGATCAACTTTTTGATTTAAAGTATAATGACTTTAAAATTATGTATGATTTTTTGACTAAAATTCACTCTTTATATTTTAAATCTATTGTTTTACACTTTAAACTTTAAAATTTTAATTTAATTCAAATTATCATGAAAAATATTTGCCTAAACATTTTTAATAGTTTATTACAAATGTTCACTCACAAATAGCTTTTCCAACTTTATCTGCTCAGTTGACATTTGATTTATTTTTCACTTTTTTATGTTAATAAGAACAAAATTTAATACATTTTGGTATTCTTAATATTAATGAACATGCTTTTGTTTCTAAATGCCAACACAAAAATGGCAAAGAACATGTTAAGTCCAATAAGACACATGAAAAAAATATTAAAAATCTAACTCAAAAACCAATAAAAAGTTAGATTATAATTATTGTGACAAAAATACATAAGATGAAGATCATTGTTTTAAGAAAAAATGTTACATTAAAAATTAGAAGCTTAATATAAAAGACAATGCTAGCACTAGTAACACTAAGACTCAAAACAAATAGAAGTCTAAAACTAGATTTATTTTTATTTGTGTTTTATGTGCTTCTCCTATTGAATGTATTGTTGATTCTAGTGATACTCAACATATGGCATCTAATTCAAAATTGTTTACTTATTTAGAGCTAGATATTTCTAACAATCATTTAACTCTTGAAGATCTTACTTATTGGAATGTCCATTCCATATGAATTGTTAAAATCCCTAATGGTGAATTGCATGATGTCTTGCTTGTTCTTGAGTTAAAAATAAATTTTCTATATATTCCTCAATCATGAAAACATGAATATAAATTCTAATTTTATAATGACACTTTCTATATTAAATCTATCAAGAAATATTTTCCAGTAGTTTATACTACTTTTTTGGACAATGATAACTTGGTCAAGTTTACTAGATTATTTTCTTCCTCTTCTACGCATATTTTACTTGATTCTATTTATGCTAAATTATGAAATTAAATATTAGGACATATTAATTACCAAAGTATTTCACTCATGCATAAATTTAATATGGTGCAAGGTTTGCCTAACATTCCTCCCACTAATTTTGTTTGTAGTGGTTGTATGGATGGTAAAATTCATAGAGAATCTTTTCCCAAGAATTAATCTTGATGTGCTAATGAAAAGATTAATTTAGTTCATAGTGATCTATTATTCCCTATTCAAACTCCTTATATTAAATATGATAAGTATGATTTATTTATTTATTTATTATTACACTAGATGAGTTTGGATTTACTTCTTGAAAACTAAAGATCAAGTTTTAGACACTTTCATTGAGTTTAATACCTTTGTTGAAAAATAATCTGTGTTTTTTGTGCATATTATGAATTGATAATGTAATTAAATATGTTAACAATTATTTTATTGCATATTTTAATCAACATGGTATTAAACTTGAAAAAAATATTTCTTACACATCTAAGTAAAATGGTGTTATCAAACGTAAACATAGGACTATCACTAAAATGGCCAGGTGTATGTTTCATTCTAAAATTATGCATTATAAATGTTGGTATGAAGCTATGTATTGTGATGCATATATAATAAATAGAACTCCCACAAAAGATTTTTTAAATATTACCCTTGAAGAAGCTTGGAGTAGCAGAAAACCTAATTTAAAGAATTTATATGTTTTTGATTGTGATGCATTTGTTCATATTACCATATAAAAACAAAAGAAGTTAGATTCTAAATAAAACACTTTTATCTTTTTTGGTTATCTTGAATCATTTAAATATTATAGGGTTTATGATCCAAAAACTAACAAAATCAAAATTAAAAAAGATGTTTGAATTGTTGAAAATGGTTTTCTTGATTGTTCTTCCAATACAGATTCTCTTGACATAATTTATACTTATTTTCCTTTTGAATCAAGTGATGTGCATAATTATGGTGTTACTCCTATGATTCCTTCTCATTCATCTAGTAGTTATCAACCAAAATCTATGCCTATGTGGGCCAAAACTACTTCAAAAGCTTCTATACTTAATGTAGATCTTAATGATACTAGAATTAGGCAATAATTTTATAATTCTACTTTGATGTCTAAAATTATGAACATTAATTATCCTCAAACACTAAAACAAGATCAAGGTCACCCTCACTTGTAAAATTCAATACATGATGAATACAACTCTTTTATCTCTACTAACTCTTGGGACTTAGTCCCTCTCCCTAAAGGACATCATTTAGTAAGTTGTAAATGGTTGTTTAAAACTAAATTCAATTCTGATAATTAAATTTAAAAATATAAAGATAGATTAGTTGCTAGAGGTTTTTCTCAAATTTAAGGAATTGAATATAACTCTACTTTTTCACTTGTGAATAAGATGCCCATAATTAAAGTTGTTTTATCTTTAGTTTCTCACATGCATTGACCTATTTATCAAATGGTTATTAAGAGTACTTTCTTAAATGGTGACTTATATGAAGAAATTTACATGTCTCAATCCCATAGTTTTATTAATAAAGGAAATGAAATTATTGTTTTAAATTTAAATAAATCCATTTATGGTATGAAACAATCTTGTAGATAATTTTACTCTAAAATCTATCAATTTTCCATAGCTCAAGGTTTTACTCATAGTTCTAATGATCCTATTTTTTGGTCAAAAACACTCCAATTTGCATAGTTATAATTATTTTATATGTTAATGACTTAATCATAACTGGTAGTAATATTTCAATTATTTATTTCACTAAAAATTCTTTGAATAAGACCTTTTAAATTATTTATTTGGGTCTCTTACATTACTTTTTAGGAATTCATGTTTGGCAAGAAAAAGATAGCATTTCCATTTCTCAATCCAAATATGCATATGGCTTGTTATCTAGGTTTAATATGTTAGATTATAAACATGTTTCTACCCCTTATGATCTTGATTTAAAATTACTTAATTATATGGAAACTAAAAATATTTATCTAACTCTATATAAAAAATTAGTTGGTAGTTTGAATTATCCTACTCATACTCGTCCTAATATTCCTTTTTCTATTGGATTGGTTTATCGTATTATGTCTAAACCTAAAATTATTAATTTCAAGGTTTATAAATAAATTATTCATTATATTAAATTTAGTCTAAAATTTGACATTGAGTATACATCAAATATCAATTTCCCTTTAATAGGTTATTCTAATTTTGAATGGGTTGGTAATCCTAATGATCATAGATCCATAAATAGATATTATTTCTATTTAGGTTCTATCAAATTTTCATGGAATAGTAAAAATTATACTATTATATATTTATCTTCCATATAATTTGAGTATAAATATTGTAATCATGATGCCAAGGAATCTTTTTGGTTTCAAAGACTACTTGCAAACTTGGGCCACCCTCAACATTCAACTACTCTATTTTTTAGTTATAATCAAAGTACCATTTTCTTAGTGAAAAATGTAGTTCTATATGCAAGTTCTGAACACATTAAGATTCAACATCATTTTCAATGTGAAATTTTTGAAGATAATGGGCTTATTCTCCTTTTCTTTCCTACTCAAGATCAAATGGTTGATATTTTAACTAAGCATTATGTAAAGAAAAGTTTGTATTATTAATTAATATGTTAAGATTGAAGGAATTTATCATCAAGGGGGAGATTTATTAATGCTTCTTCCCTTATTATTTTTTTTTAAAACCCTAAAAAAAATTAATAGGGAGTGTTAGTATTACTCTTTATTTGGGATAATTTATTTATCCTAAGTTCCCTGTATATGTGTAGAATTTTTATTTATGAGTTATAAATTCACATAAATCTAGATTCCATGAGGTTTCAATCACCTCTTTTTCCCCCTTTAGTATTCAAGAGTTACTTTTATACGTAATTCTTTCCCCCCATTTAGCATACACTTACCTATACTATCTAAGGGAATAGGCCACTTGGTAAACACAAAGGAGGCTTCTAAGGTAATCATGGGATTCCTTACAACTCCCATTTTATTCTTCTCTCTATTAAAATAGGATTCATATCCTCATTTAATCACTATAAAATTGAAACTCTCTCTATTATTCTCAAATTTTTCTTTCTTATAAATTTAATTGTGCAGAGTTTGATGACAATCCTACTTAGAAGATCATGTGAGTTTTTATCTGATACATTTGGTTTCCCACTTTAAAAATATTGTATCATTTATGGTTTTCACCTTGAAAGGTACTATTTTTTCTTTATTTCATTAAATTATACACTTTAAAATTTCATTGATAAACATTTTTGGTATAATTCCTTCAGTATATTCATGGATTTGTGCTTGTTCCTAGTCAAAACTTGGAAAAATTAAAGATGCAAAGGGTCCATGTCAGTAATAAATGCCACATGTCATGTTTTCATGGTATTTCATATTATTATCATGATAAGGGTAAGTATATATATAAATTTGACCTATGATAAAGTAACCCAATTGTCTCTTTCCACATGTCAACAACACTTTCAATCATGGCTTCATGTATTACAAACCAAGACATTTTAAAATCTAAGCTTAAGTT
This sequence comes from Torreya grandis, assembly GCA_037957365.1. NCBI lineage: Eukaryota > Viridiplantae > Streptophyta > Pinopsida > Cupressales > Taxaceae > Torreya > Torreya grandis. The sequence goes on from JARHVA010000104.1 coordinate 2,140,588, forward strand.
TGCAGGTATGTGATACTATTGTATGCCACCATGAATCATTAATAAGTGCCACATGGATTATATCCATGGTTTAATAATTAAAATATAATGTGAAATATGTTTTAATATTCATGCCCTTACCAAATTTTGGCCTTATTAAAACATGCCATGTGTATTCATTTCACAAATTTTCACACTAGAATCATAAACTGTAGAATGTGAATAAATAATAAGGTTCCAAGTTTCATAGTGACATGTTTTTTATAAGGAAAGTGGTATATATGCTGAAATTATTAAAATAAATTTATGACCAAAGTAAATGGTTCCACATAACATCAAACATGACATAAGGTGACACAGTGGTACACATGTGCCAAGAGTGGAGGTATCCTAAGCCTTTGAATTAACATAATGCTAATGAAAATATAATGGGTTGGGATTATCATATAAGAATTATTAATCATCTCATTATCATAAAATAAAGGAATGTTTCTAGACTCATATGACTAGACAACTCTATTGATTGACTTAGGTAGACGCATTGTCCCATGAGTGTGAGGTAAAAAATGGAAACCATCATTACTAGTAAAATTGTGACAAGTCCAAAAATGTTATAATAATACACAAAAATTATCCAACATTTTAAATTGAGTAGGATACACATACATGAGTAATTTAATCTTGATATGATTGAATATTTATGAAAACATATGGTGCCTTATCAAAAGGCATAATATAATTTAGAAAAAATAATCAAGATGAACAATGAATTAATGAACATGGTTATTGCTATCAAAATTAGATATTCCTCCTAAATTAATATCATGATTTACATATTATGACACATCCATTTTAAGTGATGAATTCAAAATTCACATATATAAATTGTTAATTCATCTACCCATGCCACTAACTAAAGTCAAAGGTAGTCTTAAGATTCCATAAAGAAACCACATAGAGTTATTAACATGTAGCAAAGTGTTATTTTTTGACCCTCTAATTGATATCCATAAGCATAAACATGATGATAATTTGATTTCTAAATCCTTGGCTGAGCATGAGAGCCAAAAATGGTCAAAGGGATGGTTCCACTCTATGATCACTAAACCATTAAGTGGCATGTTGTGATTATATACTCTCAATAAACATCTATCTCTTGTGCTTTTCTACTTAAGTACCTATTCCCCCTTTTTTCTTCATCTATGTATGTTAGATGACTTTAAAAAATTCTACTATCTTAGTCATAGGTAAAATTTATCTCTTATATGAGTCTCATTTGATGCTATATAAAAATATCTTTCAAAACATTGTAAAAATTTATATTCTTAATAGAAAACTCAAAGAACTTAAAAATTTATTAGGAATGTTCATGGCCTCTTATTTGCTTTTTGTAAAATCCTTCCTTAATTATGAACATATATATGGTGGATTTTTTATTTTTCTTGGATTATTATATGAATATTTATTTTTTTGTGTGGTTAATCAGGCTAAGTAAATAGCTAATAAAAAAATCTCTATAGTTTATTATATTTATCTAAATGGTCATATATGAATGTGTTTTGTTAATAATTCTTATGGTTTTTCATCTGATGAAGTAAAATTTTAGGGATAATGCTCACTATAAACTCCTCCTCATAGTACCTATCATGTTAAATTTAGTTTGAGTTTAAGAATAACTATGCAGATAGAGGTAAATTCTAGTCAGGGTCATAGATAGCCCATGCAAACAACATCATCCCTAAAAAGTCTAAAAAATTAATTTTATACCTTACTTTCTTCTTGTTTTATGTTTATTTTATTTGAATCCTAATTATAATTAGGAACCAATATTAATATTAATCCTATGAATATTGGTAAGGTCTCATAATATATTAGTGTTTGGATGAAAGATTGGTATCTCTATGTGGTGACATTTGTACGTTCTTAGATTTTTTCCCATTAATCCACGTAGGAGAGCCCAAAATTTCAACTAATTCCTTGGGTTTTTTATCCCTAAAATGAGAGTGATTTATATCACTACTATCCCCATGTAGGTGATCATAAAATTTCAATAAACACTTTCCATGTTTTATGAGTATTATTTTGAGTACATAGTCAGGTACATAAGTGTTAATTTTAAATGAATGTGAAACATAAAGAATTATGAGCATAAACACTACATAAATGAGTTGTTTAAGAGCATGAAAAGTGCATTTTTTCATAAATCTAATCAAACATTTATTTGGTGAATGTTATCTAGCTATGAGGCCATGACATGTGTGTGAAACAAAGGATGAATATGTGGTAGGATTTTTAAGATTAAAAAATATCATTAATAATATGATTTTGTGTGGATTTGGATAATCCTAGATCACATTGATCTTATTTTGATTTACATGAATCTTGCATTGTTAAAGATGTAGCCTAGGTATTAGATATACATAATTATAATGGTGCACAATTATAAGTTTGTTTGAAACTTACGTTGACATAAGGTTTATAATATATGTTAGATATTCTCTAAATGATTCTCCCAAATTTTTTGAATATGAGAATGTTATTAAATTAGATAATGATGAATGAGTTTAGGAAGGCCCAAAATAGATTATCCATCAAGAACATTCATGTTGTTTGTGCACTATTCAAGGTGAAATGCATACCCAATCACTCATATAAACATTTCTATGTCTCTAAGGCTATATTAATAATGTCTTTAGGATATACTATAACTTGGTGGTAACTAAAATCTATGTCAATCTTGGTTAAGTATTAGTGGTAGTGGTACTAATTATGTCATTAATGTGTAGTAGTGGTACTAATTATTGACCATTACTTCTTTGAATGTATAATATTATATGAAAATATGTCAAGACCCACCCTTATTAATGGCAATGATTATCATCCTTCCTTAATGAGAATAAATAGGCCTAATATTTCATTAATCAAGTAAATATTTTATTTGGCACTAGACTTCCTTATTCTCCCAAATGAATTTTTGATACAAAGCCTTATTTGGAAAAGGGAATATAAGAATAAAATATATGTAGTGTTTTCTTGTGTAATTTTTTAGAATACATTTAGGATTTTGAAGAATTTATCATTTGTATTTAGTAAATTTTTGATATATTAATGCTACAATGTTTATTGCACTAAGTGCATTGTGAATGATTGATTTCTTTCCCACAAAAATGTCTTAGGATAGACCATGAGAAACATGAAATTATACATTTGTGAGATGAATTTATAGCATTGATTATAAAACACCAAGGTTTATTTGGTTATTAGAGATAACTCTAAGAGGTTGAATAAGAAATATTTTGAGTGTACACTCCACCATTATGGTTTTTATTGATATTTAACATCTTGGTCATACAAATATAGTATCCCTAGAAAGATGTTTTAGAATATGGAGGTGATATGTCACAAGTGATAGTATCCTCAATATGGTAAAATTTATATTGGAATATGCATTAGCATTGGACCTATATATCCTTACCTAGTGAATCGACCTCAAGGAGTATGAATTGGAATGTGCAATAGTGACAATTCCAAGGTGCTTGAATATGGCATATAGGATGATTTTATTTTAGATTCCAATGTCAAAGATAACATGAAGGGGTTGAAAATTTACCCACTTTTTTTGTAAAATAGGCATTCACACTCCTAAAAGGTATCTATGAAAGGGTTTACAGTTATCAAACAAGTTAAATTTGTATTAGTATCATTTTTATATGTGAGACCTCATGAAGATTTCACAAGGAAAGATTTTTAGGCATTTTATTCAAAACTATAATGGGTGTGTGAGAAATTTTGATAACACCACTTATTCCCAGCTTATTTTTTTCACTTTTATAAGGTATAAGGTGTAGGATCCTTCAATTTTCACACAACCTTATTATCCCTCTCTCCTTTTTAAAAATATTTTTTCTTATACACCAGAGGCTAAGGTGGATAGTTGTGCACACACTGTATCTTACTCATCAAATTTTATAATAGGTGATATTTTGATTCATATTTTACTTATATTTTATTTTTGAAAAATTATGAAAGGATTTAACCAAAGTGTTAGAATTAAAAAAATCCATCTTCAAATGCATATAATATGAAGATCCATATATGTACTTCAACATCTTTTGTTGTTCACTCATGTTCTTGTACATGTACACTATGTACTCATGGAGCTCAATGGTGTTGTATTCCACTAAATAATAATTTCATTAGCATACTTAAAATAATGTTTTTATTCATCCTCAAATTTATATATATGATAGTACTCCTACTTTAACATGCTAACAAAATGTTTCCAAGAATGGATTGGAGTGATATATTATGCACATTTCATGTTAAAAATCTCCCAATAGTGGACCATCAGAATAAACATATTCAACATGACAAATGTGATATTAAAATTTATTAATTTAAGATTGTGCATCTCTATCTAATCTAGTTATCTAATTCTAGGATGTTGTTTTCTATTTCAAATGTGGGTCTGTAAACATTTACTTATAATTTGAAGAGAGTCTTCTATTGAAATCAATACTAAGCATATTGTGTGAGATTTTAATGGAATATACATCATCAAATAGTTTTATTAATCAAATATTTTGATGCATTATTATTCTAGGTATTCTATAATGAGTTTTTGTATGTATGTGGGTACCTCAATTTTTTTCTAGGGTTCAACCATCTTGCTTTTGCTAAGATATTTTTTAGAATAGGTTGAAATAGAATAGAATATTAATCCTTCATTATCTCATTATGATCACATGTTTATAGTAAAAATATTAATATATGCTTTGACACTAATGATACATACCATGGGACCTAGGACCTTATCCATGAAGGAGATAACCTTGAGTTTAGATTTAAGATGCACAATTATAGAGAGTGTGTGTTGTGTTAACTTATAGAAAGTTAAAAAACACACATTCAAGTAAATAAAAATTACAATACTTATATGAAATGCAAATTATATTCTATATTAATGAATAGGGTAAAAAATTAAAATGATACACAATGATATAACAAGGATAGAATTTAGGTTCCTGTGATTAGAAGAGGTAACACTTCTTATGATTTGCATAAAATGAAAGTGTGAATACAGTGTGTATGATAAATATTAGATACTCATGGTATGATAGATATAATTATGATTATGCATGTCATCTATCCTAATCAAGATGCATATATTACACATTTATATATATATATATATATATATATATATATATATATATATATATATATATATATATATATATATATATATATATATATAATAAAATAAGTTAATATAAGTATCAATAATTACAAAAATAATGCTTACAAGCCATCTCATTTTCTACCAATGTGGAAGTTGAAGTTCCTAAAGGTGTATCATGGTTGAAATTATTAGTGATATTTTTAATTTGAGATATTCCCTAACCTATTTTATAACTAAGGGGTACAAATTTTAAATCTATATGGAGGATATGTGAATAGGAGCTCTATGAAGGTGCATGAGATGTGAAATGGGTTTTTTTAGGTGCAAGAGGTTCCATAAATATATGAAGTGTTGGTGGAAACATTATGGTATGCATGTATCATTATAATTTTAAGGGGACAATTAAAAAAAATTGATAGATTTTTGTGTGTAGGTAATGAATATGGTGCAAAGTAATCTAAGATTAGTTATGCATAAGCAACATGAATGCATAAAGGATAAGTGTATATGGTTGTGAATATATAATTAATAAGAAATGGTGATGTATCTTTGCACATCCTTTATCAAGCATTAATAAATATGTATTCTCATAAATATATAATCTCTCATGTATATAAAAGGGTTGCCAATGATACACCACACACATCAAGAGGTATAACATCCACCATAATTTCATCAATGAAATGTTCATTTATCCCAAACTTAAATTTACATTATTTAGATACCTTTATATCTACCCCTTATGTTACAAAAACTAAATCATAAGGATTATAAATAATATATGTTTTCAATCCAAATTTATCTACCCACTCTTTTCTACTCAGTTATTTTTTGTGAGAAAGAATAAAAAATAACATAAAAATTTATCCTTTTAATTTATATATTGATAAATAAATGTTTGGTAAGCTCACCTTCATCTTGAGCACTATTTATACACAAACATACCTCTATTTGAATGGAGTTACAACACATCATTTTATACAAATTGAAGGTGCACTAGTATCTTTTTTACCTTAAACTCAATTCATGTTGTTCTTATTTTAATATTTTTCAAATGGATGCATTTTTAAATGTAATTTATAGTAATTCTCATTTGTGTGACCATTAACATGCATCCATATAAGCAAAATTAGTAGTAACATCATGATTACCTTTAAATTTACCCTTCCCTTAAACTATTCAACCACCTTAAAGTTTTTGTGAATTTAAAGAGGAAAACATACCTTTTATTTTATCCATATAAAGTCAATGGGCTTGAGAAAAAATATATTAGTTATCATTAGGATTGGCCAATAGAACATGCATCCTTATATGGCTACGAATACCTCAAATATAAATCATTAATGTTTTACCTTTTTTTTATAAAATAAAAATAATTTTTATTTATTTATCATCTTAAAAATATAGAACATCAAAATGCTATAGTTATACAATAATCAATGATTCTAATTTTTACAAGATGTTAAATATATAAACTATTATTTTTTTAAAGTACTATAAAGAGATAGACTTAGCTTACACATTAATTTTTATTTAAATTTTATAACTGTATGATAGTGAAAATTTGTGGAAGAGATGAATTTAATGGTTTAGTAATATGTACAAGGTCTTAACCAGATTCCATATATCCTCTAGAAGTGGACTATAATGTAGTGAACTTAATTTCATTAATTACAAACTTGTCCTACTTGACTATGATATGTGACTGATAAGAAATTCCATATAAAGCATAATTATGCAAATTATAGATGAATAAAAAGATCATAAAATATCTCTAGATGTGACCACTATGGGAAGACTTGAATACAACATGATTGAGTCCATTGACCATGGACTTATATTGATTGACTATCCTAAAGAAACTATTGTTATGCCTTATTTGTAAATAATGAGAAATATGAGATATCAAAACTAGGATTTTACCATGTATAAATAAAATTTTATCTTATCTTGTCATAAAAACCCTTAGGGAACTTTGATATCTTGAAAACTTGTAATGAAAAAGGGGTGTGTAATGTTCAAAGTTGAACCCAATCACCCATTGATGATCTAATCCTACATACATATCTAATACTCCAATGACTAAAATAAATCCCATGTAGTTCTCCCACCTAGAGTGAATGTATAATATTTATCCTTTCAATATGTGTATGTAGACATAATATAACTCTGATACTTAGAAATAATAGCACTTGAATTTATTTAGAAGGTTATTGACTTGGTATATGTTTTCTCCTTGTGATTGATCTTAAATTTTGAAAGAATATGGAATATTTTATTGATGTGCATAAGTGTAAAATATTAAGAGTAGTGAATACCAAGTGAAGTAATGAGTGAATATTGACATGTATTTATAGTTGAATATTTTGATAATTTCCTTTATCCTACCATGCAAAATGTGTGGGAATGCCCAAAAAGATGATTTGAATTTTAGAAACTAGTCATTATTTTTGATAGGATGCATTCAAACTAAGTGGATAGCATATGAAAGACAAAGTTAAGCTAATATATAAATGAATACTAACTTAGTAAAGATAAATCAACTTATTATACTATAATAAACACTTAGATTATCAGGGTGATGACCAATATGGATATGTTAAACCTACCTAAAGGATCTCCTTTCATATAATATGGTTAGAGAGGGTGATAAAGCCTCTAGTCAAGTAACACCACACAATAACCCTAGTTATGTTTTGATATTCAATGCAATAATAAAGCAAATTAAATCTAATCTAATTATCACTAAATCATGTGTCACAAATGAGGGATAACCATAAACATTGCACATGTAAATAATACCTATACTCAAGTCAATACACAATTAATCATAACTAAGGAGAGACGATGCATTCATTAGCCATTATACATGTAAATATATTGACTAAGAATAGAAAATCAAGAGTTAGGAATACTCACCTTAAAGACAAACCTATCGAGCCTCAACCTATCCTTTAGATAATAGTTATTTGAAATATGTTGTGTATTATTGAAGAAAATAAGGATGAATAATAGACTATAGTCTAGTCAAGGACCTCCTAGTGAATATCAAGCCTTCAAAATAAAAAGGTTTTCCTCCAAAAAGCATGAAACCCTAACTAATGACTCCTCAATTAGAATGGAGAATAAGAAAATAAATAAGCATGAATGAATGATTATATATATTAGAAATGGGGTGAAAGATATGTATATATAACTTGATTTGACCCTAACCCTTTAAAAAAATTAATTGACATAGTTAGCCCGATCAACCTAGTTAATTTGAAAATAGAGTTGTTAGGATTCAGACTCAATTAGCTTAGGTTGAATCAATCTTATAACATGAAATATTTTTAGAATTAGGTTGACCCATTTTATTATGTTCATTAAATTTGTAAAAATGGGTTTTTTATTAGCCATAGGCTGTTTGAAGTGGTGATGTTTTTGGAGAGGAGTGTAAGGGAGGTGTTAAATCTTAGGTAAATGTATAAGAGGGTTTGTATTGGTTTTAGGTGGAGGTATAGGAAAAAAAAATCTTAAGAAGCACCAAAGGCCTATCCACTCCTTTCTTAGTACACCCTTTAAGATGTGCACTAACAGAGGTTGAGAATTGATGGGTTCCTACAAAAGAAAAAGCATTATTAATTGATCAAGTTTAAAAATATTTCATTTATACATATGCCCCACTCAGATATAATCACGTGTCATAAATTTGTAACATGGGATGGTGCTTTAGGAAAATAACATAGCAATAAACAACACCAATATAAATAGATTACAATATAAATAAATAACATAATTGAAAGGAAAGAATTGAAAAATACATACCTTTACTTACCTTATTTTTGTAGAGTAGAAATGATGTGAGAAATATGGAGAGATTTCTAATGTAAGGAACATTAGATGAACCTATAAAATAAGTTAAAATTTAATTTTTTTTTGAAAAAATACATATAATATGTAGAAAACTTCTCCATGAAGTTAGGATTCCAAAACATCGTATGGTTTGGAAAAAGAGCTAGTAGAAATAGAGTTATGATAAAAATTTAGAATCTAGTGGTAAATAATTGGTAGGTAAATAATTTTGAATGGTAAATATAAATAGGGAAAATGTTAATTCATTTTCAATTTTACTATTCTTAGAAAGTAGAGATCTAAGATACCTAGAGGAACCTAAAGAGTGATAATGGTGAGGATATGATAGGTATGAGCTAGAGGATGCCTAGTGACAGTAATAGGTGTAACCTAGGTAAAAGATGCATTAAATTCAAATTTTTAATGTTTTTTTATTGAAAATTAATCTAGCTATGAAAAAATAGACATTAAGGGAAAATCATGTAGCAGAATTGGCCCTAGTAAATTTTTAGGTAGAGTAAGAATTAAGCAGGTCAATGGGTAGGAAGTGGTAAGAGAAATAAATACCTAAGGTATTTATGGTAAATATTGGAATATTCATTGCCTTTTTTGAATAAAGTCAACCCATTTAACTCATTTGAAAAGGAAAAGGGTGGTGAAGGGGGCCTATTGCATATTAGATGGATAACTTAGTATTACTCTATATGGCTAATTGTATAGTTGATGGCTAATCTAGTTGGAAATTTGAAGTAGATGAATTAGTACATCTTGGTTGACTTAGTACTACAAGAGGGTATCTGACATAGTTTATAGGAATGGGCCAAATATGTAGGATATGACTGATGTAGTTTGTGTAAATGGGTAATAAGGCTAACTTAGTATAAAAATGGTTGACTATGTAAAGTGACATGGTTGACTTAGTATAAATGTAGTCAATTATGTAGGATAACAACAAGTTAGTATAAAGTGGTTGATTATGTAGGAAAAGGGTGAGAAAATAGAAAGAACATATTCATGTAGTTAATTTGAAACTAAATATTTTTAAAATATATTTTTATGACTTTTCTTTCAAGATCTAATACATTCTATGTTATTTGGCATTTTATGAAGGCAACAAAGACTTTGGCACATAGTGGATGTGGAACGGTTGCAAGAATTGTTGAATATAATATCAGATAATGATCATGCCCATCTTCTTATGTAGGGTTTATAGGTATTATGGATATGTGTCAGATCTCCTTGAGTGTTGACTTAGTTGTCATGTTACTTAGAGCATGGGATCAACTAACCAACACTTTCTAGTGGGAGATGGATGGGGATACTATAAAGGTGGGGATCACATTAGAGGATGTCCATGATATACTTGTATTACCCATTATATGTGCTCTTATGATCTATGGATCCATAGAGTCTAAGGATGAGAGGTGGGACTTAACTCTATGGGAAATAGGGTTAGAGAGATTTTTATGGGTTTAGAGTGAACTTGTTTGATGTTTATATATCAACCATTTTAGACATCTAAAAGACCATGATAGGGATTTTAACATTGTATGTGCTTTATCACAACTTAGATGGGAAATTTTTGATATATATGGTAGCCGTGTGTTAGTCTGTTTTGGATTAGGGAACTTTATATGACCTAGGATCAATTATTTGGGTGAAGCTAGTGCATGATATGTATGGGATATTATATAGATGAAATAAGACAATGTTCCCTATTATTTTTTTGAGAAATTAGATATATGAGATGTTTTATATGTATCAGCTAGCTAGGTTACCCCTTGATGTGGATGATAGGCTTCTTTGGGTGACTAGGTGGAAAAAGGACCATACGGTATGTGTTGTGCTGCATACCCCACCACTACAAATAGTTACACATGGGGAGATTATATGAAATCCATATATTGATATTTTTCCTATTTAGCCATCTTGGTGTAGTATTATTGTTGGCTTGGGTCGTGTTCACATTACTAGGCATTATACATGGTGGGTAGAGCCACACCCTATTTCTTATGTTCCTAGATAGTTTGGCCTACCACATCTAGAGATTCATATAGTAGTGCCTAATTTTTGGGCATGACATGATATCAATCTAGGAGGTAGAGGTGTTGTAGGAGCACCCATAGAGATACCTATGATTTAGCCATGTCAAGTAAGGCCTTAAACAGGTCAAGATTAATAATGGAGAGTAGTTAGACCAAAGGATGAAGAGGTAGCTATAATAGATGTGGAGATGGTGGGTGATGAGGGTGAGGGTGAGGATGTGGCTATTGATGAGACATAACATGTATTATAGGTTTTCCCATGAGCACATAGGGAATAGAGATGTCACTTGGTGGTATAGGGGACATAAGAGGTAACATCTACATGACACAGACTATAGGGAGTTAGACTATAGAGAGATGTATTTGGAGAAGACCTCAACACACATGGGTTATTTCTACATGTTTTGAAACTAATCAAAATTAGAATAACATGGACGTACTAAGTGTCCATGCTGATAGGAAGATCGTGGTTGGTAACACTAGTGTTGGTAAGTAATGGTTTGTGTTTTTAGTATTTGATAAATCACTAGATATATAGTTATATGTTTATTTTATGTAGATATATGCTTTGGAAATTTGGATATGTGTGTGTACATGAGAGAGAGATAGAGAGATATAACATATACTTGTTTTTTATTTTATAGATAATAATGAGGAAGAGTTCAGATGAGGTGTAGTAGTTTAGGATGAACACCATGATATTTTTGATGGGGTATTGTTGTATCATGATATCACTATCATAGAAGATACTATTGTACCATCTTCCCCAATGTGATAGTTAGTTTCAATTATTTTGAGAGGTTTCTCAAGAGCTATAAACATAAGGGGATGAGTTATAACTACCCTTTGGAGTTAGAGATCGAGAGGCACAAGTATAGTAGGCATTGACCCAAGAGTGAGTTGATCATATGTCCACTACTATAGAGCTTGGATATGTGCAATCCTAGTTAACCAATCTATAGGGATAGATTGATGGTATTAGATCCTAGACTACCTCATTATAGTGGACTATTCAGAGGGGTTACTCATAGACATCTATGGGTAATGTGGATCAACCATAAAATAGGCATGATAGCACATAACCACAAATATATTTGATATTGTATTTGTATTATGTATTATTTTTTGTTATATCAAACTATTTGTGTGTGTGTGTGTGTGTGTGTTGTTGTTGTTGTTGTTGTTGTTGTTGTTGTTGTTGTTGTTGTGTGTGTGTGTGTGTGTGTGTGTGTGTGTGTGTGTGTGTGTGTGTGTGTGTGTGTGTGTGTGTGTGTGTGTGTGTGTGTGTGTGTGTGTGTGTGTGTGTGTGTGTGTGTGTGTGTGTGTGTGTTGTGGCCAACACACCCCCTTTTCTTTGAAATGTGGGACCCATCTAAAAATTTCATGAACTAGAGCTTCAGGATCTATTATTTTTTCTTGTTAATAGCACCTACTTAAATCCTTGGAATATATGTCACCCTAGTTTTCTCAAGTAGAAATAAGCCCCATTTATTTTTATAACTAAGATATATTTTCTCTTTTATGAATCATGACACCAACATTACAAATTCACTTTTGACAGAGGTTCCTAAGATCTCATTCCTTCCCTGAAGCAACAAATCCATCACCCTTTAAGTTGAATTGAAATCTTAGTAAGTAATAAGTGTTAAACCTATTATGTCCCTTTTCACTTATTACTTAGTATTTTTCATGGATTTTGTCTAGGAGAGATCAACCAAAAGATAAGGCACCATGTTACTTGGGTATCATAATGGCCAATCCATAGACCTTTTAGATATTTTAGAGTCTGAGAGTGCACAATCAAATGAGATGGTGCCACATTAACTAGGTGTTAGAATGTCTAGTCCATAGACCTGTTAGATATGTTAGAGACTGGGAGAGCTTAGCCAAATGAGAAATAACCACATCATGTAAGTGTCAGACTAACTAGTCCCTAGACTTGTTAGATATGTTAGAGCCTAAGATATCTCAACCAAATGAGAAGGTGCCACATTGCCATGGTGTCAAAATCGCTAATCACTAGACCTATTAAACATGTCAAAGCCTAGGAGAGCTCAATTAAATGAGAAAGCACCACATTACCTATGTGTCAAAGTATCTAATTCCCATACCCAAAAAATATGTTAGGGCCTAGGAAAGCTAGGCTAAATGAGAAGGTGACACATCATCTAGGAGTCAGAATGGTTAGTCCCTTGAATTTTTAGTGATGTTAGAGCCTAGGGGAGCCTAGATGAATGAGAAGGTGACATGTCACATAAGTGTCAAAATGGTTAGTCCCTTGTCATGTTAGAGATATCATAGCCCAAGAGAACTTAGGATATTTTCACCAAATGATAAGGCACCACATCACCTAAGTGTTAGAGTGGCCAATCCCTAGACCTGTCTGAGATGTTAGAGCTTGAGAGAGCTTGATTAGATGAGAATTTTCCATGTCTCCCCAAGTGATACATCAACCTTCGTAATGGAATAACATAGAGTTTAAAATTGTAATTATGTGTCAACCATTAGTATGAGGACCAATGATTAAATGACACATGTCATAAAGATGGAGTTAACTGAGAAGCCTCTAACAGATGTCACTGTGTACCTACCATGGATTAGGAATTAACAAAATAGGAAGTTAGGCCTAATTGGATAGTTTTAAAACATCTCTTTTCCATTTTTATATCTAGCTAGTGGTGGATGATCACAGTCTCTAAATTTATATTTTTATTTATAAGTAAAGAGATAAATTCTATCTAGCCACTCAAATTTAAATTTTTAGCAAGTGAGCCACCAAATGCCATTAATATAGGGGGTTATATGCATGCATTTATAAAATACTATAGAAGGATCTCAAATGTTTACCACTACTACCTTTGAGAAAAATTTGAATCCTAGATTTTCAATTCTCATAGAGCACCCCTATATCCCATGCCTCCAACACTCATAACTTCCCTATTACCCTTTTATCTTGATATAATGACCATATCTTCTTCAAACCCAAAGGCCAAACCTGAGTACTAAAATACCTCATTCCTAGCTATCTTGACCAAATTCAAGCACTAAAATGACTTATTCAAATCATTTGAACAAGCCCCCAATGATTCAAGCTCAGATGATGACTCATAGGTAGAGTTTATTGATTTCATTTGATCATAAAAGAAGTGTAGACTACACAAATGTGATACTAAGCCAAAAACATTCCCATACACTAACTTGTTTATAAACCTCTTCCATGATGCCATTTATGTGTAAGATAGAGCCCATGACTAGGTATGTTCACCTAACTATCCACACTAGATTGTCGATATCTCTATAATTATTCCTTTAAGGAATACTAATCCCTCCTAGACTACAATTTCTCTTATGATGAGATAGGGTGATGGTTTGGATGGGGACCTACCAAATATACAATGTCTTCCATGACTAGGATGAGAACCTAGATGTTAAATGAGTTAATAAGGAGGAAATTAATGCATACATAGTCTATACCTTCCAAGAATAAGTATAGGTAGGCATTATCCTATAGAACTAACTATTCAGAGATTAGGGTTGCTTGCACATTAATGAGTTATGGGTACCTCTCCTACATATGATCCTCACATACTTAGAATTATTACACATGTGAGGATTGATAAAATTAAATTTTTTCAATACCATTGCATATGATTGATTAGGGAGAAATTTATACATGATGATCTATGTATTAGATGCAATCTATGGGACACTCTCTTTTAGGCCTTTAGATTTTCTTATGTGGATTCTCAGGGGCTCAATAGTCCATGTGGTATCCTACAAGATTTATGGCCACAAATTCCACAAACACATACAAGACATATGTGAGAATTTATAACTCATGATATACCAAGCAATCAATGAGGTCTTGATACCCTAGCTATCAAAATCAATTAGGGATTCCATAACTATCATCAGGGACTATTGAATTTCTCAAGAGGAAACCATGATCTCAATGAAAGGTTTCATCAAGGATCCCCTCTTCCACCATATTTCAATCTAGATCATATAGAAGAGTATGAAATTTCCTATCAACTGGTGGAAGGAATCTATAGGTTCTACATCTAGCATCATTAGAAGGCATACCTGCCACTTCTAATCATAATTAGACATCACATCTATAAGGTTTTCTCTCTAATTCAAAGTATGGTAACTGGGTGGGATTCCTTCAACCTATTCAGATGTAATATATGGTACTAGGACCCCAAAGGGATAATTATATCTCACTTGGTGTAGTATTCAATCTACCTTAATATCAACTACATTCATTAGGTAGAAGATTATGACAAGCTCTACCTCAATGCCATCGATGACTAGGAGGTATTGTCATGGAAAATAAAAAGAAGGGAAAAAATGTTAAAGTGGGACCCTCTATACCTATTCCAAATCCTACTTGATCAATAGAGGACATAACCATGATAGATCCTGCTATCTCCCAAAGTATCTTACATAGCATCCTACCATGTTATCCTCTTCATGCTCCAAATATAGCTATACCTCCTCCAATAGCTCATATTCCTCATGCCCTGACTACTCTTCCACCTCCTTCAGTGTCCCATCACATACATTCTCAACCTCCACCTCCCTATATATCTCTAATAATCTAGTCATGATATGTATAGACCCAAGTTACTTAATGCCAGTTAGCCTAAGCACAACTAGCTAAATCATCTACACCTCATACTTAATCCAAAAAAACCATAAGGTTGATGTGGCTAGTATCATAAGGGAAATACCATAGTGATACTTAAAATAATAACCCATAATATTCCACCCATCACACCTCTAACTTCTCCCATTTCCCTTTCATCCCTCATTCCCACCATTTTCCAACTCCTAGTCTTGGCACTCACTAATTCCACTTTGCCCACACAAGACCCCTAAATAATGCCTCATTTTTTCCCCATTACACCACCTCTATAATTTTAACAAGTAAAATTTACCTTGATCATATTAAGTTTCATTGACTGTTCATTCTCATATTCTCTATCAATTTAAATGACTGGAGTCTTCCTAGTGGCTTCCTTAGGTGTGCATTGATTAGAAAGTGTGGTTACGACTATTAAGAGTATATTGATATTAGTATGAACCATCTTAGTGAATACTATAGCTATCCCATTTCATCCCTTAGAATCTTTGATTCCTCCACCATCATCCCTTATGGCTCTTTTTATCCTAGCGAGTCCATCTATTGTAGCATCTAGAGTTGACTCAGGGAAGGGGCTGAAGAAGAAGTAGAAGGAAACTTAGACTCCAAATATAACTCAAAGGCCTTAAACATTGATTTAAACTCATTTATATGCCTCAATAGTTCCTCCTTACCTATCCACATCACCTCATTACCTTGCTCTCTAGACCCTCTTTCTATTACCTAGGGCACTGTGGGATTTGCCTTCAACTAGCCCATCTTTTTCCTGATATTTAATGACCCTTTCTTGGGGGTAATTCCCCCTCATCTGATATTAACATAAGAAAAATGTTAGGCACAAATTTTCCCTTGGGCCTCCCCTTTTTTTCTCCCTCTTTTTTCTCCCATTCCCTCTCCACCTCCATTACTTTCCTCATTCACTCCCTCCACTCCCTACATCTCCCCTCTACCTTGTCTTTTTCCCTTCACCACCATTTTAGCCACCCTTAATAAAACTCAAGTAACCCAAATAATGGTCCCAAGGTCATAATCACTAGATATGACTACCTAAGGAGATCTAGATGTGCAATGGAGATTTGAAGAAGCCTTTAGAATCATGAAGAGGACACTGACATAAAGGCTTGTCTAGGAGGGGAACCTAATGGTTTGGAAGACACATCAAGATATTTTCCCCCTCACTAAGGTAAGGACATACATTAGGGAAGAAAGGATGGACAAGGACCCACTATCTATTCTCTAGGTGACTCATTATATGCCCAAAAATCTCCTCAAGGATATTTAGAGTCATGTTTGAACCTTAGAATCCGAAGTGAAGAGCACTTTTCCTATCAGTTTGATTAGGTAGGTTAAGGACACCCTCTTACTACTCTTTTTAGTCCTTGGAAAAGTATAGGAGACTCTGGATAAGACCAATGTACTTATCTAGTGAACCTAGGCCTATATGGAAAGGATTACAAAGATTAACAAAAAGTGTGGGAAACTAAAAGTGGTGATCAACAAAAGGATATTCGCATAGCTAAAACTACTACTAACCTTAAACTTGGGTTATATCAAATGTATAATGGGAGCATGTAGGATATAATGGAGGAATGGTTGGTTGTGTCTCACACTATAATGAGACCCTTGGAATAGGTTAAGAAGAAGATATTGACCTACTTCAAGGAGGTAAATATCTCTATGTTATTCCACATATATGGAACCCTAATGGATCAATGGGAATTTGGAGTTCACTTGGGTCAATTCAACTAGGTCATTAGATAAAACTAGGAAGGGGCATGAGTGGTGATGGATCTATTAATGTAGTCCACAATGGACATCAACTAGGTTTCTAGGGTCTAAATGTCAATGGAAGCACCCTTCCAAGTCTACTGAAGACTGGTGAGTTAAGCCAAGGTAATATTTAGGGAGCCCCTAATCCCTTGATCTGTACGCAGCTTTTTATTGCAAGATCTTTTATTGCGTGGAACTTTTTTTTTGTGCATTGGCTATCCATTTTGCGGAAGTACTATTACGGGGGAAGAGGGAGTGCGGCCATGGATTCAGTCACGCTGAAACCCTCGTGGTTTTGTTTTTTGAAACTAGGTTCCGTGACCTAGGGTTGCTAAGCACGGTGTGGTTTTATGGATGCCACTGCGGGTTGTTGGGTCAGGTCTGGTCTTGACCTGAGTGCCTCTGTTTTGGGGGTGGTTCTGCCTATGCCAAATGAGTGTGTAGGTAGGTGTTTGGCATTTTGAACATTCTGGCATTGATGGGGGAAACCCCTGTGGGGGAGCCACACAGAGTTTTATTTAGTAGCCATGTTTCTGAACTAAGCCCAAACCTTTGCGACTGCCTTGTTTGCCTTCTCATTCTATCAACTGGGCTCTTATCGAGGTGTTAACAGACATTGGGGATTTCTCCGATGATTTTTGATTGCCATGGCAGCGTTTCCTCTGCTGAGGGGGAGTTTGGGTAGTTGCGTTAGTGAATGGAAGGGGCATTGGTGGCGAAGGTTCTAGTGCTTGTTTCTTTGTTGGTGATGTTGTTTCTGTGGGCAGCACTTTATTAGGGTTTGCTGGCTTGACCCTGAGTTTCGCCGTTAGTACTGTTGGATCCGACGATGTCTTCTTCATTCTCAAGAAATGCTTGTTGTTAATGATATATTTTTTAGCATTGTTTTAGGTTGTAATGCCTGGTTTTGTATAGGTATCAGGTCCTTGTAAAACCTGGTTTTGGTACTATTTTTCAGTAGGTTTTCCTCTCTTGGTGGTTTGTATTTTTTATCTTTCTTGATTTGTATTGGGTTTCGGGGCCCCATCAAAACCTACTTTTACCTTAATCTAAAACTTTGCCAAGATAGACATGGATTTTTAACTTATGGAATCCATATTATAAGATAAATACACCAAGTTAAAGTAATTAGGAGCTAGACCTTCTCACTCACCTCCTCATATTAATTAAGTGGTTCTCTATGGATATTTTCCAAGTTTAAGGGGATTTTATTATTTTAAAATTTAAATTATGGTTGTAACTATAATGAGTGGAAATCATATCCTAGGATGGGATCCTCATTGTATTTATATGTGATCCCCATCGTTATCTATATAAGGAAGAACCATATTTTAATATACAGTTGAAAAAACATTACTAAAAAGTGCTATCAAAATATAACCAGGATCTCACCTACTTTTTTATTCATCTCTATAGACTATTACATTGGCTTGGATTGATTATTGTAATAGCACTTAATTATTTTAATGAATACAATATCTATTTTTTTACAAGATGGTTCATTCCATGTTTTAATTCTCTTTCATCTCCATTCTTGAATGATAGTCAATGATATTTTAATTGGATTAATACTTTGTTGCTTTATATGTGCTATGGTATTAATGTGCTTAGATATTATAATCAATATGTGAGCTCTCTCATTTTATTTTGTAGTATTGATATTTTATGTGTTAATATACAAATTTTCATATGTTGTTTATCTATATTCTAATATAATCTCTTAGCACTAATCTTTAGTGAGATCTCATATTGAATTCATACTCTTGACTCCCTTAAACTCTTCCCACTATATGTTCTTGGAGGTAGAACTTTATTAAAACTTAGTCTACAATGGTATAATTGTGGAAAAGCCACTTGGTTCAATGATTAATTCATTATGTTCATTCTAGATCAGGAGGTTCCCTTTTATGCCTTACCCTTCCCTCTTTTTTATGTTTATTCTTTAAAATCAAACTACTCTTTCCCATTATATTTTGAAATAGAAAGCATAATGTTACAATTATCATAATAATCATTGGCCTATGTGTATGAACTTCATATTTAAATTTCAATGGTGATAGTACATCTCTTTGAGAATATTCACACATAATCCATTTTTTAAGTCAAATACCTATAGTTGTGTCCTAGGTTAATCCTAAATTAGTCCTAAAATGGAGGATGAAAGTCTATAGTTATCCCCACCTTCCCTTTCTTAGGGAATACCCAATCTCATAGTTATTTCATGAACATAGGAGTTTATAGTAAACAACTAGAATTAGAAGGATGTCTTCTCATAAGAAATCTTCATTCTCATCATTGATTTTGTTTTAAGTATGTTAGAATTGGCTTATTGGTAATAATGTGTTAACTACTATTTGATTATGAATCATCCTAGATACTAGTTCTGATGTTACTAGGATTAGGTCTTATCAAGGTTGATTGGTGATTTGTCCCTATTTTTCCATAGAAAACCCAAGATTGAAAAACCTATACCTATCATGATTCCCATCAGTTTATCACCATAACTTATCTTGAATTTGCATCCCAAGATGGCCTGATTAGTTGGCTCTATGATTAACATCATAGGAGTTGTCCATGATTTACCTAGGAAACCTGAGAAGTATCTTTATGATTTTCACCCCTAGTGTGGGATGAACCATAGAGTAACACATAACATCCTTAATAACTACCCTCATTATCATAAATGTAGAGCATGATAATGTGGCATGCATGATTTTACCCTTTACCCTTATGGACTTAGAATATTATTGGTTTATCAACCTTCCTAAAAACTCTACCCTAAGTTGGGATCATTTTAACACTACTTTCCTCACCCAATTTGGGTAGGTGATAGACCCCAGTGTGTTCTACCATAAATTTGATTTTATCAAGAGGGAGCCTAATGATTATATTTGGAAATTCAATGTTAGGTTTCAAAACGTGTATAGTTGCATCACTATGTTTTATCAACCTAACCCTTAACTATCACTTGAAATGTATAATAACATGTTATACCCTTAGAAAACCATGTTCTTAAGGATGGAGTTAACCATAAAAAACCTATCCGTGGCCTATGCAAGGTCTATCAATTTAGATATGAAACTAAACATCCAAGGTGACACAATGACCCCCACTCCTAGTATGCTACCACATATGCTTGCATTGACCTTATTACCTAGCCTTAATCAAAATTCCTCAATGTTTTAGTTACTCCCTATGACACATCAACTCTTGCTATGTCATCTCACTATAAACCAATAATTGGGTTTTCTAAACCTAGGGAGATAATAACTAAGTCCCTAGACTCAACACTAGGTAATGTTGTCTTCAAATAACAATACCCAAACCACACCTCAAAATTCCACTAAGACTGAGTTAGATGCCATTCAATGGATGGTACAAAAACATAGTAATGACTTCCTTAGGCTATAGATGTAGGTGAGTAACTATAATGTTAAAATTTATAATAAAAAATTCACATATAAAATACCAAATAGGAACTATAACCATCCTCACAACCCCTCAGAACCTTCACCTAATAGGATACTAAAGATCAATATCTTTGAGATAGCATTACCTAACTAGTGTCAAGTACATAAAATGACATCACATGGTGAATTGGATTACATAGAGTAATGTGTTACTTTTAAGATATTTCAAAAGGAGATGGAATAATATGAGGTGGTCCCCAATCATCCTAAATCTTCTAACATGGGTAAAGATCCTAATACTATTATGGTGCTAAAAACCCATGTATTTCCATAGCTAGTAATAAAATGAGCCATAAGAAGGTATTAGTGAGGTGGAATCATTTAAGTAGCTCTAAATGAATAACTATGAATTTATAAATAGGCAAAAACAATATCACCTTACTACCTTAACACCACCTAATAATGGCACAACCCCACCAAACCAAAATGCTAGGAATGATTCCCCACCTCTAAGACTTCAAGAACATAAGGCACCTATGGAAACCCCACTAATCCAAATTAAAGGAGGTTAAAACATAGATGAGTATATGAAAATTATCAAGGCTAACATTAAACTTCATGATCTTGCTCAAATCATAGAGTAACTAGATCTCATGTTGAATTTTTTAACTCAAAATTTGAC
Organism: Torreya grandis; assembly: GCA_037957365.1. Lineage (NCBI taxonomy): Eukaryota > Viridiplantae > Streptophyta > Pinopsida > Cupressales > Taxaceae > Torreya > Torreya grandis. Next base: position 2,162,135 of record JARHVA010000104.1, read on the forward strand.
CCCACAGGCCCAGCCAGAACCAACAGTAACACACACCTATTTCATCAATCACAAAAATAATATGGAGTTGTCACCATTCATTTTAACCATCTATTTGTTTTTAAAGAATATTCATAACTACTTAGTATATTCAAGAGTCTCAACCAATGTAATGATAGTGGTATATGTGAGAAACTCAGTTTGGACCCAATAAAGTTAGACAAGGTAGTGGTCTAACTAGAAAACTCAAAAGTGAAAGCAATAGGTGAAATAATAAACATACACATCCTATTAGAGTTTTAGACTTAGATTCAACACTTCATATACATTCAAGTATTGGATATTCCTAAAGCTTACGACATGTTCCTCAATAGAGATTGGTTTAAATCCCTAAACATATACATGGCCACATATTTCTCCCATATGTGGTTACAATGGAGAGGAGTATCCAAAAAAATAAGCATAGATAGATAACCCTACATGAATCATATCATAACCAATTATAATTCCATTAATGATAGGATAAACATAGTTTCCTTAGACCTAGGCATCTACACATTGAGCACAAAGCCTCCCAAATACCAAACTAGTCATATCCCAGGTTGACTTAGCCTGTGGTCTCTTTATATAGATGTATCTCATCCTAAAAATGGTATTTGAGATAGTGTTATACTTATGTATCCCTTATGGAGAAAACACCTAACATCATATAGGTAGTATTTTCCTTACACAAATAACCTGGTGGAGTACTAAGCTCTAATCTTAGGATTATAATTTGTATTGAAACATAAGGAAAATAAAATAAGAGTATTCAACAATTATAAACTTGTGGTCAAAAAAATTAAGACTAAGTTTTAAATCAAGCTATCATACCATATAATGTATAAGCATAGGGTTTGGAAACTAATATATATGTTTAACGTGTTTAATAGCATTCCTATTCCTTGATATAAAAATGAAATAGTAGACTCACTAACATCTATGGTAGAAAACCTAACCCCTTAGATGACACTAAGTTGTTGGAGTTCTCTATGGAACTTGTCCCATGTCCCTAAGTACTGGATAATGTGAAAAAAAATTAGGTCTTCAAGGATGACCAACAAATCATCTATTTCCTCAATAATGAGGGATTATCTGAGGCCCAAATTAAAGATGGGAAAGATAGAGATAAACCCAAGAATGAGTTAGATAAGGGTGGAATCCTAAACATTCATGTGAATTGGATCCCAAATGGGATGATCTCATTGAAAAGAACATTCAATGTGTTAGACCCAACTTTCTAGGCTAAAAGACCTACGTTTGAGGACTAAAAGTGCCAACTTATCAACCTCAATCTTACACAAAATCCCTAGATGGTTAATGTGGGTCCTGATTAGATATATTATGAATTAAAGTAGCTATAAAGGTTTTTTTTGAGTTATAAGGACATGATTTCCTAAGCTTATAGATATCTCAGGTATTTGACTCAAGTATAATCACTCATACTATCCCCTTGAAACCTAGACAAATTCCATTTAGGCAAAGATAAAGGCTAATAAACCCAATCTTAGATCCCTTGATACATAAGGAAGTCTATAAGATACTATCTTTAGAGATAATTTTCCCATTTTACCACTTCACTTAGGTGGCTAACCTGGTCCTTGTATGAAATAATAATAGATAAATGTGTTGGTGTATAGACTTATAAAACTTGAACTAGGCCTCGGATAAAGATAATTGCCCATTCTACTCCATAGCTGAGGTGATCCAAATATTGAGTGGATCTCAAATGATGTCCCTTTGAGATGGCTTCATGGGATGCAACTAGGTCTTGGTCAATATTGGAGATAGAAATAAGATTTCTTTCACCACCAAGTGGGCCACATTTGCTTATAAATGAATTCCTTTTGAGTTAGTCAATGTTGGTACCACTTTCTAAAGGGAAATGGGATTCACTTTTAAAGGAATGATAGGTAAATGTATAATAATGTATATGGATGACCTAACTATGTTTACAAAATATAGGTCAGATCACGTGCACCATTTGGAAAGGTTATTTTAGAGATGTAAAAGGTGTTGCATTTCCATAAACCAAAAGAATAGTATGTTTAGTGTTAATGAAGGTAAACTTATCAGTTATTGTCACAAAAGAAGGTATTTATATCAACCCCAAAAGGATGGATGTGATTTATAGGATGGATTTACCTAACAACAAGAAATAATTAAAATCTTTCTTTGGGAAAATCAACTTTGTATGTAAATTTATTTTCGGATTTGCTTAAATAGTGAAGCCATTGAATGCAATGTTGAAACAAAATGATAAAGTGAAATGGCATGTGGACTTGAAAAAGGATTTTCAAGATATCGAGGATGCCATTATGCAGGCCTTAGTATTCATCATCTTGGACTATATGTAATATATATATATATATATATATATATATATATATATATATATATATATATATATATCACTTTGCTTCAAAGAACACCATTACCACTTACCTCACCCAAAGGTTAGAAGGATAAGAACACCCTACGGCCTTCATGAGCACTAATATTAAGGATGTCAAGTTCATATATTATACCCTCGATAAACACACCTACGTTGTGGTCAATACAGTGAAGAAGTTTAGACATTAAATCCTCTATAAAATAATACACATTGTTATCCCAAACCCAATAATAAAATAAATGTTTGGAAAGAATGTGGTGGGTGAAATAAGAGGCCAGTGGATTATGAAATTATAAAAGTGTGACTTGGAAATCAAACTAGCCAAACTACTTATAGGATAAGGCCTTACTCAATTAATAAGGGAAATAGACTTGAGGATTACAGTACACCAAGTGGACTAATAGAGGGTAATATAATTAGATTGGTATGTCCTGATCATGAACTTTCTACTCTATGAAAGCACACCCCTAAGACTCAACCATATACAGAAGAGTGCCCTCCATTTTAAGGCCACATAATATATTCTAAATAAGGGAGTTCACTTCAAAAGAAACCATGAAGGAATATATCTCTAGTGTGTATCAAAATATGAGGTCAAAGATACAATGTCATGTTTTCATGAAAAATTAGGAGATAACCACCCTACAACAAATTCCATAGCCCACAAGGTTCTTTAGGTAGGCTACTACTAGACCACACTATTCAAAGTTGTTCATGCCCATTTTCACTTCTACCATCATTGTCAAACTTTTATTAAGAGAGAAACACATGAAACAATTCCACTATAGTCCATTTTGGAGTCTACACCATTTGTACAATGGGGATGAGATTTCAATGCTAACTCATCAATCGGCCATAAATTTTTTCTCATAGGTACATACTATCTCACTAGGTGGTATGAGGTAGTTGAAACTAAAATAAACACCATTTTGAGGTCATCAAGTTCCTTGAGAAGACCATAGCCAATTGTTTTTGGGTCCCCATTTCTTTAATATGTGGTAATGGTCCTACCTTTAAATCCACATAATTCATAAAGTGGGCCTATGATAATGGGGTCATGATAAAGTTCTCATCCAATCACTACCCATAAGGGAATGGATTAGTGGAGTCTAATAACAATAATTTGATTGACACCATCAAGGAATCAGATGGAGAAAACCCCCAAGAATGGTAGTCATTGATAAAGCTCACCATATGGGTAGACTGCACTAAGTATAAATAAGCTATCAAAAGCTCTCTCTTCCTTCTAGTTTATGGATTAGAGATAATTATGTTGATTACATTTAGGATACTAAATTATAGGTTCCTATAATAATTTATGGAACCAGATGATAAGGTAAATTTAAGACTCCTTAAACTAATTTAGTTAGAGTAATCATGGGATGAAACTCTATTGAACATTAGAAAACACTAGGATATAGTCAAAAGGTGGTTCGATAAGAGGGAAAAGATCAAGATCTTCAAAACCTTTAACCTGGTCTTAATGTGGGACAATGCTCATGAAAATAAAGTCCATTTTAAATTCTATCCCCTCTAGATTGGCCCATACCAAATAGCCAAAATCATTTGATAGAATTCCTTTTGTCTTAAAGAGCTCAAGGGAAATGAGCTACCATTTCCAGTAAATGGGAAGTTCCTAAAACACTATTTCTTGATTGTCCCTTCTAATATAGCTTATGAGTAGTCCAAGTAGAGGTGGGAATGTATATATCAAATAGGTTTGATTTCATTATCTATTTACTTTCATTGTGTGTTTGTTTTTGTTGTGTTCTTTTATCTTATTTTGTGTCTTGTCCCTTTGGATCCATTTTAATTTTGTGATGTTACTTTAATTCCCAACCCTATTAGTAACTTCTTTAGGTGAAGGCCAAAGACCAAAAAGAATGTTGAGAATTAGGAAGACCCAAGATGAAACCTTTGATTTAATAAATTATGAGATGTTAATTGAAACTTTTGACATTCCAGATCTAAGAGACCAATGATTCTAAGATAAACATGTGGATTTTAGAACAACCCACACCTTAATAGAGCCATCAAGATGCACTTAAAATAAATGTCATAATAATATAACAAACTATTCAAGCTAATCAAAGACTGGATGGGTATAAAGAACTTCCTCATCATCCATTCACCCTTGGCTTGATCTAAAATTCTTAGTAGACAAGACTAATAAATGATAATATTTTCATAGTGAACATTGGAAAAGGATAAGAAAAACATGATAAATCTAAATTCTAAGTATACCTTTGAAATACTATACAATAAATCTCCACCACTTGATTTCCAACCTAGATAATAGTGGAACAAGGCCATGAATGAGACCAAAGACATCTTTGTTGGGGTTATAGACACTTGTCTGGTAGAAAATGAATTCCCCAACCATTTATCCTCTAAGACATCAAGACATCAACACCTTGGATAAATATTTATAACCAATCCATCATCAATTACTCAAATAAAATCTGAGAGTGAATGGAAAATGAAAATCACTTCTGACAAACACTATTGGCCATCTATAAGGTGGAAGCCTAGTATGCCACTTGTTATTATGAGACTTTAGTGCCTCATATTTTATGTTGTGAATGAATATCCCTCTTAAAATATTTATGTTGAACAAGAAAATGAGAATAAAATGGTTGGTTTATGTTGATGCTTCCGAATGAACCACAGGTGCTCTCTAGTGTTTAAAGAATACTTCTCATTTTAGAATCTGAATATTCAAGGCATGAGTTGTAGGTGTTTATAAATTAAGATGTTTGTGGTGGAAATAGTAGTAGAGAAACATTAAATATTCCACAATATTTATAAATTATGATGGTAGGGGGCCATCTTGGTTCTTTTCTTGAAAAATATAGATAAATTGACCTAGATTCAGACCACTAACTAGACCAAAATGATTATGTACAATGTATTTAGGCTAATGTGATTTGTTTTAAAAAAGATCAAAAGGAAAGGTAGAGTAAAAAATAAATGGTTATTATTAATCTTTGATTGTGAAATTATTGACAAAACTTCAATAATTATCAAGCATGATCTAAACCATTATATAGTAAAAGGTAGCCTAAGCTCACATTTGACTAAAAACCAGGATTGATTCTAAAATCAAAATGATGATACAAGTAAAAATTGGATTTAATTTTAAAGTTATACACCACATATAGATAGATAATGCACATCTTTGATGTAGAGTAAATAAATTAAAGTAAATTTAATCTCATTCAGCTAACCTAGCATTGCCCAAGTTAGCGATCCTATAATTAATGATCTAACTTAGTATTTCTAGAAACTATTCATATTCAAACTCAGACAACTAATTGAGAAACTTAGTAATTCAAACACATTGAACCAAATAATTCTTGAAAAATTCCTTGATCCTTTTATATTAATTTCTTACAAGTGTTACAAATATCTTGAAGTATCTCCCTTTACAAGTGGTAATACATGCCCTTTCATAAGAATCTAGGAAGTATAACTGTCAATTTTACAATTATAAGTGTACAAAAGATAATTGTCTTTATTACAACTATAATACATGTATCTTTTACAATCCTACTAACCTAGAGGAAATCAAGCTGACAAACTAGCATGTGCTTTTACAAACTAAATGGGTTGCCCTACTGGCAAGCCAAAATTAAGATGATGGAGGTGGGTCCCTTCACTGATGCAAGATTCTCATGGATCTTGTATGTCATTCATCCACTAGGCATAAATATATGGTAGGCCTAATGATGCACCCTTCTTCTTGGTCTACCAGTTCATCAAAATCTTTATCATTCCAAGCCAAGGATTCCTTGATGCTCCTTAATTCATTGATTTTCTCCCCCATATTAAAGATCATGCTCAACACTCTAATTTTGTCCTTTATTGATTGTATTTAACCCTTAATTTTGATTTCTTGAGTCACCAATGTGGCTCTATGATGGAATTATTCATTAGTTATAATCCCTAGGGTGGTAGTTTATGTAAGATCCTCAAGCATGGTACCTAAGAGCTTTTCAACTCTACCGATGAGATCCTTTTCTTCTTCTATGATCTTCTCAACTTTGACATTCCAATTATTCAAAGCCTAAAGTTTATCTCTAATAATACCCAAATTGGAACTTAAATGTCCTTTAATAATAGCCTTGAAGTTTGGTAGTTGCCTCTTAATATAGATATCAAGAAGCTGGGTAATTTTATCTTTAGAGACCTACTATTGAGTAGCTAGTTCCTTAGCTAAGGTAGCTTGATGCTAAAGGTATTTTTTCCTTGACTTCATGGATATCAATGCTTTGAACATGTCATAAAATTACCCATCCATCATATTGATCATGGATTTTGGGACTAAGAGAATAAATTTAGTTTACAGATTCTTCTTTTCCTCCTTTAGGGTCTTAATTATTTGTACTAATCCTTGGACATTGGCTCTAGTTTGTTGAGATTGAGCTTCAATTAAAATTACCACATCCTCCTCATGGATGGGAGCCTCAACAAGTTGTTGTCCTCTAATAGGGATCAACCCTATAAATGGCTCCACCTTCTAAAATGTGAAATCTTCTTGGCCTACCATGGCTACCCTCATTCTGGTCCTCTCCAAGGTTATTGTGTCTAGGTTAAATTACACCTTAACCTCTAGTTCTTTGAATTTTGGAGGCTCAAGAACCTCCAAACTTGTACTCCCAAGAATTCCTAAGATACCAATTCTTTTTTTCTCTTGAATGTGTTAAATTTTCATTATTCTCTCTTCTTATTTTTTCATTATATCTTTGATCCATGGCTTGATGTTGTCACCATCATTCAAGCCAATCTGGATCAATTCCTAGGAAGGGGAGAGGGATGGGATATTTTGAAACTTTCCATAGATAAACCATTTATGGATGAATGGTCCATGAATTGTATTTTCATCATTGAAAAGACTAACTTCACTAGTGGGATGAGTGATGGTCAACCTAGGCCTTTTTCTTGGAGCCAAAGCCACAAAGACCAATTCTACCTTCCTGCCTTCCTCTTCTCTCCATCTAATGGGATTAATTATTTACTTTCTTCACCATAGGGATCCTCCTCCTTATTGGAACCATATGTAGCTATTATGTCAATAAGGGCACCTTCTAATGTTTCGCCTTCAAGGGCAATCATGATAATGAAATGCATTGAGGAAGAAGGTTTTTATGGGAGTGTTAAAGGTGCAGGGCCTTCTCTAGGTCTCTCTATCTTTGGTTCCTCAATCATAGCTTTACCTTTTCCTTTGATGTCCCCAATTTTCTTAACCTAGGCTCATACTATTGGTTCCACTTGTTGAGGATCAGATGATTGTCCCTCAGTAGGTAGCTTTTGATGAGTAGTCCTAGTTGGACTAGACAACAAGTGATAATACAAAGGGTGCAATTGCCATATTTCTCCTAAGGGATTGTTGTCCTTGACCAAATTGTGTTCCAATTAGATGTTGTGACCTCTAATTTTGGAAAGTATTTCTTTGAAATTCTTGGCTCTGATGTAGATGTCATCACCTACACCTAGATAATGTCCATATTCAATATTTGGGGCCTTCCAATCCTGGATGTGGTTGATTACCCTATTTTTAGGGTCCCACATTTTTAGGTTATCTAATTTAAAATCAAATTAATTCCTATGAAGCATCATGACCTCCAGTTACCTCTAATATTTGATTATGATTTTGCTAATGTCCAATGGGAAGGGATGGACTTGATATTTTTTCTTTTCTTTACATGTCTTATCTAGACATTATATAATTTGAGAGGTAATCCCTTGCTCTACAAGCTTGTTGGGGACATGAATTGGTAATATATAGGGTTAAGTCAGGATTCCCTCTATCCTTATCATGGTGTAATCTAGGTAGTACCACACATCCCCCATGTTTTCCACTTGTTTCTTTATGAGAGGATGTAGCTTTGGCATAGGGATGCCTGTGATTACCTCATAAATGTATGAGAAAACACCATCACAAATAAATTTCATGTGGTTCCTATACCTAAACATATGTAATTTAGAATAATAGTGGGAGATTGTGTTCCTGCCATTAGGGAACCAATTTCTTATGCTAGGAAAGCTCATAAAGGATAGGAAGGAATCCAAGAGATAAGACATCATCTAAAATTTCTTGTAAGTCCTTTTAATGGCCATGAATTGTTTGATTAGGAAAAATATTATCAAGTCTTCTACAGGAGGGGTCAATTTCTCTCCTAGCATAAAGTGGACATAAGATACCCAGACTTTGTTCACATAAGTAGTGGAAGGGGCACTAAGGGATTTGTTTATCAAGGTCATGGCTATCTTAATTCCCTCTCTATATTGGACAATAAGTATTTTTCCATCAAGGGACCTAAAAACATGGGATCCTTAGATTAACTAGGGTATGAGGACTGAATCAAGGTCATAGGTGTTAGTCTAATCTCTCATGGATGGGAGCTAAAGATAGGGCAAGGGGGGATTTCTATAGGTTTCAAAAGCCATGGGGGTGATACACACAACCTTTTGGTACTTCCCTCTTGAATAATCCACTGCCCATCTATTCTAAAATCCATGAAAATAGGAATAAGGACATCAATACAATATATTACCTCTAGTTTTGGTATTACATGGTGGAGGCATGCCATATAAATTTCAACTATATCATTATATCTTTACTATGTAGTAGCATTTATATTCTCTTCTTGAGAGATGGAATGTAATTCTTGCACAAGGAAGAATAATTCTGACTAGTTCCTGATCCCAAGGATGTTTAAGGCCACCAAGTCTATCTTGGTATCCTTAAAAACCCTCCCATGAGGGTTAAAGGTGAGATAGAGCTCAACCTCCATCTTCAATTATTATCTAAATACCACCATTGATGATATTAAATTATCCTTAGGATTTCCAAGGATTTTAGTAAGGCACTTGCTTCTCAAAGCTCATTTACGTTAACTTGATCATGTGAAGTTGATTGAGTCAAATTGAATCCTCTTTATAGGGATGTTAGGGTTTTGAGATTTAATGGAAAAAATATATAGGTCTTAACTTCATAATTACCTTAGATTTTATGGGGACCCTTTTCTTCATGCATTTATGTTTTTGAGCTCAAAATATCTTTGATTTTGACCCTTTTATGCTTATATGGAGACCATATGGCAGTGTTTTGGATTTTCATGGTAATTTTCATAATTGCCCTTTAGATACTAGCCATTGGCTTTTAAAAGCCTCTTTTATTTCAATTTTTTGGATCAATATATTTAGTTTAACATGATTTATTGATCCAAATCCAAGTACCTATGCTCCCATTGGTCTATTGATCTTCAGGTTCCATGATGCATATCTTTGTCAGTTACCTTTTTAGTCATGTGTCAGCCATGTGTCAAGCTCATGGAGCCTTTAAAATTCATCAAGATCTTCATGTTATTGGATTAAATCCTATAAGCAAGATATAACCATTGATTTTTTTAGATCCCTTTTGTTCAATAGAGTTCCTCTTGTGCTATCAGATCAAATCCAATGAGTGAACAATCACCATTGATCTTCATGATGAGCCCAATCATTAATTGAAATCATTTATTAAGTGGGTCCTATTAATCTTCTTATTTTTATTAACAAGTTTCCATGCATCCATCCCTTAGGGATTTATGTGCCTTTTGAATTTACTTCTTATGCTTCATGCCATTGGACCAAATCTAGTGAACAAGTGGTTGTCATTGATCCTTTCATGATGCATGCTACTTAAGTAATTTTTGGTTAATCCGCTCTATCCAATAAAATATAGTAAGTGAATAATCACCATTAGATATTGTAATGGATACAAGGAATAACCATTAAGCTTGAGGACACAAATACTTAGGATAGATCATTGAGACTAAGGTGAAGATTAAATATTGGGGCCTTAATATTAATAACCTAGTATAAGTTAGGTGACTTAAAAAAGGGACCACATAAAGCATGTTAGTTAAGACCCAAGGTAAAATAAAATGCGAAAGGAATAAATATAGGCTTGGGTCATGTTTAAAAAACATGATAAACCCTTTATTAACAAATTTAGTCAATTGTCCCCACCAATTTGGCTCCTACCAACATTTGAATTTAAACTAAGGGTTATATAGGGTTTATGAACACCAAAACCTAGACCTTCCAAAGAATTTTCAAATAGACTTAAGCAACTCCATTATCCTAGTAATTAATTGAACAAGAGGTTTGTAAGATACACAAATGTTTAATTCATGAGTGGATGATCTCCAAATTATTTCACAAGGGACCTTAATGTTTAGATATTTCAAACTTGGAGTCAAAGAGACCTTAATGTTTAGATATTTCAAACTTGGATACACAAGTCTCTCAAGGGTCCCTAATTTTAGAATGAGTGGGGTTTCTTGGTCCCAAAAAATGGTAAATTCTAGGGGGAACATAGCAATATTGTAGAACTTCTAGACTCTGAGTTTAGATAATCATTGAGCTTACCATTCCATTTGACTTACAAAATTACCATCTAGATCTAATTGTGGTTGAAACAAACCTTACACTAATGGATTTAAGGTTAAACATGAAGACATACTTGAGATATTTATGTGATTTAATTCGACTTACTATTTTCCATAGAGCTTAATAAGTATTCCTTATCTTTCTTCCTTTGATCATTTATGTTGACCTAGGTGTACTAAACATTTTTTTTTGGAATTATGGTTTGGCTTAGGTAAAGATTAGGCATTGCTCTACTACCAGCTAGGCATCCATAGCCACAAAAAATATACCTTTGGATCCACTCATGACCTTATTGCACTACCAACCAGTTGTCCATAGCCTTGGTGGAGATTCCCTAAATCACCTTTTATGAAAGCTTCATTTTTGCCTTGGTTTTATCATATTTTATATTTTTTAGATCTTTATGTTTTTAGTAAGGTTGGGGACCAAGATAGCCATGTTTATGATTTGGTCAAATATATTATTTTAGAAGGATCACTCAGGGCTACAACCCTTGCCCTATGCAAGGATGTTGATTAAGTGCTAGCTACTGGCATGCTCTTGATAATTTAGGTCTTAAATCCTATGCACAAATCTTCTTAAAACTAGTGTGGATCCAGGGTCATGACTTAAATCTTATGAAATGACTTACCCTCTATATGTCTATACATAGATTCTCAAATTTATATCATAAAGTTAATTTCTAGGACCAGGGTTATCTTTGTGTGAGGTTCACACCTTTTTTTTAGTATTGGGCCTCATTTTGAGAAAATTTTCACAATATCCAAGCTTTATGGATGACTTCAAGATACCATGAGATCAAGGGGAAACTATAGGGCCAACAACACACACAATAGAAAGAAAAAACATGTCAAATAAAATATATAAACAAATATGAACAAACTTATATATAAACTAGGGATAGGAAGGAAAAGATGCATAAAGAAAACTAACTAGCCTACTTACTTATAATTTAATCCCCTTAAACCTTACTCCATAAAGACCCTAGGAGGGGTGGCAGAGAAGTAATGCTTGATGTATTTCCCATTAGTAGACAACATACACTTTTCCCCTTATAAATCTTTGATATGTAAGGTGTTGTTCCCCAATGTTTCACTAATTTGGTATGGACCAATCCATAGGGGTGTGAATTTTCCATGTTTTTCTTTGGGTTTAGATGCTTTCTCCCAAATTAGGACTAATTATCCCTTACTAAACACCTTGATCTTATACCTTTTTGAAAACCATCTTTTTATTGTGGTTTGGTGTATGCTAAAATTAAAAAAAATTAGTTTCCCTATCATCTTCCATCTAGATGAATTATAATAGCCTAGAAGCTGCATGTTCTTGACTATCCTCCATGTATTCTTGCATGAACCTATATGTGGTAAATTTGAGGGCAATGGGTAGAATGGGATCTAGCCCATACACCAACATGAATGGTGGAGATTTTAAATCTTTCTTGATTCTTATTATATCAGCCTAGAGTGTAAACTTGAGTAACTTATGCCAAGTTCTAGGCTTGTCTTCAGTAGAATTCTTGATTACCTTCATCAGGTTCTTATTTATGGACTCTAAAATGCCATATCCTTGAGGATAGTGATTAGAATAAAACTCAAGGGTGATCCCATTATCATAAGCCCATTTAGTCATCTCAATTGAAATGAATATAGATCCATTATAACATACTAGAGAGATTGGGGTCCCAAATATAGTATATATATACTTTCTTCTAGGAATCCAATTACTTATTTCATTTTTCATTACATGGTAGCTACTGCTTCTATCTAATTGGTGCAGTAATATATGGTAGTTAAGGCATAATTATGGACCTTAGATGAGTTGGGGTTAATCACTCTAATTAAGTCTAGACCCCATTGTGCAAATGGTTTGTTAATCATGACTGGTTATAGAGGAATGGCTACTCTGGGCTCTTTAGTGCTAAAAATTTGGCAAGAGTAACATTTTCCTACATGCTTGTGGGCATATTTGAATATAGTGGGCCAATAGTAACCTACCCTTAAGATATTTTAGGTATTAGTCCTTTTAGAGGAATGTCCATTGCCTAGATTTTCATGGAAGGTGCCATAATTTGGGTAGCTTCTTCTTGTGAGACACACCTTAGGTAGATTCATTCAAATTTTTTTCTATATAGTATTCCATCCTTAATTAGGTAGTGGGATACCCTAAGCCTTAAGGCCCTCTTTTTTTCCTTGGATAAGCATAGATGACAAAAACCATTGATCAAAAAATATATGATTGAATCATACCATTCACTCTTTCAAAAACTTTTCTAGTCCACTTGCATGATACTTGGTTTAAGGCTAGCATTGGAAATCATTTAGATCAAACCTTGGCACCTTACTAGCTTTCTTATTTTCATACCCAAGTCATATTCCTATATAACTAACATCCACTTACCTCTACATTCTCCCAACTCATTTTGACATAACATTAGCTTGGTAGTAGGGTGAATTAGGATGACATGCATCTTCTTTCTAAGGATGTAGTGTTTAAACTTCTTTACTGCCTTCACTAACACATATTCCTACTTATTAATCATATAATAGTTTAGCATATCATTTTTGAAATTGGTACTCATGAAGGCTATTGGGTGATCAAACTCTTCATATTTTTGAGTTAATATAGCAGCCATAGTATGATCAGATGCAAAAGAATACATGTAAAAATCCTTGGAGAAATTAGGACTTATAAGCACTGAGACTTGGCCAATAGTTTCCTTGATGTCATTGAATGCCTTCTTGGATTATTCATTTAAAATAACCTTGGAATATTTCTTGAGCATGTCATTTAGTGGCTTGACAATATTTTTAAAACCAATTTTTTTGTTTACAAAATTTATCTTACCAAAGAATGACTTCAATTCTTTCCTATTATTAGGGAGTTCAATCTTGGATATTGCATTTAATCTTTTAGGGTATATGGAGATACCATCTTCAATTATAACATGCCCTAAAGATTTACTCTTAGTTATACAAAAGATTCTTTTTTTAGGGTTTAGAGAAATACCATACCTTCTACATCTTTCAAAAACTTGTTGTAAGTACATGAAGTGATATTCTCTATTTTTATAAAAAACTATTAGATCATCCATGTAAATAATGATGCACTTACCAATCAGGCCTTAGAAGGCATAATCCATGGCTCTTTCAAAGGTGGCTCTTTCATTTATTATCCCAAAGGGAATCCTTTTGTAAGCAAAGGTTCCCCACTTTTTTTATGAATGTTGTCTTCATCTTGTCTTCTTTGTCAACTAGTACATGGTTATAGCCTAAAAAACCATCAAGGAAAGACATCATATATAAACTTAAAACTATTTGAATTACTTGATCAATGGAAGGGAGGGGATAATTGTCCTTCTTTTATGCTTTGTTTAAATTTTTGAAGTCAATAAATAGCCTAATCTCACCATTCTTCTTCTTGACTAGCACTAAATTGGCCACCTAAGATGAATGTCTGATGGGAAAAACTATCCTTACATCCACTAACCTTTTGACTTATATAAATATCATAGGTTATAGCATGGGGTTTACTGGTCTTTGTTTTTGTATAAAAGGTTTACAACTTTATTTTAAGGGTATGGTATGGGTAATGACCCTTGGATCAAATATCTTTAAGTCATCATAGGACCAAGCTATAACATATATTTATTAAGGAGTTCTTTAGCCTTATTATTCTCATAATTTTTATAAGCCTTTCTAATGTTTACCAATTGGGGTTGCCTTTAATAACCAAGATCCATAGTATTTTAATATTTTCCACTTACCTTGGGAACTTTGGAAACCTCAACTAGTTTGTCTTGATTAAATAACCTCTCCAGAGTAATCAATCATTAAGGGATTTTATTGTCATTTAGTTGGATGACTTTGATATCAAACTTGTTCCCTCTAGTTGCATTCTCATCAGCTTCATCAATGATATGGGCCTCAAATGCCCCAAAATTGGTCAATAAATCCAATATCTATTGATCATCATTAAAAACTTGAAAAGGGTTAACATTATTAGGCATTCATGGACATGGAACCAATTCAATGTTGAAATCATGGGAGTTTGGACTAGGCATGAGGTTCATTGTAGTTGATGCTTGTTCATCAGCGACTAAGTTTTCATCTAAGGGAATGGAAGTGATTCTAAAGGCATCAAAAGACTCAATCAGGTCCTAGACTCTAAACTTATACTTCTTGAGGTATGAGAGTTTACATTTATACCTACTTCTATCCTAGTTGACTACTAGTTTCCAATATCTAAAAACTAGTAGTCTTTTAGCTTTATTCTTGATAGAAAATTGCAAATGAAGGATGAGAGCTTCATACTCCACAAGGTTATGGGTGAAAGGAAATTAGAGTCTGTAAGAGGCATGATTCCCTTTATTGGTTGGATTAGTTAAGACAATGCCAACACTTGATTTAGCCTTGCACCCAGCACTATCAAAGTGTAATTTCCATAGCCTAGGAGGAGTTTATATGTCCTTCGTATCATCTAATTTATTAGATTTTAGGGTAAAAACTCCAAATTCTAAGTCAATTATGTTGAATCTTTCATTAATAGCATTATATTCTATTATCATATGATTCATCCTTGGTTCCCTCTCAACTCTGATTTGGTATGGGACTCCCTTCGATGGTAACCATAAGTGGGAATAATTAGTAGACATGTACACATTTAAAGCTTTGGTCCATTCTATCCTTAATAGGATCCCATAGGCATCAGGCATGTCTACTACCTGAATATCAATGAATTATTGTACCCTAGGCTCAAAGGTTATATACATGTGAACATTTAAAATTTCTCCAACAACTTTAACCCTTGAATTATCTAATTAGGTGACAATCCTATCAAACTTGATAGGATTTAAGATAATTTATTTACACATGCCAATATAAATGATATTAGTGGAAGAACCTAAGTCTAATAAGCAATTGTGCAAGTTTTTATTGAATATTCTAACTGTGAACAAGAAAGGGGGAGATTTGGATTTGGACTTATGCACTATTACATTAACATGATATATCTTGGGAGGTTTTCTAATCTTTAAGGATTCTATTAATAAATCCCTTTATTTTGTGATCTATGTTAACTCATGCAAGGTTATATCAGCCTTTATCTTCTTCATGTCCTCAACTATGTTGTAAATAGTTTTGTGAGGTTTGGGGGCTTCAGGGATGTTCTTAGGAATGCTCCCTCAGGGGGGTGTAGGATTATTAATTGAAGAAGGATCTGGAAGAGTTTAAAAGTTATTTGGGGGGTTGAGGTAGTCAAGGGTTGCCTCTGTTCTCTATTCCTCAATGGGTAAGTCTTTATCAGGAACTATTGAAATGCATGGATTTATTTAGGGATCTCATTTGGCTCATTTTATTCTTGAAATGGGAATCAAATGTTTCCACCATGAAATCTTGGTCAAAAGGCTTTGGGCTAGATGCATGTACACTATTATCCTTATTGGTAACTACCTCAAATGTATCCAATTCCTCCTAGAATGCTTCAAAGACTTTTTATATTTTAATGCAGTCAATCTCCCCATGCTTAATTGTGAAATGTACCATAAAATATTTAGGTAATGCAATGTTCATGAGGTTTATATCCATGGTTTTCTTCTCTAAGGAGGGGTCATGGTTTTTATTATTGTGGAAACTATCATTTTAGAACCTATTGCCTGGTCTGTTATATCTTTAAAATGAAAAGTTCCTCTTTGAACTTTCAATAGTATTCCCCACTTACTTTTGTGATTGGAGGAAATCTATACTTAGCTTCTTGACCATTTTTAGGATAGATTCATTTTCACTTTTAAAGCTCTCAAAATTGTGTACTTGATTATTACTAACATTGGTAGTTAGTACTAACACCATTTGATCTCTTATTCTAAAGCCATTATTGGTGGGTTGGCTCATAAATCCTATGTTTTTATTAGGGCCAATATTATTCATGGGCAACTAAGTGAGGTTTGGAAGTTGGTTCATAGCAGGCATGTTTTGATTATTATTAGGAAACAAGTTCATCATTGTCATGTGGGAGTTAACATTTGGCACCAAATAAGCCATTTGCCCTTGGGGTTGCATTTGATCATTAATAGTTATTTATTATGAATAATCCCTTGCTAGTGAGGTTATGGTTGGTATGGATCTCTTTAATAACACTAAGGTCATGGGGTCCACTATATCTTTATAGATCTATAAAGCTAGAATCTCATCTTGCTTATATGGATCTATGGTTCTACTAAACATCTTTTGAAACCTACCATTAAAGTACTTGATAGGTTCATTGAAATCTATTCTAATAGTTGTAAATTTATGATAAATGATGCAAGGATTGATGATTTTTCCAAACTGATCTATGAACACATTATTAAAATCTTCCCAACTAGTAATGTAGTTATTAGGCAAGTTCAAAAACTTTTCATAGGTAACATCCTTAAAATTGAAAGGGAATAACCTACATGATACATATTAATGCACTATGTTAATTAATCTTAAGGAAACCCTAAAAGATTTTATATGTTCTTCAATAGTTACTATTCCCATGGGACTAAATGCAGGCAAATATTTCTCTAGATTATGTGGGAGGTCATGGACCACCCCAGGCACGTTGATAGAAGAATCACCTAACAAATCCATTCTCATATGAGGGTTAAAATTAAGTGTACCTTGAATAGGTGATGTTGGGATGGATTTATATTTTTTTCATCTACCTTTTTCCCATATTACTCTCATATGTTCCTAAAGTTTAAGAAAAGGTTCTCAAGTTTTTTAATGTGATCTTGTCCTGATCCTAGGAAACTCCGACATGAGATTTGAATATCCTATTTAAGAAGTAAAACTACCAAGTTAAATTTACATAAGGAAGGGGGTTTGAGTCTAGATGAAGGATAATATTTTCAAATAACATCAATATTTGGTTAGATCTTGTCAAAAATGTACTTAAATTTTATGAATATATCTTATATTAATGTATCCCTACTTAAAGAACATCATTTTTTGGCCTATAGTAGACTCAAATGTTTCAAAAAAGGTGAATACACATGACCTTTACAATTTCAAGTCAACTTTACCATATAAAAAATATAGATCTAGCCCTCCTTCTAGCACCAATGGAGCTTTCCCTTGTTGATGCTTCCAAATGAACCATAGGTGGTCTCTAGTGTTTAAAGAACACTTCCCATTTTAGAATCTAAATATTTAAGGCATGAGTTGTAGGTGTTTGGAAATTAAGATTCCTATGGTGGAAATAGTAGTAGAGAAACATGAACTATTCCACAATATTTATAAATTTTGATGGTAGGGGGCCATCTTGGTTCTTTTCTTGAAAAGTTTGGACAAATTGACATAGATCCAAACCACTGACTAGACCAAAATGATTATGGATAATTTATTTAAGCTAATTTTATTTATTAAAAAAAGAGTAAAAGGGAAGGTAGAGTAAGAAAGAAATTTTGATTGTTGATCTTTGATTGTGAACTTATTGACAAAGCTTCAAGAATTACCAAGCATGATCTTAACTAGTATATAGTAAAATTTAACCTAAGCTCATGTTCCACTACAAACTAGGCTCGATTCTAAAAATAAAATTATGATATAAGTAATAATTAGATTTAAATTTAAATTTATATACCACATCTAGATATCTAACACACATCTTTGATGTAGAGCAAATAAAATTAAGTGAATTCAATCTCATTTATCTAGCCTAGAATTGCACAAGTTAGCAACCCTATAATTAATGATCTAACTCCTTATGTTTAGAAACTATTCATATTCAAACTTAGAAAAGTAATTAAGAAAATTATCAATTAAAACACATCAAACTGGATAATTCTTGTAGAATTCCTTGATCCTTTTGAATTAATTACTTAGAGTCGTACAAATATCTCAAAGTCTCTCCATTTACAAATAGTAATACATGCCCTTTTATAAGAAGCAAGTTAGTATACCAGTTAGTTTTACAAATACATGTTTATAAAATATAGTTATCTTTGTTACAACTATAATAAAAGTATCTTTTACAATCCTACTGACCTAGAGGCAATCATGCTAACAAACTAGCATGCACCTTTACAAACTAAATGGGTTACCATGATAGAAAGCCAAAATTAAGATGCTAGAGTTTGGTCCCTTTGCTAATGCAAGATGCTCATGAATTTTGTATGTTTTTCATATATTAGCCTTAAATATATGGTAGGCCTAGTGATTCACCCTTCTTCTTGGTCTGTCAGTTCATCAAAATCTTTATCATTCTTGGTCAAGGCTTCTTTGATGCTCCTAGCTTAATTGATTCTCTCCCTCACATTAAAGATCATGTTTAACACTCTATTTTTCTCCATCCATACTTGTTTTTTACCCTTGATTTTGATTTCCTAAGTCACCAAAATGCCTCTATGATGGAATTCTTCATCATTTATAATTCCCAGGGTGGTAGTTTGAGTAAGATCCTTGAGCATGGTACCTAAGAGATTTTTAACTTTATTGATGAGCTCATTTTATTCTTATATGAGATCCTTAACTTTGACATGCCAAGTATTCAAATCCTAAATTTTACCTCCAATAATCCCCAAATTGGAACTTAAATTTCCTTTACTGATAGCCTTGAAGTTTGGTATTTACTTCTTAATATGGATATCAAGAATTTGGGTAATTTTATCTTCAGAGGCCTGCCACTGAGTAGTTAGTTCCTTAGCTAAGGTAGCTTTATCCTAAAGGTCCATCTACCATGACTTCATGGACTTAAATTATTTGAACATGTCATAAAATGACCCATATATCATATCAATCATGGATTCTGAGATTGAGAGAACAACTTGAGTTTGTAGATTCTCCTTTTCCTCCTTTAGGTTCTTAATTCTTTATACTAATCCTTGGACACTAGATTTATCTTGTTTATATTGCACTTAAATTAAACTTAACACATCCTTCTCATGGATGGGAGCCTCACCAAGTTTTTGTCTCCAATAGGGGTTAACCTTGTGAATGGCTCCACCTTCTAAAATGTGAACTCTTCCTAGCCTACAATGGCTAATTTCATTATGGTCCTCTCCAAGGCTACTATGTTTAGGTTTAATTTCACCTTAACCTCTATTTCATTGAATTTTGGAGGCTCAATCAACTCCACACTTGTACTCCTATAATTTCTTAAGGTGCCAATTATTTATTTCTCCTAAATGTGCTAAATTTGCATTCTTCTCTCTTCTTATTTTTTCACTATATATTTGATCCATGGCTTGATGTTGTCACCATCAGTCAATCCAATCTATTTCAATTCCCAAGAAGGGGAGAGGGATGGGATATTTTTCATCTTTCCATAGTCAAACTAGTTATGGATGAATGGTCTATGAATTGGATTTTCATCACTAAAAAGATTGACTTCACTAGTGGGATGAGTGATGGTCAACTTAGGCCTTTTTATTGGATCCACAGGCACCAAGGCCAATTATAACTTCCTCTTCTCTCCATCTAGTGGGATCAATTCTTTACCTACTTCACTAGAGGGATCCTCTACTCTATCAGAACCATATAAAGATGTTATGTCAATAAGGGAACCTTCTAATGTTTCTCCTTCTTCAAGGGTAACCATGACAATGAATTCCACTAGGGAGGAAGGTTTTTGTGGGAGTATTTAAGGTGTAAGGCCTTCTCTAGGTCTCTCATCTATATTTATTTCCTCAATCATAGCTTTGCCTTTTCCTTTAATGCCCCTAAGATGTTGAACCTAGGCTTGTCTTACTAGTTCTACTTGTTGAGGCTCAGATGATTGTCCCTCAATAGGTGGATTTTGATGAGAAGTCATAGATGGACTAGGCAAAAAGTGATAATGTAAAGGGTGTAATTTCCATCTTTCTCCTAAGGGCTTGTTGTCCCTGACCAACCTATGTTCCAATTGGATATTTTGACCTCTAATTCTAGAAAGTATTTTTTCAAAATTATTGGCTCTGACATAGATGTCATCACCTACACCTAGTTCATGTCCATATTTAATCTTTGGAACCTTCTTGTCCTAGATGTGGTTGATTAACCTATTTTAGGACCCCACATTTTGAGGACATCCAATTGAAAATCAAAGGAATTATTATGAACCACCATGACCTCTAGCTACTTCCAATCTCTGATTATGGTTTTGCCAATGTCCAATGGGAAGGGATGGACTTGATATTTTTTGTTTTATTTACATGTCCTATATATACCTTGAATAATATGGGAGGTAATCTCTTATTCTGTAAGCTTTTTGGGGACATGAACTGGTAATTTGTAGGGCTAAGCTAGGATTCCCTCTATCCTTATCATAGTGTAATCTGGGTAGTACCACACATCCCACATGGTTTCCATTTGTTTTTTGATGAGAGGATGTAGCCTTGGCATAGGGATTCCTGTGATTTCCTCATAAATGGTTGGGAAAACACCATCACAAATAAATTACATGTGGTTCCTATAATTGAATATATGTGATTTAGAATAATGATGGAAGATTGTGGTCCTGCCATCAAAGGATCAATATCTTATGCCAAGAAAGGTCATAGAGACTAAGAGGGAATCCAAGAGATAAGACACCATATAAATTTTTTTGTAAGTCCTTATTTTAATGGACAAGAATTTTTTGGCTGGGAAAAATTTTATCAAGTCTCCTATAGGAAGGGTCAATTTCTCTCCTAGCATAAAGTGGACATAAGATACCTAGACTTTATGAACATAAGTAGTGGAAGGGGAACCAATGGCTTTGTTTAGCAAGGTCATGTTATCTTAATTCCCTCTCTATATTAGACAATAGGGATTTTTCCATCAAGGGACCTAAAAACATGGGATCCTTGGATTAACTATGGTATGAGGACTAAATTGAGGTCCTAGGTGTCAATCCAATATCTCATGGATGGGATCTCAAGATGGGGCAAGGAGAGTTTGTAATAGGTTTCAAAGGTCATAGGGGTGATAACACAACCTTTTGGTACTTCCCTCTTGAATAATCTACTCCCTATCTATTATATAATCCATGAAAATAGGAGCATGGACATTGATACAATGCATTACCTCTAGTTTTGTTCTTGCATGGTGGAGGCTTTCCATTTGAATTGAAATTATATCATTGTATATTTGATGTGTATTAGCATTTATATTCCCCTCTTAAGATATGGGCTATAATTATTCCATAATGAATAATAATTTTGACCAATCCCTGACCCCATATACATTTAGGGCAACCAAATCTAGCTTGATATCCTTGAAAACCCTCCCTTCAGGGTTGGAGGTGAGATAGAGCTCAGCCTCCATCTTCAATTAGTGTCTACCTACCACCATTGATGATATAAAATTATCCTTAAGATTTATAAGGATTTCACTAAGGCACTAGATTCTCAAATCTTACATTATCTCGATCAGGTGAAGTTGATTGAGTCAACTTGAATCCATTTATAGGGAGGTTAGGTTTTTAAGAGTTAATGGTATAAATATCTAGGTCTTAACCTCATACATGCCTTAGATTTGATGGGGAACCTATTTTTCAAGCCTTTATATTTTTGATCTCAAAATATCTTTGATTTTGACCCTTTAATACTTATGTGGAACCCATGTAACACCGTTCTAGACTTTCATGGCAATTTTCATAATTGCCCTTCAGATACTAGCCATTGGCTTTTAAAATCCTCCTTTATTTCACTCCATTAGATCAAGATATTTGATTTAATGTGATTCATTAATCCAAATCTGAGTTCCTACACTCCCATTGGTCTATTGATCTTCAGGTTCATTATCATGACACTTGGTATTCTCATAGTTTCCTCTCGTGTTGCATATCTTTGTCAGTTACCTTCTTGGTCATGCATCAGCCACATGTCAAGCTCATGGATCCTTGAAAATTCATTGGGATATTTGTGCCATTGGATTAAATCCCATGAGTATGTAATCACCATTGATATTTATGGGGCCCGTTTGTTTAGTATAGGTCCTCTCACACTATCGAATCAAATCTAGTGAGTGAGTGATCACCATTGATCTTCGTGGTGAGATTGGTCATTAATTAAACACCTTTATTAAGTGGGTCTTATTAATTTTATTATTTTGATTACCAAGTCACCACATGTCCATACCTTAGGGCTTTATGTACCTTTTGACTTTCTTCTTATGCCTCATGTGGTTGGATTAAATCCAATGAGTGAGTAATTGTCATTGATCCTTTCATGATGCACGCTACTTAAGAGGGAGCTTTTTGGTTAATACACTACATTTGATCAAATCTAGTGAGTGACCGATCACCATCGAATCCTAAAAGGGATACAAGGAATAACCATTAGGCTCTAAGACACAAATATTTAGGATATATCATTAAGATTAAGTTCTAGATTAAATATTGGGGTCTTAATATTAATAACCTATTTTAAGTTAGGTGACTTAGAAAAGGGACCACATAAATCATGATAATTAAGATCCAAGGTAAAATAAAAGGGGAAAGGAATAAATATAAGATTGGGTCACATTTAAAAAACATGATAAACCCTTTATTAACTAATCTATTTAATTATCCCTGCCAACTTGGTTCCCACAAACATTTGAATTTAAATTGAGGGCTACCTAGGGTTTTCAAACACCAAACCCTAGACCTTCCAAAGAACCTACAAAAATACTTAAGCAAATCCATTATCTTGGTCATTAATTAAACAAGACATTTTAAATATACAAAAATATTTAATACATGAGTGGATGATCTTCAAATTCTTTCACAAGGGACCTTAATGTTCAGATATTTCAAACTTAGATACATAGGTCTCTCAAGGGTCCCCAATTTTAAAATGAGTGAGGTTTGTTTGTCCCAATAGGTTATAAGTGTTTGTCATCACTTTACCTATGGAATTTACCATTTTTTTGGCCAACATGCCCCCTTTTCTTTAAACTATGGGACCCTTCTAAAAATGTCATGCATAAGAGCTTCAGGATCTATTCTTTTGTTCTTATTGTTAACACTTGCTTAAATCCTTAGAATATACATTGTCATGATTTTTTTGAGTAGCAATAGGCCCCATTTATTTTTATAAGTAAGTTATATCTTATATTTTGTGAATCATGGTGATAACATTGTAGAACCACTTCTGATATAAGTTATCAGGATCTCATTCCTTTCTTAGATTAGCAAATCCATCAACCTTCATGGTAAATCAAAATCTCATTAAGTGATGAGTAAGTGTTAAATGTATTATGTCCCTTTTAAATTATTATTTTTATTGGATTTTTCTAGGGAGAGACCAACCAAATGAAAAGGATCCATGCCACTCAGGTGTCAAAATGGTTGGTCCCTAGACCTGTTAGAGATGTCAGAGCATAAAAAAGCCCAATTGAAAGAGAAGGTTCCATGTCACCCAAGTGTTAGAATGGCTAGTCCCTAGACCTATCATAGATGTTATATCCTAGGAGAGCCTAGCTAAATAAGAAGGCATCACATCACCTAAGTATTAGTGCATCCAATTCCTAGATTTGTTTAAGATTTTAAAGCCTAGGAGAGCTCAACCAAATGGGAAGGGACCATGTCACCTAGGTGTCAGAATGGTTAGTCCCCAGACTTGTCAAAGATGTCAGAGTCTAGGAGAGCTTGGCCAAATGAAAAGGTACCATATCATCTAGGTGTTAAAGGGGTAAGTCCTTAAACCTATTAAATATGTTAAGGATTGAGATAACCCAACTAAATGAAAAGGCACCACATCTCCTAGGTGTAAAAATGGCTAGTCCTAAAACCTATCAAAGCCTATGAGAGTTTGGCCAAATGAAAAGGTTCCACATCACCTAGTGTCAAAATGACTAGTCCTTGGACTTGTTAGAGATGCCACCATTTGGGAGAGTCCTTTTGAATGAGAAGGTGCCACATCACCCAGGTGTTAGAGTGGTTATTCCCTAGACCTGTTAGAGATGTTAGAGTCTAGGAGAGCCTGACCAAATTATAAGGTGCCACATTACTTAGGTGTTAGAATGGCCAGTCCTTAGAACTATCATAGATGTTAGATCCTGAATGAGTGCAACTAAATGAGAAGGCACCATGTTGCCTAATTGTAAAAGTAACCAGTCCCTAGACCTATCAAAGATGTTAAGGTTTAGGAGAGCCTAGATAAATGAGAAGGAACCACATTAATTAGGTATCAGAATGGCTAGTTCATGGAAGTTTTAGAGCTTAAGAGAGCCTGATTGAATGAAAAAGTGCCATGTCACCTAGGTGTCAGAGTGGTGAGTCCTCAAACTTGTTAAAGATGCCAGGGCTCAAGATATCTTTAAAAAATGAGAAGGAACCACATCACCCACATATTTGAGTGGAAAATACCCAAACCTATTTTTGATGTCAACATATACCCATTCCTAAAAAATGGGGATGCTTGTGTTAAATTGTGTAAATTATATACATTAAAATTGAAAATTCACTTGATCAAAATGTCATTAGCATATTTTTACATCATTTTTATTTTAATATCATTCACACCATGGTTTGGTTGGCTTATTTGTTCATGGCTCTAGTTTGATCTTATCTAAAATTACTAACATTAGATATATGTGTTTCAAGTTGTAGGTTTAATAGAGTTCATTTGAAATGATCAATACTCAGGGTTTTGTGTTAAATGCTAAATTTCCCCTTTTACTAATGTTTGGTCTATAAATGCTTAATTGAATTCATATTTGAATTATCAAAACCCTTAGTCTAGATTTATTCTAAGTACTCCTTTTGAATTCAGATTTGGCAAGAGCTTTTATTTAAATTTTCATGGGAAAACTTTAATTTGGCTTATATTATATTTTATCCTAAGGTCCTAGTCATGTTTATTAACATGACCAATACCTTAGTCTAAAATCTTTATCCTAAGTTCTCCACATCCTAATCCCCCTTTGTTCCCTTTTATCTTAGCATGGTCTAACTAAATGTGAGGTCCATTTTAATAGTTTCTAAATTAGATTAAGACTTTAGCCTAAATATTGATTTGTATTTATTTATATGAATAAAAAAATTAGTCTAAGACTTTATCTTAAGTTTTGTGTTCCATGAGATCTGACTTAATTATTTTCATTTACCAAAATCATAATCTATAGGATGCATTTGAATGGATGGGGAAGATTTGATAGTGTAAATCAAAGTTTGAAAATTGAAGGACCCTATGGACAAATTCAAAAATTATTTGAGTCACAACTGCATGCCATAAATCAAATCTTAGGAATCTTTCTCCAATTGATGGTACATGTTCATGCATGCACATTTTGATAAATAGTCCACAAAGCAAGGACACAATCCATTGATTAGGATCAATGATGTATATTCATCTAGAGGAAATTGCTCTGATGGTACAAGATCTATGTGGACTTTTTAACAAAGTTAGGATGAATGCATTAGTGAAAAGTTTCAAAAACATAGGAAATATTATAAAACAACTAATGGCATTCAATATTTTAATCTAGATTAATGGCCTATGGTGATCCGTGTAAGGATAATCAGATGGTGTGAGATGAAAGAAGGATTTTTAAAGAGAAAAAGTCAATTTTTTTAATATTAATGATTAGGATGCCATCGAAATTCCATGGTGGAGCCACATAAGCTAGACCAGTCAGTTCAAGAGATTTTATAGATTCTTGTCAAGGCAAAGGTATAAACAGGTGATCTAAAAAAATCTAAGGCATAAAGTTCACATGAGTTCGACAATCTACTACCATTAAAGCTCTAAGGAAACCTTTAGAAAAATATTAACAAGCATGAGAACCCTAATTAGACCCTGTGAGCATTATAATTGAGCCAATGAAGATTGAATTATTACCTGTGCTAAGAGAATTCAATCTAGAGCCAAAGTGAAAACCACTAGTGAGAAATCTAAACAAATTCACATCCATGAAATCTCACAAAGGCATTCCTAATAAATATGTGGAGTTTTACCCAACAAGATACATAAGTAAAGAGATTAGTCACCTAATGAAATAATTTAAGGGACAAAATGAAAGAGTTGACCAATCTTGATGGAAGATCAAATCTTTGGTTTCAAAACCATTAGCATATCTCATCTAAAACATAGTTATGTGACTACTTATATATAAAATCAAAATCTTGAACACATGGTCTGAGAACTTAGAAAGTCTCCTTGAGGATGATAATAAGCTACAAAATAGGATGAAACACTTGCTTGGGACCATGATCACCAAGACAACTACACTTATCTACATAGGCCTCATCACTAATGAGGAATTTAAGCACAAAGATGCCCTGGTCATGCAAGAAGTGAGGAACAAGAGCCAAATAAAATTTGGGATGGAAAATAGTAGGGTCATGGATAGGATTCTAACATCATATGAAAATATTACTGAAGCCAAAAACATAAAAAAGGAAATAAAAAGGGTAGATAAAGACCACAAGAACTTAGCAAGTAAAATGATGGATATCTTCATGAAACCAATTGTTGACCTTGAGATAATTGAGGAGTAGCATTACAAAATTAATATCCTATTGGAGAGACAAAACCATAGTAGAGGGTCCTCAAAGTTAAATTAGTTAACTTAGGAATATTCTTTTTATATCTTAAAATTGTATATTTTTAAATAGAATATTCTTTTGTAAAGGCATGTACATCGTGTAAAGGAAATTGCCTATGGGTCAATCCATTATGGAGTATCTAGAACATTTTAAAAGGAACAACTATCCCTAACACTTGTCCAGTTGCATGTTGAGAAGGAATGATTGGCATATCTCATGAATGGTCTATATAAATGAGGTATTTCTAATTGTAAGAGGGGAGGGAGTTCTTAGAGACAAAAGTAGTTTTTAAACTTGGAGCAAGTAGTACAAACAAGGAATTCTACAAAGTTTATCCAATATTTGTCTATGTGTTTACTATCATGTCTTCTCTCTCACTTGCTTGTTTCAATTTCTAGATTTGAATTATTCCCATGAATTATTGATGTGCACATTTAAATACAAATTTGTTAAATTATGTCAATGATAAGTTAATTGAATGTTCTTATGTTTATTTTATTTTCTTTACTCTTCTTTCATTTGGGATAATGTTTTTTACTTGTAGGAGTAAATCTTTAAAGTGAATCTAGTTCTTATTTGCATTATTTCACACTATATTTAGATGTTTTCCTAATGTGTGATAGGATTTGAGATTATGAAACTTCATGTGATACATTGGTTAGGTGCATGCCTAGATGATATTTGAACTTCGTCATGATGTTTGGAATGAAGATCACAACATCTCTTCTCTACTTTACCTTTCTTTTTGTTCCTTTTTTAATGAGATCACTCTATCTTAATTTTCATTGTAAATATTTATCTTAGATTAGTCTTTAGATTAGTTTTTTTTATCATGGTTCATTATTCTTAGCATAAAATACTTCATATTTTACATATATTAGTTATTGGCCATGGTGGCTTCCAAACACCAAATTAATATAAATTTGTGAAACATATCACTTGTTTTACCTATATTCCATCAATGGATAATAGGACTATCACAACCTGCAAATCATGAATTAAATTATTATTAATTCATAAATGAGAAGTGTCTCTTAAACACTCTAGGCACTTATGATACATATTCAGGCATCAACATGAGGGGTTTCACTAGTGCTAGAAGGAAGGCTTAGTTAGATCTTTGTAAATTTGAAGTATTTTTGCTCATTCTTGTTAATTGTGTTCAAATATTGGTGTAATATTTACAAAACTATGTCATTATTATCTCAATTGTGTAAAGATAATTGATCTTTATGGTTTTGAATTAGTCTTTGTGCTTATTTATACAAAGATAGCTATTTTTTAAAGATCCATGAGTCATTATGGTAAAGATCACTCAGGATCTATGAATCTAAGGCATTTGAGGTTAATAATAGTAGGTTTTCTCAAAGATTGATATATCCTTTTAAATTTTGAGTTTATTTAAGCTTAGACATGTAAATATCATTCATATTCATGTATTTGGTCATATCTTTGAGTTAATTTAGTTAAATATTGATGATATTTGTTGTTCTTTATATATATATTTATGCAAAATTTGCTTAATGTGCAAGTTTTATCATTGTTATTTGTGAAGATAAGACTTACACATTGTATTTCAAATAGGGTTCAAATATTTTACATATTGAAACTACCAAAAGTAAGATCCTCATCAAGGTATGGCATGGTTAGTTGGATCTTCTATCAATGTTCCTGGCTAGGTACATGACTTACCAATAAATCCTAAAAGGTATTTTCCCTCTTTAAATCCTAATAATGTTGTCATAGCTAAAGAACATGTTAAAATATTTAGTTTCACTTTAATATTTCTAAATTTAGTTCATGAAGATGTATCATGTAGATTATTTCCATTTACTTTCAAAGATGTTGCATATGAATGGTTCCTCAATCTTATAGAAAATTATGTCACTATTTGGAATGATTTTAATAGAATCTTCATTGACCAATTTGTAAAAATCATTAGTCCTTGCATTTTGTACCAATATTTCACCATAGTTAAAATATATCTTAATTCCTTTAATGCTAGATTCCAAAAAATGTTCAATAGAACCATAGCCCATTATAGACCCGATGAGGATTTATCATTAGAAATATATAAGGATGCTTTGGATCCCATGAATTATATGTTTATTAAAAGGTCTATTAGAGTCATAAATACCTTAGCATTGGCTTATGCTAAATCTATAATAATCAATGATCAAATACAGCCTCAAGGTCAACTTTCATATGCTATCCCAAATTTCAGCCCCAATTTCCTAGCACTAAATATCATTCCTAATGCCAATTAAAATGTGTCTACCTTAAATCAAACACCAGTATTGAACCAATTTACATTAATCCATGCCCATCCTAGTAAAAATTTGAGGTTTTTGAATAATGATACATATGGATTTCATCCACATGAACATAGAGATTTAATGTCAACCACTAGTAATAACAATCAAGTTCATAACTCAGAATCACCAAATAATGAGAAGAATATGATCACTGACAATATTTATACTAAGATATTTTGAAATAAATTGATGTATTCCAAGATAATAATGCCATTCTAGATATCCCAAATCAAGATGATGTGGGGCTTGATTGCATAGAAGAGATGCCATTATTCATAGAGGATGAAGATGAAGTAAGTGTAATAGATAAGGGATTTCCATATAACCCCATCAAAAGGTTGGAAGTATGTGATCAACTTGATTCAAATGGTGATGTTGTAAATGAATTTCATATCCCTTTAGTTTATCATGTTGAAGTATCCTTTTAGTATGAATTGGAAACTTTTGGTTCAAAGATTAGTAGTCTATCTCCACCTCAATCTAAATCTAATGAAGACATGAATATAAGAATGCTAACTAATATACCATCATTAAATAAGGATGATATAATTCATTATCAATCTATGGATGAAGGATAATTAGCACTCTTGACATGAAATATAAGGATTTGAGAATAATATGGTTGGGTTTAGATCTATATATTCAATCTAGGTATTGGAGGATAGAGATGAAGAATCAAGATACATCACACAGAAGACATGGACACACAAGTGCTCCTATCCATAATAAGAGTCCATTGAATGGAATAAATCATGTTTCAAGGTTTTATAGTAGAGTAAATAATTTTCCATTTTATCCTGGAGGTAAGTTCTTTATGGAGTTAGTATAGGTAGGCTAGGTTGGTTTCTTTCTATTCTTTCCTTCCTATCCCTTATTTATACATATGTTTGTATATATTTATTTGATTATTTCTTTGATTTATTTTTGTTTAGTTTATATTTGGTGTATTTACTTTCCATAATTTATTCCTTACTTCTAATAGGTTATTTTGGATATCCTTTAGCTCAAAGTTCACTAATTTCTCATGAACTTCACAGTTTATAAATGCAGGTATGACTTGTCAACATTGGTTGATCATGGATTGTTGAAATGTGAGCTTGATGTTATAGTTTATAGAATATATCAAAGACTAATGGATAGGTTAATTATTTCTCAATATTTTAAGCCTTGTTTTGATGAAATATTGATTCTAAAAATGATCACACATGTGAGATGAATGTTTGGATTATTGAAACATAGTCATGTTTGCACTTAATAAACATTATTTTCTAGGAAAAAGTTTGCAACCAAGGA
This sequence comes from Torreya grandis, assembly GCA_037957365.1. Classification (NCBI taxonomy): domain Eukaryota; kingdom Viridiplantae; phylum Streptophyta; class Pinopsida; order Cupressales; family Taxaceae; genus Torreya; species Torreya grandis. The sequence goes on from JARHVA010000104.1 coordinate 2,193,050, forward strand.
TGATTTTTTGAATACCAAGCACTTGACCAAATCCCAAAACTTAGTTAACCTAGTTCCCAACCTTTTATAGAGAGTAAAAAATTATTTGAAAAATACAAAAATAAGATCCTCATTGCAAAATTCAAGATCTTTCTAAGCATAGGTGATTTTAGTAATCTCCACTAAGGCTATGGATGTCTGGCTGGTAATGGAGAAAGGCCTTGAGTGGAGCCAAAGATATCTATGTCGGGGATATGGATTCCTAGATGGAAATATAGAAATTCCTAAGCCTTCCTTGTAAAAATCATGATTCTTAATGAACATCTAAATATCCTATTAGTCATTGTTAATGGTCAAGGTCATGAATCTATAGGTTGTTCCTTAAATCTCAAGGCAAAAAATAAGTGGAATCGAAGCGCACACACAACATGACTAGGTCTTGATGTTTGGTACCAATTTTACATGTGAAAGGCTTATTTCAACCATGAAGTTATCTAAATAATGGTGATTGATCAATTGGAATAACTAAATTAATTATTATTCTAAACTAGAGTCTCTGAATTCTAACTATTGTTATGTTTCCCCCAAAATTTACCATTTTTTGAGATCAACATACCCCCATTCCTAGAAAATGGGGACCCTTGCCTTAAATTATGTAATTTTTGTACCTTAAAATTGAAAATTCATTTGATCAGAGTGCCATTAGAATTTTTACACATCATATTTATTTGAATATCATCCACACCATGGTCTGGTTGGCTTATTTTTTCATGGCTCTAGTTTTATCTTATCTAAAATTGCTAACATTTGATATTTATATTTTAGGTTGCAGGTTTGATGGATTTCATTTGAAATGGGCAATAATCAAGTTTTTGACACAATGTTAAATTTCCCATTTTACTATACTTTGGTATTTAAATGATTAATTAAATTCATATTTGAATTAATAAAACCCTTAGTCTAGATTTAGTCTAAGTACTCCTTTTGAATTAAAATTTGGTGGGAGATTTTATTTAATTTTTCATAAGAACACTTTAATTTTACTAGTATATTTTTATCCTAAGGTCCTAGTCATGTTTATTAACATGAACAAGACCTTAGTCTAAAATATTTATCTTAAGTTCTTCACATCTTCAGCTACCTTTATTCCCTTTTATCTTATCATGGTCTAACTAAATGTGGGGTCCTTTTTATTATGTTTCTAACTTAGATTAAGACTTTAGCCTAAATTTTTATTCATATTTAATAATATGAATAAAAACATTAGTCTTAGACTTTAGCTTAAGATTTATGTTCCCTGAGCTATGATTTAAGTATTTTCATTATCTGTAAGAACCAATCTCATTTGAATCATTGGATCATAATCTATGGCACACATTTGATTAGATGGGGAAGATTCGATAGTGTGAATCAAAGTTTGAAAAGTCAAGGACCCTATAGACAAACACAAAAATGACAAGTGTCATAATTGATTTCCATAAATTAAAGCTCAATCATCTTTCAAAGATAAATGGTACGTGTTCATGTGTACACATTCTAATCAATGGTCTATGGAGCAAAGACATAATCCAGTGATTAGGATCAATAGTTTGCATTCATTCAAAGGAAATTGATTCGATAGTGTGAGATTAATATGGAATTTTCAACAAATCTAGGATGAAGTTAGTGGTGATAAGTGTCACAACCATAGAAAATATTACAAGATATCCAATGGCATTTAACCCTTTGGATCTAGATAAATGGTCTATGGTGATTTGTACAGGGATAATTAGATGGTATGAGATGAAAGAAGGATTTTCAAAGGGCAATGGTCACTTTTTTAAATATGGATGAATGGGATGCCATAGAGATACCACAGTAGAGCCACATAAGCTAGACCAATTAGTTCAAGAAAATTTTCAAATTCATGGCAAGGTAAAGGTATAAATAGGTAATCTTTATAAAATTTGAGGCATTAAGTTCATATGAGTTCAAAAATATACCACCATTAAAGCTCTGAAGGAACCTTCAAAAAAAATATAGAAAAAATGAGAACCCTAATTATACCTTGTGAACATTGTAATCAAGCTAAGGAAGACTAGATCATCACTAATTCTAGAAGAATTCAATCCAAAGTTAAAGTACAAACCACTAGTGAGCAATCTAAATAAATTCACAGCCATGGTAGCTCACAAAATCATTCCTAGGAAAGATGTAGAGATTTACCCAATAGGATATAGTGGCAAAGAGCTTAGTCATCCAATATCAAAATTCAAGGGAAAAAATGAAAGAGTTCACTAGCATCTTCATGGAAGATCAAATCCTTGGTTTCAAAACCATTACCCTAGCTCATTTAAAACACAGTTATGGGACTATTTGTAGACAAAATCAAAAGCTTGAATACATGGTCCAGGAACTTGGAAAGTCTCTTTGAGGATGACAAACAACTATAAAACAAGATATAACACTTGCTTGGGACCATGATCACCAAGCCAACTGCACTTAAATCCATAGGCCTCATCACTGATGAGGAGTTTAAGCATAGAGATACATTGGTCATATAATAAGTGAGGAACAAGAGCCAAGGGAAATATGGGATGGATAATAGTAGGGTCATGGACATGATCCTAATAATAGAAGAAAAGATTATTAAAGATAGAAACATCAAAAAGGAATTAAGAAGGGAAATTAAAGACCATAAGAGCTTATCAGGTTAAATGAAGGAGCTCTTCATGAAACCAATTTTCAACCTTGAGCTAATTGAGGAGTAACATTATAGAATAAATATTTTGTTGGAGAGATAAAATTAGAATAGAGGGTTCTTAAATTTAGAATAGTTGACTTAGGAATACTCTTTTTGTAGATTATCATTGTATATTTTAAAATAGAATATTCTTTTGTAAAGGCATGTACATCTTGTAAATCAAATTGCCTATGGGTCAATCCATTAGGGAGTATCTAGAACATTGTAAAAATAATAGTTGTCCTTGACAATTTTTCAATTGCATGTTGAGAAGGAATGACTAGAATATCTCATGAATGCTCTATATAAATGAGGCATTTCCAATTGTAAGAGGGGAGGGAGTTCTTAGAGAAAAAATTACTTTGTAAACTTGGAACAAGTAGTACAAGAAATAAATTATATAAAGTTTATCCAATATTTGTCTATGTATTTACTATCATGGCTTCTCTTTCACTTACTTGGTTTAATTTCTAGATTTGAATTATTCTTATAAATTTTTTATGTGCACCTTTGAATGTAGAGTTATTAACTTGTGCCAATGCTAGGTTAATTGAAAGTTCTTAGGTTCTTTTCATTTTATTTACTCTTTTTGCATTTGGGCTGATGTTGTTTGCTTGCAGGCATAAATATTTAAAGAATTTGGTTATTATTTGCATTGTTTCACACTATCCTTAGATGTTTTCTTGATGTGTGATAGGATTTGAGATTATGCTACTTCATGTCATACATTGGTTAAGTGCATGTCTGGATAATATTTGAACTTTGTCATGATGTTTGGAATGAACATCAACAACATCTCTTCTCTACCTTACCTTTCCTTTTGATCCTTTTTTAACCAGATCACTCTAAATTAATTTTTATTATAAATATCCATCTTAGATTAGTTCTTGATCATGATTCACTATTCTTAGCACGTAATACTTCATGTTTTACATAGATTATCTATTTGGCCACAATGTCTCCCAACCACTAAATTAATATAAATTTGTGAAATAGATCACTTATTATACCTCTATTCCATCAATAAAGAACAAGATTATCATAACCTACAGCTCATGCATAGAATTCTCAAGACTTCAAAAAAGATAAATGTTTAGTAAACACTTTGAGAACCTATGATACATATTCAGGCATAAACACCTATTAGAGATGTCACAACCTAGCAGATCCTAGTCAAATGAAAAGGTACCATGCTACCTAGGTGTAGAATGCTTAGTCTCCAAAACTATCAGAGATGTCAGATCTTGAGAGAGCCTAACCAAATGAGAAGGCACTACATTGTCTATGTGTTAGGGTAGTTAGTCCCTAAAATTTTTAGAGACATCAAATCTCAAGAGATCCTAACTAAATGAGAAAGTGCCACATCACCCAATAAGGTGGATGAACTAAAGGCCACCTAAGGATCTAATAAATTTATAAAAAGGTATGGGTGAGGATAAATAACTAGTCAATATGTATTATGTGTCCTTAGGCAACACAACACCATTCCTAAGGGAATGACATGGAATAATAATCCATGCCTAGGTATTGATCATTAAAAGGTGGGCCAATGAGCAGAAGACACATGTCAGAAAGAGGGAGTTAACTAAGAATCCTCTAATAGATGTGAATGTGTGCCTATCATATGATAGGAATTAAAAAAATAAGAGTCTAGGATCGATTAGATAGTTATAAAACATCCCATCACCATTTTTATATCCATATGGTGGTGGAGGATCATGGGTTATGAATTCAACTCTAGATTTAGAATTAAAGAGATAAAATCCAACCACCTACTCAAATTTCAACACAACTAATATGGGGGGTTGTATGAATGCATTTATAAAAGACTAAAGAAGGCTCCCTAGTGGTTACCAATGTTACCTTCAAGAACACTTTAACTCTTAGAATTCTAATTCTCATAGAGCACCCATATATCTTATTCCTCTAATACTTAAAACTTATATATTTCCCCTTTGTATTTATATAATGGCCACATCCTCTTCAAAATAAAAGTTCAAATATAAGTACAAAGATGCCATATTCCCAACTAGCTTGTCCAAATTCAAGCACTACAATAACTTATTCAAAGTGATCAATCATGCCCCCAAGGATTCAAGCTCATACAATGTCTAATATTTAGAGTTTGAGGATGCCTTTCAATCCTACAAGAAATGTAAACTTCATAGAGTCATTACCAAGTGAGAAGCATTCCCATATGAGGACTTATTCAGTAACATCCTCTAAAATGCCATCCATGTGTAGGATAGAGTCCACAACTTGGTGTGATCACCTAAATCTTGGTGATATATTTTTTATATCTCTAGGAATACCTTTAAGGTGTATTATTCCCTCCAAGACTACACTTTCTCTTATGATGCAGCAACAATGATGGTCTAGATGGGGATGTATCAAATATACAATGTCTTCCATGACTAGTCTAAGAACCTAGATGATAAATGGGCTGAAAAAGATGACATTAATGTGTACATGGTTTTCACCTTTTGGAAAGAAGCTCAAGTAGGCATGATCCTACTAAAATGACTATTCAGATTCCAAGACTGATTGCATGTCAATGAGCTATGGGTGCCTCTCCTGTATATGATCCTCACATGATTAAAAGTATTGGACATGGGAGAATTGATCAAATTTAATTTGGTCAATACCATCACAAATTACCAAGAAGGGAAAAATTTATACATGATGAGCTAGCTATTAGATACAGTATTTAGGATGCTCTCTTTCAAGCGTTTGGTATTTCCTATGTGGGTTCTTAGGGGCTCAATAGTCCATTAGTCTTATAAAAATTATATGGCCACTAGTTATAGAACCACATCTAGGACATAAGAAATAATTTATACTTGGTGATCTACAAATAAATCATTGAGGTCCCAATGCCCTAGCTATAAAAAGTAATCAAAGATTTCATAACTACCATTGGGGAATACTAGATATACTAGGAGGATATCATGATATAGATTATGGGTTTACTTAAGGATCCCCTCTACCTACCATATTTCATTTTAGACCATCTAAAAAAGGAGGATATTTCATATCAATTACTGGAGGGTATCTTTAAGTTCTAAATCTAGCATCACCAAAAGGCATGCCCATCACGTCTAATCACATTTAGGAACTATGACTACAAGGATTTCCCTCCAATTCAAAATATGGTGGATAGATAAGAATCCTTCACCATATCAAGATGTAAGAACTAGAACTGGGACCCCATGAGGATAATTAGAGCCCACATGACATGGTATTGATCCCACCTTAATATCAACTATAGTCATTAGGTAAAAGATGATGATGAACTATATCTGGATGTTGTTGATAACTAAGAGGTGTTGTTCTAAATTGTGGAAAATAAAAAGAATGGATAAAAGATTCAAGTGGGCCCCTCTACACCTCCTTAATCTCTTTCTTGGTCCATAAAGGACCCACCTCTGATATTTTTTACTATCTCTTAGAGGATCTTGTATGGCATCCTACCACCTTCTCCTCCCCATGCTTGAAGTCTATCTCTACCTCCTTCAACATCTCCTACTCATGTCTTAACTCCTCCTCCTCCTCCTCTACTCACCCCTCACATCCAACCTCTACCTACACCTCCTCTAATAGGTCTAATAGTATGGTTGTGACAAATCCAGACCCAAGCTACTCAATGCCAAGTAGCCTAGGTGTAACTAGATCAATCACCAACACCTCATCCTTAGGTCACACAAACCCTAAAGTTTGATGTGGCTAATATCTCAATAGTGATCCTAGATAAAGGATCCCAATAGGTACCTATCAAATTTCCCCCTCTCACACCTCAATATTTTCCTATTTCCCTTTTAACCCTCACTCCCACCACTTTCCAACTCTCAATCTTGACACCTACCAATTCCACTCCACCCCTATAAGCCCCCCAAATGGTGCCTCCTATTTTCCCAATTGAACCCCCTCCATCATTTTTCCAAGTACCTTTGGCCTCATTACTTTGGAGTGTCCTTGCCTTTTTTCCCATCCATCCATCCATTTCATGACCTAGAGTCCTCTCAGTACATTCCTTAGATGTGCCTTTATTAACAAACATAATTATAACTTTCAAGAATATGCCTATAGTAGTAAGAACCCTCTTTATGCCCACTCTAATTATCCTAACAATTCCCTTATCAACTCTTATTCCTCTACCATCAACCCCCTATAACTCTTGTTATTTTGGTGGGTCCATCTACTATAACATCTAGAGTTGACCTAAGTAAAAGGTTAAAGAAGAAGTAAAAGGTAACTCAAACTCTAGATCCATCTTGAAGGGCTTCTGCTCTAATTAAACCTTCTCCACAAGCCTCAATAGTTCTTCCTTCCCCATCCACAATAGCTAAACACCTTGCTCTTTGCCCCCTCTTTCCATTACCTAGGATGTCACATGACTTGCCTTCATCCAGCATATCTCTTTCTTGCTTTATAGCAACCCTTTCCTAAGGGAAATCTCCCCTCAGGTAAACTTAACCCATGAATAGTGGAGGGTACAAATGTTCACTTGGCCCTCTCCTTTCATTCTCCCTTATTTCTCTCCCATGTCCTTCTACCTCCACTACTTTCCTCATTCACTCCCTCCACTTCCTCCATCTCCACTCCACCTCATCCACTACCCTTTACCACCATTTTAGCCACCCCTCCTACACCTCTCACAACCTAAGGAATGGTACCAAGGTCACAAGAATTAGAGATGACTACCTATGGTGACCCATATTTGTAATGGAGATTCAATAGAGCTTCTAGAAACATGAGTAGGATATTGATATAGATATTTAACAAGGAATGGATTTTAGTGGTTTGGCAAACCCAACAGGATATGTTTTTCCCTCACTAAGATGAGGACTTCCATTGGGGAAGAAAGGATGGCCAAGGACCTTATTGATGATGGAAATTATACCATCAAATAATCAACCCCTTTACCTATTACAAAGGTTAAATTGTAATCATACTAGCCTAATAGTAAGGTTTTAAAGGTTCAATTATGTTTCTAAAGATGTGAGGGGTTTTTTTATATATATTCTAGGAAATAAAAAATAAACCATTAAATATAACACATTCTATTATAATTTCAAAAATCCACTTATGAAATAATGAATCAATTCAGATATGAATGTGTAATCTATCCTATCTGACATAGAAGGCCTATGTACAAGATAATCTCTTGAAGAAAAGAAATCTGATTAAGTTATGTAATATATTCTTAAGTAATAATCTTGTTGTTATAATATTTTACTCAAAATAACACTAAAAAAATAAACTAAAATTATGGAGTAAATAGAATTAAGAAGCAAATCAATTGTAAAGGCTATTCAATAAAGCAAGTAACTAAAAATAACTCAATAAAATAGATAAAACAAATAGGACAACAACTAAACTAAGAATTAGGCAAACTAATATAACTTAACTAAGTCTAAAAAACTAAAACAATCTAAATCTAAACTAGATTTACAAACTAACCAATCTATAGTCTAACTAAGTATAACTCTAAGAAATTAATAAAAGGAGATTTATCTAAGAGACCAACTTAAAAGGACAACAAAAATAAACTGTAAGCTAAAATTAAATTAAAAATAAAAGATATTAAAATGAAATAAATTAGAAAATAAATTAGATTAATTAAAGCAAGTGGTGAGAAAAAATTCTATGGGAATGAGACTAGGATCCAAATCTACAGCCATGAAATCCTCTATTACCCATATGGTTTATAGGTTTAAAGGGTAACTTATTTTAAAAATTCCAAAACTTGGGGTCGGTGGCATCAAATTAAATTGACATCCAGGCTCCCCTACTAACATACCTAGGGCCAAATCTTCTAGCCCTAAAACCCCCTTTGGGAATTATCTATTAGGTCCTTCTTGATTCACATTATTTTAATTTTGATTCCATCCCCAACCTCTACTATCATTATCTCTACTTGAACCAGGTTGATCCCAGCCCAACATCCTACAAAATTTAAAATATATTCAAATATATCAAATATGAAACCAAATAACCATTGTATTTCAATAAATTAAATCCTCAATCACTCACTAAATTGTCACTATTATCAAATGATTATTCAACTATTTCAACTAATTGAATTTTACTTTCATATGAAAACTACTAAATATGTCAAATAATTCCCAATGAAACCTTGAAATAAAATTATATTATAATAATTGTATATTCTATCATATCTTCATGATTTTCTATTCTCACTATATGAATATTATATGATAATATAAACTAAACCAATTCAAATAATAGAAAACAATATTTCCATAAAGTCTTATTCATGACAAGTATTTATCAACTATAGACCACATATCTTTTCATGTGCTAACACAAATACTAAATCCATCAGAAACATTTCATCAAAATATATTTTTAATAATAACATATCTTTCATTATTCTTCCACATCCATGATTTTGGACTAAAATCAAGGAGATAACTTTCTATGACTATAAAATCATAAATAATATAAGTGAGCCAAAAATATCCATTGAGATATTCTCACAACATTCCCATGTATTATACTTAGAAATATTTCAAATCTAGTAGACTTTATTTCATGTCTATATTTCATCAACTACCAAGATAAATAAACCATTCACATCAATATCTCATGCACAAAGAGAATATAACAACCACTAAACTGTAAGTTTGTTCAACTTCCCAAAACATACATGCATATCTTAATAGATAGTCAAAACTTATCAAACCATGTAAATTAGAAACTATATTTCTTTCCATGAAATAAGAAAACTATTCGAAACAACTCACTCTTTCTTTAAAATTTTAATCACTTTGTTATTGGCATATCTATACATACTTCCCTTTAACTTTATATTCACAAATCTCTATCTAAAACTCAAAATTCCAAACCAAAAAAGTGAAATTTCCATAAAAGAGTTTCAAATAATAACAAAAACCAATAAAATAATGTTATTTGTAAACCAAGTCCTCCAAAGTAACTAATGTGCTTACATACACAATTCCCATTGGGTCATTAAATCAAGACTAGTACATAGTGTTCTACCAACTAACTTAGTGATACTATCAAACCTATTAATAACCAATATAACTTCTAAAACATTTACCATTTTTCAATTTTCTATTCATGTACCCATTTCATTAAATGCCTTAAACCATGAAATGACTTTAACATGATCTTGAAACCTCTATCATGCTTCGTATTAACTCACTCTACCAACTAATATGCCATGAAATATACCAAATAGACTACCAGCTCAACTTTCTAACTAACAAATTTATTCAATATGCCTTTGAATAATAATAACTTATGTCATAAATCCTTTGTATTACCAAATAAACTCAACTACATCACCCTTTGAATTCACCAATTTATGCCCTTCAAAATTTTATGCCTTGAGATATAAACTTAAGTCACCAACATTTGAAATGAATCAAACTCAAGTGAACATTAAAACCTTTGAATTAGATATATATGACATTAGAACATAGGATATTTGAAATAGGACCTTAGCATAATGAAGTGTTAATTTTTAAAACTTATAATCCCTTAGGATGCTTAATATCCTTAAGAAATAATTCACGTTTCAAAGAACTAATATCAAATTCTACTTATACTAAACTCATAATGTCATCATGACACTCCATATATATACTTGTAAATGAGTTTGAATTAACTGAAAACTATTATAACTAGTCAACAATATATTTTTATTTTGATCAAACCATGTCACACACTACCATTATAAATTGAAAATATCAAATTAATTATCACAATCTAGTCAAACTATAAACTTAAAATTTATCTAAAATTTGTTATGATATATAAAATACTCATTTGAAGATCAATGTAGATATATGAATTCATCTTTATAATCATATAATGCTTCTAATTTTGATAAACCATATCAAGTGTCACTAATTCAAACTAAAAATGTTGTACCATAATTTGATCAAGAATCAACTAAAAAATAAAAATGACTAATTACATACATTAAATAATGATAAATATATATGCATATTTTATTCATTCATCCAATTATGCTTTTAAAACCCACTTAAAATATAAATATGGATTCATAAACCAATCATCATTAATTTATGTAATTGAAAATATGTATATAAATATACTACTAATTGACTAAGTCCCTAACATAGTTTTAAACTTTATGACTGGGTCATCTCTATGGTAGATATGAGTATTAGTTTCAAAAAATTGAGGGGGATGTGAAAAATAGGCATAACGCTAGCAACATTGGTAGTCATATTTGAATAATAAAATTGAGTAGCAATCAATTACCTATTGATAAAAACATAATCTTGAGAGTCTAATCTAGGTAAATCATTTTTTAAGCATCTATGTGTGAACCCCTTTAATAATGAATTTCAATAAGGGATGAGATGTTCAGATAGCATGGCATGAGGACAGAGAATGATATAACATGGAAGTTTTGGTTGGATGCATAAACTAATACAAATGTCTTAAATACAATATCTAAAAATTAAGTATTACTTTAACAAATAGTTACAACTTAGCATATATTATTCATGTATAAAGAAAACTAAATTTATAAAGAGTAATATTTAAAAATAATTGATACTCATAAAAAAAATTAGCATCTTCACATTCTTCCTTCATAATGTGAAACTTCATCCATTTGAAACACTTGTTGATATTTTCAAAAGTAAAAGTAAGAAAAAATAGACAACAAACATATAAACTAAAACAAGAAACAATATAATAAGAAAACAAAGAAAAAAATCACAAAATAAAAAGAAAATAGGAAAAATAAATAAAAAAATGAATCTAAAAAGGAGATAATAATGAAAAAAATGTAAATGATGGCCATTAACTAAGTAATGTAACAAATTTTCATCAAGATATTTCAAATGAAAAGCATTATTTCTAAGTACAATTGCAACTCAATAAGGACCAAACCATAATGAATAAAATTAATGATGTTTACCAAAGTATTCATGAGCTTTATCCTAATATAAAACTAAATCACCAAATTTAAACTATTTATTAGAAAAAAAATTATAGAAGAACATTTTCAATTTTGGTTTATCCCTTTCTAATTTTTGCAATGTTATTGCTTTAGATTCATCAAGAGCTATTAGGTCATGCAATATTTGTTCAATTAAATTTATATCTTTAGTAACATATTGTAAAGTAGTTCTAGTTTAAGAAATTTGAATTTCTATTCATAAAGTGGCCTCAAATCCATATGCTAACATGAAATATGAATAACCGGTTTCTACCTTGACAATAGTTCTATCAGCCCAAAAAGCTTTAAAAAATTTAATGTGTCGATTTATTTTATTTTCATAAACTAATTTCTTCATGATTGAATCAGATTTTTATGTGTTGAGTCATCTTGAGCATTACCTTGAGGATAATATTTGGATAAATGACTAGATATAATAGAATACTTTCCCAAACATTCTTTAAATTCATTTGAAATAAATGAATTTTTGTTATCATAAATGATTTCATAAGAAACTCTAGATCTAAAAAAAATCTGATTTTCTAAAAATGAGATCACTTTGCCTATTACAAAAATTTTAAGTGCTTTGACCTTAGGCCACTTAGTGAAATAATATGTTGTTGTTAATATATACCTATGATCAGTAGATGAAGGAAGCTGTATATCTAAAATAAACTCAATGCCCCATTTTTAAAATATTTTTTAGGTATAATAGGATTTAATGGTATTGCAAACAACTTATCTCTACCAACAAACAATTGACATATCATACAAGAATGAACCAACTTATAAGCATCTTAAAATAGTGTAGGCCAATAATATCCCTCTTGTAAGATCTTATAATTAGTGGTTTTTGTATCATAATGTCCACACAATTTCCTTCATGACAACCTCTATGAACTTTCTAAGTTTGATCATACATAAGACATCTTAATAAAACTCTATCTTTATTTAGATAAAACTAGAAAAATTTATAATTAATATAAATTTAAAGATTTTAAATGCAAGGAACGTCTTTATTTCTTATCAAAATTATTAAGGTAAGCCTGATTTTGAAAATAAAAGACTAACTCATGATACCAGTCATCTTCAACCAACATACAATCTCATTTATTCATTTCTAGACCAAATTTGAAAGTTTTAGAAAAATCACAAATCTTCATGGTCTTTAAATGAGGTTTTTCATTTAAATTATCATCAACTGGCAAGACTAAAACATTAATATTTGAAGAAGCATTTTTAGTTAAATGTTTTACTAATTCGTTACCTTTAATTGTTTTTGAAGTTTTGAATTCAAGATCAAATTCTTAAATTGATAATATCCACTTAGAAAGCCTTCCTTGAGTGGTTGGTTGTTTCAAAAAATAAGATAAAATAGGTATTTTATATCGCACAAAAACATTCTTTTCCATCAATAAATAGAAAACAAATTTCTTAATAAGAGGGTACTTCATTCTATCATCTTTTAAATTTTGACTCATATAATTGATTGGTTTTTTATCATTATTTTCAAACTCTTGAGTGACAATAGCTTCAGTTACTTTTTTCAGTAGTATTAACATAAATAATGAATGCTTTATTCAAATCTAGTTTAGCAAGAACTGGAGCACTTGCAATGGCATCTTTAATGTTATGGAATGCTAAATCAGCACCTTCATTCCATGTATAAATTTTATCTTTCTTAAGAAATAATTGTAAAGGATTAGTGTTATTAGCAAAATCTAATATGAATTTTCTAACAAAATATATTTTACCAAAGAAAGACCTTAAATTAGATTGATCTTTAGGAGATAACTCTTTAATAGATTTAATGCATTCAGAATCTATAGAAATGACATCCTTAGAAATAATATATCCTAATAATTTACTTTTGATAACACCAAAAAATGACTTATTTGGATTAAAATAAATACCATACTTTCTACATCTTGTGAAAACTTCACAAAGATGATCTAGATACTTTTTTATTTTTTTGAATGAATAGTGAGATCATCTATATAGACTTGAATAACAACGACAATCAAGTCATGAAAATCAATATGCATAGCTCTTTGAAAAGTAGCTCATGTATTAATTAACCCAAAAGGCATTATGTTATAATAAAAAGTCTCTATACAAGCAGTAAAAGTGGTTTTATGTCTATCTTTAATATTTACAAAAATTTGATTATAACCACAAAATTCATCCAATAAAGACATCATTTAAAAAAATAAGCAACCTATTACAAAATATAATTTGTACTTGGTAAATAAAAATTATCCTTAACTCTAACTTTATTCAAATCTCTAAAATCAACACACAATCTAATATCACCATTTTTATTCCTAACTGGCACTAAATTAGCTACCCATTCAGAATATTTTACAAGAAAAATGACACAAGTATCAATCATTTTATCTAGATCTTTGTTAATAGTGTCTTCTAAAAAAGGGTTAATTTTTCATATTTTTTGTCTTACAATTTTAATACCAGGTTTTATAGGTGTGTTAAGTTTAATAGTATCAATATCATAACTTTTAAGATCTTTGTATGACCAAGCAATTACATCAATAAATTCTTTGAATAATTTAATGAATTTTACCTTCTCACTTGTAGTAACCTAAATTCTTAAATACACATATTTAGGATCATATTTTATACCTAAATTGATAGGAATAATTTCACCCACGCTTCTCCTAGAAGATTCTTCCATTCTATAAATCTTGGGCTAATCATTAGATGTAAACATAGATTCCAAACTTACTAAACTAGTAGGTAATTTTTTAGTAATTAATTACAAATAATATCCAAAATAATTACCTTTAATGAATGAATCTATGTTCATCATAACTAAAAATAGACCAACTATCATTCAAATTAGGAATTTTAGGTCAAAATTTTTCAATATAAGAGAAATATGTGGTTGGTTCACTGTCACTTAGAGTTAGGTTAGATGCAAAAACAATAAGCTTATCAGCTCTAGTATTATATTCTTTAAGAATATGAGTGACATTAAAAACCTCAAAATGTTTAAATAAAGACCAAACTTTTTATATATAACAATGTATCTGAGTTTGACTAGTTATAGAAACTTTTTGAACTTGTCTAACAACTAATTCAGAATATCCAAAGACTTCTAAATATTTAGTATTGATTTCAATGAATTTTTTCAAACCTAAACATAATTATTCAAATTCTATTATATAATTAGTGTTTTCAAATGATAATTTGTAATCATAACGAAAAAAATTATCAACAAAAAAAATTAATCAAATTTTATCATCATTACCTTCTTGAGAACAAGCTCCATCAAAATAAAGTGACCATGAAATATTTTCTGAAAGAACACTTAATGCTAATTTTTAGGTTCATCTAAATTTATCAACTCATAAGTTTCAATTCTTGTCTCAACATAAGTAATAGTGGAAGAAGTGGATGACTCTATAGGTGCATTAGACCAATCTTCTCTTTTAATGAAAGCAATTTCATTATTAACAAGAACCCATGTGATATATTTCCTAAAAAGAACATCAGTTTCTATTTCCCAATCCCTTCCTAATAGTATAACATAATTACTAGGAATATCTAAAAATTGGACATTAGTCATGCATCTAATTATTTCATCTTAGGCAATCTTAATGTCTATGTCTCAAACCTTTCCACATTTTTTAGTTTGTCTAGAGTCAAATCTAGTAAGTTTTCTATTGTTAGTTTCATAAGACATGCCTAGAATATCTTCAATAAATTTAGGCATTAAATTATTAGAAGCACCAATATCTAAGATACAATTATGGATTACTTTATTATCAATTTTAATCAAAACATATAAAGGAGGTATATAGTCTACAAGAGGATTATAATTTTGAGAAAAAATAGTTGATTATTCATTAGCATTTTCTTATTATAAGCCTACATTAGTTTGAAGATTTATAATATCTTCATTAATTTTATCAATATATCTTGGAAGACTAGTTACTTGTAATAACAAAAATCTATTTTTAATTGTAGATAAATCATCAATTATATTATAAGCTTTAGCATCTGATTGTTGAAATTTCTTAAGCTTATAGTGTTGATATTGACTATTATATAACCAATTGACAAAGGAATATTTTAAGAAAAATTATTAGTTGAACTACTTGAAGCATTATTTTGAATCATTTTACCTTTATCATTAGAAGAAGAATCATTATGTGTTATTCTTTTAATTTGATAAGAATTATAATCTTTATTTTTAGTATTAACAACATAAGCATATTTATTTTTTGATGGATCATCAAGATCACACATGTTTATGTTGTCTACTAGATCTTTAGTTATAAGATCTTTCCCTTGAATTTTTTTTTTGAACTTCTAAACAACAATACATGAATCTGGATCATGATCCAATTCACACACATTACAGTAATAAGCAATTTCTATTTTTTTACTATTGCTATTATTTCTATTAGATAAAGAGGGTTTATCATTTAGTTGTCTTTTAACAATGACCATTTAATTCCCTAAACTTTGAATGAATTTTAAAACTTTTGCATTATCTAAATTTAGACCTGTTGAAGACCTATCCTTAAACCCAATACATTTAAGTTTCCTTTCATATTCAATGCAGACTGTTATAGTTTCATCTTATTCTATAATATCTTTATCCTCTAAAACCATTTTATATTTTAAGGGTAAATCAATATAAAAGTAAAGTTTAGATAATTTATTAGAAGTTCTAAGATCACACAGGATATTTTGACATAATTTAGTAAATATGGTAATGAAATAGTACATGGTCTCACCTGGATCAAGGGAAAAATTCACAAATTCATTGACTAGGCCAAAGTCTTCTTTAGCTTTCCCAAAAGATAACTCTATCCATTCTTCAATAATTTTACATGTGTTGATAAATTTAGTGGGTAAACTAATAAATGTTTGGTAAGCTTTTCCTTCAAGTGTTTGAGTAAAAAATATTTTCATTTGTTATACCAACAGTAGCACAAACTAACCTAAATGCTTCTAAATGATCTTCTCAATATTCTCTAAAAGCTCCAAAAAAAATTTGTATATTTATTCTTTTAAGGGAAGGTAACTTACCATGATGATTTATAATATTAATTAGATTTACAACTATCTACTACTCTACTTCAGCTTTGGAATCAACTTCATCTTTAGTGAGATCATTATGATCTCTATATTATCTTATAGTTTATGAATCAACTCTTGTATAATCTCTTCTATTTGATCTCCCATTATAAAATTAAATAGTCTCCTCTATTGAATTGTCTAATTTTCTTGAACCTAATCAGCTTGAATTAATTGAAAATTTATAATATTAGGTTCAGAGGGCATAACCAAATCATCAAATGGATGAGAATCAGAAAGGAAATGAGTTATAGGTTTAGCATTAGTAGTTAAAATTTTATCTCTATCTTCATAAATTCTTCTATTTATATTTAAAACATCTCATTGAGTTTTACAAGTAAGATTGGCATACCAATTTATCTCAAACTCTATAATTTTTTATTCTTATTTTATGAGTTAAATGTCATATTGAAGATTATGAGGATAATTATACCATGTATAACAAGTTAAATTAAAAGCAAAATTAACTTGATCATTAATAATATCAATTCTATGTTGGATAATAGGAGGTTGTCCTCCAAGTACAATGAGCAAGAAGAAAACACAACGCTAAATAAATAAGATTTCTAAAATTTATCCCTAACAGAGTCATCAAATTTGTTGACTATGTAAATTATACCATCAATTAATCAACCCTCTCACCTAATATGAAAGTTAAGTTGGAATCATACCAATTTAATAGTAAGGTTCTAAATTTTCAATTATGATCCTAAAGATGTGAGGGGTTTTTTATATGTTCTGAGAAATAATAAATAAGTGATTAAATATAACATATTTCATTATAATTTTAAAAATCTAATTATCAAATAATGAATCAGTTCAAATATAAATGTGTAGTTTATCCTATCCGATAGAGAAGGCCTATGAACAAGACAATCTCTTGAAAGAAAGAAATCCGATTCAGTTATGTGATATATTCTTAAGTAATAATCTTGTAATATTTTCCTCTAAATAATACTAATAAAATAAACAAGAAGTATTGAGTAAATAAATTAAGAAGCAAATCAGTTTGTAAAGGATATTCAATAAATCAAGTAACTAGAAATAACTCAAAAAAATAGATAAAATAAATAGGATAACAATTAAACTAAGAATTAGACAAACTAATCTAACTTAACTAAGTCTAGAAAACTAAAACAATATAAATCTAAACTAAATCTAAAAACTAACCAATCTATAATCTAACTCTAAAAAATTAAATAATGAAGTTTGCACTAAGAGACTAACTTAAAAGGAAAACAAAAATAAACTGTAAGCTAAAATCAAATTAAAAGTAAAAGATATTAAAATTAAATAAAATAGAAAATAAAATAGATTAATTAAATATTAATCTAAATCAGATTAAACTAAGTTAAAGTTAAAGTCAAAATAAAATACAATATAGATAAAACATGGGATTCTCAATAGAGAAAGTCATCTTAGCAAGATAAATTGATTTTATTTGAGAAACTAACATCTTTCTTTGCAAAAAATCTTGAGAGAAAACTTTTACAATCAAATAGATCAATGAAATGTCACAAACAATAAATTTTTCATCAGTATTCAGGTTGAATACTTGGATTTTATAAATATGATTGCAAGGAGGAATCATCAAAAGATGTTAAACTTGACAAACTTTAGATAATCTATTATAAATGATAATATAATTCTAGATATACCTATGTTGCCTAAGGAATTTACTCAACCATCAAAGAAAGTACGAGTTGGTTTATATGCAAAAGTCATGTTATCTCAGATAAGTTGCATAGAAGAGAGAGAGATAAATGATTAACTTCATAATGTATAAGTCTTTAATACCTATGTTATTCCTCCTCTTCAAATGAATACTTTATCTCATTTAATGCTTCAAATTTAGTTGGAAAAAAAAGTTGTAACTAACCTTAATTAGTTATGTATTTAACTTAACTAATTGACTTTTAAAATTCAATTAATATAGATAGTTATTATTAAAGGTTTAATTAATACTTAAAAGTCTTAATAGATCAAATACTTGAATATAGACTTGATGCTTTCTAATGGGTGGGGACCCCTATTCAATTAATAATAAAATAGAATAACATATTTCAATAAAATGAATAGATAAATCAAAGTTAATGAAAATATTATTTATATTAAAACCATAATGCATATTTCCAAAAATTACTTGTGCATATTATATATATCATAAAATTAAAGTCTGTTATACTTTCAAAACACCACAATCAAAATATCAAAATATAAAAATAAAATTATCAAATTTGAAAGTATTTAAGTTTTGCTAGCTTTAAAGTTTAACTTTGAAATGAAAATTTATCCTATTGACATCCAATAGTCATTAAAATTATATAAAACCTCAATCACTGGTTTTCCCTTCTCATTCACACACTCATTTTATTTCATCTCAATTATTGGAAGTTGAACCATGTTCATTCTTGAGTCACTTACAAGATCATCCACCTCTAACTTAATCTGCTTGAGAACTCTAACCTCAACTAGAGTGTCTGTCATTCTAGCTATTTGACCATTTATTTGAAGTGGTTGGATGAATGTCAAGATTGCATTTTTGGAAACCTAAAAGTGGCTCCTTCAAACTTAATTTTATACATCCTAAAATAAGATCTCTCTGAGATGGTGAGGGTTCATCAAGAAAAAAAGTTAGGAAAAGATTAACAAAGTTTTTAGCATGAGCTCTTTTAGTGTCTAGCTAGGTGGTTTCATTAACATGGTATCGCTTATTAACACATTGGATTATTTCTGGGGTAGGTGATTGAATAAGAAGGTTATTTGGATTATACTAAAATTAGAGAGAATAAATCTGATGGGAATGAAGCTGGGCTCTAAATCTATGGCCACAAAATCCTCTATTACCCCTATGTTTTGTAGGGTTAAAGTGTAAGTTATTCAAAACATTCTATAACTCAAGTTCAGTGACATCAAAGTGAATTGAAATCTTGGCTACCCTACTAGCATACCTAGGTCTAAATATTATAACCCTAAACCCCCCCATGGGAATTGTCTATTAGGTGCTTCTTGATTCACATTATTTGAATTCTGATTCCTTCTCCAACTTCTACTATCATTATCTCTACTTGAACCAAGTTGATCCCAACCTGACATCCTATATAGTTTAAAATATATTCAAAGTTGATTTTTTATAACTAAAAATAAAGATGCATATATCAAATATGAAACCAAATAAATACTATATTTTAATATAGTAAATCCTCAATCACTCACTAAATTTTTACTATTGTAAAATTATTATTCAACTTGTTTAACTAGCTGAATTATACTTTCATATGAAAACTCTGAATTTTGGCAAATCATTCCCAACTGAAACCTCAAAATAAAAGTATATTATCGTAATTTGATATTCTCTCATATCTTCATGATTTTTTATTCTCATTGTATGAATATTATCAAAGAATATAAATTGAACCAATTCAAATAATTGAAAGCAATATTTCCACAAATTCTTATTCATGACAAGTAGTTTTCAACTATAAACCACATATTTTTTCATGTGCTAACATAAAAACTAAACCCTTTAGAAACGTTTCATCAAAACATATTTTGAATAACATATATTTCACGATTCTTTCACATCCATGATTTTGGAACAAAACCTAGGAGATAACTTTTTGTGACTATAAAATCATAAATAATATATGTGGGCCAAAACTATCCATTAATATATTCTCACAACATTTTCACATATTATACATAGAAATATTTTGAATCTAGCAGATTTTCAATATTTCATTCTTTATAAAACCCTAAACACATGAAAATTTGGCTTCAAAATACTAAAACACCCAACATTTCAATATAACAAAAACCTTAGAAACCCAAAACTAATGTGCAAATCTAGACAATCACTTTCATTATTTTCAAATTTTAACATATTATATTTTCACAACATAACCATGTAGAACTTTATACTTAAAATATTCATGTATGCATGAAAATTAAGATTTCAAAATACTAGAATATAAACAAAACCATCACTGGACAGTCATATTTACATGTTCAAACAACCTTCCAAGATAATTTATTTATGAAATGATTAACATAAAACATTTAAACCCTTTAAAATATTCATGAAGAAAACACACACAGTTCAACCTTACAAAACCCAAAGTCTCAACACAGATTTTAAAGCTATAAATTATATGTTTGAAGCACCACTGTAATCTATATTACTCACAAAAATTTGGACCAGTATGTGTATTCAAATAAGAAAATCCTTAAAATTCTTTAAATACCATGCTTAAAACTAAAAACCCAACATGTATGTATTTCATCAACTGCTAAGATAAATGGCTTTATCAAAAAATAAATCCATTCACATCAATATCTCATGCATAAAGAGAACATAACAATCACTAAAGTGTAAGTTCATTCAACTTCCCAAAACATACATGCAAATATTAATAGACAGTCAAAACTTATCAAAACATACAAACCATAAATTATATTTATCTCCATGCAACTAGAAAACTATTTAAAATAACTCACTCTTTATTTAAAATTTTAATCACTTTTTTATTGGCATATCTACATGTGCTTCCTTTTAACTTTTTATTCACAAATATCTATCTAAAACTCCAAATTTCAAACCATCAAAGTGACGCTTTTGAAAAAGAGATTCAAAGAATAACAAAAACTAAGAAAATAATTTTATTTGTAATCTAAGTCCCCTAAATTAACTATCATGCTTACGTGCATAATCCCCATTAGTTCATTAAATTGAGACTAGTAGTTAGCATTCCACCAACCAAATTAGTGACACCATCAAACTTAGTAATAACTAATATACATGCTAAAACATTTACCATTTTTTGGGATTTTAGGCACGTACCCATTTAATTAAATACCTTAATCCACCAAATAATCTTACCAAGATCTCAAAACCTTTATCATGTTTTTTATTAACCCACCCTACCAACTAACATGCCATGAAATTTACCAAATGGACTACCAACTCAACTTGTCAATCGATGAATTTATTCAATATGCCTTTGAATAATAATAAGTCATAAATCCTTCATATTACCAAATAAGCTTAAATACATCACACTTTTTAGTCACCAATTTATTCCCTTAAAAATTTTATTCCTCGAGATGTAAACTTAAGTCACCAACCTTTGAAATGAATAAGCCTCAAGTGAACATTAGAACCTTCGAACTAGATTTATATGACATTAGAACTTAGGATATTTAAAATAGGACCTTAGCATAATGAAATGTTAGGTTTTAAAACTTATAATCTCTTAGGATGCTTAATATCCTTAGGAATTAATTTAAGTTTCAAAAAATTAATATCAAATTCCACCTATACCAAACTCATAATGTCATATTCATCATGACACTGCATATACATACTTGTAAATGAATTAGAATTAACAAAAAACCATTATGCAACTAAAAGGGGGTAAAAATTTATTCAGAAACACCCGAAAACGGGGAATTACAACATTCTATCATACTCCAAGAGTTGCGACAGGATGGGAGATAACTCCTCCGAGATCCTGTCGTGATCATAAACAGCCCATTTTGGCCCGTGTTCAGTGGCCCATTTGGCAAGACGGTCTGCCACAACGTTCCATTCACGGGGAATATGCCAGAAGGAAATAACCTCGAAGACCATACTAATCTGTTGAATTTGCTTGATAAGTGCCACGAGCTGCCAGTTCACTCCCTCTAAATTCCCATTCCTCAGCAGATTAACAACGACCTAAGAATCTGACTCACAGATAACGTTGAGCAATCCCTTCTAACAGCAAATTTGCAAGGCGACCAGGATAGCCAACGCCTCCATGTAATTGTTCGTGTATTGACCTTTGAAAATAGAGAAAAGAAAGAGGATCTCTCCAGTATTGTTTCTCCCCATGCCACCAATGCCTGCCTCACTCGGATTTCCTTTAGAAGAGCCGTCAATGTTCACCTTCGTGGTGCCTTCTGCGGGCGGCTTCCATCTACCCGTCCGGTCTATGGGGCGCGGTCTAAGTCTGGCAGAGCAGCTAATATGAGAAAGTTGGCCCGTCTTACCCACAGAACCCAGAATAGGGGAGAGACGTGTGAGGATCTTCACGTCAGACTGGGCCAAATCATCCCCTCTATCCAAATTCACGTGGATGGTCTCTTGGAGTGCGACCAGAATCTTCAACCATAGCTCCCTACTGCTCCGAGCGCTCCCTTGGAAAATTCTTTTATTTCTTTCAATCCACAGGTTCCAAAGGAGAAAAATAGGACCCACATACCAAGCATTTTGTAGAATAGGCGCCTTGCTGGGAGGAGGATCCAATTGATGCCAAAAATCATCCAAGGAAACCACATGCCAACAGGGGTGTTCCCACGCCTCCCACCATTGATGCCACAGACTACGGGCAAACGGACAGGAAAAGAAAATGTGCTCAGCCTTTTCCTCATTTTCACAGCAAAACACACACCTGGATGGGCCTTGAAATCCCCTTCTGCAAAGGTTATCCCAAGTGAGGCAGCGATTGTAAGTAAGCGTCCAGGCAAAGAAGTTACATTTCAGCCAAGAGGCAGAATTCCAAATTCTCTTGCTCCAACGGAATTCCATTTCCCCAAAACTCTGCTTCATCAGCTCCAAGTAACCCGAGGCAACAGAATACAACCCAGTTGCATCTCCTCCCCAAGCCAAATTATCTTTCTCAGTCAAAGTGCTACAACCTCTGCCATCCAGAAGGAGGGCAAGCTCCAGCCTGTTATCCTCCGTGCCGCCACACGGCCAGTCAATGACATTCTTCCACTTACAGGCCACAGCCGGACCCAAAGTAAAAACCTCTTTATATCTGTCAACAGTGTCCCATCCAGCCTCATGGAAGGCATCACAAAGGCTCTGCAGGTGAGGATGGGAGGTGAGAAGGGGCGGGGCTCCGTTCCAAGAATCCTCCCAGAAAAGAGTCTCCGCACCACTATTACATATCCAGAACAGGTTGGCCTTGACCAATGAGGCTCCCACTTTAAGGGTGTGCCACACCATCGAACCCCTCCCTTCCACAGGAAGCCTGGGAACCTCCACCGAAATAGCTCCCAGGAAGTATTTTGCTGTCACAATGCAGGTCCAGAGCTGAGATTGATTAGTGCACAAACGCCAATACAACTTCGCCGCGAGAGCCTGCCTGGCAAGAATAGCAGATCTAAGACTGAGGCCTCCTTCCTTCTTGGGCCTACAAACCGTGTTCCAATTAACCAGGCTCCATTTCGAGTGCCGAAGGTCACCACTCCAAAGGAATTGTCGAGAGAGGGCATCATACTCACGAAGAAAGTAAATCGGGGCCGCCTGAATCATACTACGATAAATGGGTAGAGCTTGAATGACAGCTTGCAGAAGGGTCACACGTCCCGCCGTGGTAAGCCAGCGATGCGTCCAATGATTAACTCTTTGCCTCAAATTATCTAGGATATTCTGCCAAAATAGCCTGGGTTGTCTACCCACAACAATGGGAATCCCCAGATACGTTACTGGAAGAGCCTGAATCTGAAATCTAAGGACCGCAGCAATTCTACGCTGGATAGAAACGGGGGTATTAAAGAAGAAAATGGCCAATTTGTGTTCATTTAGTTTCTGTCCAGTAGCCAAAAGATAGGTGTCCAGAGTGCTTCTAAAACCTTGAGCTTCCCTCAGCCTAGCTGCACCTGTCAAGATAGTGTCATCCACAAATTGGAGATGAGTCAGATTAGTAATCCCATGTCCCCAACTCCAGCCGTGAATCTGGTTCTGAGCTGCCTGAAATTTAAGCAGCCGCCCAAGCCCTTCAGCCAAGATAATGAACAAGTACAGAGAAATCGGATCCCCCTGGCGAAGCCCTCTCACCACCCTGAACAGTCTAAAAGGTGCACCATTAATGAGAGCAGAGTACGAGGGAGTAGTAACACAACTAAGAACCCACTGGATCCATTCCTGACTGAAGCCAAAAGCACTCAGGATCTTTCT
This sequence comes from Torreya grandis, assembly GCA_037957365.1. Classification (NCBI taxonomy): domain Eukaryota; kingdom Viridiplantae; phylum Streptophyta; class Pinopsida; order Cupressales; family Taxaceae; genus Torreya; species Torreya grandis. Next base: position 2,217,767 of record JARHVA010000104.1, read on the forward strand.
TAGGAAACACCACTCAACCCTGTCATAAGCCTTAGACAAATCGAGCTTGATAAACATAGCTCTCTCATGTGATTTGCTCATGGAGTGGATGGCTTTCGAGGCAATCACCACGCCATCCAGAATCTGCTTACCAGCAACAAAGCCTCCCTGTTCCTCCGATATGATCGTAGGAAGCAGAACTTTGAGTCTTTCAGCAATAAGTTTGGTAATGATTTTGTACACCATATTGCATAAAGCGATAGGCCTAAACTGGTCCAAATTGTTCGCCTACTCATGTTTTGGAATTAGCACCAAGAAAGTAGCATTGAGCGCTCTCAGCATCTCTTTATTGTGATAAGATTCTTGAACCACTGCCACCAAATCCATACTGATGATTTCCCAAAAATCTTGGAAGAATTCAGCTGGGAAGCCATCCGGCCCAGGCGCTTTACCTCTACACATGGAAAAAACAATTTTCTCAATTTCTTCCTTATCAATCGGCTTCAAGAGCGCTTCATTCATTTTCGGTGTGATGATAGGAGGAATACAAGCCAAGACAGAGTTCTCCTCCACCTCTGCAAAAGGCGCAGTACTAGCCAAAAGCTCAGAGAAAAAGTGCACCGCCTCCTCCGAAATGGCCTGAGGGGAAGCCACCCGAGTACCATCCGGTAACAAAAGAGAAGTAATATAATTCCTGTTGCGCCTAGCCTGGACAGACTTGTGGAAAAAGGCAGTATTCCTGTCACCTTCCTGGAGCCAGTCAATCTGAGATTTCTGCTTCCAAAAAATTTCTTCCCTTAGCTCCCATTCATCAAGTTCACTTAAAGCTCTAAATTCAGCCTTACGAAGTGCCTCCGTCGAACCAAAATCAAGAATCTGTTTGGTAATACTATCCAGCTTATTTTGAGCTTTTCTCCTCATAGCATTGAGGTTACCAAAATTGTTCCTGTTCCACACCTGCAGTTTTCTCTTGACAAACTGAAGCTTTTTAGCAAAACAGTACATGGCTGTCCCATACGCCGGTCCTCCATGCTTCCACCAATGAGCCATCAGAGCTTGCAAAGATGCATCCCTGAGCCACATAAGCTGGAACTTAAAGGGCAGATTTTTGGGCCCTTCAATCGAACTGGTTATAAGCTTAATGGGCCAATGGTCAGAGCCTCTCCATTCCAAGATTTTTGAGGCAATAGAGAAGGTATTGGATAGCCAAAAATAAGAAACTAAGAATCTATCTAAACGCTCAGATATAGCATCCTTACCGATTCTTCTGTTGCTCCAAGTAAAGAGGCCATTGCAGGGTTGTACATCAGATAGGTGCAGCTGTTCCACATGGTGTCTAAAGAGAACAGAATAGGGATCAACCCTGGTAGATCCTCCCCTTTTTTCCTCCAAGTTGAGAATAGCATTGAAATCACCACCCAAGATCTATGGAAGATAAGGAAAAAAGCTCTGAACAAGCCCCAAATGTTGCCAGAGCCTGTGTTGTCCATGAATATCCCCAGGAGCGTATATATTGGAAACAAGCATCAGTTCTCCAGTCTCAGGGGAGATAGCGGTCATTGAGAGCGTCGAGGTATCAGCAACCTAGTGCAGTGGGGTAATCTTCCTCGGATCCCAGTAAATAGCCAAACCCCCAGCAGAGCCCCTCGCTCCGACACACTGACATTGTCCCACAGCCCATATACTAGGAAGATAGAGATACATAGCATCAACAGATAACTTGGTCTCCTGGATACAAAGAATATCTGGAGAATGCTCAGAGATCAACCGGCGCATAGATTTTTTCTGAGGGGCACTATGCAATCCCCTAACATTCCAGGAGAGAACTATCATTGAGGGGAATGGGTGTAGATTTGATCCAAGGTTTTAACCACCCCAGATTCCACCAGCAGCTCTCTTGTGAGTTTTAATTTCTCCTGATCCTTTCTACGCCCTGGTCTAGATTGGGATGATAAGGCAGCTTTCTTGAGTGGTCTCTGCACCAGACCAAGCACTTCCGAAACTCCCTTGTCCTTCTGAACAGCTTCTGAATCTTTAACAACTGCTGCCCAGTTACCTTCCTTATCCCTCTCCGTTGGGGACAAAATCAGATCTCTCCCCTCAGAGGCAATCATAATCTCCTGGCAAGGTTGGGTTACCATATCTTGGGGTTCACCAAGGCAGGAAATTTTCAACTCTTCCTCCGCAAGTCCATCCATCGCATCAGGCGGTATCCCATCTTCCACAGCCATACTATCCAAAACTTCAAATCGGTTAAAACTTGTTTCACAGGTGCGGTCCTGGTTCCTTTGTTTCTACCCACTCCTCTTCCCCCTGCGACGGACTTGAGCAAAGCCTTCCTTGTCCACACCACTCCCCTCCAAAGAACCCAGATGTGGCATATTTGAACCTGTAGGGGTTTTCATATTCCCTGCATTCCCAGGGTGGGCGGTTGCAGTTTCCAGATGAGTATCTTGCCCTGGGACCTTCCCAGCATTGGGAGTCAGTCCTTTACTTTTGAAACCTTGAGGACATTGTCTATACAGGTGACCATAAGCATGGCAGAGTCTGCACCTAAAGGGAATCGACTCATAATCAATCTATTGGGTCCAGGAAGAATTCCCCAAGCAAATTTCCATTGAGTCTGGAAGAGGATTATTAAGGTTAAGTTCCACACAGATTCGAGCATAGGAGATATATTTCTTGTCTAATGACTGGTGTGCAACCACTACTGGGGTGCCCAATAAAGCTGCTATCTGCCTGAGAATATCCTCCCTCCAGAATTCCAATGGGAGCCTTGGTAGTAGAACCCAGATAGGGACTTGAGCTGGCAGTTCCTCTGCAGAGTTAAATCCTGGGTGCCATGGTTTAATGAACAGGCCTACATGATCATAAAAGTAGGGCCCCCCTTCAAATATTCTATTCCTGTCTGAAACTGAGGAGAAATTAATTAAAAAATAACTGTTGGCAGCCATCATGATATCTAATTCGCCCTCTACCTGCCAAGTGCGCCTCATCTAGGCTTCCAAAGCTACTTGGGAAATTCTGATACCCATGAATTTGTAGATAAGTACATGGACTGACAGGTATTCCACATCCTCTCTGATAACCTCCTGGCAAAGCAACAATACAGGTTTGTCCTGGCTGCGTGGGAAACAGCCATTGACTTTGGTAAACCTGGGACATTCCCCCATGAATGTCTGCTCTTTGTCATTGAGAGTCTTCTCCTCCTGCTGCACGCGTTCCTTGCCCACACCCTCGCCCGAACCCTCGCCTGGTCCATCCGTTTCTCCACACGCCATCGCTCATCTCAACAAAAAACCATTATGACTAGTCAACAATATATTTTAATTTTTATCAAACCATATCACATACTACCATTATAAATTGAAAATATCAAATTAATTATCATAATCTACTCAAACTATCAACTAAAAATTGATCTAAAATTTGTTATGATATATAAAATACTCAGTTGAAGATCAATGTAGTTATCTAAATTTATCATGATAATCATATAATGCTTCTAATTTTGATAAATCATATCAAGTATCATTAATTCAAACTAAAAAAATTGTACCATAATATGATCAAGCATCAACTAAAAAAATAAAAAATATTGATCACACACATTAAATAATGATAAATATATATGCATATTCTATTCATTCATCCATTTATGCTTTTTGAAACCATTTAAAATATAAATATGAATTCATAAACCAATCATCATCAACTTATGTAATTGAAAATATGCATCTAAATATACTACTAATTGACTAAGTCTTTGAAATAGTTTTACACTTTATCACTGCATCATCTCTATGGTAGATAGGAGTATTAGTTTCAATAATTGAGGGGGGTGTGAAAAATAGGAATAACAAACCCACTATTCATTCTCTAAGAAAATCATGATATGTTTGATAATCCCCTTGAGGACATGCAGATCTAGGTTTAAACCTTAGAAGCCTAAGTGAAGATCACTTTTCCCATCGAGCTAATTGGGCAAGTTAAGGATGCCCTCTTACTACTCTTTTTAGTCATAATAAAAGTAGTGGAGACTCTAGCTGAGACCAATGTAATTATCTAGTGATCTTAGGCCTACATGGAGAGTATTGTAGATATTTTAAAAAAGTACAAAAATATGCTAGTGGTAATCAACAAAGGGATGTTTTTGAAGCTGAAATAAATGTCAACCTTTGACTTGGGGTTGTATCAAATGTATGACAAGAACATATGGTAATCAATAGATGAATGGTTATTTGTGGCTCACACTATAATGGGACCCTTGGAAGAGGGAAAGAATAATATATTCACCTAATTTGAGGAGGTTAATATAATTGTGTTATTTTATCTGAATGGAAACCTACTAGATCAAGGTGAATTTAGAGTCCACCTATGTTAATTCAACTAGGTCATGAGGGATGAGGTCACGAGAGAAAACCAAGAAAGGGATCGGGTGGTTCTAGATTTATCAATATAGTCTATAGTGATCATTAACCAGGTATTCAAGGTCTAAGCATCAATGTAATCACCCTTTCAAGTCTACCAGAGACTAGTGACTTAAGTCAAGGTAATCATCAAGGAGCCCCCAATGAACCTTGGCAAGCTAGATAAGAATTTTGACCTCATGGTGGTAGTGTTGGAAGATAAGGATGGTAATTCAAGGTAATTAGGATCCAAACCTTCTTAGTCACTTCCTCATATCAATTAAGTCATCCCTCATAGATATTTTATGGATTTAAAGGGATTTTCTTGTTTTAAATTTTGAATTATAATTGTAATTATAGTGAATGGCCATCATGGCCCAAGATGGATCCTCATGATATTTGGAGGTCATCCCCATCCTTATCTATATAAATAATAATCATATTATAATATAGGGTCGATAAAACATTATTCAAAAGTGTTATTGGAATATAGCCATGATCTCACTTACTTTTTCCTTTATCTCTATAATATAAGATCTTAGTACTCATTTTTAGTGAGATATCATATTGAAGGTATACTCCTAGTTCCCTCAGACTCTTCCAACCATATAATTGTAGAGGTAAAAATTTAGTGAAACTCAGTCTACAATGGTATAACTATGGCAAAGTCACTTGGTTCAACGATCAATACATTGAGCTCATTCTAGATTAAGAGGTTCACTTTTATGCCTTATCCTTCCCTCTCTTTTGTGTTTTTTCCTTAAAATTAAACTAATATTTCCCCTTGTATTTAGAAATAAAAAGCATGATATTCAAACTATTATAACAATCTTTAACCAGTATGTATGAACTTATAATTGCAATTTTGATGGCGATAGTGCATCTCTTAAAGACTATTCACACATAATCAATTTGTGAATTCAAATACCTATAGTCATACCCTATGATGATCCTAAATCAATCCTAAAACATAGGATTTAATTTTTTAGTTGTCCTCACATTCCCTTTTTTAGGGGATTTTTAATATCATGGGCATTTAATGAACATAGAAGTTTGGAGCAAACAATAGTTGGCACTAGAAATAGGGATTATCATAGGAATAATTCATGCTTATCATTGATTTTGTTTTATTAGTATCTTGAAATTGGCTTATTGGTCATAAGATGATAACTATTATTTGATTATGAATCATCCTAAAGACTAGTTCACCTGTTACTAGGGCTAGGTCCTACTGAGGTTGATTGGTAATTACCCACTACTTTTTCATAGAAAACCTAGACATTACTAACCTAGACCTACCATGATTCCCATCAGTTCATACCCACAACCTACCCCAAATATTCAACCCAAGATGATCTGGTTAGCTAGCTCTACCATTAACATCTTATGAGTCATACATGATTCTTTAACCTTGAGATATATTTTCCTCATTTTCACCCCTAGTGTGGGATGAATCATGGAGGAACAAAACATCCTAAAAAATTACCCTGAGGCTCTTAAATGTAGAGTATGAATATGTGGAATGCAAAATTTTCCCCTTTACACTAATGGACTCAATATATTATTAGTTCATTATCCTTTCGAAAGACTTTGTCCTAAGTTAGGACCATTTTATCACTACTTTCCTCACCCAATTTAGGTAGGTAATAGAACCTAGTGTCTTATACTATAATTTTTATTGTATTAAGAGGGAACCCAATGATCCTATTATGAAATTCATTTCTAGGTTACATAATATGTATAGTTGGGTCATTGTGATATATCAACATAACCGTCAACTAGCACTTGAAATGTATAAGAATACACTAAACCCTTGGACAACCATGTTCTTAAGGAGTGATGTAGTCATAGCAGACCCATCGCTAACTTATGTAGGGGATATAAAAATAGATAGGAAACTAAACCCATAAGGTCACATAATGACCCCCACTCTTAGTGTTCTACTAATGATGCTTGCATTAAACTTCTTGCCCAATGTTAATCAGAATGCCCCAACTCTTTAGCCACTCCATGTGACACATCAACTCTCATTGGGTCATCCCACTTCAAACCAATAATTGGGTTTACTAAACCCAGGGATCAAAGAACTGATTCCCTAGAATCAACACTAGGTAACATTGGCCATAGATAAAAACACCCAAACCACACCTTAAGAGTCTAATAAGATTGAGTTAAATGTTATTCAATGGATGGTAAAAAAAGTTAACAATGACTTCCTTGATCAGTTGAGTAATTATAATATATAAAGTTCCAACAAATACTTCACATATAAAAGACAAAATAGGAACTATAACCATCCTCTCAACCCCCTAGAATGTTCACCCAATAGGTTGTTTGGGATCAATATCTTTGAGATAGCCTTACCTAACTAGTGTCAAGTAAATAACATGAAATCACATGGGGAACTAGACTACATAAAGTTTGGTTCTACTTTCGATATGTTATAGAAGGATATGGAAGATTATGAAGTGGTCCCCAATCATCCTAAATCCTATAACTTAGGTAAAGCTCCTAGTACTGTTATGGTGATAGAAACCCTAAATTTCCTTATCTAGGAAGAAAATGAGCCATAAGAGGGAATTAGTGAGGTGAAAGTTTCAACAGTTCTAAAGCAGTAACTATACCCTCAATAATAGTAAATAATAACATCCCCTTACTACCTCAACACCCCCTAATAATGGTGCAACCCTACCAGACCAAAATGCTAGGAATGATCCCCCACCTCCAAGACCTTAATAACCTAGAGCACCTACAAAAAACCCACTAATACAAATTGAATTAGGTTACAACATATTCAATGATATGAAAAGGATCAAGGTTAGCATTACCTTTCATGATATTTCTCAAATCACAGAGAAATAGGATCTATTTTTGAAGTCCTTGACTCAAAATCCAACCCCACATGCCCAAACAAAACTAAGAGTAGCACACACCAATGTGAAAATTCAAAAAATAAAATGGATGTTCCCCCTTTCCTTTTAACCATATTTTTGTTTGGAAATAATTTTCATAACTACTTAGTATATTCAAGAGCCTCGGCCAATGTAATGCCAGCAAGCATATGTGAGAAACTTGGTTTGGCCCCCATAAAGTTAGATAAGGTGGTGGTCCCACTAGACAAGTAAAAAGTGAAAGTGATAGGTGAAATACTAAACATTCACATCCAATTAGATTTTGAGCCTTGGATTCAACACTTAATAAACATTCAAGTGGTGGATATATTTAAATCCTATGACATGCTCTTTAATAAAGAAATGGATACATGGCCATAGATTTATCCCATATATGGTTTCCATGGTGAGGATTATCCAAAAAAATAAGGTTAAATAGATAACCTTGCATGAAGTATATGATAACTCAATATAATTCTATTAATGAGAAGGTAAAACTAGTTTCCTTAGACATAAGCATCTACATACTGAGCAAAATGCCTCCCAAAGACCAAACTAGTCACAACCCAAGTATATTTGGGTTGTGTTCTTATTGTATCATTAATTTTCAAACTTGGAGAGTTATTCAGGCTCTCTCTAACTAAGATAAAAAATGGGGACAACCCCAGCCTATGGGTGTCTTATTGTGGGGTTGAACCTCTAGGTTATGAGCCAGCTCCCTAGGTGTACTAGTTAAGCTTTTAATAATTTGATTCTATGATTTGGGAAATGTTTTATAATGGGGAAAGGAATAAATAAAAACATAAATAAAGGTGATACACCATAAAATGATACTCCAACTACATTAAAACACACACAACTAAAGTCAAAAGACCTACCACTCACACAACCCTAACACTAGCTAATTTTTTATAAGCAATTCTTCAGAAAGCTTATAGAAATGGGATATAATATCATGGAATTAACTAATTCACATAATAAATCAGACCTATGACTGATAAACATGACATAATACCTATAAAATCCAAGCTATCGTACATAAAGGTGAAGGGAGAGGACAAAAAGTGAGGGGATAACTCCCACCGCATGATCCTTATCAAACAAACCATACTACACACAAATATGGAAGAATATTATAAGTCAATCAATATTATTCACTTAAATATGATATATCATTACAAAATTTGGTAGAGTTTCCCCTTGCCAAACCATGAAGCATATCTTACAAATGGGGGGGGGATGGAGATATATGGAAGAAGAGGCAGATATGAGAAGAAAGATTTTTGAAAGATGACATCATGTCTCAAAATATTTGAGAAACATCTCCAAATATCTAAAATATTTATTAAATATTCCAACTTGATTTTCCAACTCCAAACTCTCCCACGTACACTTGTAGAAGTTACATGACCACATGGTTAGTGATCTTCAAACTTTATGATTAACTAACATTGAGGGTTGGTTCAAATTATTAGAAGATAATAAAGTAACTTGAGTGTATTTTCATTTTTTTAAAACCTTTTTGTTCCTACACTTTTAATACCATTACACCTGCAAACATCTCCTTTATCTTGCACTCCACCATTAGAGACCCCTTGAGAGCCTAGGCCACCATGAGAGTCTTCACCCTTAAGCTTTCAAATACCACTAAAATATTTTTTATGACCTTAAAAGGTATTTTACATTCCATATTATCCTTTATTTACCATTTATTGTCTTTAAATGGACTTGGTTTTCATGACTCAATTAATGGAGGTTAACTATGTTAAAAACCTTCAAAATTTGTAATTTTAGCCATTTTGGGCCTCAAACCTAGGTCCAAAAGGTGATGAGGGGATTTTTTTTAATGTTTTAATATGTTTATATGACTATTGGAGTAAATTTAGGAGGTTTCAAGATGTTTTGGGCAAAATTGGTCTTTTGTGAGGGTTAGGCAAGTTAAAATCTGCAATTAGCTTTGATGATGGTTCTTGGATTTTGAGCGTTAACTAGGGAAAATGAGATATTTTTATGTATTAAACACAGGCCCAAAATTAAACTCCAAATTTCAGGTCTTAAATCTTTCCCATGTGTGATAAACGTTCAAAACAATTTGGCTTTTCGGGTGGCGAAAAGGCAATTTCAAGGTTTGAGAGTGGGCAAGCTTCTTAATGATTATTCATAAATCTAGGGGTATTAATAGATTTATAAGTTAATTTAACTATAATATAAAAACCTCCATAAACTTTCCTTAAATACTTATCCCCCCTTAATAACTCTATGACACATGTCAAGCAAGTGAAACTTGACCTTAAAGCTCCAAAACTCACTTGGCCGAGAGAGTAAAGAGAGGCCAAAACCAAAATTTGACATAAAATGGATTTTAAGATATATTTGGATTATTATTAAATTTCATTAATGTTATAAATTGATGAAAAATCATTTTGATCACTTGAAAAATATCAAGACTTGATTAGTCACTTGTTAATCCATCACTAGCCTTCTCAAGGCATGCATTTGCTTTGGGGTCTCTCTACATGTTTTAGGTATTCCATGGCCTCATTTACTACTCATAAATATTTGGGTGATTTATACCATTACATCAATACTAATCTCAGCCTCTTAGGCCCTTAGGATCACCCTAAAATAACTTGAGAAGGTTTGCCACCTTCTAGGCCTAGTAGGTCTAGGTGTGTCTTTATGCTAAATTGGGATAAACTAAGACTCTATTGGCCTCATAAATGTGATGAAATCATTATAATTTATATTATTTATACTCATTATCACATTTAATCCCATAAATTTCCCATTTGACCCCTAAAACCTTCACTTCTAGACCTGGTTTTGAGCACAGTCCCCATTAACGAAGATATGAAAACTCAATTTTCTTCTCTCTTGATCTATCTCTATCAACCTTGGACCATCCCATAAAAAAATTTATATATTTTTACTATTTTAAGGAATTAAAACATGTTTCCAACTACATCATGTACTCAAAACATCCATTTTCTTCTTGAAGCTCCATACTAGCTCTCTCATGCTTGCGAGAAATAAGAAAACTAGGAAGCAAGAAAAGGCCATATGTTGAGATATATGGGGTTTAAAGACATAATTAATTTTTCATTGGGACATGTAGTAACTCATACAATTTTTACAATATTTTTTTGATCATTAAATGAAATAAAACCTCTGAAAACACCAATTTAGGCTTGATGCACACCCTAACTCCATGTTCTCCTCAACGGACATGTAAAAAAACTCTTGGGACATGTTTTATTAACCTTGGGAAGATAAAATTATGTCCCATGAAAATTTTTATACCTTCAAACCTTGTTCTCATATGTGGGCCTTGAAGTAGCTATGGTGATACTATTGAGAAAATGCATGGTTTAGGGGGTCAAAACAAAAAAATTCTTCCTTAAGGGCTCAATGGAGTATATAATGTCATTATCTCATGACATTAATAATTATTCACCATAAAAATAACCATTTATCTACCCATTGGTTTCCATTTGACCCAATATAGATGTTTTTTTTCCTACGCCTTAGTCTTTTTGGCTTCTAGGCTTGCCAATGAGTGTTCTTGCATCCTAACTTCAACTTGATGATATAATTCTAATGGTTTAGGAGGGTAGATGCCTTAAGATTCAAATTTTTAAGTTAGTGGTGTTGACCTTTGGTCTGAGGAGTCCAAAAATGGTCAACAATCTTGGTGACTCTATGGGGTTGGCTAGCTTGCTAGCCAAAAGACTTATGCCTCATCTATAGATTACATAAGGGAGGCTCTCAATCTATCCAAACAACTAATTTGACTCTAATTTTCAATAATTACATCCTATAAAACATCTATAAAAATTGATAACAACTTTCTACCTATAAATCACATAATAAAGGAAACTAATTGTACAAACAAACTATGCTAAAGGAACTTAGAAAAAGCAAACACACCAGCTACTATATAGAACTAACCTAAAGATTTATCCACCTCATAGATAAAAAGGAAAGGTTCTTGGATCATTACATTCATGAAGATTAATATGATTAAATACACTTTGATTATGAAAAAATATGTTTGTTGAATCATGCCTCTTATGAGGGTCAACTGGAACAAACATGTCTCTAATGTAGAAGTACTCTTGAGATGACCCAAAATTGATCCCAGGATGAATTTAAATGTGAATGATTTCTTGGGATAATGTCTTAATCTAATTTGGGAGAGTTATTACTATCTCTCCATTGGTTTCTTCAAAATACCATATTCTTCCACCTTATTTTTATGCAAATTAGGATTGATCATGCTTAGAGAAGAATGCTCATAGTTTTTTGGAAGAAGGACATCTCTTAGCATTCTCAAACTCTTTGGTTATGGAATTGAACCACTGCCACAACTCCTCATTATTTTCACTATTATGTTTCTCCAATTATATTGCTTGATCACTTGAGATGTCTCCTTCATAAACCTCACTCAAGATTTCATCTTATTTTTCAACTACAAATGAGGGTTTATTTGACCTACCAAGGTCCAAAACATCACACATGTCTTTCTCAAAGTATGATTTGCCTTTCTCTAGCTCCAGTATATCAAGGCTATTCAGTAGAGTAGATATTCATCTATGTAGAGTAGATATTCAGTAGAGTAGATATTCATCTATGCCTTTTTCATCTATGTAGAGTAGATATTCAATAGTCCATTCAAGATCTACCTCATATTTAGCCTAAAAATTGTCCTTTACAGGATCTAATTCATTAGTGTTAAATTCATGATAAGAAGGTTGGTCTACACCTAATTTTTCATCTTATAAATTAATAAGGATTCCTATCATGATATCTTTATCATAGACACTTGTATTATCTTCTTGTGGCTCACCTATGACTAAAATATCCTCTTATATCTCTATGCCTTCCTTGATTGATTTCCATAAGGGAAATGTATAGGGTACAACCACCTTGTTGTCTTCTTATTATTGTATATGCCTAGGAGAGAGTAGTTTTACTATTGAGGCCATGGTATAACCAATATCATTAGAATAAGGAGAGATCCATGGTGGGATGGATTCATGCTCTTTATTTGAATAATCTTCATTTGCTCTCAATTTAACAAGTCCTCCTTTGCAAAGAGAGATGGTGGGAGGGCAAGAAGGTCCACTTGGTGGAGTAGGAACATAAGGATTTATGGAATGATTTTGGGCAAGAGTGGGATGAATATGCTCATGAAGGAGAGTGTGTAAGGGTAGGAGAGAGTGGTATAATTTGATTTGGTTTGACATGTTCTCCCTCCCAATGTTATAACACCTCTTTAATGGTTAGTACCCATTCTTTCATCTCTATCTTCTCAACATGTGGACAATCATCTTCTTCAATGGATTCCCATACATTACAAAAATTATGCTATAATATCCTTATCCCCTCCATGGAATAAATGGGTTTTGTCCAAGTCCAACCTCCTTATTTGTTTTCATGATTGTTCTCCCTTGCTCTAGTATTTCTTCTTTGATTCTTGATAAGGATGACTAGGGGGCTGATATGAAACTCATGGAGGATAAGTTTGAGGCTCTTGGATTGGAGAGGGAACATAAGATCTATTTCACTAAACCTACTAATCCTCATAATATATCAACACATTCTCTAATCTTTGGACCATGCTTCCCAAACACACTTTATTCTCCCTCTCACAAACTACCCATTATTCATCCTCATAAATTGACCACCTATTCTTGACCAACTGAAGATAAATTCCTACCTATTGTATAATATGGATAAGAATGAGTAAATAATAATATAAACCCTTACCAATATCACTTGTCAACTCAATATAATCTAATAATGCTTCCTTGAATCTTGATAAGGATGTAATAGGATAAACATATTCTTGACATGGGAAATTAGAGGACTGATTTGAATGCAAAGGAGGCTAATCTTTTTCATACATAGGGATGGGAGGGAGGTAAAGGACATGATAGGGATGATAGTTTGATTTAGGTCCACTTTAGGACAACACATAAACATTATTATCTTGATAAGTGTGATGTTGAGGTAGAGAATGAATATACTGATCAAAATATGTTTGCTTATACATACCAAATTCTGAAATCAAGCACTTAAGATGCTTGAATATTTGATGTTTGTGGTGGAATTACCATTGTTTTTTAAAAACATGGCTTCAAAGGCTGATTTCACTAGAATGCAACACCAAGAACCTTTAAGTGAGATGCATAGTGTAGTATTAATCACACCAAGGATGCCAAAAACTATTGTAGCATTAATTTTCACCCTTGGAGAGGGTTCTTCAAGATCTATCCAATTAATCTACAAAACAAGAACAACCCTAGGTTGTGGGTGTCCTATTATGGGATTGATCCTTTGGTTTATGGGCCAACTCCCTAGGTGTACCAGTTAAGCTCTTAGCAATCCAATTCTATGACTTAAGAAAGGGTTTATAAGGGGGAAAGGAAGAACTAAAAACATAAATAAATGTAATAAACCATAGAATGATACTCCAACTACAATAAAACACACATAACTAAATCCAAAAGACCTACCACTCACATAAACCTAAAACTAACTAAGTTTGTGTAAGTAATTATTCAAAAAGCTCGTATAAATGGGCTAGAATATGAAAGAAAGGACTCATTCACATTATACATTAGACCTATGACTGATAAACATGAATCAAGAAATATAAAATCAAAGATATCATACACAAAGGTGAAGGGTGAGGATAAAAATCAAGGGGATAAATCCCACCACATGATCCTCATCAAACAAACCATAATACACACAAACATGTAAGCATATTATAAGGTAATCAACCTTATTCAATTCATTAAGATATCTCACTATAAAAAAATTTAGACTTTCCCCTTACCAAAGCATGAAGCATATATTACAAATGGGGGAGAAAAAGGAGATATATGGAAGAAAAGGAAGAGATGTGAAGAGGTATTTTTGCTTTTCTAACTCCAAACTCTCCCACTTGCACTTCAAGAAGTCAGTTGACCACATGGTTAGTGATCCTAGCACTTTATGCTTAACTAACCTTGAGGGTTAATTAAAATGATTAGAAGATAATAAATTAACTTGAGTGTATTTTAATTTTTTTTTTTAAATTTCTCCTACACCTACAAATGAAATACCACTAGACCTACACACATTTCCTTTATCTTGCATTCCACCATTAGAAACCTCTTGAGAGCCTAGGCCACCATTAGAGTCTTCACACTTAAGATTGCCAATAATATTATAATGTTGATTATGAAATTAAAATTTATTTTTCATGCCATATTATTATTTATTTACCATTTATGTTCTTTAAATATATATGGTTCTTCATGACTCCATTAATGGAGGTCAACTATGTTGAAAACCTTCAAAACTTGTAATTTTAGCCATTTTGGGCCTCAAGATAGCCCACACATGCCAAATTTATTTTAAAAATGGGTCAAAAAGGTGATTAATGTATTTTTTTAATATTTTTATAGGATAATTTAAGGGAAATTTAGGAGGTTTCAAGAGGTTTTGGGCAAAACTAGGTTTTTGAGAGGGCTAGGCAAGCTAAAACCTACGATTAGCTTTGATGATGGTTATCAAATTTTGATGGTGAAATATTGAAACTAAGAGAGTTTTATGGATTAAACCAAGGACCCAAAATAACATCCAAATTTCAGGTCCTAAATATTTCCCATGTGTGATAAACATTCAAAAAATGGCTTCTTAGGTGGTAAAAAGTCATTTTGAAAGTTTGAGAGTGGGAAAGCTTCTTAATGATTATTCATAAAGCTAGGGGTATTTATGGATGGATAAATGAATGGAATAGTAATATTTAAACCTCCATATACCTTACATAACTTCTTATCCCACCATAAAATCTATATAACATGTGTTAAGTAATTGAAAATTGACCTTCGAGCTCCAAGACTACACTTGGCCGAGAGAGTGAAAAAGAGGCCAAAAACAAAATTTGACCTAAAATGGATTTTAAGAGTTCATTGGATGATTTTTAAATTAAATAATTTTATAATGGATTAAAATTTCCTTATAACACCTCAAAAATATCAAAACTTTATTAGTCACTTGTTAATCCATCACTAGCCTTCTCAAGGCATGCATTGGATTTGGGGTCTCTCTACATGTTTGAGGTCTTACATGGATATTTTACTGATAAATAATATTTGTGTGAGGTAAAAAATTCTTTAAATACTAATATATTCCTAATATACCCTTATGATCTCCCTCAAATAGCTTGAGAAAGTCTACCAACTTCTAGGCCTAGTATGTCTAGGTGTGTCTTTATGTTAAATAGGGATAAACTGAGCCTCTCTTAGCCTAATAAACATGATCAAATAATTATAATTGATATTAAGGATAATTATTATCACATTTAATCCCATAAAAGTACCATTTTAACCCTATAACCTTCACTTTTAGACCTGGTTTTGAGAATGGACTCCATTAATGGAGATATGAGAACTCGATTTTCTTCTCTCTCGATCTCTCTCTATCAATATTGGAAAAATACATGGAGATTTTGAGGAATATTAACTATTTTAATTAATAAAAACTTTTTTTAAATTTAATAATTCACTCAAAACATCCATTTTCTTCTTGAAGCTCCATATTAGCTCTCTCATACTTACGAGAAACAAGAAAACTAGGAAGCGAGAAAAGGCCATATCTTAGAATATATGGGGGTTTAAATACATAATTTATTTTTAATTTTGACATGTAAGAACCAATAAAACTTTAAAAATCATTTTTTCATCATTAAATAAAATAAAACCTTTGAATACACCAATTTAAGTTTGATATACACCCTATCTCCATGTTCTCCTCAACGGATAAGCATAGTACTGTGTAAAAATAGTGGATAATTAAACTCATTATTTGATAAAAAAAAATTATATATAGGTATAAAAATAATAATTAACATATTTTTTTAAATAAATAACTTTATTGTACATATAGATGCCCCAAAACTCTTTTTCTGCTCTCGAACACACTCAAAAATTATGAACTGTGAGACATAGGGAGAAATAAAAAGGTGTATTTTGAGGTTTATGAGGTATAAAAACCTAATTAAATTTTTTTTAACATATAAATACCCATATAACTTATCAAATTATTATATTTCACCATTAAACCTTTTAAGTTACTCAAAAATTCCTTTTTCGACTATCTACATTTGCATGCCAAAATCCTGAATTCGGCCAACTTGCACTTTTCCACTTTATGATTCTAAAATTTGATTAAATAATGTGTCAAAAGGTAAAATATACACAATAATATCTCAAAAAACCTTTTTTTGTATCATAAATCTCAAAAAAATTAAAAGTTCTCTCAAAACTAAGCTTTGAGGGTTTAAGAAGGGTTTAAAACTAATTTTAGATTTGATGACAGTGCTTGAGTTATAGAGGTGAAATAAGGAAAATTAGAGAGGTTTATGGATATAAAAAATGTACCAAAATATCCTAAAAATTTATGTTCCTTACTCTCAATTAAATTATTATTGTCACCCTTTCTCTTTTGGTACTCTAGGCCCGTCTTAGCTCTCTAGACCTAGGAAACTAAACAATGGATTTTTTGTCCTTTAAATGTATGAAAACTCTTTGAAAATGTTTCATTAACCTTGGGTAATATACCATTATTTCCTATTCCATATTTTAGGCTTTTAAACCTTGTTCTCATATGCAAACCTTAAAGTAGTTATGGCGTTAAGCTTGAGAAAATGCATGGTTTAGGGGGTTAAAACACAAAATTTCTTCCTTGAGAGATAAATAGAGTATATAATGTCATTATATCATTATATTAATAATTATTAACCATAAAAATAACCATTTATCTATCCATTTTTTGTCATTTCACCCAACACAGATGTTTTACCCTACACCTTAGTCTTATTGGCCTCTAGGCTTGGCAATGAGTGTTCTTGCATCATAGCTCCAAATTGATAATCTAATTATGATGGTTTAGGAGGGTATATTCCTTAAGATTCAAATTTTTAAGTTATGGGCTTTTACCTTTGGTCTAAGGAGGCCAAAAATGGTCAACAAATCTCTTTATATAGATGAAGTTTAATCCAAACAAGGTAGTGGGGACTAGTGTTCTACTTATGGACCCCCTAGGGAGAAAACATATAGAAACATATACGTTGTGGTTTTCTTTCACAAATAACCTGGTAGAGTATGAATCTCTAATCATGGGATTTCAATTTTCATTAAAACATAAGGCAAATAAACTAAGAGTATTCAATGATTCTAAATTAGTGGTCAACCAAATTAAGAATAAGTTTCAATGTAAGTTATCATACCTCAAAAGGTATATGAATAGGTATTGGGACCTGATCAATATTTTTAACACATTTAATATCATCCCTATTCTCTAGGAGGAAAACCAAATTGTAGACACACCAACATTTTTAGTAGTAAACTTAACCCCCTTGGATGATACTAAGTTGTTAGATTTTTATATGGAACTCATCCCATATCCCTATATATTGGATAACATGAAAAAAATTTAGGTCTTTGAGAATGACCAATAGATCATCCAATTCCATAGAAATTATGGAATATTCAAGGCCCAAATTATATATGAGAAAGATAGATATAACCCCAAGAATGAGTTGGATAAGGATAGGATCCTAAACATTCATGGGAACTAGATATTGAAGGGGATGATCTCATTGTAAAGAACATTTGGTTTGTTAGACCTAAACTTCCAATCCTAAAGACCTAATTTAAAGGACTAAAAGTGTTGACTCATCAACCTTAGTCCTACACAAAATCCCCATATACTTAATGTGGGTCCTAATTGGATGGACCACAAATTAGATAAGCTACAAAGGTTGCTTCTAAGGTATGAATATGTGATTTCCTTAGGTTATAGAGACCTTAAGTTCTTGAACCTGAGTGTAATCACTCATACTATCCCCATGAAACCCAAACAAAATACCTTTAGGCAAAGATAGAGGTCCATAAACCCAATTATAGATCCTTTGATACACAAAGAAGTTTACAAGTTATTATATGTAGGGATAATTTTTTTGGTTTGACACTCTACCTAGGTGGCCAAATTGATCCCAATGTGAAAGAATAATAGATAAATCCACCTATGCATAGACTTATATAACTTGAACTAAGCCTTAGATAAATATAATTACCCATTTCCATCCCTAAATGAGGTGATCCAAATGGTGAGTGAATCTCAAATGATGTCCTTTTTGGATACATTCTCTAGATAAAACTAGGTTTTGGTCAATCCTAAAGATAGAACTAAGAATGTGTTCACCACCATGTGGGGCAAATTTTCTTAGAAATGAATTCCTTTTGGGTTAATCAATGTTGGTTCCACTTTCCAAATGGAAATGGACTTTGATTTTGAATAACTAATAGGTAAATGTATAATAATCTATATGGATGATCTAATTATGTTTTCAAAATATAGGTTGGATTATGTGCACCACTTGGAAAGGGTATTTGAGAGATTTATAAGGTATCAAATTTACTTAAACCCAAATAAGAGTGTTTGGTGTCACTAAAGGTAACCTTATTGATCACATTGTCACAAAAAAATGTATTACCATCGACCTTGAAAGGACAAATGTAATCTCTAAGCTTCCTTTACCTGATAAAAAGAAAGAAATAAAATATTCTTCTGGAGAAAACAAAATTGTACATAAAATTATTTATAGATTTGTTGAAATAGTGAATCCATTGAATACAATGTTAAAATAAGATTCAAAAGAGGAATGGCATGCAAAATTGAAAAAAAGCTTTTTAGGATATCAATAATGTTAATATACAAGTCTTGATCCTCATCATCTCAAACTATATGCAAGATTTATATATCTATCCCTTTGCTTCAGACCACACCATTACCACTTACCTCACCCAAATGTTGGAAGGAGAAGAACATCCCATGTACTTAATGATAACTAATCTTAAGGATGTCAAGCTTAGATATTCTACCTTCAAAAAGCATGCCTACATCATGGTCAAGGTGGTGAAGAAGTTCAAACAATACATCCTCTAGAAAAAAATACACACCATTATCTCAAACCTAGATATAAAATAGATACTATGATAGAATGAGTTGGGTGAAATAAGAGGATAGTGGATGATGAAACTACAAGAGTGCAAATTAAAAGTCAAGCTAACCAAACCAGTTAGAGGATAAGGTTATACTAAACTAATAACAAAGATAGACCTGAGGATTATATTACACAAAGTGGGCCAATAGAGGGTACTATAATTAGATTGGTGCACCCTAGTCATGCACTTTATACTCTATGAAAGTGCACTTCCAATACTCAACTACACATAGAGGAGGGCCCTCCAGTTGAATGTTACACAATATATACTAAAGAAGGGAGTTCTATTTATAATAAACCATGAAGGAATATATCTCTAGTGTGTATCACAAGAAGAGGCCAAAGAGATAATGGAAAGTTTACATTAAATATTAGGATCTAGCCACTCTACATTGAGTGTCATGGCCCATAAGGTTCTTCACTAGTCTACTAATAGCCCACACTATTCAAATATGTTCATGCCCATGTCTACTTCTGCCATTAGTGCCAAACTTTTGTTAAGAGAAAAACACATGCATTAATACCACTATAACCCATTGTGTAGTCTATACCATTTTCATCATGGGGACTAGATTTCATGGGTGTCATCAACCCTAACTCATTAGTTAGCCATAAGTTTGTTATCATGGTAACGTACCATTTCACTAGGTGGTTTAAGGTAGTTGTAACCAAAATAATCGTTGTTATTGAGGTCTTCAAGTTCCTTTAGAATACCACAACTAAATGTTTTGGGGTCCCCATTTATTTAGTATGTGATAATGGTCTTGCCTTTCAATCCATAAAATTTACAAATTGGTCATATGGTTATCTGGTCATGATAAAGTTCTCATCCAATCACTACACATAAGGGAATGGATTGGTGGAGTCCACTAACAATAATTTGATTGACTCTATCAAGAAATCAGTTGGAGAAAAACCCTTGGAATGATATTATTTCTAAATTTCACCCTATGGGCAGAATACACTAGGTATACATAAGCCTTCAAAATCTCTCCTTTCATTCTATTTTATGGACTAGATCTAATCATGTCAATCATGCTTAGGCTACTGACTTATAACTTCATGCAATAATTCATGGAACTAGATGACAAGGTAAATTGTAGACTCCTTGACCTAATTTAATTAAAGGAATCACATGATGAAAATCCATTGAGCTTTAGAAAACACCATGATATATTCAAAAGGTGGTTTGATAAGAGTGTAAAGATCAAAACCTTTAGAATCTTTGACCTAGTCTTAATGTGGGATAAAACTCATGAAAAGAAAGGCTAGCATTTGAAATTCATTCCCCTAAGGATTGGCCCATACCAAATAGTCAAAATCTTAGTCCAAAATACCTTTTATATAAAATATCTTGAGGACAAAGAGATAACACTTCTAGTAAATGGGTAGTTCTTAAATCACTATTTATTAGTTATACCTTCTAGTATAGTTTTTGAGTAGTCTAAACAGAGTTGGTGATGTATATATTAGATAGGTTTAATTGCATTGTGTGTTTACATTATTTGTGTGTTCATTTTCACGATGTGATTTTCTTTTTTTGTGTTTTTCCCTTGATGGTCCCTCCTTATTTTGTGATGTTCCTCTAATGCCTAAACCTATTAGTAAATTCTTCGATTGAAGGCTAAAATCCATAAGGATTGCTGAGAAGTAAGAAGAAACAATTTTAAACCTTCAATCTAAGAAATTTTGAGATGGAAACTAAAACTTTTAACATTATAGATAGAATAGTCCAATGATTCTAAGAGAAATATGTGGATTTTATAACAACCCACACCCTAATAGAGCCACCAAGATGTACTTGAAATAAATGTCCCAATAAAATACTAGACTATTCAAGTTAATCAAAGACTACCTAGGTATTCAAAAGTTTTTAATCATCCATTTACCCTTGGATTGGTCCCAAACCATCAATTGATAGGAATAATAAATGATAATATTTGCACAGGGAAGATTGGAAAGGGATTAAAAAACATGTAAAATTTTAATTTTGAGTCTACCTCGAAAGAGTTATACAAGTAATCTCTGACGTAAGCTTTATAGCCTCACTAGTAGTGGAACAAGGCCATGAATGGGACTAGAGGCATCTTTGTCATGGCTATGGATGTTCATCTATCAGTAGAGAAATAACCTAGCCATTTCCCATCTAATCCATCAAGCCATAAATGCCTTAGATAAAGACTGATAACCAATCCAACCCTGATTACTTGAATAAAATTTGGGAGTGAATGGAAAATGAAAATCAATTATACACAATGGTGGCCATCTATAAGGTGGAGGCTCAGTATGCCACTTACTATTGTGAGACTTTAGTTCCTCATGTTTTTTATGGTGAATAAAGATCCCTATTATAATATCTATGTTGAGTAAGAAAAGGAGAATAAAACCATCAGGTTATAAGTTCTTGTCATCACTTTCCCCACATATTTCACCATTTGGTGTGACCAACATGCCCCCCTTTTATTCAAAATGGAAGACCCCTCTAAAAATCTCATGAATGAGAGATTTAGGATCCATTCTTATGTTCTTTTTTATAATTCCTACTTAAATCTTTTTTATAATTCCTTCACATTTGGTTGGGATCTCCCAAGCTCTGACATTTCTCAATAAGGTGGATGAACTAGTATCCACCTAAGGCCTAAAAAATTTTAGAATAAGGTATGGATGAGGCTAAAAAACCAATCAAGATGTGACATGTGTCCCTAAGAGACAATCACCCTTCCTAAGGGAATGACATGGAGTACTAAGTTGTGCCTAGGTGATGAATGTTAGTAGGAGGACCAATGATCAAATGACATGTGCCAAAAAGTGAGATTTAACTGATAAGCCTTTAATATATGTGAGAACATGCCTACTACATGATGAACATTAAAAAAATTGGAAGTTGGGCCTAATTAGATAGTCTTAAAACATCCCATCACCATTTCTATATCTAAATAGTAGTGGAGGATCATGGTCTATGATTACAACTTAGACTTAGAATTAGAGAGAGAAAATCTAGCCACAAACTCAAATTTGAATTCTCAAAAAGTGATCCACCAAATTCCATTAATAATAGGGGATGTATGCATACATTTATAAAATCCTAAGGAATGATCACTAATAATTACCACTACTACCTTCAATAACACTTTAACTCTTAACTTTATAATTCTCACAAAGAACCCCTATATCCCACATCTTTGATGTTTAGAGCTTCCCTATTACCCCTCTATCTTACTACAATGATCACATCCTCTTCAAACCCAAAGGTAAAAATTGAGTACCAAGATACCACATTCCTATTTGGCATGACCAAATTAAAGCACTATAATGACTTATTCAAAGTGGTCAAGCAAGTACCTAGGGATTTGAGCTTATAAAATAACCAATAAGGAGAGTTTTAAGATGATTTTTGATCTCAAAATAAGTATGGTCTTCATAAATTTATTTCCAAGATAGAAGTATTCCTATGAGCCAAATTATTTGGTGACCTCCTCTACAAAACTATCCAAAATGTAGGATAGAGTCCAAAAATGGGTGTGTTTGCCTAACTCTTGACACTAGATTTGTTAATATCTTTGGTAATACCTTCAAGGAATACTACTCCCTCCTATATTACACTTTCTCTTATGATGTGGTAATGGTGACATTCTAGATTGATAAGTACCAAATAGACAACACCTTCCACGAATGGGCTAAGAATATAGATTTTAAATGGGTTAATTAGGAGGAAATTAATGTGTAAATGGTCCACACCTTCTAATAAGAAGTCTAGGTAGGCATGATCCTACTAAACTAATTATTTAGATCTTATAACTTCTTGCACATCAATGAGCTATGGGTGCCTCTCCTGTATATGATCCTCACATTCTTAAAAGTCCTAGACATGTTAGGATTGATAAAATTCAAGTTGGACAATTCCATAACATATGCCCAAGTAAGGACAAATTTTCACATGATGAACTATCTATTGGATGCAGTTTATGAGATGCTCTCTTTCAAACTTTCAATTTTTCTATCATGGATTTTGGGGGATCAGTAGTCCATTAATATTATATAAATTATATGGCCACAAATTCCAAAACAAAATCTAGGACATATGTGAGAATTTATACTTGGTGGTCTACCAAGCAATCAATGAGGTCCTAATGACCTAGTTATCAAAATCAATTAGGGATTCCATAACCACCATTGGGGACCACTAGTTTTACCAAGAGGACACCATGATCTAGATTGCATATTTCCTCAAGGATCCCCTCTACCTTCCATATTTCATTTTAGACCATCTAGTATAATAAGAAATTACCTATCAAATGGTGGAGGTAATCTTCAAGTTTTACATCTAACATTAGTAAAAGGCATGCCTACCACTTTTGATTACAATCAGGGGCCATGTCTATAATGATTTCTCTCTAATTTAAAATATGGTTGTTGATTAGGAATCCTTATCCATAGAAAGATGTAAGTTTTAGAATTGGTACCCCAAGTGGATAATTATATCTCATTTGTCATGATATTTAACCCACCTCAATATCAACTACAATATCAGGAAGAAGATGATGATGAGCTCTACTTGGATAGCGCTAACGACTAAGAGGTGTTGTCCTAAATCATGGAAAAGAATAAATAAAATGGAAATAAGGTTTAGGTATGCCCCTTTATGCCTCCTCTATCTCATTCTTGATTCATGGAGGAACCAAATCTGATATCTCCTACTATCTCTTAGAGGATCCTATAGGGCATCCTACCACCTTATCCTCCTTATGATCAAATTCTAGCTCCTACTCCTCATTCCCTAGATTATCCTCTACCTCCTCTAGTCACTCCTAAAATCCCACCTCCACCTCTTCCTCATTTGTAATCTCAATTTGTCTATTCATGATAAATTCAAACCCAAACTACTTGATTCCAAGTAGCCTAGGTGTAATGAGCTCAATCACCAGTACTTCAGCCTGAGGCTACATAAACCCTAAGATTTGATGTGGATAACAACCCAAAAGAGAGCCTAGAGAGAGGATACTAATAGTAACCCATCTAGGTTCACCCTCTCATACCTCCATCTTCTCTATTTCCCTTACACCCCTCACTCCTACTACTTTCTAACTCTTGGTCCTAACACCCACCAGTTCCACTCTATCCCCATAAGCCCCCCCCCCAAGTGGTGATTCCTCTTTTCCCCATTACACCTCCTTCATCTACCAAAGTAACTTTCTCCTCTATCCTCCTGAGAATCATTACCTCTTGATCCCCTTCCATTCCATCCATTTCATAACTTGGAGTCCTCGCAATGCCTTTTGTGGGTGTAATTTTATCAGCAAGCAGGACTATGAATTTCATGAGCATATCACCAATAATAATAACCCTCTTGGTGCCCACTCTAGTTATCCTATTAGTTCCCTTAAAAACTATAAGTCCACCATTAGCCCCTGTGGCTTTATTATCCCGGTAGGTCCATTTACTACAACATCTAAAGTTAACTGACATAAAAGGATGAATAAGAAGTAGAATATAATTCACACTCTAGCTCTAGCTTGAAGACCTTATGATCCAATTAAACCTCCTCTATAGGCATCGATATTTCCTCTTTCCCTAGTTTTAACACCTTAGTGCCTTACTTCCCAACCCTTTCTTTCCATTACCTAGGGTGTTATAGGACTTGCCTTCAACCAACCCATCTCTTCCTTGTTATTTAATGACCCTTTCTTAGGGGTAATTCCCCCTTAAGTGAACTTAACATAGGAGTATTAGAATGGACAAATGTTCCCTTGGTCCTCCCATTTTTTCCCCTCCTTTCACTCCCATGCCCCCTCTACCTCCACTACTTTCCTTATTCACTCCTTCCACTTCCTCTATCTCCCCTCCACCTCATCCTCTACCATTTAAAACCATTTAAGCCACCCTTCCCACACCTCCCAAAACTCAAGGAATGGTCCCAAGGTCACATGAACCATATATAACCACCTATAATAACTCATATGTGTAATAGAGATTTGATCGATTCTCTAAAAGCATGAAGAGGACATTGACGTAGAGGTTTATCTAGGAGGGGAACTCAATGTTTTGGTAGACCCATTAGGATATGTTTTCCCTCACCAAGGTGAGGAATTCCATCAAGTAATAAAGGATGGATAAGGAGCCACTATTTTTTATCTATGCATCTCACAATATGTCTAAAAATCTCTTTGAGAACATGAAAAACCACTTTAAAGCTTAGAATCCCAAGTGAGGATCACTTTTCCTATCATTATAAGTGGGAAGGTCAAGGATGCCCTCTTACTACTCTTTTTAGCCCTTGTGAAATTAGAGGAGACTCTAATTGAGACTAACATAATTATCTAGTGAACCCAGGCCTACATGGAAATGATTTCAAAGATTGACAAAAAGTGCATGAAGTTACAAGTGGTGATCAATAATGGCATGTTCCTAGATCTAAAATTAATACTGACCTCAGACTTGGGGTTATAGCAGATGTACATTGAGAACATGAGGGCTAAAATGGAGGAATGGATTGTCATGGCTTGCACTATAATGGGACCCTTGTAAAAGGGTAAGAATAAGATATTGACCTACTTCAAGGAGATCAATATATTTATGTTATTCCCCCCTATATGGAACCATACTAGATTGTGGGGAATTCAAAGTATACCTAGGTCAATTCAACCAGGTCAGGAGGGAGAAGGTCACTAGAAAAACTAGGAAGGGACCTACGTAGGGCTATATATATTAACACAGTCTATAGTAATCATCAACCAGGTCCCCAGGGTCTAAGTGTCAATGGAATCACCCTTTCAAGTATATCAAAGATTGGTGAATAAAGTTGAGGTAATATTCAGGGAGTCCCCAATGAGCCTTTCCAAGATATATAAGGAGTTTTGCCTCATGGCATCTGCATTAGAAACTAAGGATGCCAAGTCAAGGTAGTTAGGATCTGAACCTTCTTAACCACCCCCTCATATCAATTAAGTGGTCTCCCATAGATATTTTACAAGTTTCAAGGGATTTTCCTTATTTAAATTTTGAATTATATAATGAGTGGACATCATGGCCTAGGATGGAATCCTCATACTATTTGGAGGTGATCCCCCATCCTTATTTATATAAGGAAGAACCATATTGTAATATAGGGTTGATAAAAAATTACTCAAAAGTGTTATCAAAATATAGCTAGGATATCACCTACTTTTTCCTTCATCTCTCTAGACTGTAAAGTTTCTTGGATTGATTATTATAACAAAAATTACTTATTTTAATGAATATAATATTTATTTTCTACAAGAGGGTTCATTTTGTGTTTCAATTATCTTTCATCTCAATTCTTGAATGACAATCAATGTTAGGTTAATTAGATTAATAATTTGTTGCTTTATGTGTGTTATGGTTATAATATGCTTAGCTATTATAATCACTATATGATTTCTCTCATTTCTTTTTATAATATTAATATTTTATGTGTTAATCTAAAAATTATAATATAGTGCTTATGTGTATTCTACTATAAGCTCCTATTACTCATATTTAGTGAGAGATCATATTGAAGACATAATCTTAGTTCCCTTAGACTCTTACCACTATATGTTCTTGGATTTATAATTTTAGTGAAACTCAGTCTATAATGGTATAACTCTAGCAAAGCCACCTAGTTCAACAATCAATTCATTGAGTTGATTCTAGATTGAGAGTTCTCTTTTTTGCCTTACCCTTCCCTCTCTTTTATGTTAGTTTTTTAAAATTTAACTACTCTTTCCCCTTGTGTTTAGAAATAGAAATCATAATATTAGAATTATCATAACAATCTTTGGCCTATGAGTATGAACTTCAGATTGAAATTTTAATGGTGATAGTGCATCTCTTTGAGACTATTCATGCAAACTACATTTGTGATGTCAAATACTTGTATTCATGTCCTAGACTGGTCCTAGATCAATCCTAAAATGGAGGATGAAAGTCTATAGTTATCCCCACTTTCCCTTTTTTATGGAATTCCCAATATCATGGGCATTTCATGAACAAAGGAGTTTGGAGCGAAAAATAATATGGATATGGACATTGTTTATCTTATGAGTTTTATTTGTATCATGGATGAATGGATGTTTGTGGCTAATTTTATTTTAGCACATGTTTTTTAGTTTTGATGTATATGTTATATGATGTTTGATTTCTTTTCTATGATTATGTGAGACACATACATGGTTAAAAAGAAAACATAAAATTTGAAGAAGTATGTAAATAATCATCAAATGTAATATACACTAAATCATAATTGGAAATGTGTAAAATATAATACGAAAATATAGTAAAAATACTAAATGTTTGTAATAATGTAAATTAAAAGAAAACATACCAAATTAATATAATATAAATCATACTAAGTCAAGATGGGAAGTATAAAAAATTTGTAATAAAATGAAAAACATGTTATATCAAATGTTTGAAAAGTAATCACACCAGATTAAAACAAGGTAAATCATAATAAATCAATATGGGAAGTATGAAAAAATGTAATAAAATGGAAAATGTGTGAAAATGAAAAATAATTTTTAACAAACAAAATTTGATAGTGATTTGTGTGATGAATGGTATATAATATTTTTAGGAATATTTTGTGAGGAATATCTGGTCCTATCCATGGTATTTGATTATAACTCACAAAGGGAACACCACTCAGGTTTAATAATGAATATGATTATTATGGAGTAAGGATATTCTTTTTAGAAATGTCTACTCCTATCCAAGGTCTTATACTACAACTCACAAATGAAATAACTCTAGGAGTATGATGAATTAACAAAGCACATTCATCAAGGAGTATTGGTATTTTTTAGTTAATGAAGGAAAAATAATAAGCATGACAGAGGTGTTTATAATGAAACCTTAGTAGATTTGAGGCATACTAAGAATATAATAATGCACTAATATGTTAGTGACCCTAAAATTCAAAATAAATTTGTTCACAATAAACACATAACTTTATGGTAAAATAAGTGGAATACTAAGATCAATAAATGAAGGCCATCTATACAAGAAAATTAAAATGGACATACCTTCCCACAATGTGTTCCCCATTCCTTAGGACCCCTTAAAGATATTTCAGTCTACTTTGAATATTGGTTACTTGTGTGAGAAAGTAGGTATTAATATAGATAATTTTGAATTCTCCTATCCCACTTTACTAGCCTAGTGCACCCCAATGGACCTCAATTCTAGTATGAGGCCAACTATGGAGTTTTATAATAGATTAGGGATAGGAGAAGTGCTATGAATCATGTCTTTTATTGTGATGTTATCTTTTTTATTTTTATTTTTGTCTTTTAACCATTGCCTTTTGTTTAAAATGATTTGGATTTTATTTTTTTATGGATTATGTAGATAACCAAACATGAATGAAAAAAGTGATACACACAAATGAGATTTAGGTTTTGGTTATAGGAATAAAAATATCTAAAGAGATGATTGACTAAATAGTTTGGCTTTCCTATAAGCTAGTATGTGATCTCAAATATCAACCTTATATATTCTTAATATGAGAAGGAAAATAAAGGGGATAGATGGAGATCAACAAATATCTATGTATATAATTATACAATGATAATTATTCTTGTTAAATGATCATATGTTAAAGATAGGATACTATGGACATGTGGGCTTAATAACCAAGTCACAAAAATAACCATCTTTGTTTTAGTTGAAGATAACAAGCAATCACAAAAGCATAAAGAGAGAAAAAGAAATACATGTGAAAAGAACTATTAACCATGAATATAAGTTGTTAAAAGTTATAAATATAATTCATAAGATATCATAAAATAAATATTTAGATGAGACCTAATGAAAATGAATGTCAACATATCCAATGTATAAATAATCATAAATCAAGTCCAAATCATGTAATATAAACAATGTGATAGAACACCATGATGTGTTCACAAACACTAATGAATATCACTAAAAATACCATCCATAACATATAATACATCATTATGTAGTTGAATTCTTACACTAATAAGAGTCTCATCAATCTTTGGAGATAGTCATAAGAAGACTTACTTTTGTATCATCTCTAAAAACAAATTAGGTGGTAGCAGAAAGATGATTCTCATGAGGCACCTCTTATGTGGGATACTCAATACTAGGAATGTAACTAGGGTCTTGAAACCTATGATAAGATGTAGGAATCAAGGAAGGAGAATCCTTGGCCCATGGATGAATAGGAGAGGAAGGTTGAGCCAGTGAAGGTGTATGTCATGGAATATCCTAAAGATGTTGTTCAAGTACTTGACATATATTAGTATGGTGTGTATTTCATTGATACCAAAAGAAATATACTTCCCCATATTTAGGGATATAATGTGGGAGTAGCTTAGGAGGTGGTATGGTTTTGCCTTTAGGATGTGTTGTGGATGGATGAAGTGTATCAATGTATTTACTAAGATATCAACAATGATTATAAGAATGGTTATGTATAATGAAAGCAACAAATGTGCACATTAGTAGATAGTGAATTTATAATAGCTAAATTGGTATAATAAGATGCCTACTAATACTAATATATATGAAAATCCTTGGTCCAATAAATAATAAATCTATGGATATAACAATAAGGATCATATACCCATTGTGTTAATAGAATATTAAGCTTAGGTAATGGTATAATACCATCACTAATAAAGGAAGAAGCTAGAGAAAAATCTAGATTAGGCTCATCCACATGCATGGATGGTTGTGTAGTGGATAAAAGTAGAGTGGATAACATCTCAAGAGGAAATAAATTGGAAGGATCATGGTATCTATCAAAATGAAAAGGTCCCTTCATGGCATGGTCCATAAGCATACCCCTAAGATGTTTAATAGTGATAGGAGGTGTAGTAAGTATGTGCTTCATCTTTGACCTATGAATAATATAGGAAAAAGTAATATTAGGTGATATAGCAAGAGAAGTAACTATATAAAAAGAACTAAGAGACTGTAGTAAAGAAGAATAATATTTAATCACCTATGAATTTTTATCACGAACAAATCTAGATAAAAATAGGTCATCTATAAAATATTTGTCATCATAATTAGGTTTATATAAGTCAATAGTACATGAGTTAACTATTTTATCAGATATAGAAGTATGGTGAATAGAATGTGTATTTTTAGTTAGGGTGATTGATAATTCATTTGAAGGTTTTTGAGAGGACCTAGGTCATAGAGAAGGAGGCAATTGAGTAATTATGTTAGGATAGATATCAAAAATTTTGATCTTTAAGCTTATATCATTTGGTTCATCATCATCTAAGTCTACGAGGTTAGGAAGGATGTTTCATATTAATTCAAGATGACCATTATAACCTTGAATGGAATTGATGGGATGATTAAAGTGTTGTGATACATGAAACAAAATGCTAGGTTAAGGTTCAATAGTAGGTATTTTGAAAACACCTTGTTATTGGAATTTTGCAAAATTACTTGGATTTGTGTCATCTTTAATCTTATAGATAACACCATTATGAAATAATTTAACATATTAGCATATCAATGAGGCAATTGCTCTTATGTGATGTGTCCAAGGTATAAAAAGTAATAAATTATAGGAAAGAAAAAAGTTAAATATCATAACTTTCACATGAATAGTGAAGGGAGGAATGGTGATAGGAAATGAAACATAACCTAGAGGGGAATTTATCTTCTATCATATCCTTGACATGTAATTTTCATGGATTTAAGATTAAATTTTGAATATCCAAATTTTTTAATAAAATCAAGATAAGTAACAAAAATGCCTGATCCTTCATCGATTAAAGCATGTTTGACTTGGATATATCCTATTTGAATGCTATTGAAGATAAGACATTCATTTTCATGAAGTAATTTCTCATCAGGAATCATGGAAGATATAGGAAATTTGAGTGAAAGATAAGTCTATACCATTTCATCAATGTGGATAAACACATATTCACACCTTTAGAGAATGATATCTTTTGATCTAGATAATGTATATTCTTTCCCCATAGGTGGAGGATGAGGGATATTCATTTTTAATAGTAATGGCATTAGTCGATTATGCTGATAAGGAGAAGTTCATATAAGTTATAACAAAGTAATGCAGGATGGGAGATGGGAAAGTTTTACTATAAGATCCAATTCATCATAACCTATTAGAGGATTATTGGATAAAGGTGAAAAATGTTGTAATAAAACCATTGAAGGGAGGTTAGATGCAAATTTAAATATGTACTAGTAAGGTGTATTTAGTTTAGCCTTGGTTGAATTGGGTTGATCTATTTGAGGTGACGTGCTTATTTCTTTAAGTGTTTATTATGTTTGAATGGAAAAAAGTTGATGTGAAGTTTGAGGGATACCTAATTGAGGTATCTTAGTTTTATGAAGAGTATAAATTGTATCAATTGTATGAGAAGCATGGTCTATTTTCATTTTTGGAGGTGATGCTTGTGTTTTCATTGAATTCACATGCCCCAATTCTATGAGATGTGATGGGTATGTGTCTTGAATAATGCAAATCTCTCAAGAATTATTATGGTGGGAGGATAGATAATGTTTAGCATATGAAACTAATATCCTCATATTATTCATGTTGACCACATTCTCATGGTTGGTGTTAGAACTGATGGTACTCTAAACATTATTGGTTTTAAGGGTAGGTTGATTAGTGTTATCATGATGGTTAAGAAAAGGATTTTTATAGATAGCTAGATGAACATTGGCTTGATTTAATACTTTATTTTTAGTTTTGGTTTCATGAGCCTTAAGTGGTATTTCATAGTATTTTTGACATTTATGTATAAATTACTCATGGTCAAAGTTGGGTCCAAGTATAAATTCCATAGCAATATTTATCAATTGGTGACAAGTTTCATGATAACAACCCCAACTTACATGAAACCAAAAAAAAATATTGGGATCATACCAGTGTTTCATAGGACATGTAGGTTCAAGGTCTCATGTGAGGGTTTTGTAATATGCCTTTGAATTTATGATAAGGAAAGAGGTTTATGAAAATCCATATTATATTGTTGAATAAATGAGAAACTAGGACAAGAATTATTATTAGGTGGAAGTGAAGGATGATGCACCATTGTAGTGTTTGGAGTAATGGATTTGATGGTGTGTATGAAATCATAAGTATTTGTAACACCATCATTTTTTGCATGTCTTTTTTTATATTTTACAAGCATGTGAGTTCCCATTTAAGGGTGGGAAGGTTCAAATTGGTGTATAAGGAAATCTTGGCATTTAATGGTCAATGGCCTCTTCCAAATATTTTAGGGAAAGAGTCCTAATGTGGTATTATAATTTAAGATGAATATAATTAGTAAAGAAGTGGAAGACGTTATCATATACCATATTATTCTCAACTTTATTAGATAAGGCTTTCCACCATTTAATGGAAAGTTGTGTTGTCTCAGATTTTATTTGTTTATAGTCGATAGAATGGGTTAAATTATATTCATGAAGATCATTAATTTAGAATTATTGAATAAATACATTGAAAAAGTCATCTAAACTAGTGATGGAGTGGGTTATAATTTGATTATACCAATATATATAATATCCAAAGGGGGTTTATCTAATATTTTGGTCACAATGAAAGTGTTAAGTTTGACCCAATCTTTGTATAGGTTTTCAAAAGTTTTAAGGTATAAGGTAGGATCTGTAGATCCATTATAAGTGATAGTGGTAATTATATCTCCTATGTCAATGCTTACAATTTGAGGTACAAGAGGTTCATTTTATAAATGTTTAATACTTTTATTAATAAGTGGGGGTTGAGGTATAAGGTTATTGTGTGCATCCCTAAAGGGAGGTGTGTGGCATTAGGATTTGGTGCTCCTCATTGAGTATGTTGAGGTTGATTTTGGAGTTTCAATAAGTGGTTTTACATTTTCATCATTTGATTTTCATTATTATTTTTAAAATTTTCCATTTGGTTGAGATTTTTTAATAGTAGTTGATTATTTTGAGCACTATTTTTACTAGTAAAAGCAACTTTGGAAGCATTAATGTTTTGTGAGGTGTTAAGAAGTTGGGATTCACTAGTAGCATGAGATGCAATAGTGTAATGAGAAGTGGTAGGGGTGTGGGAATAAATATTATCATGAGAAGTATTAGATATATTAAATCCATTATGAGCTAAATGAAATTGGGTATTAGTGTGGATGTTTGGGTTGGATCCACTAAAAGATACACCAACCATGTTAGTATAAATAATTGGCAAAGAGGTAAAAGAAGTCATGGAATATGATGTCATAGTGTTATAATGAGATATTATAGAGGGTAAAGGAGTGGATAGTGGATGAAATCATTAATTGACCTGACTTAAATCCTATGGAAAATCTAAGTGAAGGTGAATGGGGATCTCCAAAATGAGGTCTGATCATGATGTTATATACAATTAAAGTATCCTCAACTCTATGTTAAGGATTTTCATTGATAAAATGAATCATTTAATATGTGTACTAAAGATAATTTTCATCTTATACCATTTTTATAAATAAGGGATTAAGTGATGTAAAATAGGTAAGAGTCTTATAGTTGGTAGTTCTAGTGGTGACATGAATGTTACTTTGATCTAGGTTAGTTACTGAAAAAGGTGGATTAGTATGTTTGTTAGGATTGGTAAAGTCATCATGATAGTTTTATTTTTATCTATGTAATTATAATACAAATTTTACATAATGAAATGTGGAAGTTAGACACTTACTGAAAGAGAGGACAAATTAGTTATTATACTAGGTTGAATGAGTCAACTATGTTTTATAAGAAGGTAAACATAATAGATGGAAAGAAACAAAGTTGAATAGATCAACTATGTTCTATGGGAAGATAAATATAATATATTTGTGGAAAAATGTTTCAATTGAGTCGACTATGTTATCTAGGAAGGAAAAATATAATAGTTTATAAGAGATTGAGTCGACTACGTTCTGTAGGTAGGAAAAAATTGAAATGTTATAAATCTAGATGACTAAGTAGCAATTTTGTAGGAAAATAAGATAAACACACATTAAAATAGATTGATTAAATAAATTTAGCTATAAAACATAACACAAAAATTGTATCAATATTGGATAATACAAGTTTTACATTACAAAATATAATTGTCAAACAACAAACAACAATATTGAAATGTAAATGATAATCTAAAGAGAAGATATTCCTATATGTTTTAAATTATGTTTTAAAATATGATAGGGCTTTTGGATTTGTAAAAGAACTAAAATAAATAAGTTAAATCTATTTTTAAGTATTTTAAGGATGAAATGGATCTGTATTGGTGATGGTATTGTCTTGGTATTTGTGCCTACCCCCTCAATTCATAATCTCTTAGCGATAAAGGTGTTTGGTGATTTGCCAATATATACCATCAACCACATATTTATACTTGGATAGAAATTTGTTTCAACTTCCCCTTAGTGGTGAAATCCAAGTAGGTAAACCTAGGTATCTAAGTGTTTAAATTATTATTTGATATTTTATTATTTGGTAGTGTGTGAAAGAAGAAAGTGAATAATCTATTAAGTTAACCTTCCTAGTTATAATATGTACACTACTCTAAGAAAGTAAGTAGATAAATGAAAAGTGAAATGATTACTATCAATGTGATTTAATTTCCTTTTCATTAATAAAACACATTACTAGGTCAATTGGATCAACTTAGTATGCAAATAATACAAAATAGAGTCTATCTTGTTGACTCTATCTATTACAAGGTAGTCTAGAGAAACATAATTGAGTAGGTTGATTCAGTTTATTGGGAAAGAAGTAGTTGAATAACTAAGTTAAGACAATCAATTTAGTTTACTATAAGGTGACAATTTTTATAGAATAGAAAAAATGGGAAAACTAAATTGAAGTTTGATTGAAATTGAGAAAAATGAAATAACTAGGTTGGTTAAAATGGACTTGAAGTTGGTTTGATCAATTTACTTTTTGATTGATTTTAGCAATGTAATGAATTATTGTTTTTAATATATGTTACTCAGATGGAGGATTGAACCTATAAAATAGAATGTTAAAACAAATTCAAACTAAATAATTAAAAATAATCCAAAGAACTATGTAGATAGAATTGACTAGTAGTCTAAACAGAACTTATTAGAAATTTTGAAAGAAAAGATGAAAAATTAGATCGATAAAATTGATCTACTATATTAAGAGGGAAAATCCAATCATAAAGAGCTGAACAATATCATTAGGTTCACCTTAGTTAAAAAGCCTATAAGTTTATACCCTAAATATGTCAATCAGATTGAAGAAGAAGAATATAACCTATAAATAATATATAATTGGGTTGATTAGATCAATCCAATTGTTTATAGAAGAGGAAAACATGCACATAGAATTTAACTAAGTAGATTGGATCGACTAATTGTTGAGACCTACATAGAAACTATTGTACTAAGTTGACAAAGTGGATCCACTAGTCTAAAACTAAATATTGAACATTTGTAAGGGTTAGTTCACATCACATTCACCAGAATGTATGAAAATTAAAGTGGAATTAATCTAAAAATCAATCCTGATTTAGAGAAGAGAAATAAGCTAACTATATCATAATCAATACTTAGATATTCAGGGTCAAGACCAATATGGATCTATTAAACCTACCTATGGGATCTCTTATAATATAATAAGGCTAGAGAGGGTCCAAAGCCTTTAGTCAAGCAACACCACATAATAACCCTAACTAGGTATTCATATTCAATGTAATAATAAAGTAAAGTAAATCTAATCTAGTGCTCACTAAATATTATGGCACAAATAGGGGATAAACATAAACATGAAATAACCCCAATTTTTTTTGAAGTTGCATATCAAAGTACATGTTTGGATGCGTAACCGTCCCAAACCTTACTTGATAAATTAATCAATACTTATCATACTCATGTACACATAATCATAAAGGTTAATATTAACCTTATAAGACATCATTGGGCCATAAAGAGTCCATAGATATGGGAACCAAAAAAACATTATCCTAATCATCCATCAGGAAAACATTGATATACTAAACATAATAACAACCATTAGCAAGTGGCATACATATGGATTTTTCTAAGTCTCTTTAGCATACAAAAAAATATCATTTGAATAGGTAAATTGAATTCAATTTATTATCATGCTTTACATGATCCTAAAGGATGGGTGAAGATACAATCATATCAATTACATCACCTAACAATAATGATATAGTGGCAGCCAGTCACCTAAATTCTATAATAATGTTTGTTTATCAACTAATGTTTTAGGTAAGGAAGGCATATTAACTATTACAATATTCACATACCCTTAATTCTTTTCTAGCCATATATAAAAATTATAAATTTATTACAAAAATAGTAATTGAGACATAATTTCTCCTACAATCGAGGAGTTCAATAATGAGGCCACCCAACTCCACATGCCATCCTATCAAGTGTGTTCAATATGGTTAGTAAGTAATTTTACCAACTTAGGTACCATGTATACATGCATATTACATATTTATAACTAAATCCCAAACATGGTAGAGTGGGACATTCCTCAAATGTGCCATTAAGGTTGTTTGAGCATAAAATAAGTAATATTATAAACCAATTTAAAGATCACATAAGTAACTAGGTTCTACAAGAACTAAGCATTCCTATAACCTCACCTCATTTTCCATGCATTACTCAATGAATATTCTAACCAATAGGAGGATAAGATTTTATATATATATATATATATATATATATATATATATATATATGTATGTATGTATGTATGTATGTATGTATGTATGTATGTATGTATGTATAAACCAATTTAAAAATCACATAAGTAACTAGGTTCTACAAGAACTAAGCATGCCTATAACCTCACCTCATTTTCCATGCATTACTCAGTGAATATTCAAACCAATAGGAGGATAAGATTATATATATATATATATATATATATATATATATATATATATATATATATATATAATCTTATCCTCCTATTGGTTTGAATATTCACTGAGTAATGCATGGAAAATGAGGTGAGGTTATAGGCATGCTTAGTTCTTGTAGAACCTAGTTACTTATGTGATCTTTAAATTGGTTTATAATATTACTTATTGTATGCTCAAACAACCTTAATGGCACATTTGAGGAATATATATATATATATATATATATATATATATATATATATATATATATATATATATATATATATATATATTCCACCATAGGAGAATTAAACAATACACATGCCAACACATAGAAATGACATACCTCCTATATATTTTTAGCCACTTCATTAATACAGCTTAAAAGTAAGGGAATGCATCATAAAGCATTACCATTGAATTCAGATTTCAAATAATTTAAGATTTATTGCTTCACCCATAACTAGAAAAATTTTTCAACATCAAGATGAATATACACTCATAAAATATGACCTTAACAACCAACCAACTCATTTATTTTCAGAAATGTAATTAAATCCAAGATTAATAATGGAAAAAATCATCAACAAGTTGATTAAAACCACACACACATTTGAGTATGCAATATCACAAGTCCCATGCATACTAGCAAGATTTTAACAACACTATCCATATATGTGTGGCAACCAACTTGCCTAAACTTGTTCATATAAATATATATATAAGTTAGAACAAACAAAAGTCTCTATATTTCATACAATATTTGGAAGCCAACTAAGGATTATTCCAAAATGATCATATTATCATGGAAGCTATTTCCAACATATATGAAATAAAGGAACCATGAGCATTCATAAGTATATCTAAGCAATTTATTAGATATTCCTACAATAGGTATTAATCAAGATAAAATCTTAGATTGTTAATGATCCAAGTGAGTATTCTCAATCATGCCTAAAAAACCAAAATAGGAAGTCTATTTTGGCTACACAATATCAACTCAAGGGCCATGATTACACCTATCAAGAGTAAATTCCTGTGTATATTAAAATTAATGAGCATGAATATATGTATCCAAAATCAATAACTCAATAACTCTCAATATTTATCATTTGATATAAAATTCAAACATGCTAGTAATCCTAGCCAATAGACTCAAGTATGTCTAAATTCCAAATTAAGTGATAAATTAAAATACATCTATGATAATCATTACGTTGATTTAATTTATTAACAAAATTTTTAGATTTATATATTAGGTAAACATTTGTATGTTCTTGAGTAACTTTACTCATACTATCCATTAACAATATTATCTAACTAACAAATTTCTATGACTAAAGAAAGAAACCCACAATTTTAATGATATAGTCCAAGGGTTACTCTAAGTTAGAGACAACATGAAGTCTATATTAACTTAATAAGATCACATGATCACATCAAAGAGTAATTCTGCATTAGTTATGCCAACAAGTACTCAAGTAATAAGATGAATAACTAATTAACATTTATTAATTTTACATATGCAATGAATTACCATCAGCAATGTACAATTTCAGCCTATTATTATTTAAGTTTGGGGTAAGTGCACAAATTTGGGGGACAAAAATTGGCCTACCCATGGACATGATTTTTCTCTAAAATCTAAACTTTTGTAGATAATTTGAGATATATACACTCCAAATTTTAAGATGGTGTAAAAACATGAAATGTAGCATTTCGAGTCTAGTTTCCAAAACACTTTTTTTTTAAATGGATAAGTATAACTAGGTCAAACATATAAAATTTGAAGAGGAACTCCTATTTTTTAGAAAACATAGTAGATAGTCGGTCGTGGTGTGTACCATTTTTTGAGAAATATTTAATGTTTTTTTAAACCCTTTGGGTAAAATTTAGATAAAATATTATAGCATGTCACCTATATTTTTTTAATGAATATTTTATTTTTTATGAAATTTTAAAGAAAATAGATCCTAAAACATGACAAATAAATGGATATCCATATGTGAGACATGCCTATATACCTCAAAAAAATGAAAAAAAATGTTTTTTGAATGTGTGTATAATTAGGCCTAATTGTCACCATATAATTTGTTTCTCATTTGGATCAATGAAAGAAAAATTACTTGAACATGTATAGGCATGTACGTTTGTAGCATGTAGTGGCCTAAAAAAGGTATAGTTAGAAATAAACATAGTTTGAAACCTTAAATTATTCCAAAAATTATAAAAATCATATTTTTGGAAAGAGGAGAGTGTGTTCATCACGACGATATAATTTTTTCAAATTTTCACATTGAAATTCTTAGTGTATTTGGAAATCAAAGTTGAAATTTGTTGTTTATTTTCATACCTTTCAAAATCTGGTTGTACATTGACAGTCCAAACCTTTGGATTAGGAATCCAAGCCATTCCTGAGCCAAAAGGCACGATAATTGAAATCAAATTAAAACAGCATGATCAATTTAATAACACGATCTCATTATTAACTTTATTATTAATTCAATCATAGTATTTAATAATGCGATTACATTACATATTCTCAACACTCTGAAAACTGAATAGGAGCCATTCAGCCTAGTAGTCGTAAGATAAAATATTGGTTGATTAAGATTATTATTTAGGACCAATGTTCTAATCAAGAATTGATAGCATCGAATGATAATTAGAGATATATTAACCTATAAATAAATTAATTGTAGCTTTTATCCCAATATGGTGTGTAATTGGGACAATAAATCCCAAATTGACATTAGGTGGACATATTTCCTTGGATGGAGCTTGGTTGTCCCCAATTATGTATCAAATTAAACTAAATACTTGGATTTTTATAATATGGTGTGTAATAAGAGACCTAATTGACATCATATGGACATAATTCCTTTTGTAGGGTTCTTTAACCCTGATTATGTATTAGATTAAACTAAATATTCAATTATTTTAATAGGGTGTGCTATAAAATCCCTAATTGACATTATATTGAAGGAATTACTATCATAGGGACCAATTACTCTTAATTACACACTTTTACTGAATAAAATACTCAATTGATTAAATATGATGTGTAATTAGGGTAAAATATTCATAATGGACATTAGATGGACATAATTCATTGCATGGGGTGAAAAATTCCTTGATTGATATTCTAGGTGGAAGAAGTTGATTACATAGGACTTGGTTGTCCTAAATTGTGTATAGTATTGAAAAAAACATCAATTCATTTAACATGGTGTAATTAGAGCCCTAAATTACATTAGATGGTTATAATTACTTCTTTGGGGATTGAGTGGCCCTAATTGCATATCATATTGAACCTAAATACTCAATTGGTTCAATATGGTGTGTAATCATGGATAATGGAACCCAAATAGAACATTATATGGACAAAATTACTTTCATGCCTTAATTGGACCCAATTATGTATAAGATAAAACCAAATACATGATTATATGGATATAGTTTACAATCAGAGCCAATGAAGTTGTAATTGACATTAGATGTATCAACAATTACATGCATGAGCCTTGGTTGGCCATAATTGATTATTTAACTAAACTAAATACTCGGTTGATTTAATATGTTATGTATTTGGGATTAACAGAACCCCATATTGATAGTAGAAGGATGAAATTTATTACACAGGGCTTGTTTAGACTAAATTCCATATATCATATTGAACTAAATATTATTTTAGTTAAATTTGGTTTATAATCAAAATACCAATTGTTATTAGATGGATGTAATTCCTTACAGAGATTTTAATTGGTCTTGATTTCATATCAAATTCAATCAAACATTGAATTATTTGAATAAGGTGTGAAATTAGGGCCCTGATTAAAATTATGTTGACATAATTCCTTGGGCAAGCCTTGATTGGCCATAATTATGTATCATCTAAAACTAAATACTCAATTGATTTAAAATGGTATGTAATCAGGGCCAAGTAAGCCCCAATTTACATTATATATGAGTGTAATTCCTTACAGATGGCTCCTTTGGACTGAATTGCATATCAAATTGAAAAAATACTTATTTTTTTATATGGTGAGCACTTGGATCCAAAATTGATATAATATGGATGAAATTCCTTACCTTGAGGCTCAGTAGGCCCCTAAGATCAATTTATACCCAATTAACATCCTTTATATATGGTAAGAATTAGGTTCACAAGGATGAGCTTGGTTAAAATTACATCAATCATTACCACAATTGACTTCGTAGGCTCAATCTACGATGATGTGGGGGATAATTAATCCCAAATTCACATTATTTACTCATATATCTACATTCAAGAAGCTCAAATTTACCCTAATCACCATGTTTATTTTACCTTATATACCCTAAGACCTATACCCTAAGCCCTAATCCCTAAAGTTCCTAATATATAAACTCTAAACCATAAATATAAACTCTTTGAACCTTGAACCAATCATTTTAGCCTAAATTAACATCATTTAGCCTAAGAATTAAGTTCACAAGGCTCAATTTAGCCTAAATCACATGATTGATTGCCCCATTTGACTAATTCACTCAATTTACATGATGATATCCATGGTATAATGAAAACCCAAAAACACATTCTATAGTCACAAATGGGTCTAATTGATTCAAACTATCCTCAATTATCTTTGATATTGACCCTTTATACCCTAAACCATGTATATACATTAAAAACTAGAAGCCATAAACCATAAACCCTAAACACTATACCCTAAATTGTAAACCATAAACTTTACCTATGTACCAACTTCAATTTAGTCCCAATTAACATCCTTTGTAGTAAGAATTAGGTTTTAACACATGTCATATCTATAAATTAAACATTAATTTATACAATTACTTAAACCTAAACCTTATGCCCTAATCCCTTATCCCTAAAACATAAATTATAAGATCTCCCTATGCACTAATTCCCATTGCATGCCATAAACATACATGCCTTATAATATAACTGATTTTATCATGAGATGTCATAAAATGCACTTTTTAAACCTATGGCTAAAGCATTTGGAGTACTAATCTAGATGTGCATATAAACTAAATTAAGGCTATTTCTAGCCCCTTCAACCTAATTAACCAAAGAGGAGGAGCTAATTGATTCTTTTAATCAAGGAAGCATTTGAGGCCAATTTGAACCCCTTCAATACCAAGATATGATTTAGGGTAAAATCAAAAGATCGATCTTCTATCATGAATTTATCTAATTAGTTAATTTGTGCAATTACCTATGTGATCTAGGAAAAATTGAGCCCCTAAACTAGATTAATGGCGCAATCGATGGTATAACATGTATGTAACATTTACATGGCATAATTAACCCCACTTTTATCAAAAATGCAAACATGAAGGTAGTCAAGTCATAAATAGATGTCATAAGCAACTCAAATTTTCTTCAATTACCTTAGTGATTGGACCCTACATTTGATAAGTTAAACCCTAAATTACCATGTACCATCTAACTTTAACCCTAGAAACCTTGTACAATTTACATTAAACCCTAATCCATAAGCCCTAAACCCAAAACCTTTTAAATTATAGACCCTAAACCAATAAATTTATCCCCATTTAACATCCATTATATATATATATATATATACATACATACATACATACATACATACATATATATATATATATATATATATATATATATATATATATTACAGTAAGAATTAGGTTCACAGGGATGAGCTTGGTTAAAATTACATCACTCATTACCATAATTGACTTCATAGGCTCAATCTGTGATGATGTGGGAGATAATTAATCCCAAATTCACATTCTTTACTTATAGATATAGGTTCAAGGCTCACAAATTTTCCCCAATTTCTTATATGATTGTATAAATATACGCTAAAACTTATACCCTAAGCCCTAATCCTTAAAGTTCCTAATAACTAAACTCTAAACCATAAATATAAACTCTTTAAACCTTAAAACAATCATTTTAACCCAAATTAACATCATTTATAGACTAATAATTAATTTCACATGGCTCAATTTGGCCTAAATCACATGATTGATTACCCCATTTGACTAATTCACTTAATTTGCATGATACCCTATACACTATACCCTAAATTATAAACCATAATCTTTCCATATTTACCAATTGATTTAGTCCCAATTAAAATCTTTTATAATAAGAATTAGGTTTACATGGCATAGAGTGATTAGACAAATTAATATACAAGTCCTTAAACCTAAACCTCATGCCCTCATCCCTAATCCCTAAAACACAAATTATAAACCTGATGCCCTAATGCCCACTACATGCTAAAAACATACATGCCGTATGATATAATTTATTTTATCATGATATGTCATAAAATTCACTTTTTAAACATATGGATAAAGCCTTTGGAACTTACCAATCTAATTTTTGACTTGAACCCTAAAGATCTAAACACTATACCTTAAATTATAAACCAAAAAATTTCCCTATTTACTACTTGATTTAGTCCAAATTAACATCCTTTGTAGTAAAAATTAGGTTTGCACATGGCATATAGTGATTAGACCCTATATACACCTTTAAACCCAAACCCTACATGCCCTAATCCCTAAACCCTAAAACATAAATTTTAATCCCTATTCCTTAATCTATAAACCCTATGCACTAATGCCTTAATCCCTAATCCATAATATCTTATCTATATTAATCATAATGTGATCATGTTATTTAATAACATGATCATGTTATTCTTAACATAGGCAACACTTAGTTCTCATTGCCAATTACCAACCCCAAAGGTTATATTGACAATAACACAATCATGGTATTATCGATATAAGTGTCACAATGGGTTGGATGGGCCAGAACCTTATAGAACATATATCATGATCATGTTAGACAACTTTATCATGTTATTATTATTTTGGATTAAGCTCACTTATCAATGAATATTTTTAACCTAAATTGAGACTTCTTTCCCCATAAACATTCTATGTTGATTTAACCTTTTTGGAAATATTGGTGTCTTATTCTTATTTTAGTTAAAGGTCTAGGTTGACTAAATTAGTAAATAATATTACAATAATTTAACTATTGATTTGTATAATTCATTTGTATTTTTAACACTTCTATAAATATCAATAATTATGGAGGAAATAAGAGTTATCTTAAAATGAATTAAAATAGTTGTTATAGGGTCTGATATTGGCTACGTAGGACTAATATAGTGTTGCAAAT
This sequence comes from Torreya grandis, assembly GCA_037957365.1. Lineage (NCBI taxonomy): Eukaryota > Viridiplantae > Streptophyta > Pinopsida > Cupressales > Taxaceae > Torreya > Torreya grandis. Next base: position 2,262,177 of record JARHVA010000104.1, read on the forward strand.
TAGGATCTAGCTTTTATTTTGTGAAACGATAGGATAGCTAAAATAGGACACCCTAGAGTTTGATGTTATTATCCTCTTCTACCACTATTGTCCAAACTACTCATAGAGACCTGAGATTTCTAGGTTTTGTTCATTGTCCCTATGTGAGCCTACCTATGAAATCTTAATTATTGAAAGTCTATGGAACTCCTTGTAGAGAATATTTAATATTAAAACCCTATATTCATTGTGTTTTGATAAAAATTGATAAATAATGGGGGTTAGTGTGTGTAAGATGCACTGGAAGTGTATCCACACTCATTTGTGTGGGCATGCTACCTACATACCAATACTCTGAAGAGGGATTAAGCCATAAGTAGTTTTCCTAGTTAATATGCTTTGTGTAATAGTGTAATGAAGATGAAAAAATTATAAATTGGGAATGATTGAGGTGAATAAGGATTGGTGTGAGGATTTGGATATGCTTTTAGATGTATTAGATGTATTTATGTATGTAGAGAATAGGGAAATTTGCCTCAGTGGTTTTGCTTGTATTCTTGTTTTCTTTGTAATATTTTCCAACCTCCTTCTAAATGAACTTTAAATGGGATTTTATAAAGATATATTGGTCATGAGTCAAATGTATTCACACTATGTTGATAAGATAAAGGATTGGAAATAGAAGGAAATAATTGTTAGAGATCAAAATATAATTAGATAGGAGTGCCAAAATAGGACACCCTAGGGTCCAACACTATAGTTCAAGTTGGGCACTCTTGTCCTATAAGCGTGGGACTTGGGGGGATAGGATTGGCTTGAGAAATGATACCTGGTTGAGGTGGAATGACCATTTGGAAAGCTCAATATGACTAGTAATAAACAAAAAAGTGTCTAGAAGGGTCATGAGAGCATGAAATAAAGACCTATGGGTTGGGTGTCACAATCCACACTCAAACTACTAATTTTGACATTTTATATGACTACATTTTGGCCCCCCTTTATTCTAGTGATGTAGCAAAGTGAAATACTAGGATAAATGAAAAGTATAAAGCATACCAAAAATTACCTACAAGGGTAAAGCTCATGAAGCTATGTGATGTTGGGTGTGCATAGAGAGTGCACGTCATGAAGTGTAAATCTACAAAAGAAAACTAGGAGTAAATCAGTTGTTACTAGACATGGTATGTCTAAAGTAAAAACATAAAAAAATTGGGTAAAAGAGAGAGGAAGATAAAGGAATGAATACACCTCACTAGGCACATAAACTAATATAAAACTTGTTGTGATGTTGTGTGATGCTAGTTGATGTTAGGTATGTGTTAAGTGATGTTGTACCAAAAGTAATATCATGAATGGAGCTGAGTGCTCAATTCCTTGAGAGTGGTTCAATAATGTAAATGCTATCCCTTTAGCTCCATAATTTCACACTAATTAAAGCTATGTGAACATACATATGTTAATCAATGCTTGGACTATGTGTCTAATCCCTATAAGTAGGTGGCTCAAGAGTACAAAGGCTATCTAGTCCTTTAACTCCATCATTACACTATGAAGTGAAGTTATGAATTGATACTAGTATGAATTTGTGTCATATGAGATGGCTCTTGATATCCATGAATCTTCTATAATTTGACAAGGTGGCATGGATAGTTGAATGTGTGTTAGAAAATAGGACACTCTTGGCCACATGGGAAAGGTATAGATTAAGATTGTATGAAAGCCACTCTGAAACTTGGCAATAAGCTTATGTGTAAGCCACTTTAAAATGATGCCAACCACCTACTAATGGAATAAGGCACATAACTACTGAGAATACTTGGGCAATGTCATAAAACGTAAAGAAGAGAAAGTAAATGTGCCACATACTTTGCCCCAATCACTAGTGTTTGTAACATGGGTTTTGATCTAAAAGTTATACCAACTACCATATTTGAAACTTGGAAGTGAAATCCATCATGTTATGTATGATGACCCCTATATCTAGACTCTCTAAGAAAAACTATATTAAAATTACTCATTCTAAATTGAACTATTGTAATCAAAACTATAACTAGTCTTACCTTTTTGTTTGTTTCTAGAAAATCTAGTTTTTGTACTATTTAGATAGGAGTACTAAAATAGTACACTCTAATGTCCAACATTATAGTCCAAAGTTGGTGCTCTTGTCCTATCCTAATTTTGAATACTATTCTATACTTGTCACTATTTGTCTAGTCTGTTATGCCTAGTTTAAAGTCTAAATACTATTATGGGTGTTCTAAAAACTAAATTTTGACTGGTTATAGGCTCTGATCTCTATGACAAAACCCCTATTTATTATCCCCTCTTATGATGGTGGGAATGAAGAACCTACAATGACTATCCTAAAAAAATAGAGCCCTACAAGTGTGTTATGCTATGAAAATACATGCAATAGCAATGATAATTGACAATATATCTCAAGATATAGCATGGTTTGTGTGAGAGATTATTATATCAATAGGGGTATGCCTAGATAGATGTAATAATGTAATAACATGTGCAATATAGTGAACTAGAACTATAAGTCTAGTTAGTTGTTAGTTGTTAATTTTTAGTTATAAAGGATGGATAGAGCATGATGTCCATCATGGCATCCAAAAAATCAAGATAATGCATGATGTCAATCATGGCATTACAAATAGTTGAGAAGAAATCAAGCAACAAACACACAAGGCAAGAATCAAGAATCATGAAAAAGTGGCCAAGGGGCCAAGAAATCAAGGGACATGGGCACATGTCACTCAAAATGGAAAGCAAGAATATAAGGCATGTTAAAATACCACATACACATACATTTGAAAACAAGCAAGGTTGGCACGAGGGCCATAGGTATATATAAGAGTACAATAAAGGACATTGATAAATGTATTAAGGCACATACAAGAGATAGAATAGGAATTGAGAAATGCAATCATTTCTAGCTGTGTATATTAGGGAAGGAAAACATGTAAATTATTGAAATACAATCACATCTAACTAATCAAAATAAGAATTGAAAGTATGAAAAACATGTAATATAAGACTATGTAGATGCTAATAAATATATAAGTGTTATATAATAGTGAGTGTCGATAGATTAATTTTTGTAAGCTATTATGTAAAGTACATCAACATGATAACTACAATGTGTGGTAAAAGAATTACATAACCTAGATGGTCTAGTAATGTAGAAGATTCCCCTAGTGGGTAGATATATCGATGTGTGTCTCAAATGTAGAAGTAGGATGCCCCATCAATGGGTAGAGTGAAGCAATCAAGAATCTAGGTGACACTACACACACTTAAAGAAGATCAAGTGAAGCATGGTAATATAGATAAATCGACATACAATAGTATAGAACAATAAAGTGAAAGTCTAGCATGATATTAGAAATATATAGCATGGATAATTTATACAATTGAAATGTTCTTGTGTTTTTAAATTATTTGAATGTTTTTTGATATTTTGGAATATTTGAATGTTTTTGGATTTTGACATATTTGAATGTTTTTGATATTTTGAATTATTTGAATGTTTGTGTATTTTTTCATGTTATATTGTTTTTGATATTTTTTAAATAAGCTATGTATAATCAATCATAAGGAGACTATTTACAAGACATTGAAAATAGGCTATGTATAAGAAAGACTGAGAAGAAATGATACTAACCGATGAATCTCATGAGAGACTCCCTATCATGGTTACCTATATCAAACAAAGGAATAATGCGTGATTGTGAATCATGATGGAATGACTAAAAATATGATTCTAAATATTTAGTTTCATTATTGGTATCTTGGAAATCATAATAGCCTATATTATTCCACTCATCATTATCATCTTGATTTTGAACTAATGGAATGCCAGTGTTGATGTTTATTGTATCTGGATCTTTTCCTTTGATAAACTATGTCTATGAATGATTTGCCTTAGGATTTTCAATAAATCCTAAACCTTGGTGACAAACATTATCAACTGCTAGAATAGGATTAGTGATGCCTTGAGCATGCTTTCCCAACCCTTGACCTTGATAATCAAACTATTGTAGATATTTTTTACCAAACCCATACTACTTTGAAAGTCAAGTCTCATTTTGGAGAGGTATATTTGCATCTTTTTCATGTTTTACCTATGCTTGTGGTATTTTTTGTTGCTTTGATTTTGCTTTTTGATCCTTTTGTTGTTCTGAGTTATGCTTTGGTAACCACTTTTATACTATTTCTAAATTTGACCCTTTGTGAATGTGTTCCTATGTCACCATGGATTGCTTGATTGATTTAACTTGTATAAGGTCCTCATTAGAAATTATCTATTATATATGTTTATTTAATGCCAAACTTGAATCTATGTGATGCCCATGTATTCTATGATATGAAAAATAATATCTGGATCTTCTCACTAGATGTAGATGAGGTAGTTTGATCAACTTAGATTTAATTATTTCCCTTAATACATCACTTGAAATCTTATTTGATCTTTGAATTATTTTTGAATCACTAGTTTTAGAGTTAGTTTTTTGTGATTTCTTATTTTGATATGTAACATTGCTTTCAACCAATTGACTAGGTGAAGGTGCATATACATGATTGGCACTACGCTTTTGTATTATAATATAATTTTCCATGTTGTGATATTTTCATGTAATAGCTGATTCTATGTTTTTAAATCTGAAATTAACTTGCTCATACTAGTGATCAATCCCTTAGAGTCTCACAAGTGTAAACCCTACTTGCTTCCAATTGAACTTATAATCACATATGTTGAATAGGATTTGAAGAACCTATAGGCTAAATGTATGAATTAAGAATAATAGTATAGGCTATCTCACCTTTTTGATGAGTGATAGCATGGTCCTGGTTAGAGGGAAAGAAGTTATCACCCTCTTGGGGGAAAGAAGGAGAAGGTAATTCTTTCTTGTGCATAAGATATGACATTGAAACTTGACAGGTGGTTGTTAGATTATGTAATCAATCCTCTAATTATGTAAGTATTTTATTCTTGATTAAATTACACAATAGATAGATAACATTTTAAATAAGTAATTAAAGTTATAAGTTGTATATCAATATGATTATAAAGAATATTCCACATGAGAGATAGCAAACAAGGGATAGAGAGCATGGAATTTTGCACTATTGCATAAATTTTTTTGACTTGTAACATAACATTTCTAAAATGTTTAGAAAAATAGATTTGGAAATTATTTCACATGAGAGAGAGAGAATATGCAAAAGAAATATTGAAATCTTGTACATTTTTAGCAATAAATTTTGTAATATCATCCCTTATTATAAGAAGTAAGCATGAAATGCAAAGAATGAAACTTTGTATTAACATATGGTAAATTTCACCATTCATGTACATGATAGGAATAAGTATGGTCTCCTTATTATTTTCAAGAAATGAAACAAAACGTTTTTAAATAAATGAGATCCATTTTTTTTTATGTGAAATTTGATTTTAGATGTAAAATGATACCTCAAAAGCAATGGGACCTAGTATATGCACCTAGGGTTTTGAAAAATGTTTTTTTTTAAATTTATATGGAATTTAAAAATTAATATGAATTTATAATTTAAATATAAAGGTAAAAAATTAAAAAAATAATGAAAAAATTAGGAAGGAATTTTTTCTAGGGTTTTTATGCACAAACAAAATAAGTTGGGTTCACCAAATGATTTAAATTTTTTGGTAATATTGGTGTTTTATTCCTATTTTAGTTCAAGGTCTGGGTTGACTAAATTAGTAAATAATATTTAAATAATTTAACTACTAATTTTTATAATTTATTTTTATTTTTAACCTTTTTATAAATAATAATAAATATGGAGAAAATAAGACTTAGCTTAAAATGAATTGAAATTACTATTACAAGGTCTGATAATGGTTGTGCAAGATTGGGCTAGTATCACAAATTAAGATCTAGATTTCATTTTATGAAAGGATAGGACCACCAAATAAGACACCCTAGAGTCCCATGCTATTGTCCTATTTTACTACTATTATCCAAGCTGCTTGCAGAGACCTAAGTTTTCTAGGTTTTGTTTGATGTCCATGTGTGAGTCTGCTTGTGAAATATAGATTGCTGAAATTGTATGGAACTCCTTGTAGAGATGATTTAATATTCAAACCCTAGACTTTATTTTCCTTTGACAAAACCTGAGAAAGAAGGGGGGTTAGTGTTTGTAAGATGCATTAGATGTGTATACACACCCCTTTTTATGGGAACACTATCTACATACCAATACTCTAAAGAGGGATCAAGCCATATGTAGTTCTCCCACTTAATGTGCTTTGTAAAATAGTGTAATGTAGATTCAAAAATGCTAAACTAGGTGTGCTTAAGGTGGCTAGGGACTGGTGTGAGTATTTGGATATGCTTGTAGCTATATTAGATGGTTGTATGTAGAGAGTAGGGAAATTTTCCTTAATGGTTTTTCTTGTATTCTTGCTTTTTTGTAATATTTTCCAAGTTCCTTCTAAATGAAATTTTAATGGGATTTTATAGAGATCTATTGGTCATGGGTCGAATGTATTTTTGCTAGGATAACAAGATGAAGGATGTGAACTAAAAATAAATAATCATTAGAGTTCAAAATGTAATTAGACAAGAGTGCCAAAATAGGACACCCTAGAGTCTAGAGTTATAGTCCAAGTTGGGTTCTCTTTTTCTATAGATACAAGACTTAGGGGATAACATTGGCCTAGGAAATGTTGACTGGCTGAGGTGGAATGACCATTTTGAAAACTTAGGATGACTGGGAATAAGAAAAAAGGTGTATAAAAGGGTCATGAGAGAATTAAAGAAAGACCTATGGGTTGGGTGTCATAATCCACACTCAAGCTACCAATTTTGACATTTTATATGTCTACATCTATGTACTTTTCTGAGATCTACATACTTGTGTACTTGACCTCACCTTTGAAAAGTTGTCAATTCTCCCTTATGATGGGTTATAGATCATGTTTAAAGAGGAAGAGTAAGTTATCAAAGAAAAAAATACCAAAGGAATGAGAATATTTAAGAGAGAAACATAAGCTTCAAATGTAAAATCTTCATGGTAAACAAGGTACAAACCTTAATCCTGATGAACCAAATACCATAGATAATGAGCTAATTGAAGATAATGAATTAAATAATGATGAAATTGACTATAATCATTTGAATAATGTTGAAATTTACCATAATGAAATTAATAATATTGAATTAGTTAATGTTGGAAGTTCACATTCAAAGTTCCAAGTTTTTTATTTTGTTGATGATGAGTCTATGTATGATGATTCACCCCCCATGAATGAATAAAATTTGATGGAAAAAAATAATTATGAAATTAACCATAAATAAAATTTCATGAAAACATATAACAAATAAATTAACAATGAAGAAATGTCATCCCACCTCTAAATAATGAAAGTAATAATGGTTTTGAAACACCCTCTCAACAAATTCCACCATTACCAACTCCTCTAATAATTGTGCATAGAAAATAAAAGTACTTAATTGAAGTTAATGAAAATATTTTAAAACCAATGCATAATAAAATGCTTGATCACCATTCAAGAAGGCTGGCTCAACAAATTTGGGATACTTTCTTTCATAAATTGGAGTATGATAGTCAAAGATGTCAATTATTTATTTCATTGACAAAATTGATTAAGATCATACCTATAATGTACACATTAGGACTAATAACATCTAACATGGATGATGAAAATGATGAAGTTTCTAAATATCTACATGATGCATATCATATTGTAGCCCTGAGATCATGCAACAAAGATTTTAATGTTGCCTAGCATATAATGACAACTTGTGCAATAAATATTGAAATAGGGAAAAATTAGTTGATTTAAAATACAAGCCAAGAAATTGATATAAATAAAAAAACATTAATGAAAGTAATTTCAATACGTGAAATACTTAATGAACCTAATACCAATGAATCTAAATGAATGGACAAGGCTATAGGTGATACTCCTAAAGAGTTATTTGATCAATTTTGGAAAGATAATACAAGAGTTTAGCCCAATGCAAGATATGTTTTGAAAATAATATATGGTTCTCATAACTATGAACCATATCCAAAACATTTATTGTATATGATAGTTTATGAAAATGACTTACAATTTTCATTTTATGTGTGTTTGAACTTAGGCTAAAAAATTACATTTTTCTTGTATTGGGAAGGGTGTTCTTGAGGCTAGAATGGGTGGTGGGTTTGTTGATCAGGCTTGATAGGAGGAAAAAAACCTAGTTATTGATGTTAGCCACCCCTAGATGCATTGGCAGTGTTAGTTTTCACTTAAGAAACATCAAAAGTAGAGTTTTATAATTCAAACTTTGATAACATTTGTTATTATTATTATTTCCCCTCTCTAGAATGGTAGTGAAAATGCACTTCCAAGTGGATTCAAACATTGTGGAGGTGTGATAAGATGTAATTTACCTATATGTATGTGATCAAAATGATATATTCATAGGTAGAGGTCCCAGAGGTAGAAATGCTAGTTAGAGCTCAAGTTGCTTCTTTACTGATAAAAACTTGCATTTTTAGACCCCTCACTACAACTTATCTAATATATTGATATCAAAGCTTCCACTTAATTACTCTAGATTATAATTAGAGGGATTAAAAAGGTATGATAGTTATCCTATGGTTCATATAAATTACTTACAATTTTCATTTTATGTGTGTTTGAACTTAGGCTAAAAATTGCATTTTTCTTGTATTAAGAAGGGTGTTCTTGAGGCTGGAATGGGTGGTGGATTTTTCAATCAGGCCTAAAAAGAGGCCAAAAACCTAGTATTAGATTTTATCTACCTCTTGAATGTGTTGGTAGTGTTAGTTTTTACTCAGAAAGCATCAAAAGCAAAGTTCTACCACCACAACTTGAACTTTGACAATATTTGTTGTCAGTGTTTCCACTCTCCAAAATGGTAGTGAAAATCAAATTTTAGGTGGATTCAAATGTCATAGTGGTGTGATAACATGTAATTTTATATGTATTTGATCAATGCCATATATTTTTAGGTGGAGGTCCCAAAGGTAAAAATGCCAGTTGGAGCTCAAGAAATTGTTTGTTTACTTGAACTTTGAAAACTCTTGTATCGCCTATAGCCATATTGACATATTGACCTAGTGAAAACTTTGACAGCTTTGACAAATTTGAAAAATTTGACAACTTTGAAAACTTTGACAATTTTTAAAAATTTGACCATTTTTACAACTTGACAATTTTGAAAACTTTGACGACTTTGACCTATTAACTTATTGACCTATTAGGTGGTAATTGATATATTAAACTATTAAGTGTTATTGAGTAATTGACCTATTGACCTATTGATCTATTGACAATTTTGAAAAATTTGACCTATTAAAGTATTAGGTGTTAATTGACCTATCTACCTATTGACCTATTAGGTGGTAATTAGCCTATTTACCTATTGACATATAAGGTGGTATTGAGTAATTGACCTATTGATTTATTGACCAATTAACCTATAAGGTGGTATTGAGTAATTGACCTATTGACCTAGAAAGTGACTTGTTGTGGATTCTCCATTCAGTGTATGTGATTGAATTAGTTTCATGTTATCCTTAAATTTCCTTGAGGCTTTGCATATGTTATCATTTGTGTAAGGTTGTAGGTAAATGAATGACTATAGGTGGTAACCAAGAAGTAATTATAGGTCACAATCAAGGAAGGGAGTTTAAAGTGATTCCACCAGGTTGGTAAGTTATGATTCATCATGATATTAGTTTTTAATGTGTTTAATCTACAAAAAACTACATATAAATGAGTAAGACATATACCCATATACCCTATTTTGCCTATGACAGTCCAATATGAAAGGAAATGGTTGCACGGAGAAAGTATGACTTTGGTGTAGATAATGATATCTAGATTGATAATGATCATTGAGGTGGAAGGTTAATTATTTTTTGTACAAAATATAATGGTAATGAATCAACATATAGTCTTATAGAATAAATAAACCCTATCTATACCCTATTTTAGGTTAACAATCACATTACAAAGGGAAGTGAGAGTTATTTCTTAATCTTGTCAAGTATGCCATTAAATATATTAACTTGGAATATGGTACCATTATCAAAGGAAGCTTTTTATCTCTTATAAGATACATGAGAGATTTGAAATTGAATTAATACTCCATGTTGATGTCACAGGCTTGTAGGGTACCTTGTTGTGCCTTGTTATGCCCTATATGTGGAATTAAATGTTTAAGTGTGTTTGAGCATTTGTAATAGGTTAAGGCATGTCTGATTTGACCATGTAAGAACATATATGATAGAATAATAACTCTTTTATACCTATTATAGAATACTAACTCCTTGAGACCTATATAAATTTTTGGTACTTGAAACCTTAGAGGATTTCCTAGTGAGAAGATAATGAAAGAATGAGAGGATATTTGTGAAAACAATGTATGAAATGAGATAGAGAATGAATGTGAGAGGTTTTTAATAGGTATAATGACACCAATAAGTGTCTCTAAAGTGTACAATAATTAGGTAAAAATAGAAGAAGGCCATTAAGCCTAAGTGATAAGAGTGTCATTAGTCATTTCCACTACACACAATGAAATAAAAACTTCAATTTAAAAAAATATGGGAGATCCAATATTTATAACATTAAAAAGAATACTTTTTTAATCCTCATTTGTGTCTACAACATTAAATATGAGATTTGATAGATAATAATTTGGAATATCAAAAAACATTATACAATAACACATAATGAAATAAAAATTGAATATAAATTAGATAGATTGCCATGATAGGCATACAATATAAGCACATGTGTTTCATGTCAATAATACATAGATTGCCATGATAGGCATACAAAAAATTAAATATACCATCATAGTATCTAATGTTGGTTGAATGTCATATGCCCATATATACAATGCCAAAAATGCATCAATTACCATATAGAGATACAAGAAAGAACATCTCATTGCAAGACATCTTATTCATCAAATAGCCTCCCTCTCTTTGCCTTCTTTGAGGAGACTCTCACTGGGATGCCCTACTAATATATGGAAACCCCTCTAATGCCTTGGATTACTCTAAGGTCCAACTATGGGTCTTATGCTCATAGCTATATTTTAGTTGAGCCTATTCAAATACATGAATTATTATAAAATTAACATAAAATACATCGAAACAATTATTAAGAAATTAATTTTAAACTAAAACAAAAAATCACTTAAACATGTACACTTATTTCAAGCTCACGATCCTACTCAATATATTTTTCATGATCAAACAAGTCAATAGAAGGCTTAGTTCTCTGAATAGGCATATAAAATATGGGAGGAACATGAGAAGTTTCCCCAATCAACATCTAACTGGGACTATCAATTATCATAGGACAAACTTTCATACATAATACATTTACATTAGCTATATTTTCCCCGATTACATATATTAAAATTATTAAAATAATTATATTTTTAAAATTTAAAATTATAAGAGATAATAAATACTTTTGTCAGTGCCTATGCAGATGACATTGCAATAATAATGCCTATGTTTATCTTAGCTCACAGAGAGGGAGGATTTTTACTATCATCCATGAACTATTCATGTAAACAAGGTCTCATTTAGTTTTATACAAAGTATTAAATCTTATATATGGAAAACAAAATAATCAATAAAATCACTTGTATATAAAATATCTATCTATATAAGTACATGAATGTAATGACACAATATAGGAAAGAAGAAGACAAGCAAGCACATGAAAATACACTCATATTTGAATTGATAATCCATCTATTTAAGTGTTAGAGCAACAACCTTATACCAAAACCAAAATTAGAGGATTAGTGAAATGGAATATATAATATACTAGTTTATTTTTTATTTATTTATAAATATAAATATACTTGGGTTAAGATATTCAATTTATATTATATTACATATTGGACTATATTGGTTTTTAATTTATTGCTTGTCTAAAAATAGGGGATTGACTTAGATATGACCCTCGTAAATACTTATTTTTTGTATGGTCTTACAAGGTCATTTTATCTTATCATCACTTTTCAAGGAAGGATATTAAAGAGTAGGCATGCTTGACAATCATCTCCCCTTTTTGAGAAATGATTTAGGAAACTAGTGGGTGGTTTTTGACACTCTTGATAAACCTTAGCCTAATCACAAGGATGTATGTTTTGGGCATGACATTCATGATTATATTAGTTCCTCATTATTTATTTGAGATGGTTGTTTAAGTATATTTTTGTGGGATATTTATTGCACATGCCTACCATGAAAAATATATATGCATGGATCTTATACAAATGTTGGGTACACAAATATAGATGGGAAAGAGAGAAAAGGGATTATTCACATTTACCCATATCAAAGATGAGGAAGTATTTATGTTACATGTGAATTCATGTCAATTTTGTGTCTTTATGGTTTTAGATGCAATATGGTCATAGAAATTTTAGTTTGCTTTATTAGGAAAGTCTTTGGGAAATAGGTATATGAATGTGACTCCCATTTAATAGAATATTATCACTTCTAAGATATCTAACACTAGGTAAATGTGTGTATATTTATAAGTAAGCTTTAACTATTTTATGGCAAAATGTGCTTCATGTTTTCCTCATAAATAATGTCCTATCCTTGGAAGCATGTAATAGATTTCTTGTAAAATAGTGTATTGACCTCGGGTAATAGAATGAGAAAATGTACCATATGGATAATGGGTAGAAGATATGAATACAATGTCTACATCCTTAATTAGTGGCTAAATATAGTTGTAACACAACTATCCCACTCATTAATTTGATAGGATTAATTGTGGTTATTTTTATTAAAAATTTGTGAAAAAATGTTAGTGTGTGCACATGTGTAACTCTATATTATTATGTTATCATGTTTTATTTTCAATAATAAAATTTTTGTAACTAGGTTTTCAGTAACATAGGAGGGTGCTACATGTTTGTATCAAATCATGGTTTAGAAATTTTGGACTTTTCAACCAACCATGCTTTCCATATTACATTATGTTAAAAAAAGTTGGATTTATTATTGGAATGATTTATCATCATACAATTAATATGACCATATTTTCTCTTTTAATTGTAGGTATAAAATATCAACCATGATTGAACTATATGAGAAAAAGAGAAAAAAACTTATATTGAAGTTGTGATACCTAGGAAGTATTTTATAGATAGAGAAGAGGTTATAATTATGATACCCTTTGACTTGGAAATACATGAAGTGCTAAGTGAACTCAATGATAGGATGCCTCTAGGGAAAAATTAAGGAACGGGATAAAATCATTACATGAGTGTGATTATAAACATGATGTTCAACAAGAGAGAGATTCCAATATATTACATGGAATATCATCCATTGGGGGAGCTCATGACAATGGTGACACACATCAAAGCTTGGATGGAATTACCTATAAACTAAATAAAGTGAAAAGGTTCTTAAATTCAATGGATGAATATTTGTTAGGGAATATGATGATTGGCTAATAGGTATGAAAAGGTGTTTTGAGATAAGATATTTTTCAATAAATATTATAGACATGATATTTATTTTATAAATTTTAGATGAAGCAGCCTTGTGTTGGGACTATCAAGAAATAATTGTGAATTTAGATATGCCCATAGTCACTTGGGTGATATTCAAGAAAATACAACACTACTTGTTAGATATCTACTTAAATGATAGAGTAAATTCAATTCATAACCTCTATAAAAATACAAATACTAAAAATGAATATAAGCATATTTATTTACCTTGTTTTAGTATATGGGATATATACAAGATGAGTCAATGAAATACAATCTATATCTTAGGATAATTTTGGTTGTCATTGGGAATAAGGTATAGAATTTTGAACATAATACACTAGTGTAAGAAAATTTTAGGGTGTTACTCCAAAGGAATAATGGTCCAACATAATACCATTAATGACTTTTATGTTTTTAGTTGTGTTATTTTTGCATTAATTCTTGAGAAGAGAAGTAAATTAGATTCAAAGAGAAAAATATATATGTAAACAAATATAGTCCTAATAGATGAAAACAGGAGAAAAAAATATATGTAAACAATTTTTACCTTTGTATAGGTAAATGTTGTCATCCTAATATAGGTAGATATAGTCATGGATGTCTTAGAAGCTAGAACTGAATGTGTAAAGAATGGTCATGATAAATCAAATGTTGTAAATGATGATTATGATGATGAAGGAACCATCACCTCCTATAACATAAAAAATGACATATATTATATTAAATTTCTATGTAAATTAATTATTAGCTTAGAAATTAAATTTTAAAATATAACTTAAATTTAACATGATATTTATATAAAATATACCTACATTTGTATGGTGATTGATGTATGCACACCAAATGTGCATTCTTAAAACTCATCACTCATAAGAGTATGATCTAAGCCATTTAAACCACGGATGCCATCATCATAAAAATATCCTATGTGCATAGCTCTACATGAGATTCAAGGGTGGGTTCAAGTTCAGGTAGCCTATGGGGTATCTTTAGCATCACTCTATGAAATCGTACTCATATGCTAAACAAGTGTATAAGTGAGTGAACTAAGAGCATGGATAGTGTCTACCTTCATGACCTATTCAACTATGAAGGGGATATTAGACTCAAGAGGCTTTTAGCTATGGATTTATGTAGGCCAATTAGATGCATGATGTGTACCTAGTCAATCATGTATAGAGCCTTTTCCCTGGTCTTGAAACTCACTAAAATAAAAAATTGGGAATATGGTTGAGGACAAACTCACAGTAGAGTTTACTTAAAAAATATAATGGGACATCAAGGTTGTTACATGGTGGATAATCAAATATAATCCACCATAGATCCAAAAAATTGGTTGTGAATAAGTTAAGTACATAATGATGGATAGGAAAACATTTAGCAGTTATAGGAAATGGGGCATTGGTGGTTAGGTCAATGAATAGGGTCAAATGTCATATTTTTAAATATCCAAATTCTTAACTTAAAAGGATGATAACTTGTCAGCATAATATACCCTATAACTATCCCTATATGAGTTCCATCAGTCAATTTGACTCATTATAGAGTCAATTTGACCTAATAAGGTTTTTAGGGAATTGACTAAATAGGTGCAATGGGGGTTGGTTAAACTAGGATCCCTCATTTCATCAATTAACTCTTCAATTTCAAGTTTGTTTCCCATAATATTGTCAATCAAAACCTCTTGACTTTCAAGGGAGTTTTGTGGAATTATAATAGGGTTAATTAGAGGGATATGAGGAACAATAGCATTTTTTAAAGGGTTAAGAGGAAAAGAAACCAAAGGGTTCTATAGATGGTTAGTATGATAGGCTACTAAAAAAACAAATTACAATTAAAAACAAAGGTTAAACAATGAAAAATTAGGGTTAAATAGAGAATATTTCAATCACTTACCTCTCCTACATGGTAACATCATCAATTATTAGGTATGTGGGATGAATCTGGAAACTTCCTAGCATTCTCTAAAGTCTTCTAAGCAAAATGTGATCACAAAAGCTATGATAGAGTGAGGGAACTCAAATGCAAAATGAGTAGTTTTACATTTAGGTTTCCCTTTTTATTTTTTTTGAAACACAGGTAATGCAATCATGTTATTAATGTGATCACATTATTTTAAATGTCAATAATGTGATCATGTTAATAGCATGATCATGTTATTATTCAATATTACATGATCACATTATTATATAACAAGATCACATTATGGATTGACAATCCTAAGCCTAGATTCAAATAACATGATCACATTAATTAAATAGTGTGATCAAATTATTAATTAATGTAATCACATTATGGGTAATATCCATGGAATTATCCACCAAATCTATGCACTTACCCCTTTCATTTCCTTATTTCCACATTCACTAATAAATATGTTAGCATATCACATGACACTAATCACAATATCCAATATCGAGTCTAGATAACATATTAATTATGTTTATGAATCAGTGAACATTAAATTCTAAATCCTAAGTAAGAATTAATAAATAACATAACTAACTTACCTCCACTTACTTCACATGTTAAAAAATCATCCAAACATGGAGTAACAAACATTATATGGGAAAACCCTCCCAACCAGCCCTATAATCCCAACCATCAGTGACCCTCACCACCCCAACCATCATCTAGATGATGGTTTTGGCAAATTGTCAGGAACTTGGGCTCACAAAGCTCTGATACCACTTTGTCAGGATTAGGAGCACAATTGATTACCTTTGTATAAGCAACTAAACACAGAATTTAACCAAAAATAAAATATAACTAGAATTTAGAAATAACACAGAATATGAGAGACAATACCCAATTGTATTAATACTCATCTAGAAGGAAATTACAATAAAGAAGTGTCACACTCTTCTTCCCACACCTCTATGGATCCCACACCTCTAGGACATACAACAATCTCCCTCAAGAGTTCTCTCTCTCAACTACGGTCACAACAAACAACTCAAACACAGAGTTGTTGTTCACCTCCACCAGTCAGTAACAATACTACCAGTACAATGAGTACACCACATACTCCAAATAGATATCACCTGATCTTGCTACCTATTGTGTTGCTGATCTCCCTGGTCTTACTACCACCTATAGATCAACTTGATTTTACACACCTACAAACCTAGATCTCACACACACACACTTGCAGATCAATCAACCTTACTTACCCATGTAGATCTCACTTGATCTTGCTATACCGTAGATCAACTTGGCCTTGCACACCTGCTGACCTAGATCATACACACATGAAGAACCCTTGTCCTTGCCTCACCAAGTCCTTATGATTCTCTAAACTAGCACCCCTATGGATCTTTTACCAGATCTTACTCTCTCACAGATCTACCTGATCATACACACTTGACACTATGGCACTATGAGGAGCCAACCTTGCTCTCTCTATCTAGCACACTTTACAATATATCCCATGAGTCTATTATATAGATCCCATGCAAACAATAATTAGACTTCTAATTACAATAATTAGAACCGTAGCTCTAAGACTAAAATTTGTCTTTACCATGAAAACTAATTGTCCATCCAAAAATAGACCAGTTCTAGAGACGCATGCAAATGCATACACACACAAGCTGTCAACATCAGTTCCCTATCTGACTAATGTCATTCGACCCATAACTAATGTCAGTTACTGTGAACACTAAATATGATTGACATTGGTTGATCAAACTGATGTCGGTTGCTTGCAACTCAGCAACCTCCTCCTATTTTCATCTTGGTGAAGCTTTTAGCTCCACAACCTAACAATCTCCCACTTGGAGATAAATAGTTGCACCTGTACCTATACCTATACATCATCTAATTTGTTTCTTGGCGTGTATCCCTCTTCAAGATCAATTTTGAAGACCAACCACCACACATCCTATGGTGCTCTGCATGTCATCCAAGTAACCTACCACATCCAAATCTACATACCCATGTAGTGAAGTCCCTGACCCTGCATAGCATGTATACCTGCTACTAGTCCCTCTCAGATACCTGAGAACCCACTAAACTGCTCTCCAGTGCTTATTTCCTGAATTGGCTATGAACTTACTGACAACACCTGCTACTGGGGCAACAACAGGTCTAGTACACATGTACTCAACCTCATCATGTGAATTGGGACCCTATTTTATGAACTGTCCATCTATAGGTGTGCTAACTGGTTCTACATCTTGCATCTTAAACCTCACCACTACCTTATCCACACAATCATCTAGAGACAAAATCAACTTGTGACCTTCCATGTCTCTATAAAAACTCATGCCAAAGAATTTCATTGCTCCCAAATTCTTCATGACATACCACTAAACTAACTTTACCTTTAGCTCAACAAAACCCTACATGTGTGACCCCACTACATACAGTAATAGGATAATGTTGTAATCATTATCCAACCTGGTAAAGTAAACACAATGGTTACAATGACATTGACTAAATCCATGCTTTGTCATACACCTGTCAAACCTGTACCACTGTCCTGCAGCTTGCTCAAGACCATATACCCTAGCCTTCTGTCTCACATGTCCATTCTCTCTCTTCTTTAACCAAGGAATCCATTTGTCTCTCATTGCTTTCATTTTGACTAGCAACTCTACCAAATCTCTCATTTGGTTCTCTTCTAAAGAATTCATGCCATGCTCCCACTATTTCTTAGATCCTACCTGCTCTATAGTGAGCAACAAGTATAAAGAAGGGGAATAATGAATTTGAGGCTTATTTATGCTTTCAGTCCTCCACATGGGCATTTGAGACCCCTTGACATCTTGTTGTCCACCCAAAATCCATTTCTTAGTCGACCCTGGTCTACATCCAACCATTGTCGAATCCACCTGATCACCGACACTAGTTCCCTGACCGACGTTAGTGTCCTCCTAGTCACTGATGTCAGTTCCCTAACCGACACTGGTATCCACCTGCTCGACACCACTAACTTCTTCAGTCTACACATGACCAATATTGGTACCTACCTGTTTGACATCGGTTCTTCCTGATCGATGCTGGTAACTATGTTTCCCTGTGAGTGATGATTTTTTACCCATGAGCTCACCTTGGATCAAAACCTTATCCAAACTACCCTACTCAGATTTATTCAATCCCCTCCATTGATCTCTATCCATCATCTCCTCCATGAACACCAAGGCTTTCCAGTTCTTAAGTTTGTCAAAGACATCTAACTTCCTCTTAAGAACATGCATCTCCTTATTACTCATGTGACCAAGCCTATAAATCCACGTCTTTGCAACAAAAGAAGAATTAGTAATACAAGTAGGTAGATAAAGAGTACCTACTTTCTTACCACATGGTAATTCAAGTGCATCCATTGTGAGAGTTATTATGTATCTCTCATCACCCAAATTTCTTGAAGAAATTAGCCTCATCTTCAGAACTAGGACCTGCATGACATCCTTCAACACCCATGTGTTGGCTGTCTACAATTTCAGCCACACTTCCCCTTTGCCAATACTTTGACAAGGCTCACCAACCTCTAAATAAATCTTTCCAAAGTCTCCATGGACCTTAACATGGAAAAATACTCTATTTGGGGCTGCATGGAAAGAGGCAACAAAATCTATAAACCAAGATTCTACTTTATCCAAGGAACATATAAAAACAACCAGTGCAATAATACCTGCAGCACATGCTTCTTTATTTCCTTCATGCTGATCTTCTACCAACTAGCAATCTTTCTTTACCTGCTCTTTCTTTCCATAACACTGTAATTGATCATTCTTACTTTTGAATTCCTCCATTCTTAGTGTACTTTCTTCTGCCATTGTTATACTCCCACTTAATTAGAAACCTCTGAGAGTGACCTGTAATCAAACACAAACCTACTCTGAACTAGGCTCTATGAACCTATAACTTGGCTCTAATACCACTTGTCAGGAACCTGGGCTCACAATGCTTTGATACCACTTTGTCAGGATTAGGTGCATAATTGATTACCTTTGTATAAGCAACTAAACATGAAATTTAACTAGAAGTAAAATATAACTAGAATTTGGAAATAACACAGAATATGAGAGACAATACCCAATTGTATTAATACTCATCTAGAAGGAAATTATAATAAAGAAGTGCCACACTCTTCTTCCCACACCTCTAGGGCTCCCACACCTCTAGGGCATACAATAATCTCCCTTAAGAGTTCTCTCTCTCAACTACGGTCACAACAAACAACTCAAATACAGAGTTGTTGTTCACCTCCACCAGTCAACAATAATGTTAGTACACCGAGTACACCATGTACTCTAAGTAGATCTAACCTAATCTTGCTACCTATTATGTTTCTAATCTCCCTAATATTATTGCCACCTATAGATCAACTTGGTTTTGCACACCTACAAACCTCTCTCTCTCTCTCTCTCTCTCTCTCTCTCTCTCTCTCTCTCTCTCTCTCTCTCTCTCTCTCTCTCTCTCTCTCTCTCTCTCTCTCTCTCTCTCTCTCTCTCTCTCTCTCTCTCTCTCTCTCTCTCTCTCTCTCTCTCTCTCTCTCTCTCTCTCTCTCTCACACACACACACACACACACACACATGTAGATCAACCGACCTTACTTACCCATGTAGATCTCACCTGATCTTGCTATACCATAGATTAACTTGGTCTTGCACACCTACTGACCTAGATCATACACACATGAAGAACCCTTGTCCTTACCTCACCAAGTCCTTATGATTCTTCAAACCAGCACCCCTGTGGATCTTCTACCAGATCTTTCTCTCCCATAGATCTACCTAATCATACACACTTAGCACTATGGCACTATGAGGAGCCAACCTTGCTCTCTCTATCTAACACACTTTACAATACAGCCCATGAGTCTATTATATAGATCCCATGCAAACAATAATTAGACTTATAATTAAAATAATTAGAGCCGTAGCTCCAAGACTAAAATTAGTCTTTACCATGCAAACTAACTGTCTGTCCAAAAATAGACCAGTTCCAGAGATGCATGCACACACAGGCTACCGACATCGGTTCCCTGTCTGACTGATTTTGGCTGACCCATAACTGACATTGGTTACATTGAACACTGAAGATGACCGATGTCGGTTGATCAGGCCGACGTCAGTTGCCTACAACTCAGCAACCTCTTCTTGTTTGCATCTTGGTGAAGCTTTTAGCTCTACAACCTAACACAAATAGGGTCAAGGAAAAAGTTCTAAGCAAGATGGGTTTCAAACCAATGGATATCACAACACAATAACATACACCAATAAAAGGCATGAACACCATCAAGGGTACAATCCATGTAATCAAAGCCAAAAATCACAACATATAACCCAACCATTATATGCCACCAATTTAAGGTCCAACAATAAAGTCAACCAATCTAAAGGATCAAGAAACATAGTCATACAACATTCTTAAGGCAACAAATCAATATAACAATCCATTAAAAACTTGGAATCCATCCAACAATATAAAATGGTCCACAAGGGAAACATTGTTTCAATAAACATGCAATAATAATTCAATTTTGAATCAATAATTGATATAAGGAATTTAGGAGTTCATTATGAGGTCTCACAACCTCATATGATCCTTGAATATTAAAATTGGGACATAATGAGTTAATGGCCAACAAACTATTTAAATAGTTTTTAAACAAAATGAAACCCTCAATAGAAAGAGGTTATTTTATTAGGGTCTTATCCTATTTCTAAGGTTCAATGATACATAGGTAAATGAAACTCATTTTAAATCCACAATAAAAATTACCCACTCAAAATGATTCATGGGAGGTTCTAATCAAAACTCATCATGGGTAATTTTAATCAATTTTTTATGTGGAAGGAGCCAGTCAACCTATCTTTCACATATGGAATTCAACATAAAGGTAAATCACTCCAATTGAGGCACATCCATATGGCTAAATGTGTTCCATACCATACACTTACCCAACTGATTCGAGAATAAGGACTCATCCCAAAGATCAACTCAGGTCTAATTAATTTAGTATTGGAAAATTATCATAACATTATGAAACTATAGATCTTATAATAGGTTATGCTCTTTCATATAGTCAAGGTCCAAGTCGATGTTTATTTAAAATAGAAAAAAATATTGATAAACCCAAATCTACTCTTCCCATAATTATGAGAGATATAACAACCAACAAAATATTTACTCTTATTAATTAAAGGAATAGGTCAATTTAAATAAAATCATAGAGATATAATAGAAAAGGGGGTAATCTGTCTTAAGGATTTAAACACAACCCAAGTCATTTTATTTATATTTAATCTATGATTCAACTTCACAAGTGTGCAACAAATTAAAAATAGGTCACAACATCCCAATATATTATGAACATAAGTGGAAATTATATATACACAAGTCATAGCGATATGAGGTATTTGGATTCAAGGTAGTGTTTAGAGGAATAAAACCCATCAATCAACATAAAAAATTTAGAAACATAGCTAGTTTGAATCAGTGGCAATACTCACAAGAATAGGGTGTCATTTTAAACCGATTCCATCATTTAATTAGCAACAAAAAAACAAGTATGCACATCATCCTTATTATTCATATCTTTCTTTCAAGGAGCAAGGCCAATGCCTCATACACTCCAAGTTATAACATAGAAAATTTAATAGTGAGGAGTCATGAAACTACATGATAAGATGGGATATACAGTCAATTTATGCATTCCTTAGATCCATTGTATGACTAAAAATAATACATATTAAAATGAATTGCATAATCATCTTCCATAGCATTCAATGTTCATTCCAAGAAAATTATCTAACTTAGTAGTCAAATTGACTTACCAATTCAACGCATTGAAATAAAGCTCAAAGGATACCAATACATTAATATACAAATCATTAATACTTATAGTAGATAGAATCAGTCCACAAACCAAAATTTTAATGTCCCAATAAAAGTTGTGCCCCTCTAAAACCAAAAATTCTCTCCTACGTATTTCTTCCATCTGACACCCCTGCATATTATCCTTTCCAATGCATTTTCCTTCCACCTCCATCCTCTATTATTCTTATTTCCATTAATTTCTTTCCTTTTCCTCTCCATGATGCATAACTACATTTTTATTTCTCTATGCCTTCCATTTATTTCTCCATTTCTCTTTCATTTTCCTCTACACATTTTCTCTCTTGCATTTTATTCTTGCATTCTTTTTCATATCTACCCCTTCCTTCTTATCCCTCTTATTTTTTCATCTTGTACCATTTCCATTAGATTTTTTCTTTACTATAGTAACTCATCCCACTCCCCTATGCCTTCTCCTCTCAACCACCTTTGACTTTTCCCTTTCTCCTATGCCATACTCCACTCAATTTTCCATTGAATGAGGAGAGAGAGAAGGTCTATTCTTTTCCAAAATTAATGACCCCTAACTCCCATGATACCTTCATGCTAAAACCAAAGGAAATAGTCATTAATGACTTTAAAAAAATTGATCCCAGGCCATAAAATAGTGAAGGTAGCAATAAAAATTAAAATAATGTAATATATATATATATATATATATAATTTTTAATGTTAATAAATATCTAAAGCCATCCAGACCAATTACATTGATTACCAAATATAAAATAATAAAAAACTAATAACAAATAAAATAATAATAATAGATATTATTTTAAATTCTAATGAATGTTTAAAGGTCACAATGGCCAATTAACTGACCATTAATAATTATAAGGTCACTGGGTAATAAATCACATGGAAGGGGTTTCATACGGACGTAGACATAGGTAGGTCTCTTAAGGAGTCCAAGTTAAACAAGGGTGATTTAAGTGGAGCTAAGGTGGCTAAGAGTACATGGGAGAGAGAAAGTGGAAGTCTGAGTGGATGAAAACAACAATAACATGACATGACATGAGAGCAAAGATCAATAAATTGAGATTTAAAAAGGCTATACAAATGAACAATACCATTGTTTAAAGGCACAATCCTTAATAAGAATACCATTTTACCTATTATAACTCATCCCATTACTTAGAAACACTATGCTACCCCAAAATTTGATGTTAGCATCCAACCTAGCTCATAACTACACCTATAACCATCAAAAGAATCCTTCAGTAGTATCTAATCAAAAAATTAGTAAAATGATAAAGATGTAATGAATAGATTAATCAAGTAAAAAATACATGAAATAACCCTTATATCACAAATGTAGAATTATAACATGATAAATACATCATCAAGTGTGGAATTATAAACATGATAATTACATCACTGTAGTCAAGTATCACAACATCAAACTTAATACAAAGTCTAGCTAAGTAAGGGAGCATAATAACTAGCTATATATATGTATATATATATATATATAGACATCTAAATAGTCACATCAAGGTGAATAAGGGTAGGATCATAACATCCTCCCCCTCTTATAGAGAATTCATCCTAATGACTACATCAACAACTAAGAACTCGACTATCGATGGGGACTTAATCACTCTATAAATAAAGTTTTCATCTACTCAAACAAATATATAATTTAGAAAAAACCCTCAACATACATAAACCTAAGAGGATGTAATAATCCAACTAGGTAAAGTTCATTTTTTATCTTTATCATAAATCTTAATTATAGTCATGAAATTCCTTCACTCAATCCATAATAAAAATCTTATCATCTCATATGTCATCTCATGACACTAGGAAAATAATAAGGAGCTATCATAAGTCATTACAACATTAAATTCTCAAATACACATCTAAACGCAAGATACAGTCCAAATTCATGATGCACATGACATTTATTAACATCTAAAATTAGATAATTACCACCTTGGTAAAAGGGTTTAATAACCCCAAATCTATTTTTATTTAACATATATGCCAATGGTATACCACCATTTTAACATAGTTCCAAGAAAACTATTAAAATTTAGCCACCCGTATAGGCATGATATTCTTAGTTTTTAAGTCCAAACAACATTATCAACCATGGAAATGAGCTTTCCACACATCAATGAATGCTAAAAAAGGCTTTTATTTCCTTCTAAGCACACCTGTTTTAGTTGAAGGTTGGTAAAAGATAGGTAGAGTAAATAACTTTCAGCTATTTAGATCAAAAATTTGCTAAAAAAACAAATGTTAGATAGACATCCCTCTTATCAAGATGAAAACATACCATAGAATTTTTTTAACTTTTATGATAGTAATTGTAAATTATACAATCCCATTGGTATTTTAAACATATAACTGAGCAAAAAACAATGTCTTTATTGACACACATTATGTCATATGCATAATATGATCAATGTTCATCACAAGATAGTAATCCATTTTGAATGGTTACTTCTAGATCTACAAATACCATTCAAGGAATAGTGCAACATCCCACACTATCCACATCAAATAATAGGAGAAGCCAACTTAGGCCTTACATGCTACCTAAAGGTTTATCACATGCTCTCTAAACACTTTATGAGCTCACATGATGGTTACAAGAATCACAGTTCTAACATCATAATGCACTTACCTCATGTCATCAAATAGAAAAAGAAGAAGAAAGATGAGTAACCAAAATAACAAAATTTTCCTTATCAGGACTTATAACATTCATCCTAAACACAAAACTAGCATACTATCTAGTCATACATAAAGAAATACAAAAATATATTCATACTAGAATATATATAATAGGTATAGCAAGCAAATACCTTAATCATATCATGTTCACACACACATGCCAACACATTCATATATTTTATCAAGTACTTCCTTATTGATTTGCATAAATGTCCATAATATAAGATAAGTTAGTGCCTCATAAGGCTTACACAATGATATTCCACATAGTTTGTTTATCAAAAACCTCTGAGAGGTGGCTAAAGGAACACTAAAATCTAAGGTGACCATTATGTAGGAGGGTCCTATGGTCAATATGTGGCTCATATGGTACATACATTGAATGAATCAGGTGGCTACCTCATGCAAATAAGTGTAGTGGATTTTTAGCCTACATGAGACTCCACTCCCTATCCCATACCTAGTTTAAACCATTATGGAATTATTATTTTTTTACCCTTAAAATCATACTTGCATCGATGTTCATAGCTAAAAAATGATGTGGGATAACAATATACATCACAACCCTATACCTTGGCAACCTAAACAAGAGATTTGGCTTATATAACATAACTTATAATACACAAGTGCTTAGATTCACAATTAATATTTTAACAACAAAAAATAACATACGTAACATAAATCAAACACTAGGACATCCAGATGGATAGTACAAAAAGTTCACATAAATCAAAAGGTTAAGCACTTTCACATCTCACATGCTTATATAATAACCATAGATCAATGCACATGAAGAAGCAACATAATATACATACCCATTCAGGTATAGATAACTATGCCAAGGTAATTTCCACATCATAATTATCAAACACACAAATTGGTGAAGCACGAGGGTCCATGAATCTACATTGGTATACTTGATTTGTAGATGTCATGCAAAAGAAATCAAATACCTATCAATGGTACCAAATACAAATTCATAAAACTCTTAATTTGATCATGAAATTCAATCACCCTCACCCCATTAGGCCCTATAGGCTTGAGCCACACCCTTGGTCCTCCTAAGCTATAATAATTTATCCTCATCAGATGGCTTGCCTATGCAAATTATCAACAAGCATCAAGGCATTTATCTTAAGATTATAACAACAAGCTTAGATCATAATTCAACCATTTGAATAATTCCAACATGTCAAAGGTTAAAGGGAGATTATTTTTTTAACACAATAGTAATTTGGTAAAGGGTGATCTTAGCCAAGGCTTAAGGATAGTACCATAATTCTACTATGGGAATCACAATCCCCCACATTTACTAAGTTTAATTAAAACTTGCAATAAACATCCTCATGGATGTAGGACATATCCAATTTAGTAATAGACACCCTCATAGGTGTCTAGATGAAGTCACATCTGAATAGACATCCCCATAAGTGTATATCCCAGCTAGGATAAATCAACATACACATGGAATCAAGCATATCCATGAATAAGACATATGTCATAGACATAAAACTGATCCATGATTGCAATAAACATGCCCAAACTAGATAAATTCTTCCCTTTTAGAGTTACAAAGCCTCTAGGTTCACCAAATTAACTCATAAGAGGACAACAAGATCAAGCTTACCCTACCTAAAATGTATAAGTTTTCTACACTACATAAGCTTACCTATTTATATAATAGATAACAGCTTCTACTTTGCCAAACATGCAATAAATCAGATAATAAAACCTTCCAGGTTTACTTAAAATTCCAATATATTAGATGAGAGAATATCTCCCAAGCATTTTCATCACAATAAAATTGTGATATCACTACCCCAATAACTTATAGTGACACCCAAGTCAAGCCAAAATCTACAACTATTTACAACACCTATCACCATGAAGTCATTGTATGAAGTTTTCCGCATAACAGCTTGTTATAATCAAAAAAAGAGATGGGGTAGCCTTGTTATCTACAATCAATTCACACTATGGAGATGTGTCCACTCCACTAAAACCATCCATAACATGAACACTATCTAGCACATCCATGCAAGTTCATAGGTTACCGACATCTCAAGGTAATCCTTTTCATAACCGAAGAGCTCAAACTTTGTTGACTTACTCAACAAATTTAGTCCTTCTTGCACCTTATAATGCCCTACAAATTTAAGTTGAACCCTTAATCTTCCTTAGGTCATAATGTTCCAAGTATCTAAAGAAGGCTCACCCATACAAGTTGACCATAGATACTTGAACATCATTCCCTTGATTTTAAGAGAACATATTATATCACATAAATCCCATTAACCTACCCATATAATTCAATGGTTGATAGGTGAGTCTTACCCCAACACAATCAAATTTAGGAAGGGTTAACCCCAAACAACGCTAGGGGTGATAGCAACTAACATAGGAGAAAATCTAAATTCCTTAGAATCATTTCTTTCAAGTGATGCATGAAACAAAATAGTGGCAAGAAAAAACAACACAACACCTTAACCTTTAGCCTAAAGGCTAAGTGTTTTAGGATTTGCTTCACAATTTTTCCTAATTGGGACAACTCATTGGTCACCAAATAACAAATCTATCAATCCCAAAGTTTCCTAGAGTAGAAACACTATTCTGATACCAAATGAAACAAACCCAATTTGTTTTTTTGATGTTGAATATTAGAATATGCATTTGGATGTGTAACAGACCCAAACCTCACTTGCTGAAGCAAGAGATACTTAGCACACTCATCTACGCATAACTAGAATGGTTAATCTTAATGTTATAAGACATTGTTGGGTCACAATGAGTCTAAAGATATGGGAACCAATAAAACATTATCCTAATCATCGATTAGGGAAACATCAACATACTAAACATAATAGAAACCATTATCATGTGGCATACATATGGATTTTTCTAAGTCTCTTTAACACACAACAAAATATCATTTGCATAAGGAAATTACATTCAATGTATAACCATGATTTCAGTGATCCCAAAGGATTGGTGAAGATACAATCATACCTACTACATCACCTAAAAGAGAATGATATACTGGTAACTAATCCCCTAAATTCCACAATAATTATTGTTTATTAATCAATTTAATAGGTAAATAATTCATATTAACTGATAAAATAGTCACATACCCTTAAGTGTTTTCCATCTATATAAATAAATCAAAAATTTATTACAACAATAATATTTGAGACATAATTTCTCCTACAATTGAGGAGTTCAATAATGAATCCACCCAACTCCACACACCATCCTATCAATTTTTTTCAATAGGGTTAGCAAGGCATTTTCCCAAGTCAAGTACCATGAATACATGCATACTATGCATTTTTAACTAAATCCCAAACATATAGAGTGGGACATTCCTCAAATGTGCCATTTTGGTTGTTCGAGCATACAACAAGTTCTATTATGAACCAATTTAGAGATCACATAAGTAACTTGGTTTTACAAGAACTGAGGATGTCTATAACCTCACCTCATTTTCCAAGCATTACTCAATGAGGGTTCCAACCAATAGGAGGATAAGATAATATATACATTCCATCATAAGAGAATTAGAAAATGCACATGCTAACACATAGAAATGATATACCACCTATATATTTTTAGCCAATTCATTTATATGACATAAAATTAATGGAATATATCATAAGTCATTACTAATGACTTCACATTGAAAATTATTTAAAATTTCTTGCTTCACCCATAACTAGCAAATTGTTTCAACATAAATATGAACATACACTCATAAAATATGACCTTAACAACCAACCAACTCATCTATTTTCAGAAATTTAATTAAATCCAAGATTAATAATGAGAAAAATCATCAAGGAGTTTATTAAAACCACACACACATCTAAGTATGTAATATCACAAGTTTGAAGCATGCCAACAGGATTTTAACTACACTACCTATATATGTGTGGCAGCCAACTTGCCTGAACTTGTTCATATAAATGTATATACAAGTTAGAACATACAAGAATATTTATATTTCATAAAAGATTTGGAGGCCAACTAAGGATTAGTCCAACATAATCATATTATCATGAAATCCATTTCCAACATATATGAAAGAAATGAACCATGAGCATACATAAGTATATCCAAGGAATTTATTAGATATTCCTAAAATAGGTATTAATCAAGATAAAATCTTAGCTTTCCAATGATCCAATTGAGTATTCTCAAACATTCCTAAAACACCAAAATAGGAAGTCTATTTTTCTTGCAAAATATCAGCTCAAGGGCCATGATTACACCTATGAAAATAAATTCCTATGTATATTAAAAGAAGTGATCATGAATATATGTATCCAAAATCAATAACTCAATAAATCTCAATAGTTATCATTTGATATAGAATTCTAACATGCTAGTAATCCTAGCCAACATACTCAAGTGTGTCTAAATGCCAAATTAAGTGATCAATTAAAATACATCTATGATAATCATTTTTCCAATCTAATTTATTAACAAAGTTTATAGGTTTCTTTATCTAGTAAACATTTATATGTGCCTGAGTAACTTTGCTCATACTATCCATTAAAAATATTATCCAACTAACAAAGTTATATTACTAAAGAAAGAAACCCACAATTGTAATGATATAGTCTAAGGGTTACTCTAAGTTAGATACAACATGAAGTCTATATTAACCTAATAAGATCACATGATTACATCAAAGAGTAATTCTGTGTTATTTATGCCATTAATTACTTCAATAATAAGAGGAAAAACTAATTAACATTTATTAACTTTACATATGAAATGAATTACCTTCAACAATGTATAATTTTAGCCTCTTATTATTTAATCTTGCATTCCCTTATTTCCATATTCACTAACAACTAGGTTAGCATATCACATGACACTAATCACAATATCCAATATCAAGTCTAGATAACATATTAATTATGTTTATGAATCAATGAACATTAAACACTAAAAACTAAGTAAGAATGAATAAATAACTCACCTCCACTTACTTCACATGTCAAAAAATCATTTAAGTATGGAGAAATAAACATTGGACTAGACAAACCCTCCCAACCAACCCTATGAGCCCAACCATCAGTGACCCTCACCACCCCAACCATCAACTAGATGGTTGTTTTAGTAAATAAGGTCAAGGAGGAAGTTTTGATAAATTCGGGTTTCAAGCCAATGGATATCATAACATAATAACTTACACCAATAAAAGGCATGAACACCATCAAGGGTACACTCCATACAATCAAAATCAAAAAACACAATGTATAACCCAACCATTATACACCACCAAGTGAAGGTCTAACAATAAATTCCACAAAGTGAGAGGATCATGAAACATAGATGTACAACATTCTTAAGACAACAAATCAATACAAAAATCAATTAAAAACCTAGAATCTATCTAGCAATCTAAAATGGTCTACAATAGAAGTAGTGTTATAAAAATCATGCAATAATAATTCAATTTTTAAAAAATAATCAATATATGGAATTCAAGGGATCATCATGAGGTCTCATAACCTTATATGATCCCTAGATATTAAAATTAGGACATAATGAGTTAATGGAAAGCAAAATATTTAAATAGTTTTAAAGCAAAATGAAACCCTCAATACAAAGAGGTGATTTTAGTAGGGTCTTATCCTATTTCCAAGGTTCAAAGATACATAAGTAAATTAAACTCATTTTAAAGCCATAAAATAAATTACCCACTCAAAATGATTCACAAGAGATTCCAATCAAAACTCATCATACGTAATTTTAATCAATTTGTTAAGTGGAAGGAGCCAATTGACCTATCTTTAACATAGAGATTTTAAGATAAATCGAAAATAAAGGTAAATCAATCCAACTAAGGCACATCCATATGGCCAAATTCATTCCATACAACACACTTTCCCAATCAGTTCAAGAATAAGGACTCAACCCAAAGATTGACTCCAAGGTGTAGACACTAGAAATCCACACACCTACATTTTTGAATGTCAAAAATCCCCCTACACCTACCTAGGATCCCCTTGAGACCAACCTACACCTATTTGGCCTCACCAAACTGATTTGCACCTAGTTTTACCAATTTGAGTAAACCTAACCTTCAAGACCCTTTTCTTCTAGACCCTGACCATCGATGGTCAAGGTGACCATCGACAGTCAAGATCCACCTCTTAACAAATAACATGCAAACTACCCACATTAATTTTTTAAAAATAACTTGCCTAACTCCAGTTGCAAGCCTTTATATGGATGAGTTATATTTAGATGGCCTATTTACACCTTCACTTCTACCTCTTTCTTGTGCTTATAAGAGAGAGAGACTTAGGAGGTCAAATCCATCAAAAATAGCTATCAATAGCTCAAGAATTTGGGATTTTTATTTTACAAGTCAATCAATGTCATCAAAATTATAAGTATTATCAACCATATTGGATCCAACTTTCCATCACCTCTCAACAAAGCTCTTAGGTACCATCACTCTACCAAAATCAAGTTATTTTACACCAATAGACTAATTACATCAACCATCCACCCAATCAACTTTTGGTAAGACAAGTACATGTTTATCAAAATTCACATGCTTTATTTCCATTTTATAACCAATATATCCCTTATCCAAATCTCATAATCCACTTGTTGGATTCCATCAATTCAATTGTTTAGAAAACCTAGAATTGACACAATCAACCATCGATGGTCAGACCCCAATCACCAATGGGCAGGCTCAACCACCAATGGTCACTTCAACTATCGATGGTCACATGTGGTAGTAAAAACTAGCAACCTATTTCCACCTATCCACCCCCTACCAAATCCAATTTTTTATGTTTTTGACCACTCACAGAACCATTTTAGATTTTCTAAAGTATACCCTAATCCCTTAGTACTAGTATTAATTAGTTTATCACTAATCTGATCATTTTTAGTATATTTTCTTAACAAGCATTCTTATGTTCAATATTAGTACCTCTTGATTATTAATGAAATTAAATTCTTTCTAGTTTTTTGAACTTGATTTTGTGAAACGTGTGGATTGACATCCCTTGAGGAAGCCCTCACTTATGAGATCTAGCTCTCGCTTGACAATCCACCCAACTATCTTTCTAACAAAAAAGTTTGCTTTAGTGTTTTATTATCGACAAGTCTTCCTCCCAAGCCAAAGAGGAGCTCTTCATAATATTTTGATTCAATGTGCACATAAACAAATAGTTTTTTCAACCACACCCGTATCAAGTTTCTTTTCTCTCTTCCCTAGAACTTAAAGTGAAAATTTACATGAAACATTTTGGCACACCCAGTGGGACCTAGAGTATTTACTAACATTTTATTTACATTTGTATGCTCTTGTCTCTATCTATGCTCATAATTGAAACTAAAATCTATTTTGGGTTTAAAATCAACTACATCCATTACTTCCTTTTAACATTATCTCACTTTGAATTAATTCACAACAATCTTATCATAGTACCACTTTTTGTTGGATACACTAGCTATACCACTTTCATCAATCAAACATAAAAATAATTTGAGATAAGGCCTAATTGGGATTTCATCACTTAGTGGTCACCTTACCCATTCCCAACAATCCTACTTGGAGGTCATTACCAAGGGGAAAACTAACTTAGCTCTCTAGTTGAGTATAAACTCTGGATATTAATATATATTAGCTAAGCACTTGACACCCTTATAACTATGGGACTATGAAGTGAGGGGGTAGGTCCCAATACCAAGCCACATATTTATTCTAATATAGATTATTTTGAGCACCTAAACAACCCAAAACCAACCATAGACTGCTTCTATAGTACATGATATATAAGCCAACTTATATCACATAAACTAAGGCACAAGCCAAAAGAAATATTAAAACTAACCTCTAGGATTAATGTACTTCATAGTGTGTGTCTTAATTTCCTTGATCATTTTATTATCTTCTTCTTGTTTGAGTGGTGAGTTTGTTCTTTTTTTATTTCCCCTTTTTCTATTATGGTTCTCACTTGTCAGTAATGAAGAGACCTAGTAGAGCAGAACCCATCACTTAAATCAACCTCTTCCACCTCCTCATATATGGATTATGTCTCTAAGGTAGAAGATTCACCTTGTCTATTTGGAATCCCTAATTTTCCTTAGGTATCTCCCTAAGGAGACATATATTTTACCACTTTTTTAGACAACAATCCATTTTCCCTTCAACACTATCTTAACACCTCCCCTCACTATATCCTAGTTTCAAATCCACCTTAGGATCCTCCTTATGACATGCCATCCCACTTTATGAATGGTATCCCTATTTTCATGATCACCACCTAACCTTCAACCACCCAAACATCTTCATCTACTAACCCCTTTGATACCATAGATGAAAACTCACTTATCCAACCAACCACTACCCTTACACCTTCTGCCCCTACTAATGACTCCTCTGCCTTGGGGATAACCCAACCATTAACCAATTATACTCCACTTATTGTGAGAACACCCACCACCAACACTACCAACCTCCCCTCTATCAAACTTAACCCATTGGTCAATACCCCTTTACCAAGCTTAGGGGTATCTATCCCTTCTACTTTACCGCCCATTAGCACAAAGGTCACTACCTCACCTCTTGTCACTAACCCAACTACCACCCATGCCCAATCCAAAGGGACTCCTTAGTAGTTACCTATTACACCCAAACTAGGATACATCCATAACCCACAAGGGTATGTACCCACTACCCAACCACCATCATCTACCTACCCTACCCAACCTCTAACATCCACATTCTAATATGTGGTAGCCTCTCAACCACCAAATAATTACCAATATGTTACCCAAACTTAACCATAATATTAACCTTACAATCTTTTGGTACACACCTCAAACTAACCTAATGAAAATTCTCATAGAAAAGATGACCAACCTTGAGTCATCCATTTTAGGGGCTCATAACATCTTATCCTATGATCAGATTTATATTGAACCTATTCATCCTTGTATCCCAATCAGACCTTACCCTCCTTAATGGGATCTTATGAAATTTACCAAATTTTAGAGCAATGAAGACCCCCAACAACACATTAGGGATTTTAGGCATGCATGTTACATGATTCCTTACAATCATGCCCTTCTCCTTTGAATCTTCCCTATGTCTTTATCCAGCCCAACACTCAACTAATATACTGCCCTCACTAAGAATTCCATCTTTTCTTTCATCCAACAAGTATAATTCTTCTTAGATCACTTTTCCATTAACATTTATAAGAAGGTCTCTATCACTGACCTCTATTCTATCAAGAAATTTGATGAATCTATTACCAATTTTGTTGCCCATTGGATAAGCTTGATTAATTAGCTTTCATTTTCCTTGCCTCAACCTGAACTTAAAATTTTTTTGCTTGAGCCTATGCCAAACATATATCTTATACACTACATGTCCAAAGATTCAAAACTTTTGATGAAGCTTTTACCATGGCACGTAAGCTAGAAAACTAAGCCATAGATGAGGGTAAATTAAATTTACAAAAAAAATAAATCTACCTTGAAGACTAATGAAACCTCTTCCTCTAAAATAGGAAACCAAGCCAATTCCTGAACCAAGATCAAGGGAACCATGAATGTCATCATCCATAAAACCACCCCTCCACCTAATGTCAGTCAATAAAATTATCCCATTACCTCTAACCAAAGCACAATGACACAAACCAAAGCAACCAAAAATAATTCACTTCACTTAGATAATATTATACCTTAGTTCTATAGAAGCTACTAAAAGCTAACCTTATACAACTCACACCCATCAAACCTCCCCAACAGTTTGATTCTTCTCATCTGGCACTTTCTTTGTTTAATGAGAATGACTTGTGTGATTTTCATTAAGTAATTAGACATGATGTCAATTGATGTAATACTTCAATAATGTTGTTTAGAGTCTTATCAACAAAGGGGAACTCGTGTTGAATAATCCCAATGCCCTTCAAAATCAAGCTCTTGACATCTTCAAGAAACATTTTCCCAACCATGCCCCTATTAAAGCCAAAGACACACAAGATGAATACTATCATGATGCCCACATGGTCAATATGGTCCTTGATATGCCTATCATCAACCTACCTAATTCTCCCCCACTTCATTTATCGAGGTGGCAGAATCACTTTCCCTTATTTTAGACGCCAAAAATGAGGAGGTTCTTTTTTCCTTAGCTTCATTCATAGAGGCTTTGGAATAATCAATAACCCCTTTGGATATCCAACCCAAAAAAATAACCATTCCTATCCCACCATCTCCCCTAACTATATACCAAGCCACAACTATGGACATCATGCCCAAGAGAGCTACTTTTTCACAAGCACCCCCCTCAAAGCAATTACCCAACCCCAACTTACCTCTCTTGCTTGAGGAATTGAATGAGGCTATCAACCCTCCTCTTCAACCCATAGGTGTATCCTTATCACCTATTATCTAGGAGGCTAGACCAATATATAAACCTTTTTCCAAAGTCATTCAAATGTTAGGTATGGCTACAAAACCAAACATGGATCAAACCACTTTATGTAAATAGCTAGGGCTTCCCTACATCAACAAACCTAAACCTTATAGTATTCCTCTAACCAACCAATCCATCATTTCCCCACTACCTCTTAAACCAATCCAAACTTCTACCAACCCCTCACCCTCTCAATTAACCAAAATAACCACCACATCACCAACCAAACCTTTCAAAACTCTTGGTTCCTTCCCTACTCAAAGTTTGGTTCACCCATCCTTGAAAGTAAAATTAACCTCACCTAAACCTACACCTAGGTATTGACCCTCACCAACCAAGAGGATGAAACATTGAAGGGTTTCATGACTAAGACTATGCCTTCCTCTACCTTGCCCTCTATCTTAGGGCCTCACCCTTCCACTTTGCATAAAAATTAACTCCCCTTTAAAATATGTTACCCACTGTCATTGATTATGCTAGCCCATTTATTATCTGATACACCAGTCCTTCCTAGATTACCAATAGTTAGACCATAAAACTCGACCACCCTAACTACTAGCATACCCAAACCAAAGCCATCAACCAAAAACACCACCTTACCCAACCATCTCTCATCAAACCTATTACCACCAACATGCCCATCTTACCAACCCAAAGCATGATCCTTAAACCTCTCTTACCTCTAACAAAATCCTATATGACCATTCTTCAAAGATTCTTTGTAGACCTCTTTCCTCAAATTACCTCCTATTAGACCTTTTAATCCTCTTGGTTTGAAGCTAGCTTGGTACAATGACCATCAAATTTTATCCTATCACAGGAAACCTGGGCATGACACAGAGAATTACAAAGTTATCCAACCCATTATCCACCAACTTTTTGATGAGTATGATATTTTACTAGATGAGCTTATACCCATTTCTTTTCCAATACACCCAACACCCATTCGCCAACACATTCCTAATCCTCCACTCTCACCTTAGAGTGATGGAGAATTTACCCAAACCCCCATCACATCTTTCCCCTCTATCCATATCATTAATGAGGTCACATGATCACAAAAAATATATATAAAGGGAAGGTCAAAGTGTCCACTCCATAGACATACCCACCAACTCACCCTAAACTAAACTAGATCCAAACATCCATATCTACAATTAAGCCTAAAGTTACAATCTTAAGCACCTTAGAGGCTAACCCCTATAAATCTATCAAGAGGGTCATTATTAAACAACTTCACCAAAGCCTAGCTAAGATGAACCTCTACAAGCTTATTTCCACCTCACCCCACTATTTTTAGGCCATGATAGAGGCTATGCAAGCTATTGAGGGTAGATCAGGAGACTCCTAACCTATAAAGGCCTTTGCAAGTGCTCTCCAACTCTCCATATTATCTTCAAGGACTCAGAGATACTTTATATCCATCTTAAGGACCTAGATCCCCCTATTTTTATTATATCTCACATCAACCAAACCCACATCAAATGAGTTATGATCGATGGGGGAGCCAGTATCAACATCATCTCTTCCCATGCCTATGAAAAAATAAGCTACTATAAAATGTCATGTCTGAAACTTTATCCATCCTTAGATCTTTTAATGACACTATGACCACTACCTTTGGAACCATCATCCTTCATATTTAGCTAGGACCTCACACACTCCCTAAACTCTTTTATGTGATTAAAGGTGAATTCTAGTATAATGTTTTACTAGGGAGACATTGGATATAAGACATGGGTTGTGTACCTTCCACCCTCCATCATTATGTCAAGTTTTAACATGAAGGTTAAGTTGTTACCATAAAAGCTAACCCTATCCATTTTTCAACATGCAATATGACCTACTAACCTAATGATGTTCTTATACCTCCATCCAAATCACTACAAACAATCACAACCAAGCCCTCACCCATGGAATCCTAAGCCATTTCTTCCCATTCCACTAAGGTATATACCAATTCATCTATCCCTATAGACCAAATACCCATAATTTATCCTTTATAACCCACTTTTCAATGCCTTACCCTTAGATAATACTGACTCCTCACCCTTGATGCCTTCCAAACTTCCTAAGAATATGGAAAACTCAACCACTAGCCAAGTTATGAACCCAATGTTAGATCCATTACCCCCTTTGGGCCTTTGAGTTTTCAAAGCAAATTTTTTTATGGGGGAATTGACAATATGCTAAATTCTACCACCACTCCCCTGCACCTCAACCATTTGTCTCCAACTTCTCTTACATGGACAACCTAGACTTTGCCAAGTTATACCTCCATAGGTGTGCCTAGAAAATATGTAGCTTAGGATGGTATGAACATGGCCCACACAAATTAATCTCAATTTAAACACACAAAACTCATGATAAACATGTCCTTGGATTTATTTTACCCAATTATAAGAAAGCCAAACAACCTTCACTTGCCATTGTTGAAGAAGATACCCCTTCCTCACCAACACCCCCTCCACCTGAGGGTGAGGATAAGGAAACCATCCCACCTAACTTATATTTTTCATAAACATGATTACCCTTAGCCCCCTAACTTACCAAAAGGAAGGGGAACCTATATCCATCCCTTTAGTCCATCTTGAACTAGTAGGAGAAGGCTCTTCTATGATTCACATTGTCTAGTGTTAGGATGATTCTATTCTCACCTACCTTGGTGCACCTATTCCTCCATCCAAAAATACTTACCTCTAGATACCTCAACCATGTCTAATGAACCCACCATATATATTTACATAGTTACTCTAAACAACCCCCATGTTATCAAACTAGGCCAAAATCTCACGTTTGAGGAACTACATGACTTCTCTACCTTCCTCCAGGACCATAGTATTGCATTCACCCATTCATATGCCAACATGGCTGGTATTGACCTAGCCATTACCACCCACAACATTGTGACTAATCATAATTCCAAGACCATTAGATATAAAATCCACCAAATACATCCTTGCATAGCTTTCCTTATCAAATAAGAGCTCTAATGCCTCTTTTCCATTAGCTTCTTTCAACCCTTTGACTAAATACATAGGGGGACTATGTATCTATGTGGAATTTCATGACCTCAACCTTACCTACCCAAAGTATGACTTTCCTCTACCTAGCACTGACCAAATTGTTGATCTTATATTAGGCCACAAGATGTTATCAGTCATGGATGGATTCTTGGGTTATACTCAAATTTTGATTGCCCCTGAAGATTAGCACAAGACTGCCTTTATCACCCCATGGGGGAATTTTTTTTATAGAGTCATGTCCTTCAATATTAATAATTCTAGTGTAACCTACCAATGTTCCATGACCTATATTTTCTATGACCTTATCCATACAATCATCAAAGACTATGTCGATGACCTTCTCATGAAGTCCAAACTTTAAAAAGACCACTTAACCATTTTCAAGATTATCTTTGAGTGACTTATCCATTATCATGTCTACCTCAATCATAAGAAATGTATTTTTGGGCTCTTGTTAAGAAAACTTCTAGGTTTCATCATTTCCCTTCAAGGAATCAAGGTTGACCCAACCAAAATCAAATACATCCTCGAGATGTTACCTCCAACCAATATTAAGTAACTTCATAGTTTACAGGGGAAGATCTAATCCATTCACCATTTTATCTCCCAGCTCTCTGATTGGTATCAACCCTTCCACCACATTTTAAAAAAGGACATCTATTTTAAGTGGAATTTTGATTGTAAAAAGGCCTTTGATGTATTAAAAGAGTACATTATATCTCCACATGTCCTCATACCTCCTAAGGATGACCAAAATTTATACCTTTATATCTCTACCACTGACCATTCCCTAGAGGCAATACTTGCCCATCAGGATGAAGAATGCAAATAGAAAGACATATATTACATTATCTACACACTTTTCAAGTACAAGACTTGATACACACATACCAATAAACTATGCTTGGCTTTAGTCTTCATGGCTACAAAACTTTGCCACTACCTTCTTAACCACAAAACTTTTGTCATAACCAATACTGACCCACTCAAGTACATGCACTCCAAACCATACCAAAACTAGCATATGGCTAAGTGGATCATGCTTTTACCTAATTTTTACCTTGATTTATTCCAACAAAAATCAATCAAGGGAAATTCATTGACAACCAATTATTTGATGCATCCCTAACAAACACCCAACCTCCCCCTCTTAAATTTTTAAATGAGTCAATCATAAGTCTATCTCAATCAAATTTTACTAATCAAATAACCATGTTTTTTTATTGTTTCAAATGTCACTGGTGTGGGGGAGCCAGTATCATCCTTATCCCCCTTTTTAGTGATTCACTTCCTTTATATTTTAAACTTGACTTTGAATGTACCAATAATATGGCTGAATATGAAGCCCTAGTAATAGGTCTCCAAACCATGTTAGCCTTGGGAGTCAAAATAACCAACATCTTTGGTGAGTCCCAACTTGTGGTCAATCAAGTCAATGACATTTACTAGCATAAGAATGATATTTTCAAACTATATAAATAGTTAGTCATAGAAATCTTGATATCATTTGAACACTACCATATTCAAACCACCCTATTGTCTACCAACAAGTTTGTTGATACCATGGCTTCTCTTGCCTCTCAGATCCCCTCAACACCCTCAGACTCCAAAAGTTTCATCATTTTCCATTGCCTCACTAAACCTTCCTACACCAAATCAAACACTTCAACCATCATTAGTGTGGAAGAGATTTTACCTAACCTTTGGTATCAGCAAACCTTTAACTACCTTCACCTCAGCATCGTTCCCTCTGGCCTCTCTAGGAATGCCCATTGGGTGTTTATTTAGAGAACCTCCATTATACCATTATGATAGGAATTCTTTATAAGTGTGGTTTTGATGGCCTCATATTCCATTACCTCCATGGTATAGAAGCCTCTCATGCTATCAAAGAAATGCATGATGGTATTTGTGGGGGCCACTTTAGTAGACTCACTATGGCTAAGTGCATCCTCCACCTAGGCTATTCTTGGCCCATACTTAACCAATACTATTGTGATTATGTGAAAATATATGTCAAGTGTCAATGACATGCTAATTTACATCATGCACCTAGTCATAGCCTCCAAGTTTCCACTAATTTTTTGCCCTTTTCATAATGGGGTCTAGACCTCAATGGTGAAATCAATCCCCACTCTTCATAGTGACACCACTCTATCATCATCGTAATTGAATATTTAACCAAATGGGTGGAGGATATTCCTCTTGCTTTGACAAAAGATGAAAATATTATCAAATTTATCACCTATCATATCATCTATCGCTTTGGTGTTCCTCATAAGATCATCATCAATAATGGTGAATACTTCAAAAATAAATAAGTTTAAGGTCTTTATGATATATTTGGTATTTAAATAAGCTTTTCCTCACCTTATTTCCCAAAATAAAATAGACAAGTAGAGGCCTATAACAAAACCCTTAACAACATGCTTACTAAAATGGTCAATGCCTCAGGTCAGGATTAGCACTTGCACATTGATATGGGCATATCATAATAGCATCTGAACCCTTATGGGTGCTATACATTTTTCTCTTATGTTTGGATCTAAGTTTTTATCACCTCTTGAGATCCAAATACCTTCTCTTTGTATATCTTTTAATGACCTTATTTTATAAGATGATTATTATCAAGGATATTTAGCTCAAGTCATGCTACTTAATGAGCATCATCTAGGCACCTTTTCCCATCTCCATGTCTATCAAGAATGAACCAAATATGTATATAAAAAACACATAAAATTTTAAAAACTCAATATTTGAGATCTTTATCTCAATGAAAATCAACATGTAACTAATATGGAGAAAAGTAAAAGGGGAGAATTTGCTTTCATTTAGCTTGGAACCTACATCATAATCCATAAGTATGGATCAGGAGCTTATTATTTGTCCTCTCTCAAGGGAAAACCTAAAACTCTAAATACATCACATCTACATCCTTTATATTATTAAATAGGGGTCACAATCATCATTTAATTAACTTAAGCTCATCCATTGCAACCTTATTCATTTCCCTCTTCTTACGGGCAATCAACTACAACTGAATCATGTGATTATCCATCACAATCATAACCTAATCTTGAACTATGGGTACCATGGCTCTATCCATGGCATGATTCTCATAGTACTTCCCATCTCTTTGAGATTAGTTCCTATGGTCATTGTCGCCTAAACCTCTTTTCACCTATTGAACCTTCTTATGCCCTTAGTCTTGCCTTCATAAAGTTAATCCCTTGAGCATGTATAAGCAAGTCTATATCAATTAAAAGCAATATAAAAATTCAAAAAAAAATCATGGGTCACCCCTAGAATTTGTAGATTACTCCATTAAAGGACAATTATTCTAATTATTAGCTAAAATTGTAAAATGTAAGGTGGACTACTCCTTTGAAGGAAAACTATCAAAAACATTTAAACTAAGCATATAAAATCATACCACTCCCTTGAAGGATGGATGAGTAAATAATTTATAAAATCTATCAATTTATTGGAAGCTTCCTACATTGGTCAGCTTCCCCAACCTTAAAGTAAATTCAAATTAGTAAAGACCCCTTAGCAAAACCAAAAGTAATGAGAAATCCACAATCAGCTCTCATGAAAGCAATAATCTTGGAAGGGCACAATCGACCCTCCTTAGTAGACTTCCCACATCAATTAGTCTATACTTTATATATGAGCATAGACTTTCTTATACCACCTCTTTAGAAGATTCTATAAAAGGCATGCTAGTCTCATAAAAGGTTCCAGTTTTACCCATTCTCCTTCCATATATCATATGCACAAGACCATGAGCTTACTTCACACAATGTGATCAAATAATTGTTTACCAACCTAAGAATGCGAATGAAAAGAATTCAAAATGCTTATTTTCACTAAGCTAATCCAACTCTAGGTTTTATTTCAGTCCTTACCAATGAAAAGGCCTCATGTTCCTTTTCTTATCTTTTATCAATTCATGTGTGCATACCTCTCAACGTTCTTATCACTTTCCTTCACGTCTAGTTTGTTACCTACTTAATTCAAGTATTTTCATCTTTTTTCATATGTACATTTTACCTCTATGAGCATGAAAAATGAACATCACATCAAAAGCATGACATTATGAACTATGCCCACAAACAACATCATTTATCTATCTATAATCAAAACACAATGAAAAAGCATCATCATATCCACTAACCACCATAACATCATGTGATCATATATCATGCCATAAACAACACAAATTACACTATTCCTCATCAAAATCACAAAACAAAATCAATGAGGAAAACATCACGACCCATAGCATAATTCATCTACCAATCTATCCATTTATCATAAACTTAGCACAACCCATCTTATCATGTCAAATCATGCCACACACATCAATATAGCCATTAACAATGCCATTACATTATCATATAACATACATATCCCATCACATCCATGATCAAAATCAAAACATCATAACTATTTTTATAGCATCACATGCTTAAGCTACTAGGTCAAACATCTCATGAAGCATATGCAAAAAGGTCA
Organism: Torreya grandis; assembly: GCA_037957365.1. Lineage (NCBI taxonomy): Eukaryota > Viridiplantae > Streptophyta > Pinopsida > Cupressales > Taxaceae > Torreya > Torreya grandis. The sequence goes on from JARHVA010000104.1 coordinate 2,305,260, forward strand.
CAAATCATAAACCACAAAACATGAACATCATGAACCATAAGCATACATAACATCATGATCCATACACCATATACATTGAGTCATCATAAATAAAAACATATAAAAATATATCATCCCGCTCTTAAAAACATATACATCTCACTGCATCAACACACAAGTTGGTATCAAAATAGTATCCATCTATCAAAACATATTTGAACCTGATCATAGGGTACCACTACTGTTGGCCCCACATATACCTATACCTGGTCTTGTGCCACTACCACTAGCCCTACCTATTCTTGTGTCTACACCTATACTTAGTGGGTGTCCTCTTGGGTCCCCTACCTGATCGACTGTAGTATCCCACTATCTTAGAGTAGCTATAGATCGCCCACCATCTAAACTAGCACTATGCTCCCCATACCACATCTTTTGTGGTAGTTGATCCAACACCATCACCTAATAATATTTGAGCTCCTCTATAGTATCTAGATAGTGTGCTTGGGGCACTATGTTTGGTCACCCTCCTACTACTGCTTTGGCTAATCCTACCTTTTGCCTTAGTAGATCCCTCTCACTTATTATGTTGGAAAGCTAACCCTATAAGGTGGCCACCTATCCTTATAAGGACTATACATATACTTGGGTTACAACTAATGCCACCCCTACCTATCCATCATAGCTTATGGGATCTAATGCCATAGGTCTTTTACCTTCATCATCTCCACCAGCATGTATAGCTACATATATAGGTTGATATCAGGACATATATCCATCTATATACCCAACATCATCTATAAGAGCCCTAATAAAAAGCTCCTTAAAACCACCCTCTATAATTATTTAAGCAGGTTGGGGAACTAGAAATTGAACCTCTAAATCTTGCCTCCTATACCATGGAAATGGACCCAAGACATGCTATACCAAACCAAACTACTAAATTACCTTTTCAAATAGAATCAACTCAACCTCACCCTCTCATCTACCCATTATCCACTTATTAACTTTGAAGGGAAAGGGTCTACCTCTTGTAGCCTAGCTAGATTTGAAACTTTAGGTATAGCCTCTAGGTGATGTCTCCAACCACTAGTTCACCTAGTACACCCCTAAACTACTCAACATCATGGACACCACCTCCTACACCTGATGTCACCATATCATCCCTATAACACATGAAGCCAACCAAGAACTCTATCTAAGTATAACTGGTCCACAATAATCTTACTGGTCTTAACACTTGAATATGTTCATAAACCTATCAATGTAGAACTAGGTTAACATTGATAATGTATCTATTATGGTTCTTAAACCCCCATATCTCCTTGTATATATGCATGATCAAAATAAGAACCTAAACAAACACTATCCTAATAAGTAATAACTCAACCAATACACTTAATAACACATATGGAATCCTCCCACTACTTGAATCTAGGAGCCCAAAGCACATAATAGCAATCATCCACTTCCTCTCCTCTAGAGATCTCTTATATAATGATATGTAACTAAACCCTCTAAAATTACACTAGACCTAGTCAATATCATCCCCATATAAATACTCAACAAAACCATCCCACTCCTCTTTCTCTATCTAGTATATCACCTTGCCATGTAGTGAGAGTTGAGTGATCCTATGTATATCCTCTAGGATAATAGTCATCTCCCTAGTTGGTATCAAGAAGGTATTCATATAATTATCCCATCTCTCAATGAGTTCTATGATCATAGATGCATCCATGGGCACATGCTAGTAGTGCCTCAATACCCCTGGCCCTACCTCCTCCATATGCACCCATTCCTTGATGTTCATCCCCTTATGAAGCATAATGAAGATATGTGGCACATGGTCATACATCTAAATCTTTTCCTTGGCCTATGCCAAAACATATACTTAGCTCAATTCCTAACACTTGTCTCATATACCCTAGCTTCTAAATAGACCCTAACCCTAAACTTATCTTAAACAAACCATTACCCACTACCTTCACCCATTACCCTTAATCAACCTATTTACCTTAACCCATTGACCTACCCATTTTACCCTAACTTAACCCATTGACCTAACCATTTTACCCTAATTTAACATATTGACCTACCCATTTTACCTTAACCTTGAACCATTACCCTTACCATTCACCTAACCCAAACCCTAAAAACTCACATCAACACTCAAATTTTTACTGTATCCATTACCATAATATAACCCAAACCCTAAACACCTAACCAAACCCTAAAAATTTTACAAAAAATTCAAACCTATCCTACCCAACCATTGATAATCATGTTAACTACTGATGGTTAGTGACCCTTAATTCCTAGGGTGTTGATCATCAATAGCCAGACTTGACTATCAACGATCACCTATGGGTATTCCATGGATAGAACAACCAAAACCCCAAAAGGTAAATAAAAAAATCCTAACATGAAATAAACCTACTTAAACACCTAGCCTATCACCTACTCAAACCAAATAACCAACCCACCCTATCAATTTGTCATTTTACCCCTAATTTTGCATAAAACCCCTAAAAACACTACCTATGGCATACAAACTAGACAACATAGTTTAGACCTACCTACCCAAGCACATTCAAATAGCTAATATCAAACTAAGCTATCAAATTTACTACACCCCCTACCTCATTCCTTGATCACTTCCATGGTCTAAGACCATGAGAAGTTGCTTGGTTACATCCTTGTGTTCTCTACATCCTAAGACCATGTAATCAACCCACATGTTTTTAGCTAGAAAATACTCACCACCTCAATATTCAATATCTTTGGACAACACCAAATTCACTAGTAAAAAAGTCAATAAAACATGATAATAACAATGCCAACACTTACTTTTATTTTTTACTTTTACCCATATAGATTTTTAGGGTTTCCTTGGATCAGTGATGGTCAAGGTGACCGGTGGTAGTCACCTTTTGGGGATCCTGACCATCGATAGTCAGGAAACCCTACAAAACCCCCATTTTTTCACCTTCACCTACCAACTACCATTTCTACCAAACTACACCCAACTTGCATACTTTTGGAGATACCCTACTCCCACTGACCTGACCACTTTGTCACCTTACTATTAGTCTATTTTGGTCTATTTGGTGCATAATTTTATGACACTTTTTACCTATTCCTTTGACCACAATAATAAATTTTACATGTTGACCTTTTAAATTTTGTGACACTTCATGCGTACCAACCCACTTGTGTCTCACTTGGAGCACTTCCTACCTTGGATACCCATGACACTTGACTCATTTGTGTTTTCCACAGGAGGACTTCCTACCTTGGATACCCATCAAAAATAAAAAAATCACTTAGGAGACTTGTATTTATGAGTGCTCCCAACCACCAAGCCTATAAGTGGTCACATAGTTCACTTGTCCCTTGTCCTTCTTAGTACCAACCCTTTTTTACCGATGTTGGAAATTTTAGTCTTTGCATGAGCTTAGCTATCATACCTTTTTGTCATGTTTTGTGCACAAGTTTGTGCCTCATATGCTTGACCTTATGTCACCACCTCATGACTAACCATCTACCACTTATCAAACCCATACCCATTTTATTTTCACCTCATCAACTCATAGTTTTAAGGGGAACACCTCCTCCTACTCTTGGGGCAATCGAACCCTTGAGCCATACTCCATTTTTGTTTTACAGCTCATTCACACAAGATGCATAAAATAGGAGCAAAATATAGATAATGGAAATCCACACACCTACATTTACAAATGTCAAAAATCCCCTTATACCTACCTAGGACCCTTTTGGGACCAACCTACATCTATTTGGCCTCACAAAACCCATCTGTACCTAGTTTCACCAAGTTTAGTGACCCTAACCTTTAGGATAATTTTCCTCTAGACCCTAACTATTGATGGTTGGCGTGAACATCAATGGTCATCCTTAAGAACCCTTGACCATCGACAATCAAGATCCACCTCTTAACAAAGAACATGCAAACCACCCATGTTGATTTTCTAAAAATAACCTGTCTAATTCTAGTTATGAGCCTTTGCATGGACAAGTTATATTTAGATGGCCTAGTTACACCTTCACTTCCACCTATTTCTTGTACCTATAAGAGAGAGAGACATGATTTAGAGGTCAAATTCATCTATAAAAATTATTAAGAGATTAGGAATTCAAGAGTTTTCTTTTGTAGGTCAATCAACATCATTAACATCATCAAGCATTATCAACCATCTTATTAAGAGATAGTTTGTCATCACCTCTTAAACAAGCTCTCAAGTATCATCACTCTACTAAAATAAAACCATATTCCACCAATATACTAACTTCATCAACCATCTACCCAATTAACTTTCAGTAAGACAAGTACTTATTTGTCAACATTCATGTGTTTTATTTCCTTTTTACAACCAATCTAATCATTGCCCAAATCTTAGAATCCACCTATTGGATCCCATCATTAAACTATTTATCAACCCATAATTGACATAGGTAACCACTTATGGTTAGAACCCAACCACCGATGGTTAGGCTTAACCACCGATGGTCACCTATGGCAATAAAAATTAGAAACCTATTTCCACCTATCTAACCCCTACCAAATCCAATTTTTTATGTCTCTGACTACTCATAGACCCATTTCATATTTTTTGAAGTATACCCTAACCCCTTAATACTATTATTAATTAGTTTACCACTAATATGATCATTTCTAGTCTATTTTCTTAGCAATCATTCTTATGTTCAATTTTAGTACCTCTTAATTATTAATGCAAGTATCTTCTTTCCAGTTTTGTGAACTTGATTGTTTGAAATGTGTGGATTGATATCCCCTAAGGAAGGCCTCACTTTTTGGATCTAGATATCTCTAGGCAATCCACCCAACTATTTATCTAACAAACAAGTTTGCTTTAGTGCTTTCTTATCTAAAACTTTTACTCCCAAGCCAAAGAGGAGATCTTCATAATCTTATGATTCCATGTGCGCATAACCAAATAGGTTTTTCAACCATACTCGTATCAAGTTTATTTTCTCTCTTCCCTATAACTGAAAGTGAAAATTTACATGAAACACAAGGAACATATTATCCAAGAATAAAACTTGACTAATTTTTTATTTTAAGAAACTTAGGATGAATCAATTTGATATTAGAAAATTATCATAACTTTATGAAATTGTAGGTCTCATAATAGGTTCTTCTCTTTCATATATTCAAGGTCCAATTGATGTTAATTTAAAAATAGAGAAAAATATTGATAACCTCAAATCTACTCTTCCCATAATTCCAAGAAATATAATAGCCAAAAAAATATTTACTCTTATTAATTAAAGGAATAGGAAAATTTATATAAAATTTGAGAGATATAATGGAAAATGGGGTAATCTATCTTAAGGATTTAATCATAACCCAAGTCATTTTATTTACATTTAACCCATGATTCAACTTTATAGGTGTTTAGGAGATTAAAACTAGGACACGACATCCCAATATATTATTAATGCAAGTTGAGTTAGGATTAGGGTGAAGAGGGGGAAGATGGAGCGCGGAAAGGAGACGGGTGCGAATAGGGAAGGGCATGGTGGCCTGCTATCGAGCCCCAGGCAGACTGCCTTGACACCTGGAGCGAATATCTTGAGGCAAGAAGGACATTTTGATGGGGAGTGCTTGAAGTTGAATAAGTTCAATGGCTATTTAATGAGAAAATAGGACTGACCAGTCCTTATAATCCCACAAGAAATAGTACAAGAGGATGTCGAGTACCTCTCCTCTCACACACTAATTTGCAAATTTTTGGGTATACAGATCCCTCAGGCGGCATTGGAAACTTGGATCCATCGCTCCTGGACAGTTAATGGGGATTTTGATATCATGTTAGCAGGAAATAGCTACTTTCTGGTAACCTTCTCCTCAGTCACGGATCGAAATCAAGTTTTTGAAGGGGGTCCCTATTTCTATGAGAGAGTGGGCCTATTTCTTAAACCTTGGCATGTGAATTTCATTTCAGCTGAGGAGCTTCCAGCGTGTGTTCCAGTCTGGATTCGCCTCCCATGACTTCCACTTGAATTCTGGAGGGAAGACATCCTCAAACAAATTGCAGCTATGTTGGGCACACCAACAGTGATTGCTCATCAATCTCTGGATAAAAAGATCATTACCTATTCCCGTATTTGTGTAGACATGGATCTCAATAACCCTCTGCCAGACTCGTTAGAGATTTGTATGGGGTCCTCGTCATGGATTCAATAGATCGATTATGAATCCATTCCTTTCAGATGCAGAATCTATCATATTTATGGGCATCTTCATCGTCAATGCCCATGAGCTACCAAATTTAAAGGACCTGCCCCTGAATATTCTGCGCCAAATTCTGCCTCAGATAATAAAGGCACTGGCAATCCAACTCAGAAGGAATTTGCTAAACCTCAATCACTTGGGGCAGATAAGGGCATAATTTTAAATGATGGCAGCTCAATGCATAGAACAGCAGATCACTTTCACATTGGTATGGAAGACTTCACCCCTATCAAGAAGCGTGCCAGAGGCCATGGGCAAAGGCGAGGATATGCTGAAAGGCAGTTTGATCAGGGTTTCAACAAATTTGAAGTCTTGGACAGCATGAACATTGAAGATGGTATTCAGGAGGAAGCCCTAGGTGCCACTTTGGAGAATAAGCAAATTTCAGAAATAATGAATCTCAAGACATGGAGCAGGAAACTCTAGACAATCCTCTGAGTGTGGAAGAGGAAGCACCGAAAGCTTTACAGGAGCTAAAGGAGAAGGAAGTTAGGTGGGCAGATTTAGTCAAGGAAGTAGAAGCTGGCAGAAAAGATAAAGGGCCTGTTGGAGTGTTGGGTCTAACGCAAAAATCTTTTAAAAAGGCCGCATCTTTAGCTCCTCTCAAGGGAAGATAGAAAAAAGATCAAGAAAGAATCAAAATCACAGGTGATTTACTAGTTGAATTAGGGGTTGTTAAAACCTTAGATGAACACTTCCCCCAATCCAAATAATGATTGTCCTCTCTTGGAATGCAAGGGGTTTGCATAGCTCCCCCAGGCAAAAAGCTACGCGTAATTTAGTTTGGGATCATCACCCAGACATTGTTTGTATTCAGGAAACTAAACTTTCAGTGGACTCATTGTTTGCGTGTGTGCCTTATATCTGGTCTATTGGCCATTGGCAATGTATAGGTGCTCGAGCTACCTCAGGGGGATTAGCCATGGGATGGGATCCGAGTAAAATTACACTTCTTCATTGGATCTCCAGCGTTTCAGCTCTGTCAGTAGTTGCTTCTTTGCTGGAAACTGGTGAAATAATTCTGCTTACCACAATCTATGCACCTGTTGACATAGCTGGTCAATTACTACTATGGGAGCATCTTCACTATATCATAAAACATCATCCATTCTTGCCATGGATAGTGGCTGGTGATTTTAATGCTGTCATGACCTTGGAGGAGAAAAGAGGTGGTATGAGTCGTCTTGGCCCTTCTTCTGAATGCCTTCAGAACAATGTGGAAATGCTTCGCCTTTCGGACATTAAACCTTTGAATGGACTGTTCACATGGTGCAACAGAAGATCAGGTAATGCTTCCATTTTTGAGCGTTTGGATAGATTTCTTGTTTCTTGTTTCTGGCAGTCCAATGCCTTTTCACTCACTTCTGACATTTTGGATTGGAGAGGATCCGATCACTGGCCCATCAAACTTGCTATTGGGCTGATTGGGGGTCCTAAAAAACCTCCTTTCAAATTTCAACTGATGTGGCTTAGAGACCCATCTCTCTATGACCTTGTCAAACAGTGGTGGAGATAGGGAACCCTGAATCATGGAACAGCGATGTATTCCTTCCTCAAGAAATTGCAGTATGTTAAAAGAAAATTATAGGTTTGGAATAGAAATTGCTTTGGAAACCTGCAAGGTATGAAGAAGCAAGCTCAAGATCAACTGGATGCCATCACAAGACAAATAAGAGACAGCGGTCTTTCTGAGGCCCTGCACTTGGAGGAAGCTAGAGCTGTGAACACCTTTTCAGAATGGGAGCTTCAAGAAGAGATCTATTGGAAATAGAAGGCCCGCATCAACTGGATTCAGGAAGGAGACAAAAATATAGCCTTTTTCCATAATTCTGTCCAAGCTAGGTGCAATAAAAAAAATTTCACTACCTTGGTTACTCAGGATGGCACTCGGTTGAATTCCTCCCAAGCAATCCACAGGGAAGCTGTCCGGCATTTCTCCAAACTTTTTATCAGTGATCCACACCCAAATGAAGCAGCTGAAAATAGAATTTTATCTTGTATTCCTTCATTAGTGGATGAAAGAACAAACAATTGCCTTTTGCGCCCAATCACCATGACTAAAGTTGAGCAGGTGGTTTTCAGCATTAAGCATGGAAAAGCCCCTGGACCTGATGGATTTCCTGCTGAGTTTTTCCAGGATTTCTAGGACATTATTAAGACAGATTTGATAGGGGTTATTCAAGAATCTTATCAAAGCAAAGAAATGCTAAAATCTTTAAATGCTACCTTCCTTGTGCTGATCCCCAAAAAGGAGAAGGCAGATAGGCTTGAGATGTATCGACCCATTGCACTCTGCAATGTTGTCTACAGGATAATCTCAAAACTTATTGCTCTTAGATTGAAATAACTGCTCCCTCTCCTTATTTTGGAGGAGCAAGGAGGATATATTGTAGGCAAACAAATCTTGGACAGAGTGGTGATAGCTTTCGAAGCTATTCATTCCATGAGCACCTCCCAAGAGAGAGCTATATTCATTAAGCTTGATCTTGCCAAAGCTTATGACAGGGCCAGCTGGAGATTTTTGACCAAGATACTTATGGCGTTTGGCTTCAAGCAAGAATGGATCAGCTAGGTGTTAAGTTGTGTAACCACACCTTCATATTTAGTTATCATCAATGGTGCGCCTTCAGAGCTATTTGGTGCCTCTAGAGGCCTTCGGTAGGGAGACCCCCTCTCACCATACCTATTCATCCTCATGGCTGAGGGGCTGGGATGGTTTCTAAAATTTCAAGTCTCCCAGGAGGCCATATATGGTTGGCGATGGGGGAATGGGATTGCTCCCCTAACTCATCTCCAATTCGTTGATGACACTATTCTGGCAGGTAAAGCTCGCGTTTGAGAAGCAATTGCTTTTAGAAGCACGCTGGATAATTATTTGGTGGCTTCTGGATAGAAGATTAATGATCACAAGTCATCAATCTTCTTCTTCAACACTCCTGATCTGATTCAAAGAAGAATAGCAACTATTTTGCGGTTCCAAATTCAGATTCTTCCAGTGATCTACTTAGGCATTCCCATTGTTGTTGGGAGACAACCCAGGCTTTTTTGGCAAAATGTGTTGGACAGGCTAAAGCAAAAAGTTGGCCATTGGACAAACAGATGGCTTTCCACTACAGGTAGAATGACTCTTCTTCAATCTGTCATTCAAGCTTTGCCTATATACCGTAGCATGATACAAACTGCTCCCACTTATTTTCTCAAAGAGTATGATACTCTTTCTAGAAAATTTTTGTGGAGCGGTAACCTACAGAGCTCTAAATGGAGCCTTATCAGCTGGGCTACAGTTTGCAAACCAAAATAGGATGGGGGCCTTGGTTTGCGATCGGCCATTTTAGCCAGTCAAGCTCTTGCGGTCAAGCTTTACTGGAGATGGTGCACTAATCAATCGACCTTATGGGCTAGAATATTGACTACCAAATATTTTCCTGACATGGTGCCCTATGACATACCCAAGATCCCCCTAGAAGGCAGGGGATCGATGATATGGCGCACCCTTAAGCACGGTGCTCAGCTGGTTAAACAAGACCTCTTCTGGATTTGCAACAGCGGTTCAGAAGTGTTGTTCTGGGAAGACTCTTGGGATGGAGCACCCCCACTTCTTCTTTCACATCCACACTTGCAGCCGCTAGCGGATTCCTTCCATGTTGCTGGTTGGAACAAGGTGATCCATTATAAAGAAGCCTTCAGCTAGGGGAGAAACATTGGATTCAAGTGGAAAGCTTCCGTAGATTGGCTGCTGGAGGGTATGGATGAGGAGAAGCATGAATTATCCCAAATCCTTACTGCCAAAGGATGCAACGCTCTGCAAGGACAAGACGAGCTCACTTGGGGGGTGCCACCTCTGGGCAGTATTCTATCGTTGCTATTTACAAGACTTTGTCTAAACAAATTACGGGAGGAGGTCAGTTCCTTTGGGGTAAGAGAATCTGGAATCAGATATCTTGGCCCAAATGTAATTTCTTTCTTTGGTTGCTCACACACAATAGATGCCTTACCTGGGATAACCTTTGTAGATGTGGATTTCAAGGACCTTTAGTTTGTCCCCTATGTCATAATGGAGAGGAAACTGTTGCTCATCTCTTTTTCCAATGCTTGTTTGCTAAACATGTCTGGCATCTATGGTGGAATGCCTGGGAACTTCCTTACTGGCATGTCTCATCTTTAATAGAATTTTGGGATAGACTGGGATTAGCTCCAACAAGGAATTCCCTTATGCAACTAGCCTGGATTGTTGGACCTATCTTTATATTGTGGAATTTGTGGCTTGAAAGAAACAAACGTATCTTCATGGGAGCACAAAGGGAGGTAAGACTTCTGTGGACTCGTATTATTGCAGCTTTACAAGAAAATTTAATGCTCAGGGCTATAGCTGGCATTGACTGGGATCCTGGAGACACTGAGCTTTGTAGAAGGCTCGAGCTGGAGCTGCTCATAGACTGCACACCACCCAGCAACACAAGTGGGCGATATGGTGGTCTCAGGTAGCCGCGCCTTGTCAATAGAAATGGTAGGTGGACTCCTCCCCTGCGTGGCATTTTGAAAGTTAATGTTGATGGCTCCTCCCGTGGAAACCCAGGCGAGGCTGGGATTGGCGGAATTATGAGAGACTGCAATGGAAACATCCAATATCTCTTCTCAAAATATGAAGGCAACCATACAAATAACTTGATGGAAGCCATAGCCATCCTGGAAGCCGTGAAATCCTATTGTGAACGCGAGTATCTCAATGTTGTTTGTGAATTGGATTCGCAAGTGATCATCAATCTACTCAACAATCGTAATTCTGGTAAGGAACATTGGCTTTTAAATTCTATTGCTCAGCAAATTATTCATTACAGCACTTCCTTCAATTCTATTTCTTTCCAACACATTCCTCGCAAATGGAACAATGTTGCGGACTCCCTTGCCAAATGGGCCTCAGAGAATGGCCCTGTTTGGAACATTACTGAGCTGGATATGCTTCCGATCGATTTGCATCAAAAATTGGTTCATTTGGTGAATCAAGAATCTATCTTGTAACTGGTTTTCTCCTTTGTGATTAATAAATTTTTACCCCCTTCTTAGTTATTATTAATGCAAGTTGAAATGTTATATAAACAAGTCATGATGATATAAGGTAACTAGATTCAAGGTGGTGTTTAGAGGAATCAAACCCATCAATCATCATAATAAACTTAGCAACATAGCTAGTTTAAATTAGTGATAATTCTCACAAGAACATGGTTCCATTTTAAATCGATTCCATATTTTAATTAGAAACAAAAAAATGTATGTATATCCAGGTTATTATTCATGGATTTCTTTTAGGGAGTAAGGCCAATGCCTCATACACACCAAGTTATAATGCATCAAGTTTAATAGTGAGGATTTGTGGCATTGTATGATAAGATGGGATATATAGTAAATTGGTGCATTTATCATATCCATTGCATGATTGAAAATAACAAATATTAAAATGAATTGAATAATCATCCTTCATAGCATTCAATGTTCATTCCAAGAAAATTATCTAACTTAGTAGTCAAATTGACTTACCAATTCAATGCATGGAAATGAAGCTGAAAGGATGCCAATAGATTGAAATCTAAGTCAGTAATACCTCCAATATAATGAATCAGTCCACAAACTAAAATTGTAATGCCCAAGTAAAATCCATGCCCCTCTAAAACCATAAATTCTCTCCTAAATATTTATTCCATCCAGTACCCTATGTATTCTCCTTTCTACTACATTTTCCTTCCTCCCCCATCCTCCATTATTATTATTTCCATGCATTTCTTTCCTTTTCCTCTTTGTACTTCTCCATTGCATTTTTATTTCCCTATGCCTTCCATTTATTTTTGTGCTTCTCTTTCATTTTCCTCTAAACATTTTCTCCCCTATGTTTTCTTCCTACATTTTTTCTTACTACCCCTTCCTACCTAAGCCTCTTATTTTTTCTTCCCATGCCATCACCATTGTATTTTTTCCTTAGTCCATCAACTCATCCCATTCCCCTATGCCTTCCCCTCTCAACCACCCCTAACTTTTCCCTTTCTCCTATGAAATACTCCATTATATTTTCCATTGAATGAGGAGAGAGAGAGAGAGAGAGAGAGAGAGAAGGTGTCTATTTTTCCAAAACTAATGACCCTTACTTCCCATGAGACCTCCAGGCTAAACCCAAAGGAAATGGTCATTAATGACATTACAAAAATTTGAGCCCAAGCCATAAAATAATGAAGGTATCAATAACAATTAAAATAATTATATATATATATATATATATATATATATATATATATATATATATAATTTTAAATGTTAATAAATATCTAAATCCATCAAGACCAATTAACCTAGTTACCAGCTATAAAATAGTTAAACAATTAATAAAATAATAATAATTGATATTATTTTAAATGTTTAAAGGTCATAATAGCAAATTAATCGACCATTAATAATTATAAGGTAACTAGGTAATAAATTATATGGAATGGGTGTCATGGGGAGGTAGGCCTAGGTAGGTCTCTTAGGGAGTTTGAGGTAAGTGAGGGTGAGTCAAATGGAGATAGGGTGGATAAGATTATACATGAGAGATAAATGGGAAGTCTAAGTGGATGGGAACAAAAATAACATGACATGACATGACATGAGAGAAAAGAGCAACAAAATGAGAATAATAAAAGATTATACAAATAAACAATACAACTATCCAAAGGCATAATACTAAACAATAATACCAGGTTACCTATCAAAACCCATCTAACTACTCAGAACCACTCTGATACCAAAAAATTCAATTCCATTATCCATCTTAGCTCATAACCACACTTGCAACCATTAAGTAAATCTATCAGCATTATCTAATCCAAAAATTGGTAAAATGATAAAGTAGTAATGAACAGATTAATCAAGTATCAAATACATTAAATATCCCATATATCACCAATGTAGTATTATAACAAGATAAATACATAATCAAGTGTGGAGTCATAAACATGACAATTACATTACTATAGTCATGTATCATAGCATCAAACTCAATGCACATTCTAACTAAGGGATTATATAAACCAACTATACAAAAGATATATATTAGTGTTTAAATAATCAGATCAAGGTACACAAAGGTGAGATCATAAAAAAATAATAAACATGTAAATAAGAACTCTACTCAAGTTACTATAGAGGTAATATTAAGAAATGGGAGACAATACATTCATTATCCACTATACATGTAAATATATCTATTAATAATAGAAAAGTAAGAGTTAGGAATACTTACCTTGAAGATTAACCCATCGAGCCTCAACTTCTCCTTTGGAAAATGGTGCTTTACAAGAGGTTTTTTTGTATTTTTGAATAAACTAAGGAAGGATAATGTACTTTAGTCTAGATAAGGTCCTCTTAGTGTATCTAAAGCCTTCATAAGACAAAGGTTCTCCTCTAAAAATCATGAAACCCTAAGAAATTACTCCTCAAGTATAATGGTAGATAAGAAGATAAAGAAGTGAAAATTAATGATTCTCTCTCTATTTGAAATGGGGTGAAAGATGTATATATATATATATATATATATATCTTAATTTGACCCTAACCCTTACTAAATTTTAGCCAATGTAGTTAGCCCAGTCGACCTAGTTAGTTTGAAAATGGATTTATTAGGTCTTAAACTCAGTCAACCTAGGGTGACTTATCCCTATAATGTGCACTATTTATATAACTAGGTTGACCCATTCGACTGTGTTTGGTAAAGTGGTAAAAATAGGTTTTAAGTTAGGCAGGGGTTATTTGAGGTGGATGATTTTTTGGAAAAGAGTGTAATGAAGGTGTAAAATCTTAGGGAAATGTATAGGATGGGTTTATATTAGTTTTAGGTGGATTTATAGGTAATAAAAATCTTTTAAATCACCAAGGTCCTGCCCTCCCCTTTCTTGGTGCACCCTTAAAGACATGCACTTAGAGAGGTTGAGACTCAATAGCTTCCTACAGAGAGAAACTATTAGTAATTGATCAAGTTTAAAAATATTATTTGTATATAAATAAGATTGAAACATGTTCATATCTACCTAACATAGACTTGTATAAAAGGATAAAGGATACTTACATTAAACTAGAGATAGTTTGAAGGTGAATTTAGATGGTTTGAGCATTTGATATTGGAATTTTTTTGTAGTGGTAAAGTATAAAAATGTTTGATCCCACATATAGACAAATGGATTAAAGGAATGAAAAATAAGAGTTATTTATTTGTGCACAAGTCATGTGTTTTAGTATTTGTCAATAATTAGCATTGTCAAGTACCTATGACCAAATTTATGTGTCTACATTCCCCCTAACAATATTTGTTCTAGGAATGTAATTTATAGATGAAATGTGAAATAATTGAACCTAATTATATATAACACAATTTGTATTTGATCAGATAATTTAATTGTGTTAATAAATCAATTTAACAAACCCTGAAATAGCTCATGAAGTAGTCATTTGTGAATTTTGAATTTTAAAAAACCAAATTTTGAAAATTGAAAAATTGAATAGAGAGAAAGGGAGGAGTACAATTATATAGGTGAAACCAAAATACGTTATAACCTATAAATTTTGATGGTTAACTATACCCCCTTGTGGAATCATTTGGATAATTTTAGAAAATGGAAATTTGAGAGTGATCAACTCCTAATTTAAATAACTAATAAAGAAAATTTGAATTATTTCAACTCTCATGAATAGGGAGTAGTACCCAATTTACTAATCTAAGAAGGTGGAACCATGTTAGGTTCTATAGAATAAATGTAAATCTCATTGAGTGTCACTAGACTTAAATGTTAATAATCATAAAGATTCAAATCACACTACTATAAACATATCTATATACTATTTTACACAATTGAAAGATAATTAAGAAATATGTATAACCCCATAATTAATTAATTTCTCATATAATTTTATTTAAATGAGTATTTTTATTTTTAAATTTGAACTTGAAAACTAGTAAGAACAAATATTATGAATTTTGATAACTTTGAAACTTTTAATTTTCCTCTTTAAAACATGAAACTTTGTACTTTACGAATTTTTAAACTTTGAGATTTTGATTTTTGAATCTTTTAAATATTTTAAAATTTGACTAAGAATGATCATGAATGATTTTAATGCCCCATGTATTTTTTTTCAAGTGATACATAATTCTATGCACTTATATACTCAATCTATAATTGTATTTACAACCTGTAACTTTGATTTGATACATATTTTTCATATTCCCATGTATATTAATCCAATTTCTATAATTTTTCAATTTTAGCATTTTAAAAGTGAGTTCATATTCATGTCATATTCCCCTAGTATTTTTTTATCAATATGCTAATATCTATTATATGTTTTATTGTTGAATCACTTTGAATATTTGAAAATATGTACTCTATTATAGCATTTGATCTTTAGATTTTATTTCAATCTTTGAAAACCTATATTATATATTTTTGAAACTTGTATTCTATTCCAAATTTATTTTTTTATTTCTCATGGAGGCTTAGATATCTAATAAAATCCCATTGTGATTCCCCCTTTTGAGATGAGGGATGTATCCTAAAATTCACTTATCTCAAAAGAAGAGTCAAATTTATCTTGTTATAAAGATAGAATCATGTAGTATATTATCAACATGTGGAAAGTATGTCTTCATAGTAGTGAAATTTTTATTGAAGTATGCATGTAACATATTCAATGTGAGGCACACAAGTGTGATGTTTGATTTAGGAATGAATCATGTAATTAAGTAAACATAGTAAAAGTGTATGATATTTATCATGGCACTAATAATAAATCTCAATAATTATACAACAACAACACTTAATAATGCCACACAATTTCACATAATAATACCAAGGGCCACATACAAGGGATCTATTCAAATGTTACACACAACATAGGGCCAACGTTCATAAAAAATAGATATGTTCAAATGTTTCACATATCAAGTGATCTCATAGAGATGTTTCAAGAAATTTTCACATAAGGTCTAAGGGTCACACATAATAAACAAGTAATATCTAGCATATCATGTAAGAAATTAAAGAACATCAAAGGATATATTGGTGCCTACAAGTGTATCACAAGTGGTTCTTAGTGTTTAAGAAACACTACTCATTTTTAAATCTAAATAATCCAATACATGAGTTACATATTGTGATAATCTTGTTGTCCTTAGTGGAATACAAGAAAAACAAGTTGACTATTTCCCAAATTTATATTAGTTTGTGGTTGGGAGTCATCATGGCTCAATAGTTTGATCTTTGATTTTGAATATGATCTATGCTATTTAAAGTTAATTATGCTTAAATCTAAGTCTAAATCTAAACCAATATGAGTATTCACAATGAAGCTAATCTAAGGTGAATTGATAAAAAGCAATAAAAAGAAGGGTAGGGTAGAAAAGACAAGTGTTATTGATATTTATTTCAAACATTATGACAAAGTTCTAATTTTATTTAAACATGAATTTAACCAATGTGCAACATGAAGTAGCAAAAGCTCAAATCCTTTCACACATCAAGAAAACATGTAAATAAGGTATGAAAATATGTAAATAAAAATTAGGTTCACTTAAAAAAATTTGCCCTTACAATCAAATATCATTAACTCAAATGCAAGAAGAGAAAAGAAAGAAAAGTAAACCTAAAAACTTCAACTAATATAGAATTATCACAAATTAGTAGCTCTACATTTAAATTTGTACATATAAAATTCATAAAAACCATTAAAATATGAATTTAAGATCAAATAAATGAGAGAGAAACCATGATAGTAATTCACACAAGCAAATTTGGATAAACTCTGCAAAATTCCTTGCTTATATTAATTTTCTTAAAGTTACAAATAGTTTTTTGGCTCAAAAAACTCTCTCCCCTTTTTAAAAAGACTCTAACTCTTTATCATATAACTTTCATGAGGTATGCCAATCATTCCTTATCAACATGCAATTGGACAAGTGTCATAGACAGTTGTCCCTTTAGAATGCCCTAATATCGATGACAATTTTCCAATATGACTAACCAAAATCTATATATATTCCATGTTGCTCCTAATTTTATAGAATAAAAAATTCCCTTGAAATTATTTATAGGGTATTTTCATTTAAAATAAAATATTGTGTCAACTCAATTAATTTTGAGACACTTTTATACTATTAGCCTCTCATTCACTAACCAGATTAAATCTAAGACATGTTTGTTCATATTTATGATCTTCACTAGTCTAAGACAATTATAATTCAAGCCCTTTCAAATCCATAGGACCTTGAAATCCAATGTGTCATGTATATGTGGTAATGCCCATGTTGAGTTGTCTATTTGATCTCAAAACATGACCATTGTTTCCTTTAGACACATGTCCTTACTTCCTGCTCTCTCAAGCTAGATCAATTTCACACCATTGATCTACTTTGGAGTCCTCTTTGTATTAGATTTTATTACTAGCCATTATATCTCTATTAAGACCTCTAAGATCATTCCACTTGGTAAATATATGGGATCTCTATGCATCTTTCAAAAATACTCCATCATTTAGCATCAGTGCACCACATGGAAGCTTCTTGTTAAGTCTCTAATTCTATTAAAGTTTTGACCCTTGTGTACTATTGGATCTTTGAGATACCTCCAAGAAGGTGACACATGTCACTCTCATGATTTTCTTAGATCCTTTTGACATTTCAACATTACTCATGCACTATTTGATTATCTCTACTTGAGTAAATGCTTTCCATTGGATCTTACTTTGATTTTTGGGATCCTACCACTTAGTGAATCTTTGTTTATCCTAGGTCACTTGACCTTTTTAATTTTAACTTTGACACATGGGTTGTTGATGCAATGGTCACTTTCTTAAGATCCTAACACTTATCAATCTCACATTCCCTCATAGGGTCTATTAATGACTAAATGTGTACCATAGGTGCTAGAGTGTTTAAGAAACACTTCTCATTTTAGAATTCCTAAGAATTCAGTGCATGATTTGAAGTTTGTGATAAAATTTCTATCTATGGTGGAATAGATGTATAAAAAATGATTGTTTGACAATATTTGTATTAGTTGGTGGTTAGGAGCCATCATGGCCAGCAAATATTTGCAAATAAGAAGATGATCTATGCTAATTAAGATGAATTATTATTAATTATAAGTCTAAAGACTAATCTATGTGAATATTTACAATGATATTTAAACTAAAGTGATCTTGTTAGAAAATAAGTTAAAAGGTAGGGTAAGGCAGAGAAGAAAGATATGACTGATCTTTATCTCAGACATCATGACAAAGTTTAAATGTTCCCTAGATATGCACTAAAAACCAATGTATGAAGTAGATTAGCTTAAGATTAAGTCACAACATATATCAGGAAGACTTCTAAGTAAGATAAGAAACAATTCAAATAAGAACTAAGTTTACTTTAAAGATTTACTCCTTTAAGCAGATAGTTGATGCACATCTACAAATACAGAGCAAATAAAATGAAGTAATTTAGAGAACTTTTAATTATCCTAGCATTGGCACAAATTAAAAATTAAAAATTTAAAGGCACACCAAGAATTCAAATCTAAAATTCAGAATGGACAATTGAGAGAGAATCTATGTAACAATTCACACAAACAAAATGAGACAATCCTTTTAGAATTGTTTGCTTGCATTAGTTACTCAAATTTTACACTAGTTTTTATAGGTTAAAAACTCCCTCCTTATAATAGAAAATAATCCTTTTATATATTTTAATGAAGTATTTAGGTCAGCTATATCAAATTAAAAGTGTACAAGTGTAAAAGATAGATTTCCTTTCCTATTAAAGTTTTATAATACGCTACACTTTCAAAAATGGACTGGTCTATAGGCCATATTCTCACAAGTTACACATGCCTTTACAAAACAATATTCTATTTTCAAAATTTTACAAAACTCTATAAAAAGAATATTCTTAACTAATTTTTGGGCCCTATGTTGATGAAGTCCTTTTCTTTTATTGAAGAAATCCTGATACCTTCTGATGTTGTTCTCTAATAATCTTCAAATTAATCACATGTTCTAGGAAGAACTCATCTTCCTAATTATTCAGGTCCTTGAGATTATTTTCAATCCTCTCAATATCTCATTTCATGCCCCTAACATCTCACAAATTATCCTTAGATGATAGGAGTAAGATCATGACTTTATTATTTCCATCTATTATTTGATTTTGCCCTTAGTTTCTTACTTCTTGCATGAACTGAAAGGTCATGTGTTTGAACTCTTCATCAATTATAAGACCTAGTGGACTGAGGGCTATGGTCTCTCTTATCAAGTTGTCTAAGATATGAGATGCTCCATCTTCTAGCTGCTTGAAGTCTTTGGCAAGATCCTTCATTCTTTTGGACTAGATGTCCAGGGCTTCAATATTGTTAACCAATATGGCTATGGCCATATTCAAATGTGCACTAATGATAGTTCTAAGATTTGTTTTGATGCTTAAAATTAAATTTTTTCCAACACAAACAATGGGAAGTTTTAGGAATGTGGGACTTATGACTTGAAATGACCTCCAAATTTTAAAGAAGCTGGCTCTTCTTTATCTCAAATATATTGTGGGAAAAAGGGATAGAAATTAAATGGAATCACCAATGCAATGAAAGAAAATTTAACTATGGAAATGCACCTGAGTATGATTCGATCCTTAATACTAAGCATAGTGTAGATATCTTTAGGATTCAATTACATTAAAGAGAAAATAATTCATGATCAATGTAAAAGATGAAAACAAATAGAATCAAAGTCTCACAACTTAGACAATGTTACAATAACACAAAAAATATCAGCAAAGGCACATAATTCAGTCTTCTTATTAATTTTCTAGTCACATAAAAGGCACTGATACATGCACAGTTATACAAACTTTCTGAATTAATAAAAAAAAACAAAGGCAAATGATATTATTGGCCACAGCAAGAAAGTCTCCAAAACTTCTTATAAATATCTAATAACAAGCTATATCAAAAAATTCTCTCTCTTGTCTCCCTTTCTTTCTCTTTTTACTATTATCTCCTTGAACCTATGATTTGAACCCATATTTATAGCATAGGACTAGCTCAATATTTCCCACACGATCAAAATCCTAATGGTCTAACTGAATTAAAACTTAACTCGAAGTGTCTAATAGAAGATATCTTTCAAATTTGAAATGTTTAGCTTCCTATAAGTTCATTGGCTGAAACAGATACATGTGGCATTTCCCACTATGAAATAGGTGAGGACACTTAGAAGCATCCACTATTCTTTGTGACTATGAACCCTAAGGCAAATAACATAGCTCTCACACTTTACTTTAAATTCCTTCATCTTTCTAGGAAAAACAAGAACTTAGCATGTGGCACTTTCCACTACTTTTAGAAACAAAACCCTTGAGATAGATGGCAAAATCCACTTGCCTCATTTGAAAACCATCTCATTATTCAAGAGGCATTAGAAAATGACACTTGGTAGCTTATGTGGCACTTATAGAAGACACACGGCACTTTCTACATTACTTATACTCTTTACTATGTCTTTGTATTGGGAGTGATCTATCTTTGACATTTGTCACAGTCTGCTACTTTGAAACTTTATCAACTTATAGAAAATGGGACCCACAACACTTCTTGCTTGAGTAGCTTCAAAAGGGGAATGGGGACAGGTGGCACTTTCTATTGATCTTAACAAGTGACACGTGGTGGCTTTTGTTGAGCTTTAGAAACACTATAGAAACATTTGGGACTCATTTAGATTTAAACATATAATGACACTTGGCACACTCCACTTACTTTAACAAATCACTTGGGGCCCACCACAGTCCTTACTCAATAACGAAACAAAATGAAAGAATTGTGGATGTTGACACTTGGCGGTATTTACCGAGCTTTAACAAGGGACACGCGGCACTTTTCATTGCATTTAGAGAAACATATTAAAAACTTCCACATTTGCCACTTGGTGCCCTTTTTGGGACTCTGAGAGAAGCTTATTGAAAGAAGCTTTCAAAACTTATAAGAAACTGAAATGTGGATGTCGACACTTGTCGAGCTCCGCAGGTATATAACAGGACATGTGGCATGTTCTATGCAACTTATAGAAATTATAATGTGTCATGGTTGATGACACTTGGCATGTTCCACATGACTCTGAGACTTAGACAAGACTTAGGCAAAATGAAAACCCATGCCTGTGCTTTGTGGCAAAACCCTTACTACCTCAAAATTGAAATGTGTAGGGTCAAAAACTGGAGCGCACAACTAAAACTTAAAATAAAATGTAGAGTATTTTAATCTACAGTTCTTAGAGACCTCAAGGACTTTTGAGCCTACTAAAAAATAATCCATAGAATATATAAAAAATGTGGAAAAAATCACAAATTCTGTAAAGCCATTTGATAAATAGACCATTCAGCATTAGATAGTCCCTATTTATTTTGCAAATCCTGGAAGGCTAAATCAAGGTTGATGAAGTCCTTGTGCAAAAAACTCTACAAAATATGAACTTTAGCCTTTAATTAGAAATCAAGCTAGGCCATGGGAATCAAGATAGCTTCCACTTCTGGCACTGATGAAGCATCTATTAAACCCTATAAAATTGACTGATCATTTTGTCTGGCTAACAATAAAGGCTTGATCTTATCAACCATTAACACAGTGTTACTATCAGGAAAAGGGGAGGGAAGACCCAATTGCACCAGATCTTCAATATGATTCTTCATGATTTTTACTCCCTCTTTTACAATATCTAGGAGCTCTTTGCAATTAATTGCTATGGAGTTGCAACTGAGAACTTCATTCACCCTTTTTGCAATAATCATTCTGTCACTAATCCCTACTGTTGATAACGTTTCATCAGTTGTGTCATATAGCTTTTTCAATAGCATTTGAGAATCAAAAACCCTCAAAGAGATAGTGGACAGAGTGGCCTGGACTAAAGTCTCCACCTTTTTGCATAATTTCTATGCATTTAGTAGGAAAGTTAGAGAGGGCCTGAGCTGAGTAATCTCCTCAGAGATTCTTTTCCATACTGATACATATAGCTCCTTGACCAAGTTCAAAACTCTTGCATTTTTTGGCCTATTAGCCAACTCAAGTGTCAATTATTTTTTTATTTTTTACTCAGCTTGAGGTTGGGCCTATATGGTGGCAGTATTGTTTTGCTCATTCAGTAGCTTCTATTGGAACTAAGTGACCTGTTACAGGTTTTCCTGACATTTTTTTTGTAGTGTTGCCTTTTCCTGCCTTAGGGTTGTCACTACAGCTTTCTCTTGTGTTATCTCTTCTTTCAAAGAAGCATTTAGGGCTTGACTATCCTGGTGAATATGACAAGAAATAGGATCTTGCAATTGTTTGTTGAGACTCTCTATTTCTTCATTCTTTGTTTTGATTTCTATAGCTAGATTTCTACCATTTGCTTTCTCTTGAGCCAGATCAGCCTCCATCTTTTATAGCTTCTTTGATACTTTCAAATAATCAATAGCTATAATATAAGTGGTTTCATTTAATAGATCAACCCTGTCCTATGGTCTAAAAAGTGACATATCCATAGCCACTGCACTCATTGTATAATCTTGAGGCTACCTCTGCTCATTTGGCTTGACTACATTAGGTGACAAATGAGTCACAATTAGCTGCTATTAGATTGGGTCAAATAGTGACCTCATGTGTGGTGCAGCCAGAGATTTATTAGCTTTATTCCTCTTTTTATCCATCTGGGCTTCCCCAGCCTTCTTAGCAGTGTTTTCTTGAGCTTGGAAGGTAGAGGGAGAGACAATATACCTGCCCACAAAAGGATAACCCTATGGCAAGCCATAGGGAATAGCCAAATGTTGGCTAGGGGGAATTTGGGGAGGTATGCTCTTTGGGATAGAGGGGAAAAAGGGAGGCAATGATGTGTCTTATGATGACATGGCCTGAGTAGTAATAGGTGGGGAAAATTGGGAAATTGGCACAGCAGAGGTGGCAGGGGATAATATTTGGCTAGTTGGGATTGCCACTGCTAAGAAGAAGAAAAAGACTGAGAAGAAGAAGGAGAAATAAAATTTACCTAAGGAGTAATAGATGTACTTAGTGGTTGATGTTGTGAGTACTCTACCTCCTCATCTGAATCAGGCTAAAGTTTTAGCTTCTTATATTTCCTTAGCCTTTCTTCTTCTTACTATGCTTCCTTCTCTTCAACGTTTACCACTATTGCTAGTGGTGATTTCACAAAATTGGGAACTCCAAATGTTGACACTGATGGGGAAGTTTTGAGTGGTGAGGATACCATATTCTTCTATTTTTCTATGGTATTATGAGATTGGGGCTAGACAGCTACAGTGGTTATAGATGAGATTTGTCCTGGGGCCTGCACTGTATGAGTGGATTTTTCTTCCCCCTCTAACTCTCCACCCTGTGTCTAAAGTTTTCTTGTATCAAGGATAGAAATAAGAGATAGATGCCATTCATCCCAAATTTCCTCCCATTTCTCATCTAAGCTTACATTACCAAAAGAGTGAGTTGTCTCACAAATCTCCTGCCTATACTTCCAATAGGCTTTTATTTTATTGGGTTTCCATTCTTTGTTCTTAAACACCCTTCTTAAACCAGAAGTCATTCTAATTTTAGGGTCAAAAACCTTTTCCTTAACATAAAAGGTCTCCCATGGCCTGGCCCCCTGAAAGGGCAAATTTTTCAATTCTACATACAAATTAGGAATATCTTCCTTAGGGTTTCTTCTATCTTCCCAAAAGGGATGGCCCTCATTCACAATTTTAGCACTGAGCTTGTTATTCTTGATCCATTGGGTTATGAAACTACTTGGGTCATATCTCCATTTATCTTCAATCAGAAAGAAACCTAGGATAGCCAGCTTCCTCAGCAACAAGTGCTCAACATCTCTGACCTCTAAGGTCATGTTTTTATTTACCCATGGAATAGCATACATTTTCTTTTTCTTCTTCCCAGTGCCATAGTCATTATCAACCATAGACACTTGTTGGGTGACCTCTAAGAATGCTAACCTAGGAGTCAAAATCTTTGGTAGCAACACTGATTCTCCATTAAAACCATGGACCCTAATGATGGTATGATGAGATCTAAAAAAATAGTCACAGGGAATAGGGCAATTTGTCATGAGGCCTATGACACTTGGAGTTAATCTATTTTCAACAGGCTCTAGGCTTAGGTGACAAAAGGCAGGGGCAAAAAAAAGTTCCCAAAATTCATATGGGTCAGACATTTTGGATAAGATATGTGTCCATGCAGACATAGGAATGGTCCTATTATGACCAAAACTTGGGTCATACATATTCAGATGCATATATTGTGAAAAGATGCCAGATTTTTGATATAATATGAGGTGAAATAGATAAGAAGAATACCTAAAAACCCCTTTAGATTTGAATTTAGTGAGTTGTTCAACCATTGAATAGGCAATCTGATCTAAGAAGTCTAGTTGATACTCTTGAGACATGTTTACAGTTTTTAATCTGAAGAGAATAGCCATTTTCCAATCATAGATAGTTATGTCCTCCATTCCAAAAATAAATACCATCATGGATAGTGATTCTTAACTAGCTTTTGCAAATTGTGCCCTTCCTATTGGTAGCACTGGCACAATGGTATCATCATCCCCTAATTTCAATTTTGATCTGAGAAACCTCAATTGAATATTAATGTTTGCCCACATTTTTTGCATTTTGGCAATGGTGGAAAATGTGGTTGTTTTGTCATGATATAGGGCTAACATGTCCCTAATGGCCTTTGGTGTAATTTGTACCATGAATTGACCCTATTGTATGTTGTTCAAGGGTGCATGAAATAATTTTGTGCATATTTCAACTAAGTTAGGGCATGGATGTACACTTGGGACAATGAATTGTGCCAATTGAGAAGTACATATCCTCATCCCAAATTTTTTGAATTGTCTAGCCTTGGCCCTCTAGATACATCTTTGGTGTGCCCCTTCTTGCAGAGCTTTGCTAGACTTTTAAAGGGTCAGGTCCATAATTCCATCTACAAAATCTTTCACCTTTGTTGGGTCGATCGTATAACCAAATTCAGGGACTCTAGTCCTTAGATAGGTCCTTAAGGGTTGTGCAAGGGCCAAAGCATATGATTTGCTAGTGAGAAGCTTATCAATGGATTCATAAATCCTAAGCCTCTATTGTGAAGACTGTGTCTCCTCCATATCTATGTCTATACTAGGAATTAGTGAACTTATGTAACATGTATGGAAGCTTTGTAATAGGGAAGGCACTTTTACTAAGCAAGTTTTGCTATGAATTAAAAATGCAGGTAACAGGGATTTTTCTAGCAGATGCAGGAATGGATGAGACACTGTTAAGACTTAACTCTTATTATTGGGGTATTTAATGACACATCGAGTCTCAAAAATGTCATTAAAATTAGATAACCATTAGTAAGTCTTATTAAATCTACATGGGATAGCGTGTCAGACACGTCGTAAAAGTGGCTACATAAAGGTACCTTGGGGAATTTTGAAGATTTGAGAGAAATTTAGTGAATGTGAGAGTTTTAAATTTTTTGAAAAGACTTTAAGCCATGTCCATGTGTTCATATAACACTTATTAAAAGAAAGAGTAGGAAAAAAATGGGAAAATAGAGCAACAAGGAAAGGAAAACTATCTAACTATAATACATAGGAGATACTGCTTAAATGAAATGTTTCAGGTAGATCCCATTCATAGGAATCTCATTAGGTTCGCCCTCCATCATTTCAAGCTCAAATGAATTTTTATATTTACATGTATGAATCTTATAGGGGCTAGTCCACAATGCCTCAAATTTATGGTGTCGACCCGGCTTGGCAGCTCTCGCATCCCATTTCAAAACAACTAAGCCTACTTCAAAATGGGGGTTTGAAGTCTTATTATCAAAGTAGTCTTTGATTATTTTTTGATGTTTCATTAATGATTCATGTGATGTATCCCTCTTTTCTTGAACTTCTAGGAGCTCAGCAAGTTTGACTTACATGGGGCCATTCTCCTCAATTTCAATCTATTTTAATAACTAGAGAGCAGGAATCTCCAAGCTCAGGGGCATTACAACAGGCTTACCATAGACCAATTCATATGAGGACATCTTTGTCACTTGTTTAGACATAATTCTATCAGCCCACAGTGATATATTAAGCACTTTATGCCACTCTTTGTGATGATCAACCCCTATTCTCTTAATAAGTCTAATCAGGTTCTTGTTGGTTGATTCTGCCAAACCATTACCCTAAGGGTAATAATTTGAGGAAGTTTTTAGATAGATTCCATACTTTAGTGAAAATTTAGATATTTTTTCCCCTAAAAATGCCTTAGCATTTTCTAAAATTATGGTACGAGGAGGCCCAAAGCAAGTAGTGATATCCCCCAAAAAGTCTAGGATCACATTTTTTGTTACTTCTTTGAGTGGCACTGCCTCACTCCATCTGGTAAAATAATCTATGGTAGTTAGAATCCATTTGTGTCCCATACTCAACACGGAATTGATCATTCCAATGAAGTCAAGACCCCATTGAGAAAATGGTTCATCAACAATTATAGGACTAAAGGGCATTGATGCATTCCTTCTCTTCCCCACATAATACTGACAAGATTGGCACTTTTTGACCAGTTGATAATAGTCTATAAATAAAGTGGGTCAAAAATAATCTACCTGAATTATCTTTATAGCTGTGGTCCTTGTAGAAAAATGTCCACCTGAGACTCCATGGTGCATTTCATGTAGTATTTTCTGGGCCTCATCTTTCTTTATGCATCTTAAAAGTATGCCATCAGTATTTCTTCTAAAAAGAACTTGGTCAATTAAAACAAAATGTACCCCTTGCTGCCTATAGTATCTCCTCTTGTCTTGAGAGAGTTCTTTTGGGAAAATCCCATGTTTCATAAAATGGATTCTATTTGTGACCTAGGAGTTTTGATCAATTTCTTGTATCTTCAATACATTTTCCTTTTCTATTTCTTTAGTTATCATATTTTCCATATCTTGAGCCATGTATTGGCACAACCCCTACCTCTGACCAGCTTAGTGGGTCTAACATCTACATCATACTCAGGGATCTTTGTTATCTAGTTTGCTCTTTTTTTAGTAATTTCACCTTCCATAATGTATTCTCTGACACTAGGATGAGCCACAAGTATCAAAATGTTATTTCCTGATACCATATGCCTAAATTTCTTGAGGGCTTTTAACATAACATCTGTGTATTTCTCCACAAATTTGTATCTAGCTTCATACTCCCTAAGAGTCCTTGAGAAAAAGGCTATTGGGTGTTCTCTTTCTTTTTGATCATCTTTCTATGTTAGGACAATAGCAATACTAAACTCTCTTCCATAAACATACATTATAAAAGACTTAGAGAAGTCTGGGTTACTAAGTATTGGGGCTATTGAAATTGCTTTCTTGACCTCCTCAAAATATTGTCTTCCTTCTATAGCCCACTTGAACACTAGGTCTTTCTTTAACAATAATTTTTAACTAAAGTTTTAGACAAGGCCTTAATCAAGTCCTTTACCCAAAGACTTGCAGCTTGTCATTGGCCAACTTACCATTTTGCTTTAGATATTTGCCTCTCTATTTTTATTTGCTTAGTCTTAACTATATTTAAAGAGATGAATAGGTCAGTCATGATATCATCAAACTTATTGAATCTAACCTCATGAATTGATAAGAAAAAAACTCTTTCAAATTCTTATTTTCTTGTACTATCCCCTTGATCAATGTTTACAATTGATCACTTTGAGCGTGGGCCACTTCAAGGAACTTTTCCTCAAACATTTTATCTTATCCTAGATTTTTCCTTACCATTAGAGTTAGACCAATGAAATGTTAAATATTTTGATAGGTGAACTTATTCACCTTCAACTATGGATTTCTTATTAATTTCCATTTCCATGATGGTAGTTTTTGTGTCGAATTGAACTCCTACTAATGTTTATATCACTTGAGAAGTAAGGATCTCAACTTGTGTTCCACTTGAAGTTTTAGGAACATCCATTCATGTTTCGGTTGACCCTCTAAGGGTAACCATTCATATTTCTTTTTCTTATTATTATAATTTTATAATTTAAAGCTTGATTTCATCATACACATGGATGTTAATAGACTTTGTGACAACCTAATAGTGGTGCATGGTTGGAACCTTTTTTAACTTGCCATATATGAAGTGATCTAGAATGGAGGGGCCATAAATTGGATTATATTCACTAATAAAGTAGATTTAAATCTAAGGTTGAGTGAAATTCAAATTTGGTTTCTTGCCTCCTGCTTGAACTAGAGCTAGCTCAATTTTTCTTTTGTGTTGGGTTGTAACTGGGACCAAGTCCAGAGCTACTTCCTTTCCCTTTTCTTCCCTTATTTCTTCCTCAATTTAGGATTGAGGTCTTTCCATTTTTATTTATTATTCATCTAATTCATAAGCATTATCTAATAATTTTAAGGCATCTTCTATTATCTCCTCAGGATCTAATGCACTTTTATCAATTTATTCAAATTGTGACTCTAGCTCTTCAAGTTGAGCTGAAGAATATGCCACCTCACAAGATCTTCTCTCGTCAAGTATATTTTCTTATAGCCTTCATGTAACTTGTGCTCTAGGTTATTGTGTCTCTACTTATAGCTATAGGGAAGTAGGTCTAGAAGATGATCCTAGTAACAAGTGATACTACTTAGGCCCCATTTTCCATATATCCTTAGCTGGCCTTTGCTCTCTAAGTAGTCTAGCCTCTGGCTGAATATTATGCTTCTTTAATCTTGTTAAGACCTTTATAAATGAAGAATATCTTCTGTAAAAATGGTCATAAGGACTATGATGGTGCTCATTATTTAATCTTATCCCCTTGGATTTTAATTTATTCTTAACTTTGTCTTGGGGATCCCACTATCTTAATTCATCATGTTGGAATTTGAAGGATCCTCTATTTTTGGAAGTAGTTTCCATATTATCCCATTGTTAGAACATAGTCCAACCTATGGTTAGGGGGATGATGTGAATTAATCCATTTCTCTTTGTCTTTTAAATACCATCTATATTATTCCATATATATAATTCAACTTCTTGTTTCACTAATTTATCTGGGACATGGACTAGTAATTGGAGTGGGGTGCACTGGGTCCCTTGAACCCTAATTATAATGCAATCTGACTAGAGACAAATATCACGAATGAACTCAACATACTTATTGATCAAAGGGATGACCCTCATTATAGGGAGCCCTATATTATCCTTAATTAAGTTTTTATATACACAATCATATATAAATTACATATGGTTCCCATACTTGAATATATGTAATTTGGAATAATACTGAGAGACTATTTGTCACCCATCAGGTGACCATTATTTTAAGTTTGGGATTTTGGTTGTGGATAGTGGGGCATACAAAAGGTAATATTTCATGTAGAAATGGTTGATAGTCTTCTTCTTGATTATAGAGAATTGTTGTTTTAAGTCGATAATAATCATTTCTCCAAGAGGGGGAGTAAGTCCCTTCTCAACCATGAAATACAAAAATTGGGCCTACATTTTGTTGACATAGGTGGTAGAGGGGCTCTTAGACAATAAATTTTTCAATGTTATTATTATTATAATATCATACTTAAATTAGGTGATTAGGGTTCTTCCATTTAGGTTAGAGATTACCTAGTTTCCTGAGTACAACCATGTGGTAAGGATAGTTTTTAGGTCATTATTATTAGACCATGATTTTATTATGGGTAAATACACCTAATGTTTTGGTATCTTGTTATAGTTTTTGAAGGCAAGAGGGGAGATATAAGCAACCATTTTAAAACTATGTTTATGTACTATCATATCCTAGTAAATTTTATAGTCCTTAAAAGTAGGAATAATAACATTAATGAAATGTATTACCTCTATCTTTGCTATCACATAGTGAAGTCTCATCATCTAGATGGAAACTAGGTCATAGTACCTTTGGTTGACTGATGCAATCTTTTGATCCTCCCTTATAATGGTTGACAACTCTTTAATGATCCAAAAAAGTTTGGACCAATTATTATTTCTAGTTTTTAAGGCTATAGCATAAAATTTGGTGTCCTTTAAGACTCTTCCTTAAATATCCTTGGTTATATATAGTTCTATGTCTTCTCTATGTTGTTTTTGAACCACCATGACTATGAGTTTTCAAAATTTTCTCACTAATGGTCAATAGTTTGCCTTTAGATCAATTTACACTCATTCAGATGGTAATTAGACTCTCTCAGGATTGATTATAATCAATTTATGATTGAATTATGGATTTGGAGTGGCTAGGATTTTTATTCAATTCTTTTTTAATCTTTAATGGTGATGACTTATAAACTTGAGTGAGTTTGTGCCTTAGATTTTATTCAAACCTTGGCATTTATACCTTTGCTTTTTTGATCTCATAAAACCTCTAGTTATGGCATTTTTCATCCATGTCGCATCATCGTGGCATCTACATGGCATTTTTCATGGTAGATTATTCATTAATATTTGAAAACATGATCATGGTCATTTAAAATATGCCTTTTATTTTACACCATCAGATCTTCTTGCATAGATCAATGTAGCTCATTTATATTGGATACCTTTACCATGTTTTCTATTGTTATAAAAATTGTCATTACCTCAAGTCTCCTGAGCCTTGATGAAAATTATATCCTCATTCTATTCTATTTGATTAACTTCATCTGGTTAGACATATCCATCAATTATGATCTATGCGATGGGCCACGATTGGGTGTTGTTTGTACTAGTTTATGACCATGACACTTGTCACCTTCTCACCAAATTGGAAGGTCTATTGAAACCTTGACTCAACCTCACTCCATCAAATAAATTTCATCCACATGAATGTGAGCCATAGATCTTATAAATATGCACAATGTTTAAGTTAGGGTCAAGATACATAAATAACTTAGGTTAAATACTTTAGACTATGTTTTTTTTCATGGTAATAAACATGAAATAAATTTAGGCTAAAGTATTTAAGATAGGTCTATAACATAGTAAAGAAAGGGAACCTAAATAATAAAATGGACTTAATGTAAGGTTTTTTAACCTATTTTTTTATCATACTATTAAACATGATAAAACTTTAGGGTAAAAGCTCTAGGTTATGTTTTATATCAATAAGACCCTAAATTAGTTATATCAAGCCAATTAAAATAGACCAGAAGATCATGGGATGCATAGGGAACCAAGCATAATATTTTAGCCTAAATTTTAGTCAAATGTTTAAAAACATGACTCAATCTTAGGATAACATTTAAGCTAAGTCTATGGTGTTTATAATTGTTCCCATGCAATTTTACTTAGTTTATGATAGGTCAAAGGTTGAAACCTAGTTTTAAATCAATCAAATTAATCCATGGTAGGTCAAAAACTAAATAAAAGATCAATTTCATCATTAAAGTAAAAATCTTTAAGCATGCTTATTTTCCTAATGAGGTTTCATTAATCCTATAGCATGTAAACAAATATGTTCATTTATCTACGTGAGATTGGTTTTTGAGATAAAATTTGATGGCCTCATAGTCGTCAATGACGGCCTCATAGACATCAATTGATGGTCATAAGAAAATTAATTTTAAGATTGTTCAATCAAACATAGGGGATAAAATTTGATAACCTTGTGGTCATCAATGACGACCTCATGGATGTTAATTGACGATCATGAGAATGTCAATTTTAAGGTCGCATAATTAATCATAGGGACTAAAATTTGATGGCCTTGTAGTTGTCAATAATGGACTTGATGACATCAATTGATGGTCATGAGAATGTAAAATTTGATTCTCATAAATAGGCAATACCATATGAACTTTTATTCAATATACATCATTTGATCTAACCCAAGTAAATGTTGGTCATTAATTATGATCTAGGAAGTCAAACATCATTGGCTGAAGTAGATGAGAATATTAAGTGAGCTTAGGACCATTACTATACCATAAGGCTAAGTTTACATTTTAATAAAAGAGGACCCATTTTGATCCATGATGATCTCACTTTGTTCGATCTTAACATCCATGTGAACATGGATATTTGATCATGAGCTATAGAGCCAAGTGGGATTAGTTCCAAGGCTTAGGTCTTTAATTTATCAGGTTTTCTTCACTCTATCTAATCATTTTGGCCCGAATAAACATGTGGCATTGATCCTGTAAAGAAGCACATGACTTAAATTATGACTTGGAAACATAAATAGACTTAGTTTAAAGTCTTAGGACCAAAGTCTTGTTTATGCTAATAAAAATGAATGGGGCCTTAGGACTAAGATATTAGTCTAAGTAAATAACATATGAAAAGGACCCTACAAACATTAAAGTTAGACCACATTAAAAAAGGGGACAAAGGGCTCAAGATAAAAGAGACCTAATGTATAATAAATAGACCAAGGTTTGGTCATCTTGATAAACATAACTAATACTTAGTATAAAAATTTAACTAAGTCCATAACATATTAAAAGGTTATAGTGTAATTTTATTCCTGTGAAATTTGATTTTGAATGAGGGGTCTAAGCTAGGGTTTATGAATGTGGGTTTTAGGAAACTTGAACATGGATTTAATTTGAATTTTAACATACCAAATGCTATTAAAAGGTCATATTAATATAAAATCATTATAATTATAAAACCTAGGCATTATCTACCTTTAATGGGTATCTATTAGACCTACAACCTAAAACAAGAATATTTGAAGTTAGCAAACCTTAGATAAGGATTAAACCAAAACCATGAGAAAAAATAAGTTAACCCAAGTGAAGGTGTGGATGATCTTCAAATACATATAATGTGAAAATATATTACTGACACTCTGATCAATTTAATTTGTAGTGTTAAGGTATAGATTGCACAATTTGACACAAGGGTCCCTATTTTTTAGAAATAGGGGGTATGTTGATCTCAACAAATGGAGACTTCTAGGGGAAACATAACAATATATTATAATTCAAAGACTCTAATTTAGACAAATAATTAGATTAATTTTTTTATTTAATTCATAGCATTATCAATATTAGTTCATGGTTAAAATAAAACTCACCTCTATAGAATTACGACCAAACATAAAAAAACCTAGCCATGTTTTGTGTGTGTTTTGATTCCACTTACTATTTTCCATGGGATTTAAGAGATAACTTCTAGATTTCATGTCTTAAATCATTAACAATGACTTACATCATGTTTGGATATTCATTAAGAACCATGCTTTATCTCAAGGAAAGCTTTGACATTGCTCTACTACCAACTAGACATCTATAACCCTAATAGAAATGCATTTGGATCCACTCAATACCTTTTTAAACTAACAACCAGGCATCCATAGCCCTGGTGGATATTTCCATATTCACATTTAATTTGAAATATTTTGATTTTGTAATCAGTTCTTATTTTTTTGTAATTTTTTTAGATCTTTTATGCTTTCTAGCAAAGTTTGGGAACCAAGTTAGCTAGGTTTAGAGATTTGGTCAAATGTTTGATATTTAATAAATTACCTATGGTTTCAACCTTTGTTTGAGGTAAGGATATTTGTTAAGTACAAACATGACTATGCTCCAATAATTCAAGCTTTC
This sequence comes from Torreya grandis, assembly GCA_037957365.1. Taxonomy (NCBI): domain Eukaryota; kingdom Viridiplantae; phylum Streptophyta; class Pinopsida; order Cupressales; family Taxaceae; genus Torreya; species Torreya grandis. The sequence goes on from JARHVA010000104.1 coordinate 2,339,079, forward strand.
ATCCCACATGCACAATTCTTCTTGAAACCAAATTTAGAATAAAACAATGTTTAAATTCTCATAAAATAGTTAACCTATCTACCAGTCCTTACTATTTTATTTAAACTATAACATAAGCTTAATTTCAAACCCATGATCTATAAATTCTTGAGATTCATACTTGCATTTCTAAATTGTGTAGTTCCTGAGTATGTAATATGAACTTTGAGCTAAGGGTTATCCTAAAGGACTTATTAGGAGCAGGGAACAAAGTAGAGAAAGTAAACAAACAAAGCAGAAAGCAAATAATCATAAAAAAATAAATAGAAAATATATAAAAACAAGGGACAAGAAGGAAATAAAAAAGAAACTAAATATATCCCACCTACACTAACTCTAACTATTCTTATAGTTTGTTCCATGAAGACCCCAAGGGGAGCAATAGAAAATTAATGTTTAAGGTATTGCCCATTGGTGGGAAAAGTGAATTCATCTCCTTGTAGGTCTTTCAATTTGAAGGTGTTATTTACAAGTTTCTCAATAATTTTGTAGGCACCTATCCACAATGGTGTGAAATTCCCATGTTCATCTTTACGCTTAGATCCCTTGTCCTAAAGAAGAATTAGATCTCCTTATATAAACACCTTTATCTTTGATTACTTATCAAACCACCTCTTCACCATGGTTTGGGGCATACTAAATTTTAAAAATGTCTCTTCTCTAACATCTTCCATCTGAACAATATCTAACAATTTTGAATTTATCAATTCTTGATCATCCTACATATACCCTTGTATGAATCGGTATGTTGGTAGCTTAAGTGTAATAGGGAATATGGGCTCTTGGACATCTACTAGTAGGAAGGGTGATGTTTTGAGATCCTTCTTAACTCTTGTTCTATATGCCCATAGGGCATATTTGAGAAGTTGGTACCATGTTCTAGGCTTGTCTACTATAGACTTCTTTATTGCTTTCATCAAATTCTTATTGGTTCATTCAGATATGCCATTACCTTAAGGATAATGGTTGGATGAGAAATTGAGACTAATATTATTATCATATGCACATTATGTTATTTCAATGGATATGAAAAGAGATCCATTATCACATACTAGAGAGACTAGAGTTCAAAATTTGGTGCATATGTTTTCTTCTAAAAACTTGATCACTTCTTCAATTCTACATTGCTTAGTGGCCACTACCTCAATCCATCTGGTACTATAATTTGTAGTAGTTAGAATGTACTAGTGACTTTTTTATGAGTTAGGGGAGACTACCCTCATGAAATCCATTCCCCACTGAGTAAAAGGTTTGTCTACCATAAGTGGTTGTAGTGGCATGGCTACCTTGGGCTCCTTTATGATAAAGATTTGACATGAATAGAATTACTTTACATGTTTATGGGAATTATTGAATATGGTGGTCCAATAATAACTAGCTCTAAGGATTTTTTGAGCTATTATCCTTCCAAACGGATGCCCACTTCCTAGCTTCTCATGAAAAGTGCTCATGATCTCAACTACTTATTCTTTAGATACACACCTCAAGTAAATGCCTTTGATTTTTTTGGTACAATAGTCCATATTTAATTAGGTAGTGGGATACCTTAAGTCTTAGAGCTCCTATTTGCTTCCTAGTTAATCATTTAGGATAAGTGTCATTTATTAGTATATGGATAATTGGATCATACCAATCATTGGACTAAAAACTTTGTTATTTAACCTGCATCACACTAAGCTTGGGTTTAGCATTGGTAATCATTTGAATTAAACCTTGACACCTTACCAATTTTATAGTATTCATCTCAATGTCATATTCCTAAAGAATAGACATCCACTTACCTTTCCTTTCTCCCATCTCATTTTGACTTAGCATGAACTTTATAGTAAGGTCAGGTAACATAACATGCACCTTATTCTTAAGAATGTAGTACATAAATTTATTCACTACCTTAACCAATGCACATGCTTGTTTATCAATCAAAGAATAATCAACTCAAAAATTTTAAATTCTATGCTCATGAAAGTAATTACATGGTCACATCCATCAATTTTATAAGTTAAGAATATAACAATAATATGATCAGAAACAAAGGAATAAAGGTAAAAATCCTTGGGAAAGTCTAGACTTGTCAGGATTGGAGCTTGCCCAATCAACTCCTTAATGTATTTAAAGGCCTTTTTGTTTTCTTCATTCCAAGTTATTTTGGCATATTTTTTCAGTGTGTCATTTAATAGTTTGACAATTTCTACAAATCCAAAAATAAATTTTCTTACAAAGTTAATTTTTCCAAAGAATGATTTTAGTTCTTTTATATTATTAGGAAGCTCTTTCTTTGATATAACATCTAATCTATATGGATCTATAGATATTACATCCTCAGTAACAACATGGCCTGACAACTTTCACTAAATAACACAAAAATAATCTTCTTTGGGTTGAGTGAAATCCCATGCCTTTTACACCTTTCAAATACCTACTATAAATGCATGATGTTGTCTTCCCAATTTTTAGAAAAAATAGTCAAATCGTCCATGTATATAATAATGCATTTACCTACCAAACCTTGGAAAGCATGATTCATGGCCCTTTGGAACGTTGTTCCTACATTGATTAGTCTAAATGGCATCCTCTTATATTAAACATGCCCTATTTTGTAGTGAAAATAGTCTTCATCCTATCTTCTTGATTTACCATTACTTGGTTATACCCTAAAAATCCATCAAGAAAGGACATCATATCAGAACTAGAAACACTCTATGTAACTTGGTATAAAGAAGGCAAAGGATATTTATCCTTTTTGGATGACTTATTTAGATTCCTAAAATCAATACATATTCTTATTTCACCATTCTTTTTCCTAGCTAATACCAAATTGGTGATCCAAGTAGATTACCTAATGGGAAATACAATCTTTGCATCTAGCAACTTTTTTAATTTTTTGAAAATCATAGGTTATAAAATAGGGTTGACATGCCCATGATTTTGTCTAAAAGGTTTGTAGTTTTTCTTCAATGGTATGGTATGGTATGGGTGATGAATCTTGAATAAAAATCTTCAAGTCATCATAGGACCATGTTATTATGTCCTTATAGTTCATCAACTTTTTGGATTTGTTATCTTTAATGCTCATGCATGTTGTTATAATATTAAGTAGCTAAGGTTGATTTTGAGGTCCAAGATCAACTACCTTGTAATCCTTCCCACTCACTTTGGTAATCCTAGTGTTCTTAGATAAGTTATCCTAGTCAAATAACCTATCCAAGGCAATCATGCCTTCTATAATTTTGTTATCATTTAGTTGAATGAATTTATTCTCAAATCTTCCATTCTCTTTAAGAGTATTCTCATTGGCCTCATCTACAACATGAGACTCAAATACAACTAAATTGATCATGAAATCTAGGATCTATTGGTCATCATTAAATTTTTTTAGATGGCTTATGTTATTTGGTGTTTCTAGTTCAATGCTAAAGTTTAGAGAGTTATGGTTTGGCATAATATTGGGTGTAGGTGAGGCAAGATCATCAGCAACCTTGTTCTCCTCCCTAAGGATGGAAACAATGTTAAAAGCATCAAAATATTCTAGTATATCCTAGACTTTGAACTTATATTTTTTGAGATATAACAATTTACACTAGTACTTACTCCTTACCTAATTAACTACAAGTTCTGAGTCACCATAAACTAAGATCTCTTTAACCTTATGCCTAATGGAAAATTGCAATCCTAAAATCAAAGATTCATACTCTACTAGATTATTTGTGTAAGGAAACTAGAGTCTATAAGTAGCTCTTAATTATTTCCCAATAGGATTTGTTATAAAAATCCCTACTCCAGATTTAGACTTACACTTAACACCATCAAAATGCAATTTCCAAATTCTAGGCAAAACATGAGAAGTTTTAATATTTTCGTACCTTATAAGTATTGAGAGTATACACTCATAATTTAGAATCCATCATTGTGATCTCATCAGAGTCCAACATTTTAACCCTTTCATTCACAACATTATATTATATGATCATGTGTCTCATCTGAGGCTCTCTTTCCATTATGATCTAATTTGGGAATCCTTTCCATGGTAGCCAAAAATGAAAATAGTTAGTGGACATATATCCATTCAAGTCCTTTATCCACTATCTACATAACCATATCCCATAAGCATCAGGTATGTACACCACCTAGATGCCAATAAATTGCTAGACTCTAGGGTTAGAGGCAAGTTGCATATGAACATTTAATAACTCACCAGTTACCTTGACTCTAGACTTATCTAATTGAGTGATAACTCTAAGAAAATTTATAGGAGTCAAGCCAAGATATTTACAAATACTTGATAGTATAATGTTTGTGGATGAACTAGAATCTAACAAATAGTTATGTAAATTCTTACCAAACATTTTGATAGTAAGTAAGAAAGGTGGGGATTCAATCTTAGATTTATACATAGAAACATTGGAATTGTTAGTTTTGGGTGGCCTATCAAAAATTTTAGATAAGGATTCCAAAAATATGTCTCTTTTCTCAGTGATCTACATCAATTCATGTAATTTAATGTTATCCTTTATTTTATTCATATCTTTCACAATATTATACCCAATTTTATTGGAAGAATTAAATGCATCAATATTATTTTTATAAGTACTTCCCTTTGGAGGATTTGGGTTATTATCTAAGGTAGTGTCTAGAGGAGTGTCAAACATATTTGGAGGTGTTGAAGTACTCAAGGGATACACCTACTTTATATTCCATAGAGGGTAGATCTTCTTCAAAAACTATTGGAAAGCTTGGACCTCTTTAGGAATATCAAGTTCATTATCTTCTTGGAAAGGGAAGTCAAATGTCTCTTCCATGAGGGCTTGGTCAGTAGATTTGGATCTTGATGCCCCTTCACCATTATCTTTGTTAATAATCACTTCAAATGTATCCAACTCCTCTTGAAAGGCTTCAAAATCTATACAGATTTCAATGCAATCTATCTCACCATGCCTGAAAGTGCAATATACTCTACAATAATTAGGTAAAGCAATATCAATAATATTTATATCCATGGTTTTATTATTAGAAGACTCATTTTTATTATTATTTTTTTGAATGTCATTATGGAACCTGTTAGTAGGTGTATTAAACCTTTGGAAACAAAATCTCCTACCTAAGCTCTCTCTATTATTACCAACTTGATTCTATAGCTAAAGAAAATTAGTGCTTAACTTTTAGACCTTCTTTAAGATAGAGTAATTTTCATTTTTGGGAGCCTTATAATGATGAACCTAATTATTAATATTACTATTAATTGTTACTAAAGACTTTTGATCACTTAGATTAAATCCATTTGTAGTAGTGTTCAAGAATCCTAAGTTCTAAGTTGGATGAGCATGACTTAAAGGTAACTAGTTAAAATTGGGATTTGATTCAAAGATGGTATATTCTAATTATTATTGGGGAAGACATTTAAGGTAGGAAAATGTGGTTTGACATTTATAATAGAGTAATCCATCTAACCTTGTGGCTATATCTGATCATTGATGATCATTACTTCAGAATAAGCCAAGGCTAGAGTATTCATAAGTCCAACAACTTTTTTTATGAAAACAAAGGTCATAGGATCCAAAGTATCCTTGTATATTTCCAAAGCTAAGGAGTCATCAAGATTGTAAGGGTAAATGGTATGAATGTACATTTTTTTGAACCTAACATTAAATGCTCTTATAAGTTCATTTGTATCCCTCTTGATCATGGTGAATTATTGGTTAAGGATACAAGGACTAATAATATTGCCAAATTGGTCAATGAAAACATTATTAAAGTGATCCTAACTATTAATGTAATTTTTAGGTAAATTGAAAAAACATTCATATGTATCATCTTTAAAATTAAAATGAAATAGCCTACATGCTACATCCTCATGAACTACATTTAGAAATCTTAATGTAACTTTGAATGACTTAATATGTTCATTTGTAGTTACAATACCAGTAGGACTAAATGTTGGCAAATATTTCTTAAGGTTATGGGTAAGGTCATGTACCACACCTGGTACATTGATAGAAGATATAGCTGGCCAAGCTATACCTTGATTATGGTTGAATAGTGAGCACCTTGAAATGGTGAAGTTGGCAAAGACTTTGAAATCCTACACTTACCTTTGTCCTGCCTAACTCTTTTATGGACTCCTAATTCAAACAAAGCTTCCCAAGTCTCTAAGTGTGACCTTATTTTGATCTTTGGTAATTATAGATTGAGAACTTTGAATCCTATTTGAAATATGATGCAACAATTCTATCTTTGTAGAGAAAATTGATCGAAAATGCACATTAAGCAAATTTTTAAAAGATTCATATAAAGGATGATAAAGGACAACAATCTTTGATCAATTCAGCTCAAAGATATATCCAAATACTTAATTAATACTGACCTTTACACATTTTAAGCTCAAATAAACTTAATTGAGCAAAGTATTTAAGAATATTTGATCAAAATAGTTATTACTAACCTCAAATTTATTGGGTTCATAATTATAAAGCTATCTTTATCACAATCTAGCATATGTTTTCAAAGAATGTCAATCTTTGTCTAAATGAGCACAAAGACTGGTCTAAAACCATGAAGATCACCAACCTTTACATGATTATGCTAAAATCAACACAAATATAAAAAAAATTAAGTTATCTTTAAACAAAATTCATAAAAAATAGCAAAGATACTACAAATCTACAAAGAATGGCCCTCCTTATAGCACCAGTGAAGCTTATGTCTGTTGATGCCTAAATGTGTACCATAAGTGTCTAGAGTGTTTAAGAAACACTTCTCATTTTATAATTCATAAGAATTCATCACATGAGTAGTAGTTTATGATAATCATATTATCTATGGTGGAATAGAGGTAGAACAAATGATTATTTCACAATATTTATATTATTTGGTGGTTAGGAGCCACTATGGCCAACAAATCTTTGTAAATAAGAAGATGGTTTATGCTAATTAAGATGTATTATGCTCAATTCTAACTCTAAAGACTAATCTATGTGAATATTTATAATGATATTTAAACTAAAGTGATCTGGTTAGAAAAGAAGTAAAAAGGTAAGGTAAGGCAAAAAGAAAGATATGACTGATATTTATCTCAAACATCATGACAAAGTTCAAAAGTTTCCCAGATATGCATTAAAAACCAATATATGAAGTAAAATATCTTAATCTCAAGTCACAACATATGTCAAACAAACTTGTAAAGAAGATAAGAAACAATGAAAATAAGAAATAAGTTTACTTTAAATATTTATTCCTTTAAGTAGATAACTGATGCACATCTACAAATGTAGAGCAAATAAAATGAAGTAAACTAGATAACCTTCAGTTATCCTAGCATTAACACAAGTTAACAATTCTGAATTCAAAGGCTCACCAATAATTCAAATATGAAATTCAAAATAGACAATTGAGAGAGAAGCCATGTAACAATTCACACAAACAAAATGAGACAATCCTTTTAGAATTATCTACTTACATTAATTGCTCAAAGTTTACACTAGTTTTTGTAGTTCAAAAAATCCCTCATTCTTACAATAGACAATACTCCTTTTATAGATTTTAAGGAAGTATGCCAGTCATTTATATCAAATTACAAGTGTATAAGTGTAAAATAAATTTTTCCTTTCCTATCAAATCTCTAAAATACACTGGACTTTCAAAAATAGACTAACCTATACACCATATGCTCACAAGTTGCAAATGCCTTTAAAAAAGAATATTCTATTTTCAAAAAAAATCAAAGATTTACAAAAAGAACATTCATAGCTACTTTATGGGCCCTATGTTGATGAAGTCATCTTCTACTGAAGAAGTCCTACTACCTTCTGATGTTATTCACCAATAAGCTTCAAATTAACCACAAGTTTAAGAAAGAGCTTATCTACCTCAATGGTCAAGTCCATAAGATTATTTTCAATCCTCTCCATATCTCATTTGATGCCCTTGGAATCTCCCATTTTCTTCTTAGATGATAGGATTAATCTCATGACTTTACTATTTACATCTATTATTTGATTTTTCCCTTGGTTTCTTACTTATTACATGAACTAAAAGGTCATATATTTAAACTTTTCATCAGTTATAATACCTAGTGGGATGAAGGATATGGGATTTATTATCAATCTATATAAGATATGAGATGCTCCATCTTCTATCTTCTTGAAGTCTTTGGCAAGATCCTTCATTCTTCTGGAGTAAATATCCATGGCTTTAATCTTGTCAACTAATATGGCCATGGCCATATTTAAATGTGCCTTGTTGATAGTTATAAGATTTGAGACTATATTTTTAAACAAGGCCTTAATAAATGCTTTTACTCAAAGACTTTCATCTTTCCATTGGCTAACTTGGCCTATTGCTTTAGATATTTGTCTTTCTATTTCTCTTTTCCTAATCTTGACTGCCTTTAAAGAGATGAATAGGTTAGTCATGGTATCTTCAAACTTTTTAAATTTATCCTTATAAATGGATAAGATAACAGACTCTTTCTAATCCTTATTTTATTATAATATCTCATTGATAATTATTTCTAATTGGTCACTTTGAGCCTAGGCAACTTCAAGGATCTTCTCCTTAAAACTTTTATCTTGTCATGGCTTCTGCCCTGCCAATAGTGTTAGACCAATGAAAGGTTAAATATTTTGATAAGTGAATTATTCACCTTTAACCATGGATTTTTTATTAATTACCCTTTCCATGATGTCATTTTATGGATTGAACCAAACTCCCACTAATGTTTGTATCACTTGAGGAGTAGGGATCTCAACTTGTGCTCCACTTGAATTACTATGAACATCCATCCATATTGCAGTTGAGCTCTAAGGGTATCCATGCATCTTTATTTTTCCTATTGTTGTAACATTACAATCGAAGGCTTTATTTCATCATGCACATGGATGTTTGTAGACTTTTTGATAGCTCAATGGTGGTGTATGGTTGGAGCCTTTTGTAACTTGACATATATGAACTATTACAAAATGAAAGGACCATAAATTAGATTGTCTTCACTGAAAAAGTTGATTTCACTCCAAGGTTGAGTGACATTCAAATTTGGATAATTACCTCCTTCTTGAACTAGAGTTAGCTTATATTTTCTTTTAGGTTGGGTTATAATTGAAACCAAGTCTAGAGTTTCTTCTTTTCCCTTTTCTTCCATTCTTTCCTTAGTTCAGGGCTGAGGTCCTTCCTTTTGTGCTTATTATTCATCTAATTCATAAGCACTAGCTAGTGATTTTAAGGCATATTATATTATCTCTTAAGGATCTAATACAACTATATCAATTTATTCAACTTATGACTTTGGCTCTTCAGGCTAAGCTGAAGAAGATACCAAATCATTAGGTCTTCTCTCTTTAGGTCTTTTTTCTTATAGCCTTTATGCAACTTGTGCTCTAGGTTTTTGTGTCTCTACCTACAGTTGCATGAAAGTATTTCTAGAAGATGATCCTAGAAATAAATTATATTGGATAGGCCTCATATACCATAGATCCTTAGTTGGCTTTTGCTCTCTTAGCAGTCTAGCCTTTGGTTAAATATTATGCTTATTTAATCTTTCTAAGACCTCTATGAATGAAAAATCTCTTGTGTACCAATGGTCATAAGGACTAGGATAGTGCTCATAAGTCAAGTTGATACCCTTGGCCTTTAAGTGCTTAAATTTGTCATAGGGATTCCACTATATTAATTAATCATGTTGGAATTTGAATGAGTCCCTATGTTTGGAAGTAGTTTCCACATTATCTCATTGTTGGAACATAGTCTAAAAAATAGTTAGGGGGAGGGAGTGAAGTAATCCCTTTCTCTTTATCTTGTAAAGACCATATATATCATTGCATATCTAGAGTACAACTTCATATTTGGAGAATTTATCTATGAAATGGACTAATAACTAGAGTGGTGTGGACTAGGTCCTTTCAACCCTAATTATAGTAAAATATAGATAGATCAAAATATCCCTAACGAACTCAACATACTTCTTTATCAAAGGGCTAACCCTCATCATAGTGAACCCTATAGTAGCCTCAAACAAGTCTAGATATACATACTCACATATAAATTTCATATGGTCCCTATACTTGAATATATGCAATTTGGAATAATACTGGGAGACTATTTATCTCCCATCAAGTGACTATTCTTTTAAGTTGGGGATTTTGGTTGTGGCCATTAGGGTATCTAAAAGGTAAGACATCATGTATAAATGGTTGTTGGTCTTCGTGATTGCAAAAAAATATTGTTTTAAGCATATATTGATCATTTCTCTAAGAGAGGGAGTAAGTCCCTTCTCAACCATGAAATACACAAATGAGACTCTAATTTTGTTGACATGGGTGGTGGAGGGGATCCCAAATAATCTATTTAGCAATGTCATTATTATCCTAATACCAGCCCTAAATTAGGTGATTGGGATTATTCCATTTAGGTCAGAGATTACTTGGTTTATTGAGTATAACCATGGGGTAAGGATGGTTTTTAGGTCATTCTTATTAGACCATTCTTTGATTACAGGTAAATCTACCTGAGGTTTTGGTATCTTGTAATATTTTTAGAAGGCAAGAGGGGAAATATAAGCAACCATTTTAAAACTACATTCATGCACTATCATATCCTAATGAATTTTATAGTCCTTAAAAATAGGAGAAATAACATTGATGCAATATAGTACTTTTGGCTTTCCTATCACATAGTGAAGGCTCATCATCTAGATGACAACCAGGTCATACTACCTCTGGTTAACTGATGCAATATTTTGATCCTCCCTTGTAATGGTCAGAAGCTCTTCAATGGTGCAAAAAAGCTTGGAAATTTTTTTATCTCTAGTGTTTAAGGATGTAGCATCAAATTCAGTGTCCCTGAAGACTCTTCCTTTGGTATCCATAGTCAGATAGATTTTTGTGTCTTCTTTAAGTTGTTTTCAAGTAACCATGACTATGATTTATAAAATTTTCTCACTAATGGTCAATAGTTTGCCTTTGGATCAGTTTACACTTTCTCATATGGAAATTGAACTCTCTTAGGCTTGATTACGATCAATTTATGATTGAATTAGGGATCTAGAGTGGCTAGGTATTTTCTACAAGTCTTTTCCAATATTTAATGGCAATAGCTTATGCACTTGAGTGATTTTGAGCCTTAGAATTGATTTAGACCTTAGAATCTATACCTTTGGTTTTTTGAGCTCATAAAATATCTAATTTTGTCATTTTATATCCATATGGCATCATCGTGGCATCTACATGGCACTTTTTATAGAATATTATTCATTAATGTTTGAAAACATAACCATTATCATTTAAAATCTTCCTTTTATTTCACACCCTTGGACCTTTTTGCATGGATCAATGTGGCTCATTGATCTTGATCCCAAGGTTTGAATTTTATTAGCTACCTTTACCATGTTTTATGTGGTTATGCAAGTTCCATTACCATGGGTCTCTTTAGCGTTGTTGAAAATTCTATCCTCATCCCACTCCATTTGATTAGCTTCATCCAATTAGATGCATGCTAATGATTACTATCCATGGATTGGGCCATGATTAGTTTCTATTTTTTTTAGGTTGTGACCATGACACTTGTCATCTTTTCACTAACTCAAAGGCTCTATTTAAACCTTGACTCGACCTTGATTCATCAAATCAATTTCATCTATGTGAACATGAGTCATAGATCCTACAAATATGCACAATGTTTAAGTAAGGCTCATGATACATAAATAAATTAGGTTAAATAATTTAGACTATGGTTTTATTTCATGTTAATAAACATGAAATAACCTTAGGCTAAGTATTTAAGCTAGGTCAAAAACATAGTAAAGAAAGGGACCCCAAATAATAGAAGAGACTTAATGTAAGTTTTTTTTAACTTAACTTTATATTGTATTAATAAAGATGATAAAAATTTAGGGTAAAATCTCTATGTTAAGTCTTATAACAATACGAACCTAAATTAGTTATATCAAGCTAATTAAAATAAACCAAAATATTATGGGATGCATAGGGACCAAGAATAATATTTTAGCCTAAGGTTTAGTCAAATGTTTAAAAACATGAATCAATCTTAGGATAACATTTAAGCTAAGTATATGATGTTTATAATTGTTCCCACATAATTTTACTTAGTCTATGATAGGTCAAAGGTCAAAACCCAATTTCAAATCAATCCAATTAATCCATGGTAGGTTAAAAGCTAAGAAAAAGATTGATTCTATCATTAAATTACAAATATTTAAGCATGTTTATTTTCCTAATTAGGTTCCATTGATCCTATAACATGAAGACAAACATGCTCATTTATCTAAGTGAGGTTGGTTTCTAAGTTAAAATTTGATGGCCTCATGGTCATCAATGATGGCCTCATAGATGTTAATTGATGGTCGTAGGAACACCAATTTTAAGCTCATTCAATCAATCATATGGGCTAAAATTTGACATCCTTATGATCATTAATGATAGCCTCATGGATGTTAATTGATGATTATGAGAACGTTAATTTTAAGATCATATAATTAATTGTAGGGACTAAAATTTGATGGCCTCATAGTCATCAATGATAACGTTGTATATGTCAATTGATGGTCATGTCAACTTCAAATTTAATTCTCATGCATAGTAAGTCCTATAATAACTTTAATTCAATATGCATCATTTGATCCAGCTCAAGTAAATGTGGGTCATCGATTATGATCTAGGTAGTCAAAAATCATTGGCTCCAATACATAAGAAGATTAACTGAGCTAAAGGCCATTAGCATAGCATAAGTCTATAAAACATAAATTAAAGACCCTTTGAAATATTAAAGTCATAACGTAAGTTTTATCCTAAAGTTTTTTTGTATTGATAAATATAATAAAAATCCTTAAGGTAAAACTTAAGCTAAGTCTACGTTACAATAAAAGGGGACCCATTTTAATCCATGATGATCTCAATACATTCAATCTTAGCATCTATGTTAATGTAGATCATTGATCATGATCCATGGAGCCAAACAGGATTGGTTTCAAGGATTAGGTCTTTGATTTATTGGGTCTTCCTCACTCTGTTTTATCATTCTAGCCTAATTAAACATAGGTAATTGATCTTGAAAAGAAGCACATGACTTAAATTAGGACTCAAAAACATAAATAAACTTAGGTTAAATTCTTAGGACCAAGGTTTTATGTATGTTAATAAACATGAACGGGGCCTTAGGACTAAGATATTAGTATAAGTAAATAGCATATGAAAAGGACCCTGCAAACATTAAAGTAAGACCACATTTTAAAAAGGGACAAAGGGCTTGGGATATAAAAGAGACCTAATGTATAATTTTTATACCAAGGTTTGGTCATGTTGATAAACATGACTAAGCCTTAGTATAAAAATTTAACTAAGTCTATAGCATATTAAAAGGTTCGTGTAATTTTATTCCACCCAAATTTGATTTTGAATGAAGGGTCTAAACTAGGGTTTTTGAATGTGGGTTTTAGGAATATTGAACATGAATTTAATTTGAATTTTAAAATACCAAAGGCTAGTAAAACATTATATTAAGATAAAATCATTAAAATTATGGAACCTAGACATTGTTTGCCTTCAATGGGCATCTGTTAGACCTGTAACTTGAAATAAAAAGATTCAAAGTTAATAAACCTTAGACAAGGATTAACCCAAAACCATGAGAAAAAATAAGTCAACCCAAGTGAAGGTGTGTATGATCTTCAAATACAAATAATGTGCAAACATATTAATGACACTCTGGTCAAGTGAATTTTTAGTGTTAAGGTATAAATTGCTTAATTCGACACAAGGGTCTCCAATTTTCAAATATAGGGGGTATGTATACCTCTATAGGGTCCTTGAATTTTTGAATTAGATCATGCACCATTAGATACAAGGTTTTTTTAGTGATGAATATTCATTAATTCATGAATATTCCAATTTCTAAATTTTGGTTTGATAATTTTTTAGGGTCAGCAGATGGGACCAAATCACCAAAATTTTAGGGAGATATATTATTTTGGGGGTCAACTCACCAACCCTTTATGAAATTATCTTAAAAAATAGTTTAATTTACCATATATATATACACCCCTTGATCTTGATATCAATTAACAAAACACTTATGAACCCTGATTAATGAAATGACATAGCCAAACAACCATGTTGAATGACAGGGCTGAATGACAGTGCCAAACAATAGTTCCAAATGAGAGTGTTGAATGATTGTTTTGAATGACAACACCAAATTATAGTCCTAAATAATATTTTCAAATGATGTTGCTAAACTATGAAAAGAATAAGGAAACCAAAATTTCAAACCTTGAAAGACAAACATTAAATGTACAAAAAAAACCTAGCATGTGCACCTTTTAATCAGGGACTAGTGAAGTTATCTTTGGCTACCATGTCATGTATCCATTGGATAGCTTCAAAAAACATACAAAAACATATGAACTATCCAAAAAAATAGTCTACATTAAAAAATATGAAGCCCTTGGTGACATAAAAATTGAACCCATGCAATAGTTCAATTTTTATGTCAGCAAGGGTTTTATATTTTTCAATGACTAATCATTGTGAAACTACAACATTCTAGCCCATTTTTTTGGTGAGCCCATATAATCTATATGTATTCTATATTGATGAATCCTGAGGCTCAAGGGCATAAACCTGGTAGTATATTGGCCACACCTACAAATTTTTTGAAAAGACTAGCCATACTTACACAACACTCATGACAGAGCTAAATGATAGAGCCAGATGGTAGATCCAAATGGTAGAGCTAGGTGGTATAACTAGATAGCTTGGTTGGCAGTAGATCCAAATGATTCTACCCTTAATAGAGTTGAATGGTTTTACTGATGGGAGAGTCAAGCAACTCTGGCCATAGTAGAGCCAAGTACTTGTTAGTGGTAGAGCTAAATATGGCATAGTATTTTAGCTCTACCATGGGTAGAGTCATTTGTATCTACCAATGGTAGAGTGATTTAGCTCTCCCACCAATAGAGACATTTAGATCTACCTTGGTCAGAGTTGTTTGACTCTCCCATTGATAGATCCATTTAACTCTACCTACGGTAGAGCCTAAGCAAAGCCATTTAGTTCTACCATAGGGGTCAGATGGCTCAGCCAAAATCAAGCCATACTAAATAATATTACCTAAATCTATGTGGTGGCATAGCTTGATGTAGTGGAGTACTGATTATTCAAGCTATTTAATAGATTAAAGATTAATATAGAAGAGAAAATATTACTAAAGATATTTAGGAAATAATGAAATATTATTAAAGATATTGGCTTGGAAATACCTTATTTGGCTTGGAAATACCCTGTTTATAAGTGGTGTATATGTCAAAATAATGTACAATTTATCTAGTACCTGAATCTATGTGGTGGAATGGTGAATTAGAAAAAAAAATTAGACATGTCGATTCACCAAGGCTATAAATCAGATTCGCCTAAATGAATCTAATGGGGTTTGGTATATGGCCTCTTAAAATGAAGCTATCTATGTCCAAGTTAACACTCACTATAGATCTTGATGTTTGACTTATTGACTCCCTGTAATCTTGACCTTGTCTTTTCTAGGTTCACTCCACTTTTGTAAACATAAAATAGACATAATAAGGTTCCATAAATATAGAACTTAGGATATAATTTTAGCCTAAGGTTTTATTCATGTTATTAAACATGATAAAAACCTTAGGATAAAGTATTAAACTAGGTTTTTAGAATATATAATAAAGAGCTCTACTTAATTTAGCACATGTAAACAACATACTAGACTAGGGGGTTTCAATAAATATAGAACCTAGTATGAATATTTTGGACTAAATTTTTGGTCATGTTTATAAACATGATAAAGAATTTAGGATAAAATATTAAGCTAAGTTTAACATATAATAATTATTCCCTCACAAATTAAAATAAAATGACCCCATGTGAATTTGAAAGGAACTTAGGATAACTAATTAGACTAAGGGGTTTTTAACACTTATTTAACACAGATCCAATTAATTGATCAAATAATAAAGATTAGTAAAAAGGGACCAAATTAAATTAAGGTATAAAACACTGAGTAGTGTTCAAACAAATGAGACCCATTTTAACCTAAAACATGGAAATATAATAATTAAATGTTAGAAACATTAGATAAAGTCAAATGAAGGTTATGTGCTAACAGACCCATGTAGACTAGATCAACACAAGATATTCAATATTGGTTCCTGATCAAGTTGAATTTTCAATTTAAATAACAAATTTGCATAATTTAAATAAGGGTCCCCATTTTTAAGAATGGGGGTATGTTGACTTCAATCAATGGTGACTTCTTGGGGAAATATAAAAATATGTTAGAATTCAAATATTCTTGGTTTAAACTAATAACCAGACAAATCATCCCATATGATCAAGTACTATTATTAAGATCAATTCATAATTTAAAAAAGTCTTATATATGCAAATTACACCTAAACATCAAAACTTATCCATGTTATGTGTGTTATATGATTCCACTTACTATTTACCATGTGATTTAGGGAATAACTTCCAATTTCCATGACTTCAGCTAGTAACACTAACTTATAGCATATTAAGATGTGCATTGAGGATCATGCTTTAGCTCAGGGAAGGCTTGGGCATTTCTCTACTACCATCCATGTGTTTATAACCTTGATAGATATGCCTTTGGCTCTACTCAAGGCTTTGATCCACTGTCAACTAGGCATCCATAGCTCTGGTGAAGTTTACTAGAATCATCTTTGCTTAGAAAGCACTTGAATTTTGAAATAAGGTTATTATATTTTGTATTTTTCACTTCATTTTGAATTTTTAGCAAAGGTTGGGAACCAAGTTAGCTAGGTTTTTGGATTTAATAAAGTTTTTGATCTTCAGATAATCATCCTTGGTTGTAAACTTTGTCCTAGGCAATAATGCTCATTAAGTGCAAGCATGACTATGTTTCAACAATTCAAACTTTCACCCAATATGTGCAATCCTTATTAAAATCAAATTTAGATTAGAACAAGGTTTAATATTTTCAATAACAATTAACCTAAATATTAATCTTTACCAATTTCTCCAAATCATAACGTCAAGTTCAAATTTTTAGAATCCATGATCAACAAATGTTTAAAAGTCATACCTGCATTTTTGATTTGAGAATATCCTTGATAATTTACGTAAATTTGGAGCCTAAAAATTTTCTTGGAAAAGACTTATTGAAATCAGGAAACAAAACAAAGGAAAAGGCAAACACACTAAATAAATAGACAACAAGCAAACAAATATTTACAAACACTATTTGCAAACAAGGGACATGAAGGAAAGAAATAGGAAAGAAACTAATCTAAATCCCTACATTAACTCCATAAATAACCTACCTCCAAGATCAAATGAAAACTTATTTAGTCTAGTACAAAACCTTAAAACATGAGTGCTTCTATTCAATGTCCCCTTCTTGTTGATAGGAGCACTTGTATGCTTGTGTCTTCTATATGATGCAGCTTGGCTTCCCACCTCCATTCTCAAGTGTATGGATTAAAGATATGGATCCAATATATAATCATATTCCTCCCAAATTATTATTTTTTCATTAGGAAATCTAGCTCTACTTTATTCAAAGAGTGATCATATCTTGTATCATTATCCTTCCATGGTTGTATTGTTAACTCAGCTGATATACTTGGATTGATGTCTTCATTAGGCTCCAACTCATCTTGGTTTGGGATCTCTATAATATAATTTCATTCTTTAATAACTAATTAAATAGTAATTTTTATAATACATTCCTCAATATCCACATGAAATGGGAATGGACTATTAATCCTTACACAAAAATTCTCCAAGTCATCCCAAAAGGCTTCT
The DNA here is from genome assembly GCA_037957365.1 of Torreya grandis. Lineage (NCBI taxonomy): Eukaryota > Viridiplantae > Streptophyta > Pinopsida > Cupressales > Taxaceae > Torreya > Torreya grandis. The sequence goes on from JARHVA010000104.1 coordinate 2,356,934, forward strand.
TCATTATGATCATCAGAAAGGACATGAGATTCATTTGGAATCTTACCATCTGAAACATGTTGATCACATATTTATAACCTTTTGATGTAATCATATGAAAGTTCCTGATCTATTGCATTTTCTTCATCTTCATCTTCCTTGCCTAAAAGTGTGTCAATGACATCTTCAATAACTCCATTCATCTCAGTTGCAACTTCTTTTATTGTTTTAGAAAAGATAGGATCTTCCTCCATGATTGGTATAGTAGATCCCTCCTCTAAGGTACCTTAAAATTTAACTTCATATTAAAATGTAAAATCATATGTCTTTATCATAAGATTTGTTTCCAAAGATGTAGATGTCTTAGAAGAACTAGAAGACCATGCAACATTATTATGAACCCTACAATAATTAGCCAAAGGCACATCACAAGTGTTTATGTCAAGCACATTTAAAATTTCATATGGTTCATTATTATAGTTATTATTTTTGTTTTGGAACCTCGATGTGGGTCTATTGAACCCCTAAAAACAATCATTTATATTAGAACCTTCCCCATTGTTACCTAATTGCTTTTGTGTCTCAATAAAATCAATGGTCAAATTTTGGACCATTTTTAAATTGGAATCATTTTCATTTTGAGGTGCCTCTGAATTGTGAACTTGAGGATTAATTTCAACTATTGACACCATATCTCTTTGATCTTGTGGATGACATCAAATTTTAATGTTATTTAGGGATCCTAGGTTTTGACTAGGATCATGACTCAAAGGTAATTGGTTTAAAACTAGAGTTTGATTTAGAGTAAGCATGCTATGATTAACATCAAGCATAACATTCAACATGGGAAAATTAGGATTGATATTTAGAATGGCTTATGCCATTTGACCCTAGGGTTACATTCGGTCATTAATTACCATAGCTTCAGCATAGGATAAAGCTAATGTATTAATGACTCTAATAGATATTTTTAAAAACATATAAGTTAATGGATATAAAGCATCTTTATAAATATCTAAAACTAAAGCCTCAATATGTCTATAATGAGTTATAGTTATATGCAACATCTTTTGAAATCTAGCATTAAAATCTCTAATTGTTTCATTTTAATCCTTATTCATAGTCATGAATTGTTGATAAAGGACATATGGACTTATGATCTTTCTAAATTGATCAATGAAATAATTATTGAAATCATTTTAGCTAACAATGAGATATTTTGGAAGGTTAAAAAACCAACCATATGCATCATCTTTAAGATTAAAATAAAACAATATACAAGAAACATCTTCATTAACAACATTTAAAAATCTTAAGGTAGATTTAAAGCACTTTATGTGTTCTTTAGTAGTCACAACACCAATAGGATTAGAAGAAGGAAAATACCTTTCAAGATTTTGAGGCAAATCATGTACCTAACTAGGCACATTGATAGAATATCTACCTAACCATGCCATACCTTGATGAAGATATTACTTGTGGTCATTCCATATCTAAATATTGTTCACAATACAACATAAAAACCAAATTTTTGTAAAGACAAATGGATCCTTAACAAAGCTTAAGCAACCTTTTGCCAAATTATGACATAAATTTTCAAAGAATAGTAATATTTATCTAAATAAGCCTATAGATTGGTATAAAACCATGAATATTAGTGATGTTTACATAATTGAACCAAGAATAACACAAATATGCAAATAACCAATTGATATTAGAACAAAATTAACTAAACTTATGAAAGATACTATAAATTTATAAAGATTTAGCTAAATCCCTCCTTTTAACACCAGTAAAATGTGTATTCTTGTTGATGCCTAAAATTGTATCATAGGTGGTTCTTAGTGTTTAATAAACATTACTCATTTCTAAATCTAGAGAATCTAATGCATGAGTTGTAATTTGTGATAATCCTATTATCCTTGGTGGAATAGAGGCAGAACAAGTTGACTATTTCATAAATTTATATTAGTTGGTGGTTGGGAGCCATCATGGATCAATAGTTTAATCTTTAGTTTTGAAGATGATATATGCTATTTAAAGTGAATTATGCTTAAACCTAAGTCTAAATCTAAAAAAAGATAAGTATTCACATTGAAACTAATCTAAGGTGAATTGATAAAAAAGGAGCAAAAGAAGGGTAGGTCAAAAAATAAAAGTGTGTTGATCTTTATTTCAAACATTATGAAAAAGTTTCAATTTCATCTAAAAATGCATTTAACCAATGTGAAACATGAAGTAGCATAAACTCAAATCATATCACACATCAGGAAAACATCTAAGGAAGGTATGCAAATAATAATCATATTCACTTTAAGAATTTCACCTCTACAAGAAAATAGCATTAGCTTAGATGCAAGAAGAGTAAAGAAAGTGAATTAAACCTAAAAAAACCTTTAATTAATCTAGAATTAGCATAAATTAGTATCTCTACATTTAAATATGGACATATAGAATTCACAAGAACCATTTAAATCTAGATATAAGATCAAATAAATGAGTGATAAACCATGATAACAATTCACATAAGAATATGTGGACAAACATTGAAAAAATCCTTTCTTATATTAATTTGTTCAAAAGTTGCAAATAGGTTTTTCGGCTCAAAAAAACCTCTCCCCTTTTTATAAATACCATACCTCCTTATAGAACTTTCATGAGGTATGCTAGTCATTCCTTATCAACATGAAATTGGACAAGTGTCATAGACAATTGTCCCGTTAGAATACCCTAATATCGATGACACTTTTCTAATATGACTAACCAAAAGCTATATATGTTTCATGTTGATCTTACCTTTATATAATAAAATATTCCCTTGAAATGATTTATAGGGTATTTTGGTTTAAAATAAAATATTATGTCAACTCAATTGACTTTGAGATATTTTTATACTTTCAACCTCTCATTCACTGACTATATTAAGTCTAAGACATGTTTGTTCATATTTTTTTTATCTTCACTAGTCTAATAAAATTATAATTCAAACACTTTTGGGTCCATAGGACCTTGCAATCCAATATGTCATGTCTATGTGGCAATTCTCATGATGAGTTATCCATTTAATCTCAAAATTTGACCATTATTGCCTTTAGACAGATGTCCTTACCTCATTCTCTCTCAAGCAAGATCAAGTTCACACCATTGATCTATTTTGGAGTCCTCTTATTATTAACTTTTATCACGAGCCATTATATCTCTATTAAGACCTTTGAGATCATGCCACTTGGAAAATCTTGGAGCTCTCTATGTATCTTGAAAACATACTCCATCATTTATCATCTTTGTGCCACATGGAAATCTCTCATTAGGTCTTTTCACCCATTTAAGTTTTGACCCTCACGTTTCATTAGATCTTTGAGCTACCTCCAAGATGGTGACATTTTTCACTCTCATGCTAATCTTAGATCCTTTGATATTTCAACATTGCTCATGCACCATTTTATCATCTCTACCTAACCAAATTCTCTATGTTGGATCTTACCTTTGAATTTTTGGATCCTACCACTTGGAAAATTTTCATTTGTCTCAAGGATCTTGACCTTTTAACTTTGACATGTGGGTCATTGATTCTTTGGTCACTTTATTAAGATCTTTACAATTGTTGACCTCATGTTCCCTCGTAGGGTCCTTCACTTTTTAACTTAGATCATGCACCATCAGATCATTTGTGTCTGAGTTAATGTGCACTGTAGATATTGATGCTTGACTTATTGACTACCCATGAGATTGACACTTATATTTTCTAGGTTCACTCTAGTTCTACAAACATAAAATAGACTTAATAAGGTCTTGAAATATAGAAATTACGATATGATTTTAGCCTAAGGTCTTATTCATGTTAATAAACATGATACAAACCTTAGGATAAAGTCTTAAACTAGGTTTTTAAAATATATAATAAAATATCTCTGCTTAATTTAGCCCATGTGAATGATAGACTAGAGTAGGGGACTTCAGGGAATATATAACTTAGTATGAAGCTTTTAGATTAAAATTTTGGTGATGTTGATAAACATGATAAATAATTTAGGATAAAATATTAATCTAATTTTAACATATAATAATTATTTGCATGTAAATTCAAATAAATTGACCCCACATGAATTTGGAAGGAACTTAGGCTAACTAATTAGACTAAGGGTTTTTAACATATGTTTAACATGGATATAATTAACTGATCAAATATTAAGGATTAGTATAAAGGGGTCAAATGAGAACTCATTAAACTTTCAACATGGAAATATAAGAATCAAACATTAGAAACATTAGATAAAGTCAAATGAAGATTATGTGCTAACAAACCCATGTAAAATAGATCAACACAAGATATTCAATACTAGTTTTTGATCAATTTGAATTTTCAATTTAAATAAAAAATTTGCATAATTTGAAATAAGGATCCCCATTTTAAATAATGTGGGCATGTTGTCCTCAATAAACTGTGACTTCTAGGGGAAACATAGGAATATGTTAGAATTTAGATATTCTTGGTTTAAACTAATAACTAGACAAATCATCCCATATGATCAAGTAACATTATTAAGATCAATTCATAATTAAAACAAGTCTTACATATGTGAAATTAGTCCCAAAAATATAAACTCATCCATGTTGTGTGTGTGGTTTGATTCTACTTACTATTTACCATGTGATTTACAGAACAAATTTGAGATTCCATGACTTCAACCATTAACACTGACTTATAGATTATTTGGATGTGCATTGAGGATCATTTTTTAGCTCAAGGAAGGCTTGGGAATTATTTTAATACCAGATAGGTGTCTATATCCCTAATAGAGATGCCTTTGGCTCCACTCAAGGCCCTATTCCACTATTAACTAGGCATCCATAGTCTTGGTGTAGTTTACCAAAATCACCTTTGCCTAGAAATCTCTTGAATTTTACAATAAGGTTCATATTTTTTGTATTTTTCAAGTCATTTTGACTTTATATAAAATTTTGATAACTAGGTTAGCCAATTTTTAGGATTCAGTCAAGTGTTTGATCTTCAAACAATCATCCTTGGTAACAAACTTTGTCTGAAGTAATAATATTTATTAAGCGTAAACATGACTATGTTTTAATAATTCAAATTTTCACCCAACATGTGTAATCCTTATTAAAATCAAATTTATATCAAAACAAGGTTTAATATTTTAATAATTATCCTAAATATCAATCTTTACCAATTTCTCCAAATTATAACATAAAGTTCAAATTTATGGAATCCATGATCAACCAATGCTTAAAAGTCATACCTGCATTATTGATTTGAGAAGCTCCTTGAGCATTAAGTGAATTTGGAGCCTAAAAACTTTCTTGTAAAAGACTTATTGAAATTAGGGAATAAAGCAAAGGAAATGGAAAACACACTAAACAAACAGAAAACAAGCAAACAAATATTTACAAACAAGGGACATAAAGGAAAGAAATAGGAAAGAAACTAATATAAATCCCTACACTAACTCTATAAATAACCTACATCTAAGATCAAATGTAAATTTACTCAGTCTAATACATAAACTTGAAACATGATTGCTTCCATTTAATGGCCCCTTCTTATGGATAGAGCACTTGTATGCTTGTGTATTCTATATGATGTAGCTTAGCTTCCCACCTCCACTCTCAAGTGCATGGATTGAAGATATGGATCCAAGATCCAATCATTTTATTCCTAAATTTTTCTTTCTTGCATTAGGAAAGCTAGCTTTGCTTCATTCAAAGATTGATTATGTCTTATCTCATTCTTCTTCCATGGTTATATTATGAACTTAGCTGGTATAATTGGATTGATGTCTTCATTTAGATCTAACTCATCTTGCTTTGGGATCTTTAAAATATCATTTCTTCTTGAAAAAATAGTTAAAATATTAATTTTTATAATATGTTCCTCAATCTCCATATGAAATGGGAATTGACTATCAATCCTTACACAAAAACTCTCCAAGTAGTCCCAAATGGCTTGTTCATCATGATCAACAGAAAGGTCATGAGATTAGTTTGGAATCTTATCATTTTAAACATGTTGATAACATATTTTTTAATTTTTAATGGAATCATATGAAATTCCCTAATCAATTGCATTTGATTCATCTTCATCTTTCTTTCCTGCAAGTGTTTCAATGACATCTTCAAGAAATCCATTCATCTCAATTGTAACATCTTCTAATGTTTCATAAAGGATACGATATTCCTCCAAGATTGGTATATTATATCGATCCTCAAAAGTATCTTTAAATTCATCTTCATATTAAAATGGAAAATCATAGGTCTTTACCATAAGATTTGTTTTAGAAGATATAGATGTCTTAGAATAACTATATAACCATGCAGCATTGTTATGAACCTTGCAATAATTAGCCAAAGTCACATCATATGTTTTTATATTAGGAACATTATTAATTTTATATGGCTCATTATTATAGTTATCTTTGATGTTTTTAAACCTATATGTGGGTCTATTGAACCCTTTAATAGAATAATTTCTATTAGAACCTTCCCAAATGTTACCTAATTGCTTTTATGTCTCAAGAAAATCAATTTTCAACTTTTGGACCATTTTTAAAATGGAGTCATTTTCATTTTTAGGTGACCATGAATTGTGAACTTGAGGATTAATTCTATTTGTTGACACCATATCTCTTTGATCTTGTGGATGAGATCCACTTGTAATATTATTCAAGAATCCTAAGTTTTTACCAGGATGAGCTTGACTCAAAGGTAATTGGTTTAAAACTAGAGTTTGACTTAAATTAAGCATTCTCTGATTAAAAATAGGCATGGCATTCAACATGGGAAAATTAGGATTGATATTTAGAATGGCATATGCCATTTGACCTTGGGGTTGCATTTGGTTATTAATTACCACAACTTCAACATAAGCTAAAGCTAATGTATTAATGACTCTAACAGATCTTTTTAAAAACATAGAAGTTAAAGAATCTAAAGTATCTTTATAAATCTCTAAAGCTAAAGTCTCAATAGGTCTATAATGAGATATAGTTATATTGCACATATTTTGAAATATAGAATTAAAATATCTAATGGTTTTATTTGAATCCTTATTCATAGTAATGAATTGTTGATAAAGGACATATGGACTTATGATCTTTCCAAATTGATCAATGAAATAATTATCGAAATCATTTCAGCTAACAATGAAATCTTCAAGAAGGTTAAGAAACCAGCCATATGCCTCATCTCTAAGAGTAAAATGAAATAATATATAGGCAACATCTTCATGAATAACATTTAACAATCCTAAGGCAAATTTAAAGCACTTGATGTGTTCTTCAGTAGTCACAACACCAGTGAGATTAAAAAAAGTCAAAATCCTTTCAAGATTTCAAGGCAAATCATGTACCTGACTAGGCACATTGATAGAATATCTACCTAACCACACCATACCTTGATAAATATCTTACTTGTATTTGTTTTATCTCTACATCCTATTCACAATACAACATAAAAACCAAATCTTTTCAAAGACAAATGGATCCTTAACGAAGCTTAAGCAACCTTTGCAAAAATTTCACATAAATTTTTAAAGAATAGCAATATCTAGCTAAATAAGTCTAAAAAATAGTCTAAAATCATGAATATCATTGATATTTACACAATTGAGCCAATAATAACACAAATATGCAAAGAATCAACTAATATTTGAAAAGAATTCACTAAACTTAGCAAAGATACTACAAATTCACAAATATTTAGCTAAATACCTCCTTCTATTACTTGTGGAACATGTATCCCTATTGATGCCTAAAAGGGTGTCATAGGCGGTTCTTAGTGTTTAAGAAACACTACTCATATTTGAATCCAGAGAATAAAATGCATGAGTTGCAAGTTATGATAATCTTGTTAACCTTGGTAGAATAGAGGTAGAACAAGTTAACTATTTCATAAATTTATATTAGTTAGTGGTTATGAGCCGCCATGGCTCAATAGTTTAATCTTTGATTTTGAATATGATCTATTCTATTTAAAGTGAATTATGCTTAAACCAAAGTCTAAAACTAAACCAAGATGAGTATTCAAAATGAAGCTAATCTAAGGTGAATTGATAAAAAAGGAACAAAAAAAGGGTAGGGAAGAAAAGATATGTATTGTTGATCTTTGTTTCAAACATTATGACAAGTTCCAATTTCATCTAAACAAGAATTTAACTCATGTGCAACATGAAGTAGCATAATCTCAAATCCTATCACACATCAGGAAAATATCTAAGGAAGTTATGAAAAGATGTAAACAAGAATCAAGTTCACTTTAATAATTTTACCCCTACAAGAAAATAGCATTAGCTCAGATGTAAGAAGAGCAAAGTAAGTGAATTAAACATAAAAAACCTCTAACTAATCTAGCATTGACACAAATTAGCAGCTCTATATTTAAAGATGCACATCCAAAATTCACAAGAACCATTCAAATTTGAAGATAAGATCAAATAAATGAGTGAGAAATCATGATAAAAATTCACACAAACAAATGTAGACAAACTTTTCAAAACTCCTTGCTCTTATTAATTTACTCAAAAGTTAAAATTAGTTTTTTGGCTCAAAAAACTCTCTCCTATTTTTAAAAATATCATACCTCCTTATATAACTTTCATGAGGTATGCCAATCATTCCTTGTCAACATTGAATTGGACAAGTGTCATAGATAGGTGTCCCTTTAAAACACCCTAATATCAATGACACTTTTTCAATATGACTAAACAAAAGCTAGACATGTTCTATGTTGTTATTGATTTTATAAAATAATATATTCCCTTTAAATGATTTATAGGGTCTTTTGATTTAAAGTAAAATACTATGTCAACTCAATTAATTTTGAGACACTTTTGCACTTTCAACCTCTCATTCACTGACCAGATTAGGTTTAAGACACATTTGTTCATATTTTTTATCTTTATTGATTTAGGATAGTTATAATTCAAGAAATTTTAGTTCCACAGGTCCTTACAATCCAACATGTCATGTCTATGTGGTAATTCCAATGCTGAGTTATCCATTTCATCTCAAAATGTGAATATTATTACCTTTAGACACATGTCCTTACCTCATTCTCTCTCAAGCCAGATCAAGTTCATATCATTGATCTACTTTTGAGTCCTCTTTATATTATCATTCATCACAATCAATTAATTATCTATTAAGACCTTTGAGATCATGCTACTTGGTGAATCCACATGATCTCCATGCATCCTTTAAACATATTCCATTGCTTCACATATTTACACTATGTGGAAGCGTATCATTAGATATTTATGGCCATTGAAGTTTTGACCGTTGCATGGCATTATATCTTTGATCTACCTCTAAGATGGTGAAATTTGTCACTCTCATGATAATCTTATATCCTTTTGGAATTTCAATGTTACTCATGTACCATTTGATCATATCCACCCAATCAAATGTTTTCCATTGGATATTGCATTTGAATTTTGGGATCCTGACACTTGGAGAATCTATGCTTATCTTAGGGCTCTTGACCTTTTGAATTTTAACTTAGACATGTGGGTCATTGTTTCTCTAGTCACTTTCCCAAGATCTTGACACTTTTAAATCTCATGTTCCCTCATAGGTTCCTTGAGTTTTTAAATTAGATCACACATCATCAGATCATCTATGTCCAAGTTAATGTGCACTATATATCTCAATGCTTTAATTATTAACTCTCCATGAGCTTGACACTTTTTTTTAGTTCACTTCACTTTTGTAAACATAAATAGACTTAATGAGGTCCAAAAAATATAGAACTTTAGATATAATTTTAGCCTAATGTTTTATTCATGTTAATAAACATGATAAAATCCTTAGGAAAAAGTCTTAAACTAGGTTTTTAAAATATATAATAGAAGAGCTCCACTTAATTTAGACCATGTGAATGACATATTAGACTAGGGGCATTTTGGAAATTTATAATTTAGTATTAAGATTTTGAATTATATTTTTAGTCATGTTGATAAACATGATAAAGACTTTAGGCTAAAATCTTAAGGTAAGGTTAACATATAATAACTATTCCTGTGCAAATTCAAATAAAATGACCCTATGTGAATTTGAAAGGAACTTAGGCTAACTAATTAGACTGAGGGTTTTTTAACACTTATTTAACATAGATCCAATTAACCAATAAAAGATTAAGGATTAGTAAAAAGGGATAAAATTAGCATTAAGGTACAAAACCCTGAGTAGTGTTCAGACAAATGAGACCCCATTAAACCTGCAACATGGAAATATAAGAATCAAACATTAGCAACACTAGATAAATTCAAATGAATATTGTGTGCTAATAGACCCATGTAAACTAGAACAAACACAAGATATTTAATATTGGTTCCTGATCAAGTTTAATTTTCAATTTAAATCACAAATTTGCATAATTTGAAAAAAGGGTACTCATTTTTAGGAATGGGGATATGTTGACCTCAGCAAGAGCATAAATGAAGTGAGAACTAGTCTATTCCATCCTTATATATCAATGTCATATTGTTATGAAAATAGAATATCCATATAAAAAATGTAAAATATGATTTATTTAAGAAATAGACTTGTAATATATGTATCTAATTGAATTTTAGGTCATTTATGGATATAACCTATTGATGTGTAACATGTCAAAGAAGATTTCCCCAACATAGGGATGACCATTAGGTAAAAGGAGGTCTAAAATATAATATTTCATTATAATGTGTCTCATGATTTACACTCATATACCTTTTTAAATGTATATGTGTATAGAAAAATAATTTTCTATCTACCAAAATTTATGATAATTAACATATGTAAAAAAGTAACTAGCATCTCATAGCTTGCTCAAGTCTTGATTTTTTAAAATATCTTGATTTTTTTATATTTTTTTAATATTTATTTTTTAAAATTTTTAAATATTTTATTTTTTTTAATGTTTATATATTTTAATAAGGTAAATTATTTTATGATCCCATCAATTTTAGGACCAAACTATGTACTTGGATCAAATATGTTAAATGTGATTTTTAATTTGCAAAAAATGCTACATATAAGTGAATCTAAATATCAAAAGGCATAAAGTGTTTTAGTGTAAATACCACCATCATTTATTAAATACTTTTTTCCATACATAATACTTGAGAATGTGTAAGGTGGATTTTTTTAATAATAGGAGAACGCCTCAATTCCTATGTTTTTATGGAACATGATGAAATATCTACGGTGATACATTAGAACATGTTGTAGAGGATTTTAATTTATATTAAACTTTATTAATTTTATTATATGAAACTTTTTATTTTATATCTATATCATTTTACATTGTAAATAAATATTTTTTATAGGTTCCATAATTGATTTTGTACTATGGTCTTGAATGGGTGTATTGATTATTTTTGTACTTTGATTTTGAATAGATGACATAAATATTTTTTTAGGTGATATTAAATAGGTATAATATACAACTATGTTGGTGGTGGGCAAGGATAAACATTTAATTTTTAATATAGAGGGTACTCATATTGAATGCCTGAAACACTGACCACTTGATTGCAATGTATGTACTTAAGATATATACCTAGTGTATGTGGTACTGCATGAAGATTTTGTATGCAATGGCATACTAATAACATGATAAAGATAAATGTTTTTGGTAAGAATATAAATATAATTTCCAATATTTATAAACTAACTTGGATAGGTATTACTATATATCCAAGACTATAAAAGAGTTTTATTATACATACATTTTTACTATACCCGTCTTCAATAATGACACTATAAATACTCTATGTGTTGATCTGAGTGTGGATAAATATAACATGCATATATAAAGTATATTAATTTATTTAAATATATTTAAAAGTGATCTCTAAACATTGTGTTAATGTTCCTATAAACATACCAATAATTTTATCTATTATATGTCCATACGATTAAGTATGAGGATGCACATTGTCTTCATGATGTACATCTAAATTATCTACATTATCTATTATACTATGTTTTGTAAAGGTATTAATATAAATTTTTAATTTTATAGATTCATTTTCCTATTTTCATTTTTATCATTATCTCAATAATGTTGTTTAGATAAGATTTTGAATATTATTCCTTAGCATGTAACACTTGTTCATATACTGCTTAATACATTTTTGGTAGTCACAATATGTGTTACTATTGAACCCCGTAGTTTGAGTTTAGTCAAATCAAGATCAAATAGATGAGGTAGAGATATTTTATTTTAATAAATTAGTTTTTATAACAATATGTGAGGTGGTTGTATTACCTCCTTGGTGGAACTGTGAATTGAAGCTTGTTCAATGGTTATGATATTACATTAATTATTACTTTTGCTTAATTCTTGTTTCCATTATATTTGAATTAAAAATTTGGATTGATTTTCAACTTGATAATTATATTATATGATGCACTTGGTGCATATTTTATCCTATTTAAATCTATGATCTTAACTTCACATTCTTCGATTTTGTGTCATATTTCATTAGATGATTTTAATTTATCAAACATGATTGATTCATAGAGTGATGATATCAAGCTTTGTGTGAAGATATATTATAATTAATTATCTACCATAGAGTTTTTAAAATTGGATAGCATATTTTTGTATGATAAAACATATTAAAAAATTATCTCATTTGACCCTTTCTTGAGTTTAATAATTTGTGCATAAGATACCTTTTGACCAAGTTAATAGAAAAGTGTGCTAAGAATTGATATAATTATGGATTTAATTATATAAATAATTGAAGAGGGATATCATAAAATCATTGTATAGAATAATTTTTAGGCTTATTACAATATATTTGTGAGTAATTTGTCATTATAATCATAATACAAGGATGCTACATGAAATGATGGAATATGTTTCTCAGGATCACCCTTCCCCTCATAGATTTTATATTGTGATCTAAAAATACTACTCGTGTTGGTTAGGAATATATTTTAGGTGATAATGGAGTGTGAAAAACTATATTATAGTCCATGGAGTAACTAAATTTAGAGACACAATGTTATAATTACAATATTTTAGCATGTAGGGTTAAAACAATTTGCTCAAGAGAGGATGCATTAGGAAAGGTTGGAAGTGTACCTTGTATATTAATAAATGGAGGTGTTTATGATGCCATTTTATAAACATTAATGTTATTTTTAAATAAACTAAGTGATTTCCCACATACTTATGGATGTTTCCACATATGTAGCAATAAGAGTTTATATATGAATGCAAACAATAGTGGAAGCAAAAACACCTAAAATTGGGGAATTAAAAACTTTGAAAGGAACCTATTTTTTTGTACTTGATATGATGATACCTTTTATTGACACATGGTATTAAATAATAGGAGTAATTTATTAAATTTATCCACTTATTAGTGACATTATCAAAATCATTGTTGGGAATTGAATAATTCTTGGACTTTCTCGAGATCTAATCCATTAAGTTAATTGGGCTAAATTGTATTAGATATTGAAATATTATCTTGATTATCATGAAAATTTTCATTATATTTATTACCATGTTCATCACTAACATCATATTCAATGTGGACATAATTTTGGAGGGTTTCATTAACATATTGATAAACTATCTTTGTATTATCCATTTCAGAAGAGATAAAGGAATATGCATATGCTATATAGGATTTCCACTAAACCTAGAATTATCCCTTACAGTAATATAGGAAGCACTATTAATGAGAAAAAATTAAAATGTAAAATGGATATGAATATGGGTGCAATAAAAAAATGAATTTTAAAATTATGAAATTTTTAATAAGGATTAAGGGTGAAACTAGTCAAAGGTGTGTTTGCTTAGGTTGTTAGATATACTAATCCCATTAATAAATATTTAAAACACTATGGAGGATTCCAAAATTCCCATAGCCATAATATATTTTCTCATGGGTTAAATTTAGAATAACTTTACATGGATAATTGTTTAGTAGTGCACTACAAGAACAAATGGTTGAAGGAAACTAAAACATACATACATACATACATATATATATATATATATATATATATATATATATATATATATATATATATATATATATAGTTTTATAATGGATTTAGTATTGGGTTAGTACCCATCAAACCATGGATAAGGTAAAATTTAAGACTATTTTTTCTGTAATGAAATCTCATGAGTTTGAAAAATCTCAAAACACATTTTACATGGATAATTGTTTAGTAGTGCACTACAAGAACAAATGGTTGAAGGAAACTAAAACATATATATATATATATATATATATATATATATATATATATATATATATATATATATATATATATATAGTTTTATAATGGATTTAGTATTGGGTTAGTATCCATCAAACCATGGATAAGATAAAATTTAAGACTATGTTTTTTGTAATGAAATCTCATATGAGTTTTAAAACTCTCAAAACACATTTTCTAGGAAATCAGGAGGAAAAAAATTAAAAAGATAATGAAAGCAAAATCATACAATTAAGGGGTTAAAGTAAACTATTTAGGATTTACAATATATTTTAGATTATTTTTTATAAAAAATAGATAAATTATATTTTATTATAGGTGTAAAACTAGATAATATCAAAATATTAAATATATACAAAAAAAAAATTGATTTTGAAAAGATTCTAAATGTATAAATTATTATTTTTGGAAAGAGATAAGAAGAGATATACTTATGTTTTACACTAATTTATGTTTACTATTTCAAATACTTGATCATGAAAATTAGTGGAATAGATGACTTAATAGGTTCAAAAATAAGTATAGGATCATAAATAGATTCTAGACATATCCATTAAAAGTGGATTATAGTGCAGTGTGCACGTGTCCATTAACTATAGACTTGTTGCAATTGACTATGACATGTGGATAAGATGAAATGATAGATAAATTAGAATTATGGAAATAATAGATAAAAAATAGGATCAAAAAATATCTCTAGATGTGACCATAATGGGAGGACTGTAAAGCAGTTCACTTGAGTCTGTAGACACTAGATTTTTGCACATGCATTTCTAAGTGTCATGACCCCTAACAGACCCCTCAAACCTTTTTTCCTTACCTAGGCCTATTTTCATCATTTTATCTTTACTAAGATTAAACATGGCTTTTCGAGGCTACTTTGACATTCAACCTTGACCATCAATGGTCATCCCAACCATCAACAATCAGGCTCATCCACCTAACCTTCTACATGCAAACACCATGCAAATTACCAGCTACCTTTTCTCAATATTAGTCATCTAAATATCCTTGCGAGGCATTGCATGGATGAATTATATTTATAAGACCTAGTTACACTCCATCTTGAACCTTTGGCCCTTTCTTATAAGAAAGAGAGAGTTGTAAAAGCACAATCATAAATAATTATTATCAGGAGCTTAAGTACTCAAAGTTTTCTTTTACAAGTCAACTAGTGTCATATATGTTATCAAAATAATTTGTTAAGAGATATCTTTCCATCACCTCTCAACCAAGATTTCAAGTACCATTATCCTACAAAAATTAGGCTAGATCTCACCTATAGGCCAACTATGCCAACTACTGATCCAACCCACTTCTGGTAAGACAAGCTTTTGTTTATTACTATTCATGTGCTTTATTTCCATTTTGCAATAAATTTAGCCTTTTCCCAACCCTAAATATTCATATATGAATCATGTCAATTTTTTGTTGATCAAACCCAATTTTGGACATAGTCAACTATCGATGGTTAGGCCTAACTATCAACGGTTAACCCAACCATCGATGGTCACTTATGGCAGAAAAAGCTAGCAAGCTAATTTCACCTCTTTTACGTAACCTAATTTACTTTTTATATTTTTTGATTATTCATATACCCCTTTTAGACCTTCTAAGCCATACCTTGATCCATTAGTACTAGCACTAATTATTTTATCACTAATTTGATCATTCTAGCATATCTTTTTATCAAGCAATTCTCATTATCAGTTTTATTACCTTTTGATCATTGATGTAAGTACTTTATTTATATTTTATTAACTTAATTATTCTAAAATGGTGGATTGATAACCCCTAAGGAAGCTCTCACTTCCAAGATTTATCTAGTGTTAGGCAATCCACCTTAATATCTGTCTAACAAACAAGTTTACTTTAGTGCTTTCTTATATATAGTTCATCCTCCCAAACCAAAGAGGAGCTCTCCACAATATTTTAATTCAATGCATGCAATTTTTTTAGGTATATATACCATAACTTGTATATCTATTTTTTACTACCTTCTTCTAAATAATATCAAAATTTGAGTGAAACATTCTAGCATGCCCAATGGGACCCTCATCTCTCCTTGGGTTTTCTTTTTATCTACATCTGTATACTTCTTTCTTTATCTATGCTCATAATTAAAATCAAAATTTTATTTGGGTCTAAAACATACTACATCTATTGATTGTATGCTTCTTCTAGCTCACTTAACTTAATTAATGACATCATGATTAAACATAACACACTTATGTTACACAACCAGGCCACATAATTGATCAAACATCATAACTCACCTGAGACAAGGCCTAAATGGAATTTCATCACCTAGTGGTCATCTTACCCATTCTCAGTAATCCTACTTGGAGGTTATTACCAAGAGGATAACCAACTCAACACTTTGGTTGAGTATAAACTCTAGATATTAATATATATTGGCTAAGCACCTGACACCCTTATTGTTATGGGACTGTGAAGTGAGGGGGTAGGACCTAATACCAATCCATATATTTATTCCAATACAAATTATTTTGAGCACCAAAACTAACTCAAAACTTTCCATATAATGCTTATCTAGTACCTAATCTACAAGCCAAATTCTATCACACATTCTCATTAACTAAGGAATAATCCAAAATCAATATTAAAACTAACTTCATGCTTAAACATACTTTCTAGTGTGTTCCTTGATTACCTTGACTATTTTATTTATCTTTTTTCTATTTGAGTAGTGAGTTTATTCTTTTATATTCTCTCCTACTTTGTGTATGATTCTCACTCATTAGTAATGAAGAGACATGGAAAAACAAAACCCTTCACCTAAATCAACCTTCTATATCTCTTCATCTATGGAGTATATCTCAGAGGTGGAAGATTCACCTCATCCATTAGGAATCCCCACTTTCACTCAGGTATTTCCCCAAGGAGACATGGATTTTACCACTTTGTTAGACAATAATCCAATGGCCCTTTAACAATATATCAAAACCTCTTCTCACCATATCATGGTTTCAAGTCCACCTCAAGATCCTCCTTATGGCATGCCATCCCACCTTATGAGGGTATCCATGTTGTCATAATCACCACCCAGCATTTAACCACCCAGGCATCTTCATCTACTAACCCCTTTAATGCTATGGCTAAGAACCAACCAATCCAACCAATCCTTACCCTTAAAACTTTCACCCCTAATAATGACTCATCTACCCTGGGGACAACCCAACTATCAACCCATAATGTCCCACTTTTATTTGGGGCACCCACCACTGGCATCTCCAGTCTCCCCTCTATCAAACCTAGCCCATCGATTAATACCTCTTTACCAAGCTTAGGGGTACCTATCCCTTATACCTCACCACCCATTAGCAAAAATGTCACAACCACCCCCTAATTACCAATCCAACCACAACTCAACCTACCATAGCATCTGAACAATTACCAACATCATCTAACTTTAGTTATAACCCTAACCTACAAGGGTATATATCTACTACCCAATCACTAGTAGCTACCTATCCTGTTATGTCATTTACCCAACCTCCCAAAACCTCTTATCAGTATGGGGCCATCTCCCAACCTCATATTAATTATAAATATATTCACCAACCATAATATATGCCTTATAACCCATCAAGTGCACATTTTAATCATAGACATTTTATGACCAGATCTATAATGAGCCCATTCACCCTTTGGTCCTTATCAGACCTTATCTAACCCAATGGGAGCTTCTAAAATTCACCAAGTTAAATAGTAAGGAAGACCTTTAGTAGCATTTAAGACCATTTAATCATTCTTATTACATGATTGGCTATGATGATGCCCTAATTTTGTGCACATTTCCTATGTCTCTTTCTGGCCCATCACTAGACTAGTATAGTTCCATTACCAAACAATCCATCTTATCCTTTAAATAATTAGATAAAACCTTCTTGGATCAATTCTCAATCAACATATCCAAGAAATTCTCTATCACTAACCTTTATTCCATTTTTCAATTTGAGGATGAGTTTATAGTTGATTTTATGGCTCATTGGAGAAGCTTGATTAACCAATTATCATTCTCCTTGCCTCAAATTGAATTGATCAAAAAATTTAGCCATGTTTGTGCCAAGCACATATATTCTACATTACATGTCCAAAGCTTCAAAAAATTTGATGAAACTTTTACCATGGTACGCAAGTTAGATAATAGGGCTATAGACAAGGGTAAACTAAAGTTACAAAACAAGAACTCTACCCTCAAAACCAATGAAGCCTCCTCTTCCAAAGTAAGCAATTAAGATAAATCTAGGGCTAAGAATAAGGGAAATATGAATGCAGTTGTCCTTAAGGCTGCCTCACCACCTACTATCAATCAAAAAAACTTTCCCAGTCCCTCTAACCAAAGATCATAAAACCCAAACTGAAACACCAAAAAATAATTTACTTTAGTTGGAGAATATTATGCCTCAATGTTGGAAAAGTTACTAATAATCTTGTACAAATTCCAACCATCAAGCCTCCCTCATAGTTTGATTAAATGAAAATGACCTTTGTTCCTTTCATCAAGTGATCAAACATGACTTCAATTGATGTAATACTTTCAAGAATGTTGTTCAAAGTATCATTAACATGGGGGAAATCACATTGGATAACCCCAATGCCCCTCAAAATAAAGCCCTATACATCTTTAAAAATCCCTTTCCCAACCATGCCCCTATCAAACATGAGGACACACAAGCTGAATACTCTCATGATTCCCACATGGTTAACACGGTTCATGATACACTTACCCATGATGACCCAACCATCCAATCTACTCACTCTTCCCCCACCTCACTTACAAAGGTAAAAGAGTCATCTTCCCCTCCTTTGGAGATTCAGCTTGAGGAGGTTCCTTTTTCCCTAACCACACTCATAAAAGCTTTGAAATCACCACATTCCACCCCAATAGGCATATCTAGACAAGTAAACATTCCTGATTTTCCATCTCAATGAGTTACCCAATAAAACACTATTCATATGGATATTATTCCTAAAAGAGAAGCATTTCTATCTATACCTCCCATGGATGAGCCATTTATCTCAACCTTACTTCCCTCACCTCAGGAAGTCAACCAACATATCAAATAGAATCCCTAACCTATAAGTCTATCTCTTGCATCCACTACCCATGAAGCAAAACCAGTACACAAACCTTTTTCCACATTAGTGCAAAAATTATAATTTACCCTAAAACTAGATATGGATCAAGCTACCTTTTTAAAACATTTAAGCCTCCATTACATCAATAAACTTAAAACTTATAGCACACCTTTAACCAATTAATCTATCATCTTTCCACCACCTCTCAAAACAATCATAACTTTTACCAACCCCTCACGTTCCCCACCAATCGAGGCAATCATACCTCAATTGAGTAAACCACTAAAATAACCTATTACAAACCTCGATACCTTCCCCATATGAATTTTGGTCCACCCATCTCTTAATGTGGAATTGAACCCATCTAAGCCTCCACCCAAACCTTGACTTGAACTAACCAAATGAGAAAAACCATTAAATAGCCACATGCCTAGAGTTTTTCCTTCTTCCACCCTACCCTCTATCTTGGGTCCTCATCTATCAACTCTACCCAAAAATCAAATTCATTTTAACATATGTCATCCACTGATACTAGTTACACTAGCCCAATTATTGTTTGATACATTAGTTTTTCCCAAACTACTGATGGCTAAATTATCAACCTCAAACCCTCCCACCACTGACATGCCCAAACCAAAACCATTACCTAGAAACATCACTTCACCCAAGCTTTCTCTTACCAAGCCTACTCCCATGAAAACACCCCACTTACCAACCAAAATGATAACCCCTAGGCCTTTCCCAACTATTATTTAATCTTATTAATCCATTTTTGAAAGGTTATTACAATCTTCATACCTCACCTTACCTCCTATCAAACCCTTCAACCCTCTTGGTTTGAAATTAGCTTGGTATAATGACCATCTAATTTGTTTCTATCACAAGACACCTAGACATGACACTAAGAACTGTAAAGCTCTCCAAACCATTATCCATCATCTCTATGATGAGGATGACCTCTTACTAGAAGATCTTCCCTTGACCCCCTACCAAGGTACCCAATGGCCATTCACTAATGCATACCAGATCCTATACTGTCACCTCAAAATAATGGATAACTTACCCAAAATGATATCACATCATTCCCCTTTATCCATACCATCAACATGGTCACATGATCACAACAAAAGGATAAATGGAAAGCCAAGGTGTCTATTCCATGGACATACCCACCTACTCATCCTAAACCAAACCCAATCTAACCCTCTACATCCTCATCTCCACCTAAAGTAACCATATGAGGCACCTTCGAGGGTAATCCTTCTAAATCCATCAAGACGATAATTCTTAAGCAACATTACCAAACTCTAGCTAATATGAGCCTCTATGAGCTCATTTCCACATCACCTCACCATCACCAGGCCATGATAGAGGCTATGTAGACCATTAAGGTCTATCCAAGAG
Organism: Torreya grandis; assembly: GCA_037957365.1. Classification (NCBI taxonomy): domain Eukaryota; kingdom Viridiplantae; phylum Streptophyta; class Pinopsida; order Cupressales; family Taxaceae; genus Torreya; species Torreya grandis. Next base: position 2,377,669 of record JARHVA010000104.1, read on the forward strand.
ACTCCCAACCTATAAAGGCCTTCATTAGTACTCTCCAAATCTCCACCCTTATCACCTTCAAGGACTCAAAGATACATTCCATCCAACCCAAAAACTTGGATCCATCTCTTTTTATCACTACCCATATCAACCAAACCCACATCAAATGAGTTATGATCGATGGGGGAGCTAGTATCAACATTATCTCTTCTCATGCCTATGATCAACTTAAGCTACTAGACAATGTCATGTTTGAAACTTTAGTTGTCCTTAAATCCTTTGATGACACTATGACCACCACCCTGGGCACCATTATCCTTCACATTCATCTAGGACCTTTCATGTTCCCCACACTTTTCTATGTGGTCTAAGGTGAATATTAGTACAATGTTTTACTAGGGAGACCTTGGATCTATGTCATGGCTTATATACCTTCCACATTCCATTATTGTGTCAAGTTTGAACATGAAGGTCAAGTGGTTACCATACAATCTCACCCTATCCCTTTTGCAGCATGCAACATGACTTATCAAACTAACAATGTTCTTCTACCTCCATCTAAAACACTACAAATAACCACCATCAAACCCTCATGTACAAAAACCAAAGCCATTATTTCCCCTCCTATAGAAGCATCTACCAGTTCATCTATTCCTAGAAACCAAATACCTAGCACTAATCCCTTGGAGTCTACCTTCCAATGCCTTACTCTTGGATAATACCATCTCCTCACCCTAGATTCCATCCTTACTCCCTAAGAATATGGGAAACTCAACCACTACCTAGGTTATGACCCCAACATTAGAGCCATTATCCCTTTAAGACCTCCTAATTTTCAAAGTCACTTTATCTATGGGAGAATTGACAATCCACTTAACATTTCCATTACCATCCCTTCACATCAACCATTTACCTCTAACTTCTCTTACTTAGACAAACACAGCTTTGCCAAACTGTACCTTCACAAGTGTTCCTAGAAGGGATTTGGTTTAGGATGATACAAGCATGGCCCACACATGTTGACATTTATTGAGACCTATAAGACTCATGAGAAACATGTCCTCAACTTCATTCTACCCAATAAGAAGAAAACCAAAAAACCTACCACCACCATTGTTATAGAAGAGAGCCCTCCCCTACCAACATCCCCTCAACTTGAGAGTGAAGATGAGGACATCATCACACCCAATTTTTTTCATTAAAATGATTACCCTCAACCCCATGACTTACCAAAAGGGAGGGGCACTCATATCCATCCCTTTGAGCCATCCTAAACTCATGGGAGAAGAATTTTCTACCATTAACACCATTCAGTATCAAGATGATGATGTTATTCTCACCTACCTTGGTGCACTAGATTCCTCCATCCACAAATCTTTACCTCCAAAAATCTCAACAATGTTAAATGAATATACCATAAACAGTAACATAGGCACTCTAGGCAACCCCCACATCATTAAACATGGCCAAAATCTCACCCTTGAGGAACTATAGGACTACTCAACCTTCCTCCATGAGCATAGCATTGCATTTGCTTGGTTATATGATGATATGTCTGGTATTAACCTGGCCATTGCTACCCACAACATCATCACCACTCATGACACCAAAATTGTTAGATAGAAACTTTACCAAATGCATCCTCTCATATCCCTACTTATCAAAGAAGAGATCCAATGCCTCCTTTTGGTTGACTTTATTTAATCCATAGACTATCCCCAATGGGTTTTGAATATTGTACCTATCACCAAAGCCATAAGGGGACTACATATCTATGTGGACTTTCATGACCTCAACCTCACCTACCCAAAAGATGAATTTCCTTTAGTAGCATTGACCAACTTGTTGATTTTATAGTAGGCCATGAGATGTTGTCACTCATAGATGGATTCTTGGATTATAATCAGATCCTGATTGCCCTTAAATATTAGCACAAAATTACCTTTATCACCCCATGGAGGAATTTTTGTTATATATTTATTCCCTTTATTATTATTAATGCTGGTGTAACCTACCAATGGGCCATGACATATATTTTTTATGACCTTATCTATACAATCATGAAATATTATGTGGATGAGCTTATCAGAAAGTCCAAGCTTCATAAAGACCATTTAGCTATCCTCAAGATTATCTTTAAGTGACTTATCTATTATCACATCTACCTCAATCCCAAGAAATGTATATTTGGGGTCTTGTCAGGTAAACTTCTTGGCTTCATCAAGGAGTCAAATTGATCCAACCAAAATTAAATCCATCCTCGAGATGCTACCTCTGACTAATCTTAAAAAACTCCATAGCTTATTAGGGAAAATTCAATCCATTCATCACTTCATCTCCTAGCTCTTCGATTGATGTTAACCCTTCCACCACCTCTTGAAAAAGGATGTCTCTTTCAAGTGGAAAATTGATTTTCAAAAGGCCTTTGATGCACTCAAAGAATACCTGATATCTCCACCTATCTTTATACCTCCTAAGGATGACCAACCTTTCTACCTTTATATCTCTACCATAGACCACTCCCTAGGGGCAATGCTTGCCCATCAGGATGAATAACATAAAGATCAAGCCATCTATTACATTATTTATATATTGGTCAAATACAAGACTCAATACATACATACTAAGAAACTATGTCTAGCCCTAGTCTTCATGGCCACTAAACTTTTCCATTACCTCCTCAACCACAATTTTTTTTCATAACCAATACTAACCCCCTCAAATACATGCACTCCAAACCATACCAAAACAAACTTATGGCTAAGTGGATCATGATTTTAGCTAAATTTGACCTTGAGTTTCTCCAACAAAAATCAATCAAAGGGAAAGTTATCATTAACCAATTGGCTGAAGCACCCATAGTGGATAACCAACCTCCCCCTCTTGCATTTCTAGATGAGTCCATGACAAGATTATCTCAATTAGATTTCACCAATTAGGTAACCATGTTTTTTCATGGTTCTAAATGTCATCATGGTGGTGGAGTTGGTATTGTCCTTATCCCCCTTATCGATGAACCACTTCCCCTATCTTTTAAACTCAACTTTGAATACACCAACAATGTGGCTAAATATGAATCCCTAGTAATAAGTCTCTAAATTTATTTATCCTTGGGAGTTAGAATAATTAATATCTTTGATGACTCCCAATTTGTGGTCAACCAAGTTACCAACATTTACCAATATAAGAATGAGGTCTTACAGTTATACAGGCAACTAGTTATAGACCTCCTATCCTTGTTTGAACATTACCATATTCAAAACACCACATGATCTACTAATAAATTTATTGATACCATGGCTTCACTTATCTCTCAAATCCTATCAATACCCACATATTCCAAACTATATGTCATTTTCCATCACCTCAGTGAACCTTCCTACTCCAAATCAGACACTCCAACCATCTTTAGTGTGGAAGAGATCTTGTTCAACCTTTGGTACTAGCAAACCTTTGACTACCTTCACCTTGGAATAATTCCCTCTATCCTCTCTAGGAATTCCCATTAGGAATTTATTTAGAGTACCTCCCATTATACCATTATGGGAGGAATCCTATACAAATGAGGCTTTAATGGCCTCCTATTTTGATGCCTCCATGGTCCAAAAGCCTCCCATGCCATCAAAGAGACACATGATGGTATCTATGTGGGTCACTTTAGTGGCCTCACTATGGCCAAGTACATCCTCTACCTGGGCTATTAATATCCCACCCTCAACCAATACTATTTCAATTATGTCAAAAAGTGTGTCAAGTGTCAATAACATGCTAATTTACATCATGCACCTAATAATAGCCTACGCGTGTCTATAGATTTTTGATCTTTCTCATAATGGGGTCTAGACCTTATTACTAAAATCAACCTCCAATATTCACAAAAACATCATTCTATCATTACCAAAACTAAATATTTTACCAAATGGGTGGAATCTATTCCCCTTATCTCAATGAAAGTTGAAAAGATTATTGAATTCAACACCTATAATATCATCTATCATTTTGGTGTTCCCCATAAGATCATCACCGATAATGGATAATATTTCAAAAACAAACAAGTTTAGGGCCTTTGTGATGTATTTGGTATTAAACTTAGTTTTTCTTCACCTTATCATTCACAAATAAATCGACAAGCTGAAGCCTATAAAAAAACCCTCAACAACATGCTTACCAAAATAGTCAATGTTTTAGGTCAAGATTGGCACTTTCATATCACCTTTGCTCCATGGGTATATTTTACTAGAATTCAAACCCCTATTGGTGGTACACCCTTTTCTCTCATCTTTGGAGTCGAGGTTGTCTTACCTCTTAAAATCCAAATACCTTCTCTTTGCATATCATTGTGTGACCTCATTTTGGAAGATGATTACCATCTAGAATGTTTAGCCCAACTTGAGCTACTCAATAAGCATCATTTATCCACCTTTTACCATCTTTGTTTATATCAAAAATGAATCTAATAAGCCTATAACAAACACTTTAAGGTCTGATAATTCAACATTAAAGATCTTGTCTTCAAGGAAAACCAACATTTTACTAATATAGAGAAAATCATAAGGGGAAAATTTTCCTTCAATTGACTTGGACCCTACATCATAATCCATAAGTATGGATTAGGGGTTTATTGTTTATCCTCTTTTGAAATAAAACTATAACTTGAGCCTCTCAATGATTCACATCTACATCCCTTTTATTGTTAGATAGGGATCACAATCATCATTTATCTAACTTTAGGTCATCCCTTGCAACCATATTCATTTCCTTATTTTTTTTAGGGACAACTAACTAACATTGAATCATGTGATTATTCATTAAAACTATATCTTAATATTGAACTATGGATACCATAACTCTATCCATGGCATGATTCTCATAGTACTTCCCATCTCTTTGAGATCAGTTCCTATGGTTGTTATTACCTATACCTCCTCTTCACCTATTGGTACCCCATGTCAGCTTAGTTTTGCCTTCTTAAATGTAATCCATTGAGCATGTATTAATAGGTCTATGTCAATCAAACTAAAATAAAATCAAAAGCAAAAACAAACTATGTGTCATACTTAGCATCCACAAACTACTCCCTTGAAGGACAACTATTGGAAACTCATTCCAAGATTTCAAAATGTAAGGTGGACTACTCCCTTGAAGGATAGCTATCAAAAGCATTTGAACTAACCATATAAATCTAGACCATTCCCTTGAAGGATGGTTGGATAAAACATTAGTCAAAGCTAGCAATTTCTTAGAAGCTTCCCATATTGATCAGCTTCCCTAACCCTCAAGCAAAAGTCAAAAGCAATTAAAAGAGAAAAAATAACAATATTTTTAAAGCCAAAATAAGCTCTCCTAAATAATAATAAAATTGGGAAAATTTTAATCGACTCTCCTTTGTAGACTTACGACATTGATTATTATAAACTTTATGTATAGACATAGACTTATTTATATCACCTCTTTGGACACCTATAGAAAAGGCATACTAATCTCACTAATAGTTCCATATTCACCCATTTCTCCCTCCAAATATCATATGCATGGGATTGTGAGCTTACTTGACATAATATTATCAAGATCCCTATCTATCAACCTAGGCATGCTAATGTGAAACATTGGAAAGGCTTAGGTTTACTAAGCCAATTCAATTTTGGGTTTCATGTCAGTCTTTACAAATGAAAAGGTATCATTTTATTTTTAATATCTTTTATTAGTCTATGTAAGCCTATAAACATGAACAATAAACAATATACCAAAATAATGAACATCATGAACTATGTCAACAAGCAACATCATCTATCCACCAATGAGCCAAGCGTAATGTAAACATGTAGTAGCCAACCACAAACATTTACCTATCCATCACATTGTGTAATATTCTAAACATGTTATTACACCATAAACCAAGAATCAAAACCTCATAGAATATACCATTCACCATTCAATACACATATCTATAACCATTAGCCATAAAATGTATCCATCCATAACATATCCTAAGTAACCATGCATAGAATTAAAACATCATAATTCAACTTTCTTCATATCACATGCCTAAGATACTAAGTCAAATATCCATAAACCATGATCATCCATAACCATAAATCACAAAAATGGGCATCAAATAAAACATCAAATGTCATGTACATTGAATATTCAAAAAATAATACATGTGACAATGTATCAATATCGGCTCTCTCAAAATATACATCTTGCTACATCAACACGAAGGCTAAAATTAGAAATCATATACATATCATATATCAATTAGGCCCCTAGAATACTCAGACCACATATACTTCTACCATTGGCCCCATCTATACTTATATATAATGGTGGTCCCATTGGGATCCTTGTTTGACCAATAGTAACAATCCACTACCTAGCAGTAACTAGCATGGCCCCACCTACCAAACTAGCTTTATACTCTACAAATGTCATGGCATAAGATAAATGATCTAGAACCATTGCCTCATATTATCTAAGTTCTTATACAGTAGTTAAATACTATGTTCATGGCATAGAATCTGGTGGCCCTTTTATTTTTTTACCTACCATACCCACACCAATCTACCCCTATAATGTGCCTATTTGCCCTTGAAAACTAGTTACCTACCCCTATAGAATGATAACATCAGCCTATACCTGGTCCCTCTACATTTTCATAGCCCCCACTTTTCCCTATAGTCCCATAATCTAGCCTTATAATGTGGCCACTTGTCCCTATAAACTAGCTATCTAAGCCTGGGCTACTGCTAGAGATATTATTGCCTATGGCTCACGCTATACCTATGCTACCCTTGGATCAACATCCATGGGATGGTGGCCTCTATCACCCTCTCTAAAATATAGTGTAGTGTACCTCCCTTGGTACTAATTTTCATATCCATTAGTGATGACTACATCATCAATCTAGCCCCCCACTAGTAGCTCCTCAAAATCATGTGTTATATCTACTAGCTGAGGCTTAGGAAGTAGAAACTCAGACTTCTCTCTCCTATACTAGGAGTGTTAGGTGGAATCCCATGTACCAAGCTAAACTATCTATATACCTAATCAAATGGGATCATCTCTATCTCCATCTCTTTCCTCCCATACACCCACCTCTAGCTCGACATCCCTATGGTGTGGTACCTAAATCCTACCCACTATGACCACCCAACATATGGTCACCATGTAACATTCCCTGACACAATAACCTCTAATCTATCATAAAACCACTCAATATGTCTATCCCCACCACCTACTCCTATGTAAACCACTTCTCTCCTCTAATTCATGAAGTTGTTAACATAGTCAGTCGGTATATATGTATCATCTAGCAACCCAAAGGGTCTCAATATCCAAAATGTGCTCAAAAACCTAGTAGTGCAAAAAAATCCCCACACTTAATTTATAGTTTTGATGCACTCTAAAACCCCATATCTCTCTATAAATATACACAAGTAACACTTATTCCCACCTAAACATGGTCCTCCCTAGAAGTATCTCTAATAAAACTCTAGTAATAAAGAGGAGAAGTGGCCATCAACTAAATTTGATAGCATGAATCTCATCAGAACCATCATCATCATCATCATCATAATTAAACACTTGTCTCTAGGTTCCCTCTGATATAAGGGGCCATAACCAAACCCATCAACATGAAATTATGGATTTATCTGATCATCACCATATATGATATCCATATATTAATCTCTCTCCTCACTCTCTATGTGATATACCAGATCCCCTCAAAGAGGTAATCTGGTAATCCTAGAAACATCCTCTAATAGAATAGTAATCTCTACTATTAGTATCTAAAATGTGTTTGTCATGGGGTCCCATATCTTTATGAGTATGACAAACATGATAGGTTCATGGGGTACATGCTGATAATGGTGCATCATGCCTAATTTGATGGCCTTCATGTGTCACCACTCATCATCCATCATCACATCCTACACCCAATGAAGATCCTAAGGATATCATCCCTCAGCTGGGTCTAGTCCCATGCTTGCAAAACAACCATGTGAGTAAGCACACTTGGTTTTCCTAATCAAGCTCAACACCAATATACACCTAAATTTTTTAACCTATTCTAAACTAACCTATCACACCCACCACTTTACCTCTAAATAATTCAAGCAAAAATCCATCATTAGCTTAAAAACTTAGACAAATCTACCCAAAAACTAATTCATAACCTTTAAATACCCTATTTAACCTATAAACCAACCAAACCCTCACCTAACCCTCTTCAACAAACCATACAATACAACCTACCTACTTGACACCTTTTCCCAAATCATTCCAACCCATCATTCACACAACACACCCAACCCCCTTTAATAACTTAGCACCCACACCATCTATCAAACAAGACTTTTTAAACAAAAATTTTCATTTTCATTAATATCTATAACTTGAAAAAACATACATAGGTTTAAGCCTCTTTTATTAAGAGGTTGGCCACTGATGATTAAACCAACCATGGATGGTCCCCTAGAAATCCTTTATTCTTCAGCTTGACTATCAATAGTCAGTTGACCATCGATGGTCATGCTCAGACCACTGATGGTCACTAAGTGTGACTACCAATGGTGAATCCCTAAGCCCTACCCTCCTAAACCTTAGAAAAACCATGCCAATCCTACCAAAAACATACCTAAACCTTTTAACCTACCCTTACCCAGCCCATAAAACCATTAAATTAACCAAAACAAGTAACACATATACTAATTTATCCAAAAACTAAATCTAGGGCATTCCCCCCAAGCACAAACTATTTTTTTAACCTAATTACACTAGTAAACTCATTCATTTCCATTTAACATAAATAATCATCAATTTTAAAATACCTCCTACCTCATTCCATGAGTGATGCCATGGTCAAAGTGTGGGTCCCTCTACCTGGTTGTACCCTCTTCCATCATCCATCTCAATCAACACAAGTACAAATCACAAGTACCCACTTCATGGTTACCTCAGTCATCCTCTAGTCCAAAAGTGCCACAATAATGACCAAAAATCTTGGTAGAGTGAAAAGCATAGAGTGAAAGTCACAAATACATTTCACTTTCACTTTTTATCTTTTTTGGCCTTTTAGGGTTTCCCTTTAACCACCAATGGTTAGGGTGACTACTGATGATCAAACCTTTTGTCCCCTAACCATCAATGGTTAGGGGCCCATATTTTTTCTTGCTTTCACATTTTCTAACATAAACCAACCTAAAACTTCTCTTTATAAGATCAAAAACATGACCCTTACACTCCGACAAATCAAAGCTTTCTTGACCAACCCTATTTGACCACATCCACCTTAATTCTAGCCATTGTCCTCAAGCATTTCTAGCACTTAGTCATATATTGTGCATAATTTATATGACCTACTCACCTAAGAATCAACCTCAACACTACCCTTTGAGAAAGAACTACATATGGCCTAAAGTTGTTGCAAGATGTTAAATCCTATTCACTATGTAGGTATCATCTTCTTTCCTAATGCATGTGGATTCAGTTCAATCATACCCCAACCCACCCATTTTCTCACATCCACCTTGATGATGGCCCTATTGCTCAAACTATGTGCATATATTGTGATGACTTTTCCAAGGTCATTTTGACTACACTGACTGACCTTACCATATTATCTATTTATATTTTTGTACCACCTAGTGTAACAACCAGATCATTTATGTTTTCATGAGACCACTTCCTACCTCAAATACCCATCACACATTGACCCATTTGGTGTTTTCATGGGAGCACTTCCTACCTTGGATACTCAACAAAACACTAAATCCACCTTGGATACTAACAAGTGTATCCAACTAACATGCCTATAACAGTCATATGATACATTGGTCACTTATCTTCTTCATACCAACCTTATTTTTACTAACATTGTTAATCTCTTTATGTGATATTTTCTATCACACCTTTTGTCACATTTTGTGTACACATTTATACCTTACATGCTCAACTCGAGTCACCATCTCTTGACTCCACATTTACCCTTTATCAAACACATACCCACTTTAGCTACACCTCACCAACTCTTGGTTTGAGGGGGAATACCTCCTCCCACTCTTGGGGAAACCAGATCCTTGACCTATACTCCATTTTTGTTTTTCTACTCATTCACAAGAGCAGCACAACAAAAAGAGGCAAAATATAGACACCAAAATTTTACACATACATTTCTAAGTGTCATGACCCCTAATAGACCCCTCAGACCTTTTTACTTACCTAGGCATATTTTCATCAATTTACATTTACCAAGCTTAAAAATGGCCTTTTAAGGCTATTTTGACATTTAACCTCGATCATTGATGGTCAAGCTAACCGTCGATGGTCAACCCAACCATCGATGGTTAGTCTAAACTACCTAACCTTTTACATGCAAACACCATACAAACTACCAGCTACCTTTTCTAAATATAAGTCATCCAAATCTCCTTGTGAGTCATTGCATAGATGAATTATATTTATAGTCCCTAGTTACACTCCTTGAACCTTTGGCCCTTGCCTATAATAAGGAGAGAGTTATAAGAGTAAAAGCATCTATAATTATTATCGAGAGATCGAGTACTCAGAGTTTTCTTTTGTAGGTCAACTAGAATCATCTATGTTATCAAGCCATTTTGTTAAGAGCCAACTTTACATCACCTCTCAACCAATATTTTGAGCACCATTACCCTATCAAAATTAGGCCAGATCTCGCCTATAGGCTAAATATGCCAACTACTCATCCAACCCACTTCTAATACGACAAACTTTTGTTTGTTACTATTAATGTTCTTTATTTGCATTTCAAAATCAATTTAGCCTTTTACCAATCCATATAATTCATCTATGAATATTTTCAACCTATTATTGATCAAACTTAGTTTTAGACATAGTCAAATATAGATGGTTGGCCTAACCACTGATAGTCAAGCCTAACCACTGATGGTCAACCCAATTTTTGATGGTCACCTATGGTAGAAAAATATAGAAAGCTAATTTCACCTCCTTTTCTTGACTCAATTCACTTTTTAGATTTCATAATTGTTCACAAACCCCTTTTAGAACTTATGAGCCATACCTTGACCCATTAGCACTAGCACTACTTAGTTTATCACTAATTTGATCATTCCAACATATATTTTTATCAAGAAATTATCATTATCATTTTGATTTATTTTTTATCATTGATTCAAGTACTTTATTTTTATTTTATTAACTTAATTAGTATAAAATGGTGTATCGATAACCCCTAAGGAAGCTCTCACTTCTGGGATCTAGCTAGCTCTAGATAATCCACCTTACTATCTATCTAACAAATAAGTTTGGTTTAGTGATTTATTATCTATAGGTCATCCTCCCAAGCTAAATAGGAGCTCTCCACAATCTTATTATTCAAAATGTGTACTTTTATCAAGTATTTCTACCACAACCCATATTTCTAGTTTTTACTACCTTCTTCTGAATAATAGAAAAATTTGAGTGAAACAGAGTCTATTTATTAGAGAATTATCCCAGTTGAATCTAATAAATAATTATTTTTTATTGATTATTCACCTATGAATGTTGACTAACCTGAGATATTAAAACTAGGGTTTTAATTTGTATAAATCATTTTTATACCCTCTTATCTTTAAAACCCTTATGAAACTTTGATAACTTAAAAAATTTCCCAAAAAGTATAAAAAGAAAATAGAAAAAGAAATTACGTATGGACTTTAGAGTAGGTTTCCCTATTAAAGGTGAGAATTACCAAGTTAAAGGATCTAAATGAAAATTATCACCTAGAATATTAGATATATAAATAAAAATAATAAATCTATAATATTTAAATATTTAATTAGGTATAATAATCCTAGTATTATGGATATACAAGAGAATAAGATGATAGAGAATTTTCTCGAGGATAATAAGAATAAATTTTAGAAGGAAGCATATGTAGATAATATTAGTTCTTCAAGGGCCTTTAGTGTGATTGATAATTTTTTAATGATAAGGAATTCAATGGGAAATTTCTCTCAAAAGTTCTCATCATTTGGCTATGATCTTCCCTAATAAGGAATATGGTTATATGTGGGTTTGATATAACATTTATGCACCTAATACCCACTCAAGATTCATAAATATGTGGAATGAATGTATCATTTTAAGGAAAAATCATGGTAACTTTTTGTGGATGATTGTGGGTGATTTTAATGTTTTTTTAATCCATTGGAGAAGAAAGGAGGCAATTAGGACTATAACGACAATATGGAAGGTTTAGCTAAGTTTATAGCCAATAATTATGTGTCTAATGTGGTATTTAGATTTTACTTATTCATATCGTATAATATAAGGATGGGGGAGAATTTAATTCAGGAAAGGCTTGATAGTATTTTTATTGCATCTGATAGGATGGTGAAGAATGATTTATTCCTATCTTATTTTCCTAGGATAGGATCATATCATAATTTTTTGTTACTAGATGTGGATGATAATATTAAGAAGTATATATCTCTTTTTATATTTTAACATTTTTTCTCCAACATGTTGAATTAAAAGAAAGAATCAAGTAATGGTTGAATGTTGATTTGTTAGGAAAAACTATGTTTAGACTAGTTGAAATTATTAAAAATGTTAAGAATAATATCATAATTTGGAGAAAAAAAGTATCTAGTAATATATTTATGAAAAATAAAAGAGTTTTGGAAGACTTATCATGATTATAAAATTAAATAACTATCCATGTCATAGACTAATTCAATTTTTAAAGATAAATGAACCTTCTAAGAGATTATCATACATTGGCAAATAGAAAGGAAAAAATTTAGAGATTGAAATCTAAGGCAATATGGGTCAAGGAGGGTGATAGGGACACTAAATTATTTCATCTAACCAATCTTAATCATATGAGTCATAAAAAAATGGGTATTAAAAAAGAGAGTGGGTAGATGAGCTCTAATGCACAAATGATTAAGGATGAATCTATGCAATATTTTAAGAATTTATTTATGAATAATACTAATATGAGGAATTATTTGGGTAGGAATTAATTTACAAGATTAAAACACTAATTTATAAATAGGATAGTAATAATTTATTAGACTCAGTGACGTTAAAGGAAGTGAAGCTGTTATTTTTATACTAAAAAGGATAAGGTGCCTCATTTACATGGCTTTCTAACAACCTTATTTTATACCTTTTAAGAGATTATTAATATGGACATAGTGGTAGTATTGGATGATTTATTTTACTTGAAAAAATTAAGGGAGCTAAATAATACTTTCATCATGTTGATCCCCAATAAGAATGGCACTTTATAATTTAAATATTTTCACCCCATCATCCTTTGTAATATGATCTATAAGGTTTTCACTAAAATATTATCTATTAGAATACAATTATTGATTGATAATAATATTTCTAAATAATGGGGTTATTTTGTGTTAGGTAGATAGTTACATAATCAAATTATTATAGTTCATGATACTATGCATTATATGGACAAAGGAATCAACTTATAATTATTATTAAATTGGATATGAATAAAGCTTATGACTAGGTGGATATGGGTGTCCTAGATAAATTATTTCTTAAATTTGTCTTCATCCACACATTATAAGGCTGATTAATACTTGTATCTATACTAAAAAAAAATTATTTTTGATCAATGGGGTGCTTGAAGGTTTCTTTGTAAATAAGAGAGGAATTAGGCAAGGTGATCTTTTGTCTCTCTTTTATTTATCATTATGTCTGAAACATTAAGTAAGACATTATTGGAACATTAAGGAATGGAAAAATCATTTTTTTTAGGCTCATTAGAGAGGTGGAACCCACATTTCATCAACAAAATGTTGATGATACAATTTTTTTAGCCACCAATTTAATGAAATAATCCAAGGAACTCAAAAAGATCATTATAAATTATAGGGAAGATTTTAATTAAAAGATAACTATAAAATAATATCAATGTTTCTATTTAGTACCCCTAAGCTAAGACAACTCAAAATAACTAATATTATGGGATGAAAAATAAGGGATATTCCATTTACATATCTAAGGATGCCAATTCTCAGAGGTAATATGCCACATCAAGCTTGTAATTATTTGTTAGATTTTAAAGAAAATTAGTAGGGTAGAAAGGTTCTATTCTTTATCAAGTGGGTAAATTTATGATTATCAAAATAAATTTATAGATTTTTCTTGATTATTTAATTTATTTATTCAAAATTCTCAAGTTAATAGTGGAGAATATTGATAAGATTCATATATGCTTTTTGTGGGTAGGCTGTGAGGAGAAAAGTAGTTTTTTGTTGATAGTGTGGGATAAGTTGTTCCTACCAAATAAATTTATTAGGATTCAACATATAAATATGAATATTATGAATAAGTACCTTATGGATAATATGGGTTGGAGGTTTATAGAGGAGATAAATAAATGGACCAGTATCCTACAGGATAACAATTCAGAATCTAGAGAGGTGGTGAATATCCTTTATGAAGATCAGTTCATTAGAGGTTCTTTTTTTTAGAAAATTTTAATCAATAGTATGGATATTATGATTAAGGGAAGGAAATGAAGGTATTGAATGGTGATAGAGTCAAGTTTTAGGAATATTATTGATCATTCATACAACCTTTGATGGATTTACAACCTTGGAATCAGATTGGTATACCTTTTCAAATAATGTATGGTTTTAAAATGAAAGACAAAATTCAAGTTTTTGAGAGAGGGAGAGAGTGTAAACAACTTATTATTTGGAAATTGGATAGGGAAAAAATCATCATTCTAAATGATTTAAATATTTTGCTCAAATTGATTCATATTACCAACCTATTTAAATAGATTGAGTTGTGTGGATGGATTATTTTGATGGTAATTATAAGATTAAATCTAGTTGTAATACAATGTTGGAGGTCATATCTGATGGTTTTCCTTTGGGAAAGTTATGTTTTAAATATTGGATCCCCAAAGTAAATATTTTACTTTGGATGGATATTTAGAACAAAATTATATGGATAATATTAGAAAAATAGTTATAATTCTCATTATTAGATGTTTCATATGTGAAGAAGAGGTTGATTTAGTTAAACATTATTTGATGGAGTGTCCCTTTATTTTTTAAATGTGGGGTATCATCCTAATAAATTTTAATATTTCTTGGGTCCAACCTTCTTCAATGCTAGAACTTTGGAATTATTCAAAATCCCATTTTAAGAATAAATATCTACATAAACATTAGATTTTGGCTCTTCCTCATATTTTATGGGATATTTTGAAAGAGAGGATTGATGGTTTTTAGAGATTATAATAATTTAAGTGAGATGATATCAAATAAATATTAAATATTTAATGATGGAAAATTTTTGGTGTAGTAAACTAGGAAAGAAGGATGTATTTAGTGAAGAATAGATTATAAATTACTAATAATTGGTAGATGAGTAATGATGGACAAACTGATGTTGATCCTAGAGTGGATTTTAGGAAGAGTTTGAAATGGTATCATTTCATTGAGATGAGTTAAACTAAAATTTTATGGCACCTACAAATGTAATCTATGATTATCTAGGGAGGGTGGCATTCTCCAAGATGATAAGGGAAATTAATGACTTATTATACAAGTAACATGGGTATTCAAACCAATCACTCGGTGGAAACTTTGGAAATGCTTTAAGGATTACAATTAGTTAAGGAATTTGGTGTGAATGAATTGTTTTTTATATTGGTAATCCACAAATGATGGTGAAGATCCCTATTACGAGAGGCCCCAAGGATAGAAAAATAGGCCAGTATCCATTAATAGTAAAATAATAATAGATAAATAAAAAACTAACAAGAAATCATTAAAAACCCCAAAACCAAAAATAATAGGTAAAAACATCACTATTTGAGTATAGGATTCTAATCCTCCATGAGGAAACCCAAGAGTTCCTCCTTTCTATTAGACTTACCATCCTTGTCCACCTTCTCACCCTGAGCATCTTCTAGGATAACTAGTGAATTAGTAGCCTGGTGAATCACTTTATATCACATGGTAGCAAGCACCTTCATTTTATTCTCCACAGAAAAACACTTACTCTTTACATAATCCAATTATTTCTTATATTGAATATAATTATCATAATTCCTTTCTCTAGTAACTTATTTCATAGGGATTTCCAAGATCTTAGTGTCCTCTTCAGTGTCAGAAAAGGAGTTATTTAAATCCTAAAACAATTTGGTTCCCTCCTATTCCACTAGTTGATCAACAATTGATTTGACCTCCTTAATCTCCACCTCATCCTCCAGATCAAAGGTTAAAGAATAGTATATGATCTTCAACACTAGGGTTTTACCACCAAACAACATGCTTGATCTCTAAATTTTTAGCCTCCTCTTATTACTCCCCTAGACTATTTACCATTATCCTTCTCAACAACATCATCCCATTGCTCCTAAAGATCAGAGTGCCCTTTATCCACAAATGACTTTACCAACTTTTTAAAAGCAAAAGAATTCTTGGCTTTCTTTTTTCTCAACTTCCTAGGTGTAGAGTGTTCACCATTATTTCCTTCCCTCTTTTAATAAAAGGAGATTCTAGCATGTAAATCAATTGTTAATAGAAGGATATTTATTTATATAGTTGATTATATTTCTAGAAAATTTGAAGTGAATTAGATAATTAAACATTTGATGAAGGAGGATCATAATAGCATTTGGTCTTTTAAAATGGTATGTATTCAAAAAAATTATAGGGAAGGGAAAAAATTGAGGATTGGTTTTAAAAATTATGGGGTTTTTCCCAATTTTTTAAGAAATCAATTAAAAAAGATGATTTGTCTAATGTTATCCTTCAACATATTTATAAGGAGGTTCAAAATCATATCCTTTAGGAATATTTTAAATGTACATATAGGTGAGGAAGGTTACTAATATCCTAAGGTGAGTCATGGGTAAATTTGATGTGAGATATAATCATGTTTAAGGAAGGAGATTTAAGGACTTTAATGAATAATAATGAGAATTGGAATGGCCATAGTTTAACTTATGCGATGAGGGATGAGAAGATTAACCTTGTCATGAATATTTTTACATTGTATGGTATGATCATTGGAAAATATCATTTGAAGGCTTTGAAGAGCCAATATTTTTTTAGTTATTAGTGGTGTGGACAATATCTGAGAAAATATGGGTGTTGATTTATGTGGTGTGGATCCTTCCTTGGTGTATGTTTTGAAAAATAAAACATGTCATGGGGAATTTTTCAAGAAGGAGGTCTATCTAATTTCATTCATATAATTCAATGGTATGATCCACATATTTAAAAGGAATTTGTAATCAACTATAATAACAGAGTGGTTGATATAAAAGAGGTTAGTATTTAAGTGATGAAAGAGATCATTTCTAAAGATATATTAATGAAAATGGATGAAATCAAATACTTCAAATCCAATAGACATAATTAGGAAAAAGAGAGGTTCTTGATGGGTAACTAGTAACTCCTTGATTTTAAATTAGGCTAGCTATATGATTCACTTACAAATACTTATGATTAAGTGGATAAATAAATCATGAAGTTTATAAATCTAGAAAGAAGGTAAAAGGTTGTACATTTAAGGTGGGCAAAAATACATTTTATCTACATTAAGCTTTTATCTTAATGATATAATAACATTATAATCCCTTGAATTAGATCCCAACTCAAAAGGCTTATTTTTTGATAACTCAAAATAATGAAATCTTAACAATTAAGAAAACTCTTAGAAGTGTTGGTAATGGGAAAAAAATTGTTGATATGAAGTTTTATAAGGGTGAAAAGAGGAAATTTATAGTTGGGAGTGGTAATTTCTTGGATAATATTAAGGATAATATAGGATCTTTAAGTGAAAAAATAAAGGAAGTTATTATAGTGTTGAAACTACTGAAAGGCCAAAGTGTTGAGGTTTTTGAGAAAGACAAGGTAGAGGAGATTACTAAAATTAAAATTAATGTGGTTGATGAGTTAGATGTAATTGCAAAGGATCTAAATTAATAGATCAATATTAATTCAATTTTCAAATGGTTAGATCTCCATAAAGGTTTTTCAAAGGTGGTTCATGAAGGATCATAATTTATTGAAATAAACAATTAGGAATCATAATGTGGAGTGTGGTGACTATTTTAGCAAACATGAATTAAAGGAGGTGTTGTTATAGGTGAAGATGGTTAAGGATAACTTTATCTATATGGATAATAAGAATGAGTTAATCAAGAAAAATATTGGTACACTAGTTTATTATAGTAAAGTGACTGTGAAAAGTTATTTGGTGAGCATGGATGGGCTTAGGTAGTTTATTAAGAAGAGGTAAGAGGATGATGGTTCAAAAAGGCAAAGTAAAAGTTTTAAGGGAGTGTCTAAGGGTAAATATGTGGATCAATAAATGCAATGTATGGAATACATGGACTTAGTCTTGAATAATATAGTAAACACTTGGGATAAGACCCTTGGTGGGCTAACAAAATAATTGCTATGTTGCTTAGTTAGTTATTCCTTATTTGGTTCAGTATTTTAATGCTTATTAGTTATGTTTTCACTATTTTTTAGCTCTTTTTTGGTTGTTTCTAGTTTTTATGGGCAAACCATTATGCTTATTTTAGGATTTGTTTACCAATCTAATTTGATTTTTTAAAAGGGTTGGGTCCTTATAAAGAAACCCCCCTTTACTAATAATATTAAAAAACTTGAAAACCTAAAAGAAAATAGGGACCATAATAGTCTAAGCTAACCTTAATCACCCTATTGATGATTGATCATTGCCTAGTTATTCAATACTCAAAGGAATCAAATCAATCACACATAGTTATCCCACTTAGAGTGAATATGAAATTTTGGTCCTTTTAATATGTGTATGTAGTTATAAGATAGATCTGATACTCAAAAATGATAAATATTTACTTAATTTAGAAGGATATTTACTTGGTTTATGGTTGCTCTGGATGAGTGATCTATAATTTGGAAAGAATAATGTAGATTTTCTTAATGTGTATAAGTATAAAATCTTGAGAGTAGTGAGTGCCAAGTT
Organism: Torreya grandis; assembly: GCA_037957365.1. NCBI lineage: Eukaryota > Viridiplantae > Streptophyta > Pinopsida > Cupressales > Taxaceae > Torreya > Torreya grandis. The sequence continues at coordinate 2,396,647 of JARHVA010000104.1, forward strand.
AAGTAATGAGTGACTCTTGACATGTATTTAGAGGTGAATATTTTACAATTTCCTTTAGAAAACCATAAACATGAAAGAAGACCATAAATAATGTTTTGAATTTTGAAAACTACATAATAAATTAGCTACCCTTGAATCTCTCATATTAAAAAAATAATAACAAATATTTTTAAATACTTCTATTTTATATTTAATATTTGTTTTTTTAATATTCAATAGTAATTAACAATCTAACAATATTTTTGGTGAACACATCCTAACTCAAGCATTAAGTTTTAATATATAAGTTCCAATGATAAGTCATCCACTTCTAAAAAAATTGCCCTTCATTTTTAATAAGTAGTTCCATGTTTTAATAAAAATAACCTCTCATTAAAAGAGAATTATAATAGTACATTTATTTAAACAAATAACCCTTAATTTATAATAATAATTTACCCATTTTTAAATAAAAATTAAATTCTTTTAAAATAGAATGAGAAAATTACATTTATTTAAAAATTAACCCTTAATTTTTATTAAAAACTTACGTATGTAAAAAAAAATATATTAAAAGAGAATGAGAATATTAAATTTATTTTAAAAATAACCCTTTATTTATAATAAAAATAATCTTCCATTTAAATATAATGAAAATATTATACTTTTTAAAAAATAATCCTTTGTTTATATAAAAAATTACCCATTTTAATAAAAATAACCTACCTTTAAGAAATAATAAGAATATTACATTTCTTTAAAAAATAACTCTTCCTTTATAACAAAAAGTTACCCATTTTTAAAAAAATCACCTTATGATAAAAGAGAATGAAAATATTACATTTATTTAAAAACCAACCCTTCATTTATAATAAGAATTTACCCATTTTAAGAAAGCCATTAATATATAATAAGGATATTACACTTATTTAAAAATAACCCTTTATTTATAATTATAAGTTACCCATATTAATAAAAACCACCTCTTGAGAATGATAATATTACATATTTTACAAAAAATAACAATGCTCAGAATAAGATGGCCATTACTCTTGGCCTATGTAATAATATGGTAACTATCAAGTAAATATAATGTAGGCACCAGGTAAGTATTAAGTAAGTGTCATCAATATATATCTAAAATATTTAAACATGTGTCAAATTCTAATTCCATTTTAAATTTAATATAAAATTAATAGTTCTTTATTAAAAGCGAATGAGAATATTACATTTATTTAAGAAATAATCATTTATTTATAATAAATAAATAAATTCCATTAAAAGAGTGATAATATTATAATTATTAAAAATAACCCTTCATTTACAATAAAAACTTAAATATTTAAATAAAAATCACCTCCCTTTAAATGATTATGATAATATTACATTTCTTTAGAAAATAATCCATTATAATTTTAAAAAGTTACTTTTTTTTTTAAATCACCTTATGTTTTTTTATTAGATAGGTTAATAACTAGGTTAAAAGGGGCCCATTCCCATACAAAAGGAAGATAGAAGATAATCATGAAACAATAACAAAGCAATTACCCAACAAGAAAAACCCCCTGTCGCCTAAAAGACATTAAGTTTTAGTAAAAAACCCCAAGCCAAACAAAAGAAAACAAAAAAGGACCAACTAATCAGATTCAAAATAGATGACCAATTTATTGGTCTCAAAACTTTCCCCTTTGTTTCTCATTTTCCCTCTAGTGCATTTCCCAATAGAATGGTTTTTTTCCTTACCCTACCTCTTACAATTGAGACTGGTAAACTTGGGTTCTTCCTTCTCCTTCTCAGATGCCTTGCTATCATCCTCCACTCCATCTCTCTAAGTGGTGTTATTTCCTTAGGGAGTGAGCTCATCGATTCATACATGTTCTTTTCCAAATTTAATTTTTGTCATCATTTAAACTAGAAGCCCTTTAAGTTTTTCAAACTCATACAAAATTTTATTGTACAATAATTTCTAGATGGATATCTTGGTGAATAACTTATCAAGTGATTTATCAATGCCTTCTTTGTTCTTGGGATATATAACCCTCTGGCCACTACTAACAATAGGAAATGCATATTCAATAATCCCCATGTCCATACCTCTCAATTTGGAATCCCCCTATGAGAACTCACCTCTAGCTCCATTATGATCCTTCCTATCTTTATCAAACTTGAATTCTATGAGGAAATCCTCTTCCCTATCAAAGTCTTCCTATTCACTAGGGATGTTAATCACCTCTGTGACAATTTTTGACCATAATGATTCCCCATTATTGACCAATAATAGTATCAAACCTTGATGGATAATATCTATTGAGGGATTGCTCTTAAAATTCATAACCATAACTTTTAGGGATTCCAAAAGGAAAAATAGAAGACTAATAATATGCCCCTTAAAGTGATTAAGCAAGAGAAAGTGATGAGAGAAGGTTAATGTATGCCTACCCTCTAATGTGATATAATGCATGATCTACATGCAAATATCAGGCCACTTTCTTGGTAGGTCAATCCTCACAAACCCTTTTTGGGGCATAGCCTTTGGGTTTCTTCTTCTCTTTATTGAAGAAAATGTTGATGATTTCCTCCTTCCTCTTTTTATTCTTAAAGGATTTGAACCCTGAACAATCCATACCTGATATCTCCCTAATGATCTCTTTGATTATCATAATTCTTAACCCATACATGCAAACTTATCTATCCTTCCATCCTCAAGTAAAATCCTTTGATATTCTAGTATCATATCCAACCAGCCACTCCATGAAAGTCACTAGACCTCCTTTAACCATCTTGTGCCATACATACTCATTCCCCTTGACATCCTTGTAGGATATGGGTTCAAATCAATCATGGTCACCACCCATAATGCATTTTTTCAATCTTCTTCTATAAGCTTCCTGATTCAATCCCTTAGAATTGGAGTGTGTATTGGAAATGGAGCTAGATAAATTATTTTTGTGAGAGGCTAAATTAAGCCAAACATGTAAATCCTTGAGAAAGGACCAGTTTATGATTTCATTTCACGTATTTACATCTAATCTTGTAAGCTAGATTTGAATCATCATTAAAAAGAGTGACATTAGTGGGGAAATTATTTCCTTGCCACCTAGTGAAGGATCTTTTATGAACCCCTAGATTAGCCATTTTATCAGCACTCTTATTACCTTATCTATACACATGCACTATTATCACCCCTTTAAAGTGGGGAATCAATATTTTATCATCATTTATAATCCCAAAAATATTTTAGGATGATTAAATTAGGACTTTTAAATAATTTATGATATTCATTGAATCTCCCTCGATCTGGAGATACTCCATGCCAAGATTTACCACAAGATCAATACCCCATAGAGTAGCTTGGGCTTCATAAATGTGATTTATTTAGATCCTTAGAGGACCCACATAAGCAACCCTGAGGTTCTCATAAGAATCCCTAATGACTCCTCTTTCTCCTATTGGGCCCAGATTACCTTTGGTAGACCTATCAAAGTATAATTTAAACTAAGTGGGAGGAGGAAGAGACCACTTGACCTTGGATCTGTTGACACCCTACTTATTAGATTTTCCTAGGATGACAAGATTGAGTTGACTAATAATTTGGGATAAATATGGGTAACTAGGTTGATCAAAAGAGGAAGCAAAAGACATTCAATTTTCTTTCACAAAGGCCATGATTCTCTTGAAGGTAGAGGAGTGGTTAGGTTTATTATTATAAAAAATAATTGAGTTTTTAGAAATCAAAATACCCCAAAAACTATGGGGTAGGGCCACGTTTCATAAGAATTTTAGTGGTGGGGAATCCCAAGGTGGATTCCATTAGGTGATTAGATCCTCAATGGTTCTTGGGGTTACCCAAGAGAAGTTAGAAAGGCTAAAGAAAGATTAAAAAAATAGAAGAAGAAAAAGGACATGATAGAAATAAATTCTTAGTGGATTCAACCTCCTATTTTCAAAGCACACAATGGTAGGGGATATGGATTCCCCTCCTCATAATATTATCCACTATTATAATCTTATTATGGACAGCCAACTAGAAGAAGACATTAATCTTTGGGATGAGATTTTTTATCCAAATATCATTCCAATTTTCCTCAAGTTCCACCTATTCCTAAACATAAATATATCTAGCTTTTATTGAATAAAAGCCATTAGAATCTTCTTTCCAAATTAGAGCATCTTATTTTTGGAATATAATGATGTGAATGTTTTAAAGAGTTAAATTTAAGTCTTGTAGGAGAATAAATTGGTGCTGGTTCAAATCTTCTTTATGTATAAGTTTCTACCATTTTTTTCCTTTAGTAACCTCCTAATAATCACACACCTTGTAACCAATAGTTTTTTTTTTTAAAGTGATCAACTCTATATCTTGCAAATTAGATGCTAGAGGAGTTTGGATCATATAATCCTACCAAAAATAAACTTTATTACCTTCAGAAATGTTCCATTTAATAAATTTTTTGAAAATATCCTTACCTACTCTCAAAGCTTTTCAAAAATCTAAACCATTTCTTGGGCCATCATCTATTAGGAAAAAGTGACCTTCCCCAGAGTTTAAGTATTTGGCCCTGATAATCTTAGTCCAAAGGTTGTCTTCATTTATCACCCTCTAGCCTTGTTTACCTAGGAGGGCTTGGTTCATGGATCTCACCCTTCTTAGTGCCAATCCTCTTTTCAAAGTTAGAAGATAAGATTTATTCCATGAAATAAGTGGAAATCTAAATCTATCATGTAATCCTCTCTAAAGAAATTTCTTATAAATTTGTTCGATATGATCTACCACTTTTCTAGGGATGAAAAATAAGGACATGAAATGAATTAGGATATTTTATAATGAACTCTTGAGAAGTTGTAATTTTATAGCTTATGACAGCAGGTTCCTTTTCCACCCAGATAACTTCCTCTGAATCCTATCTATGAGAGGATTCTAAAATTTAATTTTCACATGTCTATAAAAAAGAGGATTACCAAGGTATGAGGATAGAATATTATTAATAATGAAACCTATAATCTTAGAAATATTTTCTTGTAGGGTGACCAAATTATCGATGATGAACAACAAACTTTTGAAGAAGTTGACACTCTGACCAGAAATAACTCATAGATTTCTAGAATTTTTATGAAACACTTGGATTTTAAAACCAAAGCTTCTCCCATCATCAATGTTTCATCCATGAATTTTTGGTGAGTGATGGGTCTAGTATTTAGAGCCATTATGTTTCCTTTGATAATGTTTGAAGTTCTAGACTTGTCAATAATATTGCTTTGAGATTCAACCATAATGATGAACAGGTATGGGGTAAGGGGATCTCATTATCTAAGCCTCTACCTATTGAGAAGAAACCTAGGGGAACACCATTAATGATAATAGAGAATATGGGGGTTGATATGTAATAGGTAATTAGATTTATAATAAACTGATCAAAATCAAGCTTGACAAGGATTTTATCAAGGAATTACCAGTAGACTCGTTCATAGGCCTTATTTATATCCAACTTGAGGAAAATTTATTTCCTAAAGAATTAGACATAGAGTGGATGGTTTCATGGAAAATAATAATACCATCTAATATCTATTTACCAAAGATGAAGGCTCCTTGTTGTTCCATAATCATTTTGTCCAATAGTAACTAGATTTTTAAAAATAAACTTTTCATGCAAATTTTGTAGAAGGTAGAAAAAAAGATGATGGGTCTAAAGTATTTTAATTAAATGTCCCCTTGTTTATTTGGGATCATAACCAAGAAGGTGTTATTGAAATCTTGAAGCATAGTGTAAGCTTTAAATAACTTTAAAATTGTTAGATAGACTTCATTTTGAATAATATCCCAAAAACTTGAAAAAGGATGGATGAAAACTCTTAGGTTGAGGAGCTTTATCCACTTTTAATGAAAAAATAATAGATTTCACTTCATCATCTGAAGGAGGGGAGAGGATGGAGTCATTTTATTTCTAGGAAATAACCCCTTCTATAAGGCTAACCACTAGATCTTCTAACTGAGCATCTTAAGAGGGGATAAAAGTCAATTAATTTTTGTAAATGTTTACTATTTGAATCTCAATGTCTTTTTCCTCCTTGTACCAAATTCTATCTTCCCCTTTGATTTTTGAAATGAAAAAATGTTATTGAATCCTAGATGCAGAGGTGTGTGAGTACTTAGTATTTCTATCTCATTTTAGCTAGGTCTTCTTGGATTTCTATCGTCAATAAGTTTCTTCCTTAGCTTCCAAGTTGTGGAAAAGACTTAGGACCTCCTTTTATTTAGCCTAAAGGGAAGGGGTATAAATACAAGAATTATTTTCCAATTCAATTATACTAATTTCCTTCTCAATAACACAATTTTTAAGGAAGATGTTCCCAAAAACTTCCTTATTCTAAACTTTGATTTTATTCTTGACATGTCTAAGCTTCATGGCCAAGATGTACATGGTAGAGCCTTGGACTAGGAATTCCCACCATTCCTTAATAGAATATTCCAAGGTATAATTAGAGAGCCACATTTTATTGAATATGAAAGGAATAATTTTATCTTTGGAAATCTTTTCACATTGGAACAACAGTGGGTTATGGTCAGAGCCAAACTTGGGAAAAGAAGAAAGTGAAATGATAGAATCAAGATTCCATTTCAATGAGATCAAAACCTATCAAGTCTAACTTGAATGAGATTGTCACTTAGTATCTTATTATACCACATGAAAGGATTACCCTTTGAGTCCACATCAATTAGCCCTACTTTAATAATAAACTCACTTAGCCCCACCATGTTATCATTGAGGGAACAAATTCCTCCATTCTTTTCCTCGGGGGTCAAAGGTGAATTAAAATCCCCTGACACCATCTAGGACTAATTTTTATAATATATTTCAATTTATTCCATAATTTACTCCTATCATTCCTAGAGTTTGGATTATACACATTAGTGAGGACCTAGTTGCTTTTATTATGTATATCTTAAAAAAAATTGTGATGTGGGAGTCAGTTTTTAAGAGGGGATTGCCTACCAAAATTGTGGGGTCCCAAAACCTTTCCAAACCTCTTAAAGCACCTCTAAAGTTGATACAAATGCAAAATTCTTTATCCCAAATTTTAGATTTAATAGTAAATTGTTTTTCTATAGACATTTTATATTCCTGAATCATTAAGTTATTAGGTTTATGCTTCATTATTAAGTTTCTTGCCAACCTTTGTTTCTCAAGATTTTTTAACCACCTTATATTCTAAGAGAGTATTTTCATTTATTATTATTTGGGAAGTGTCTAAGGGTCATCTACATACCTTTTTATACCTACTTATCTATTTCTAATTTCCTAGCTCTTTGAGATGAAGGTCTATCTGTAGATTTCTTATCTTCTTCGACTTCCACTTTTTTCCTACCTCTTCTATTTTGGACTTCCTTCTAGTGTTCATCATTCAAATCCTTGGAGATTTTGGAGATTTATCCTTTTTTTTATAAGAGGATTAGCCTTAAATAGGGGAGAAAGGATTGGATTCCCCTAAGCATTTGGTTGGTGTTAGAAGGATCTAAAAAGGGTCAATTTCCTGTAGAACTGGGTCCTTATCCAGTAGTACAAATACATAAATAGTGGTACATGGTGAGTTAGTACTAGTGTTTTCATAAAATCCCTTGCATGGTGGAGAGGGAACTATCAAGGATATAAACACTACTTTACCTAGGATGTCCCTCAAAGGAGAATAAGCTCCAATCATGGATGCTTACAACTGGACTATAAGGGAAATTGAAGAAGGGGCAGCTCATGGGGGGCTAAGGATCCTCAGAGTCATGGAAGGTCTTAAAAGGGCAGCATATGAGAATTTTTTCCCAAAACTAAGAGGATCCAAAGTAGGTTTTGAAGGGGGGAATGGGGGAGATTCAAGGGGGAAGATGTGGTGTGAATTGGGGGTGGGGAGGAGGGTTCTGGATAGAGGATTTCTTAACCCAGTTAGGAGATGGGGGAATGTGAGGCTTCTTATTTAGAGGGTAGTTTTTAGTAGAATGGTTCAGGACATCATAGGTTTTGAAATTTTCCAATTCCATTTCAAATTTAATTCTTTGATTCTAGATCCCATATTTGTATTTAATCTTAATGGAGTGAATTATGCATTTATAAGTTGGAATGAATACATAAACTTAAGCCACTAGAAGTCTTCATCTAGATCTATTCATAGGCTCAATTGAAATGGGTTGGCCAAGAGCCCTGAAAATCCCTAAGATGACCTTTGGTGCTTAAAATTCTAAAGGAAGCTCTGACAACCTAATCTAGATAGGGATATCCTCTAGGATAGAGTTTTTTAGGTTAATACCTACCTTTCACTTTCCAAGGATAACTATATATTTAACCATAAACCAAGGAACTTTCATGAGGATCCTTATATAATCTTTAGAATGGGTGAAGCTGATTAGAAATAAATTTATGGGCATAATGAAAATATCGATTTGACCTTTTGGTTTCCACTTCAGGTTATCCCACTTGAGGTTAGTCCACTTGTGTAAAGAGTCTATATTCAGCCTAAAGTTGATGAATGTAGCCAAAATAGAGTCTGACAAAGATGAGTTAATAATTTTAATGACAATGTTTGAGACCTTGAGACATACCTCATTTCTCTTTCTTGTAGGAAATAGGAAGGAATATTCAAAGGGTTTTAAAAGGGGATGCTTTCTAAAAACTAGATTAGCCCACAAATAAGTTCTTTTTCTTTTAGTGGGATCGGTTCTTGTGACCGATGGATCCTAGCTCAATTATGACACTTGTACTAAAGGATATTTTATGTTATCTGATGAAATAGGAGCCTTCACCAGAGCTATCATAGATTGTGTGGGATTTTTAGGTTGTATTTCACCTTCTTCCCACCCATTACTAATATTCAAAATTCATGTAGAAGTATTCTTCCTACCCATCACTCCAAATCTAACTTTACTTCATATTACACCTTATGTTTAAATAAAATGAGAATATTACATTTATTTACATATTAACCATTCATAAATAGATAATAACCCTTTATTTTGAACAAAATGAAGCTAATTAATATTGAAATTTGTAATAATTAGTAAAGTATTAAGTATGTATCAATTAAATATAATGTAAGTATTAGGTAAGTGTCATCAACGTATATCTAAAATATTGAAACATATGCCACATTCCAATCCTATTTTTAATTTTAACATCAAATTGATGAGTCTTTATAAAAAAATGGGTATATTATATATATTTGAAAAAATACCATTTATTTATCATAAAAAATCACTTCCTATTAAAAGAGAATGAGAATATTACACTTATTAAAAATAACCCTTCATTTATAATAATAAGTTACTCATTTTAATAAAAATAACCTCCCTTTAAAAGAGAATGAGAATATTACATTTATTTTAAAAATAACCCTTCATTTAAAATAAAAAATTATTCATTTAAAAAAAAAAGCATGCCTTATGTTAAAATAGAATGCAAATATTACATTTAATTAAAAAATAACTCTATTTATAATAAGAAGTTACCTATTTTAAGTAAAATTACCTCTCATTAGAATAGAATGAGAATGTTATACTTGTTTAAAAATAACCCTTTATTTATAATCATAAATTACTCATTTCAATATAAATCACCTCCCCAGAATTAAAATATTACATTTCTTTGAAAAATAACATTTCTCATAATAAAGAGGGATTAATGGATATGGAACTCCATGGAATTTAGTTTACTTGGAGTAACAAGAGAGTTGGTAATGAATGTATTCAGGCTAGGATTGGTCGTTCCCTTATCTCTCCTAATTGGACAAAAGAATTCATTTGCAAGTTGGAAGCCTGCCAAAAAATTGGATCAGATCATTTTCCTCTCATCTTCACTACTGCTAAAATTAATTCTAAGAGGAATTTTCCTTTTAGATTTTAGAAGATGTGGATGCAACACCCATAGTTTGAAAGTAAATTGGAAGAATGGTGGAATATTGATATTGAGGGTACGGCCTCCCCAGAATTAAAATATTACATTTCTTTGAAAAATAACATTTCTCATAATAAAGAGGGATTAATGGATATGGAACTCCATGGAATTCAGTTTACTTAGAGTAACAAGAGAGTTGGTAATGAATGTATTCAGGCTAGGCTTGATCGTTCCCTTATCTCTCCTAATTGGACAAAATAATTCATTTGCAAGTTGGAAGCCTGCCAAAAAATTGGATCGGATCATTTTCCTCTCATCTTCACTACTGCTAAAATTAATTCTAAGAGGAATTTTCCTTTTAGATTTGAGAAGATGTGGATGCAACACCCACAGTTTGAAAGTAAATTGGAAGAATGGTGGAATATTGATATTGAGGGTACGGCCCTCTTTAGAGTTGTGTCTAAGCTCAAAAATGTAAAAAGGGAAGTTAAAAAATGGAATAAGAATAGATTTGGAAATATCTTTGAGAATAAAATTGCTATTAAGGAGGAAATTCTAAAAACACAGGAAAAAATTTAGAAGGAAGGATATACTCCTGATCTCCTTATTGAAGAAAATGAAAAGTTGGCTCAATATCATGATATCATCACTAAAGAAGAAATCTATTGGAGACAAAGATCTAGGTTGTTATGGTTGAGTGAAGGAGATAAAAACAAAAAAAAATTACATCTATCCACTCTAAAGCATAGAGCTAAAATTCACATATCATACCTAAAAAAGGGATTTTTGAAGATTATAGAGGATAAGGATATCAAGGAGGAAATGGAGTCTTTTTTCTCATCCTTAATGAAGGCTGATCCTAATATTAATTTGGACAGTCAGGCTAAAATCCTAAGAGTGATCCCTCCTCTGGTTACAAAGGAACAGAATAAAATGTTAAGCTCAATTCCTAAGGATGATGAAATCTTCAAAGTTGTTTGCTCTCTAGGAGGAGATAAAGCTCCTAGACCTGATGGCTTCCCCATGTTTTTCTTTCAAAAACTTTAGAAATTCATTGGTAAAGATGTAAGTGATGTTGTGAAGGAATTTTATGGAGCTAAATAGATGCTTAAGGAAGTTAACTCCACCTTTTTGTGTTTGATTCCCAAGAAAATTGGTGCTGATTCTCCTGATCAGTTTAGACGAATCAGCCTCTGTAATTCATTCTATAAAATTATTTCCAAAGTCCTTACTTCTAGACTTATTCAAGTGATTCCTTTGATAATTGCTTATCAGCAAAATGGATTTATCCCAGGCAGACAAATTCTCAACTCTATTATCACTGCTCATGAGAATATTCACTCATTGTCTTGTTCTAACAATCAGGGGTTCATTATGAAAGTTAACATTGCTAAAGCCTATGACAAGGTTGATTGGTCATTCCTTTCAAACAATCTACTAGCTTTTGGCTTTGACCAAAAGGTGGTTGGTATTATTTATCAGTTGATTTCTACTTCATCTATTGTTGTTCTGGTAAATGGAAGCTCATCTCATTTCTTTTATCCATCTCGGGGATTGAGACAAGGTGACCCTTTATCCCCCATCCTTTTTGTAATAATGTCTAATTGCTTGGGGAGATATATTGGGGATTTGGTCCATAAAGGTTTATTTAAGGGCTTAAAACCTTCTTCCTATCCTCTAATTTGTTCTCATGGACAATTTGTTGATGACACCATCTTTATGGGTAAAGCTGAAGTCAAGGAAGTAAGAAATTTGAAGCAAGCTATTAACTTATATTCTTCTACCTCTGGTCAATTGATTAACTGGAATAAAAGTGCAATGTTCTTTATTAACACCCCTATCTAGAGGTAGAATAAAATTTCTAAAATCCTTGGATGCTCTACAAGATCTCTCCCCTCTTCCTACTTGGGTCTTCCTCTTAGTCTGAAAGTCCCTGATGCCTTCTGGGAGGATCTTATTAATAATTTCAGCAAGAAACTTGTGGGATGGAAAGGAAATATTTTAAGTCAGGCAGGAAAGTTAACTCTTCTCAAAGCTTGTCTTCAAAGTATACCTACTTATGCATTAAGTCTTTTTAGAATTCTTATTAAATTTTCAGAGTCTATTGAAAAAATTCAAAGAAATTTTCTATGGACTGGTATTGAGGAAAAAAGGAGAATGCCTTTAATTGCTTGGGATCATGTTTGCAAACCTTTCAGGGAAGGGGGATTGGGAATTAGGAAAATTAGAAGTATGAATGAAGCTCTTTTATCCAAATTGGGATGGAGATTTTCCCATGACAACAAAGAATGGAGTACCATATGGAAACATAAGTACCTCTTCAATGCTAAATCCCTTTCTGATTTCTTTTCTTATCCTGATGTAATTCGTCCCTCTTCGATATGGGGGGTTGTTCAGGGGACCAAAAAACTTTAGAAAAAGGATGTTCCTGGAAAATTGGTAATGGACTTAAGGTGAAATTTTGGGATGATGTCTAGTTAAAGGATTATCCCTTGATTGATGATTTTCAAGATAAGGATTTAGTTGATCGATGTAAGTAGAGATATGGTATACTAGTTAGTCAGTATTGGCAGAATGATTCCTGGGTGAATTTAACTAATGTTGATCAAGGCTTCAACAACATCCAATTAACTCTCAATGATGTCTCTCTTTATCCCTATCTTAAGGATAAGATTATTTGGCATGATGATCCTAATGGACAATTTAAAGTCTCTACTATCTTTGTCTCAAAGGAAAAGGGTAATCAACCTTTGTGGTCTCACACCTAGTTGAAGGGAATCATCCCCAAAATTAATATCTTCTTTTGGAATCTACTTTAAAATAAAATTTTGACCCTTGACAACTTGCAAAAAAGAGGAATAAATGTGGTTAACAGGTGTATTTTATGCAAAAATGGATTTGAAGATAGAGACCATATGTTTTTGAACTGCTCTTACACCCAGCAAGTTTGGACTGAGATCCTTAATTTTGGGGGTATAACATGGGTACATCAAAAAAGTGTGGAACTTTATTTTAAAAGCTGGTGTTATCCCTCAAAGAATCCTAATGTTCATTTTTTCTGTAAACTAACACTTCTTCATATATGGTGGGGTATATGGAAAGAAAGAAATAATAGAATATTCAAAAGTAAAGAACTTCCAGGATGGGTGATTGGTCAGAATATTATTAGAGCCATTAAGGAAAATTTTAAGTCACAGAGGGATCCTGATCAAACCTTTCAATTTGATAACCCCTTATGATCTGAAAGGCCTAATTTGAAAATTGATAATCCAAGGTCGAATGTAAAATGGTATGTTCCTCCTACTGGATGGATCAAAGGTTTTTTTGATGGAGTAGCTAAAGGAAATCTGGGAAGAGTGGGATGTGGAGGAGTATTGAGAGATCATGTGGAAAATGTAATTTATGTTATAGCTATCCCAATTGGTAAGTCGAATAGTCATATTGTTGAAGCTATTGCAGCCCTCTACACCATTAAACTAGCCGTTGAGTTGGGATTTTCCAAATTATGGTTGGAAGGTGATTCTTTGAATATTATAAACATCCTAAATAATAAAAATTCAATTTCATGGTCTATTGAGGCTATGGTTATGGAAATTAAAGCCTTAATCCAAAAATTTGAAAAAGTGACCATATCCCATACATATCGAGAAGCCAATGGGGTCACTGACTGGATAGCTAATCATGTTGTTCAAATGGGGCATAAGGTGAGATGGCATGATGCATTAAATAAGCAAGTTGATCTCAAAGCACTTATTAATTATGATGTTATTCATTATAAAGAGGGAAAGATCTGCCTGGATTAGCAATTTAATGATTCGATGGAGTGGTCTTATGGTGGATAGATTACATTCATTGAGCAGGTACATTCATGAGAATGTTATGTGGTTACTACATTTTTCATCATACAGGTGATTTCCATTTCATGTAAAAAACAATTGGCTACATTTTAACTCTCCTACCTTCAGTGTTTGGGCGTTGTTAGATTGTTTGTTTTGTAATATGAATGGTGAACCATGAAAGCAAGAGCCTAAAAATTGTGAAGATTGGAAGGCTAGATAAGATGTTTGGAAGATTCTTTAGAAAGGGAAGGTGGTAAGTTATCTGGAGTGGTTGAATGGATTTAAACCCCACATTACTATGGCATTCTTTAAAAATTGGGTTGACGACAAAGTAACTCTCCATGGTATCACTGTGAAGCTTACTGAGGATTTCATTGCCGAGGTCATGGGGCTTCCCACAGGTGGTATTAAATTCTGTAAACAGACTAGTATCTCCAATGTGGCCTATAAAAAATTTCTGAAGATGGATGCAGAGGAGAAGCAACTGGAAAATAATGGAGATTTCTTCGATTTGGAGCAGATAAAAGAAATTTGGAGAGATGTGTTATGCTGCATCTGTGAGTACTTTATCCTTGATGGTAGGAGCAAAAGAGTTCATAAATTTCATTTTGTATTTCTTAATCATTTTAGGTACAAAGATAGAATTTCTTTCCCTTTCTATTTGCATTTTTCACTACTTCAAAGCTTGTTTGCCCATAGAAAGGAGTCTTGCCCCATTTTACATGAAGGACTGATTCTTATCATAGAAGGTTTCTATAAAAATAATGCCATAGCTTCGACTCCTTATTCTGACAAAAATAAGGATTCACGGTGTAAAAAGGATGAAAAAGTTAAGGGGAAAGAAAAAGCAAAACCAAAACCCTCTAGTTCTAAAAAACAAATTGCGGAAAAGGAATTTGAGTTGGAAAGTATAGAAAGTTCTGAGAAGGATGTTCTGGAGGAAGAGGAAGGGACTGATATTGGGGAGTTCAGTTCTAATTTTGAAGGTTATCAGGAAAATAAAGAAAAAAGTGAGAAAGGGAATGAAGGGGATACAACTGAGGGAAATTCAGAATAGAGTAATTCTGATCATGAGATAATCAGACTGTGTTGGGGGGAAGAGTTAAAGACACAAATATTTTACTTGATGATCCAGCTTTGATAAGAGAGAAGGAACATAAGGTTTTGGTTTCCACTCATGCTATGGAGATTAGGGAACAAGAAAAGGATGATCCTATCTAGCATGAAGACCCTGCTAAAGAGGAGAAAATGATGGAGAGGGAGGAACAAATTGAAAAGGATGATTCCCCTCCACATGAGAATGCAGAAGACATTCATGATGCTTGGCAGAGGGACACTAAGCTATCCTTCATGAATTCAGCCAAATTCAAAGCTGATTCTATTCTCCAAGTTGATTCGTGGATGTATAAGGAAATAATGGGGCTGAAGAAGAAAGTGGAAATAATGCAACACAATCAAGAAGCTGATCAGACCAAAATCAATAATTTGGAGATGCAAATGAGAGATATTCCAATTAAACTTAAAGATTGTGAGAATAATCTAAGAAGGCTCATCAAGGAAAGTAGAACGAAGATGGAGTAGGTAACTTCAAGTATATGTGCTGCTATAGCTAGCCTTGGAAAATGAGCAAATGAAGAAATAAAATCCTTAGAGGGTCCAAGTAAGAGGACCAGGCAGAGTTTGAGGAAGAAAGCCCTGCAAGATGTAGCTACTTCGGCTGCTATATCCATACAGGATACTGCTACGATTGGAAAGGAGGCTGTGAAGATGATCTTGGAATTAGAAGACTAGGGTCTTCTTTGGTGATATTGATTTTGTTCTGGTCCCTTTTGCTAGATGTTATTACTAGTTCTGAAACTTGGTTCTTAGTTTTAAAACTTATTTTGAGTTTCTAGGTCTCTATAAAACCTGGGCTCTTTTTATGGTTTTGGTTTGTGGTTTTAGGTCTATGTAAAACCTGATTTTGATGTTGATCTTCAGCAAGTTTTAGGATTTCTCTTCCTAATGGACGTTATTGCTTTATCTTTCTATTTCTGTTATAGGGTTTTGGGGTCCCTTCAAAACCTGCTTTTACCTTAATCTAAAACATTTCTTATAATATGAGGGCCATTAATCTCAGCCTTTGAATAATTAGGTGAGTATCAAGTATGTATTTGGTATATATAATGTAAATATTAGGTAAGTGTCATCAATGTATATCTAAAAATATTGAAATGTATGTCATATTACAATCCCATTTTTAAATTTAATAGTAATTTAATGATTCTTTTCCAAGTGTTTCTTATAATTTATAAAATTAACTCTTCTATAATAAGATTTATGATTTCAAATTAAAATTAAAAAAAATAAAATTACTAAACTCAACTTTAACTCATTTCTAACCCAATATTAGTTGAAATTTTTAATATTTTTTTATTGAGTGGCGTTGTTTATACAAAAAACATAATATGTAATATATTTAAAAATGATAAAATTAAAAGTTGAAATTTTTTAAAAAATAATCTTTTGAAAATAATATTTGAAATAGGATAGTCATTAATCTTATCTTATTTCTTATGTAACCATTATTCTGTGTGGGATGTGATTGGAATAAGTGGATAGGAGAATAACATACTCATGTCCACCTAGCATGGGCTTGTATAGAATGATGAATGACAATCGTCCTCAATGAGAGACAATTTTAAAGTGAATTTAGATGGATTGAGCATTTAGAATTAGAATTTTTATACCATAGTAATGGAAAACAAAGAGTCAAGCCCATATATATATTAATGTCTTAGATTAATGGTGAATAAGAGTAATTAATGTTTGTGTAAGTCATATGGTTTAATGTGTTAATAAATAGCATTTTAAACTTTGTGTGTAATTCCTAAAATTTATATCTTGAACACACAAAAACCATACCAATTTTTTTATAACACTTCAATAAATACACAAAATCCTATACACATAAATACAATAACACTAGCATGGTATACAAACTCAAGTAAACACAAAAACATGATGTCATTGCAAAGTTGTGATCCAACTAGTTACACTTTGATCTAATACAAAATAAAGTGGAAAAATATTCAAGGATAAAATATAACCTAGATGCGTTATTAGTGATTTAGATGTCACCATTCTGACCCAATGTGAATCCCAAAAGATGTGAAAGAATGTTCATACACTTAAGGATATACAATTCAATTCACTTTACAAATTTACCATGAACCCCACATCCCAATAAAAAATAGATTTTGTAAGTATAACTTTGTAATAAGAAATTTTCACATCCTAACTCAAGTAACATTCAAAAGTGTAAATTTAATAAAAAAACACAATCACAGGAACAATTGGGTTGACGTTATAGTCAAATAAGTCAAAATTACTCTTTAAGATACAAAAGTTTGACATGGCTAAATAAGCTACAAAACAATGTTAGAATAAATACCTGAAGAAAGGTTTACACTATTATAAATTAATGGATCAATTTTGTTTGATAAAATCATTAGAACATAAATATTATTTTAGAACAAGGGTAAAAGACAAAGAATATCAACCAAACAATACTTAACGATATTTTATGCCATTTCCATAAAAACAATGATAAACAAGGTTTGAGGAGGACTAATTAAAAATAAAAAATGGAGATGAAAAACAAATATTAAAGGTCATACATGAATATGAAACTCAAATATAGAGGTTACAACTTTTAGATTCAAAAAACATTGAATTGGATAATAGTTACCACACTTTTTCTAGAGTGACTTCAAAAATAAAAATCAGAAACAACACAAAAATTCTAAATAATTTTAATTTGGAAAGGGGTCACTAAAAATAGATTATGGAAGTGAAATATAAAACCAAAATCTTTTACATTGATATGAATTCAAAAAAATGTGAAACCAATTTCTATTAATTTATTAGACATTGATTACGAAATGCATTCACTGGAAAATAAACAAGGTAAATCAAATTTTACTTGCAAAACCCTTTTGGAATTGAGGGATGAGCTAGAAATTATTGTGGTACTATAAATCATGTTTCTTAGCTAGATAAAAACATTTTTGAGTTTCAAATTCAAGTTTAGACCACTTTAGCTATTTTTAAAACTTGATTTATCAATGACAACTATACACTAAAACACAAAAAATTTTGCCATTAGGAAAACAAATTCGTGAATTAGATTCTTAAATTTGTGAAAATGTTTGATATATTGTATTAGGATTATAAATATTTTATTAATGCCACCCAATAGGATAGTTCAAACATTTGATCTTGAGGAAATGGAATGTTTGCTTACGATTTTGGTTGTCTAATAATGGGTTGCATTTTAGTTTGTTTGACACAAGGTTGATTTATAACTTAATGGATTTGTCCAAATATTAAGTATTTAAACATTAAAGTAGGATAATGAAATATATTATTCTCAATGATAATCATTTTAGGTAATTAAATCTTCCATTCATTCATAATAAACTATGAGTATACAGCAAGCCTAAATCCACATTCTTAGAGCTATTTCTAGTTTTAGTATCAAGTTGTGTCCTTATGTTTTAAAGGAAATTTTATTACGTAAATGAGTTTTTATAAGTTAATGTATTTATAAATTCAACCCTACATAATAAAATTATTTTCATAATGACATGACATCAAGATAAAATAATAGTTTATAAAATTCAAAACACTAACAGTTCACTAAGTAATAAAGAAATATTTTATTATAAAATAGGATGCATTAATTTTATCTCAATAATTGAATGATAGAATTAAATATCTATAAAATACTCTAACGACATACACCACTATGTGTATGCATTTAAACTTTACATCAAGTATTTACAAATTGGCTAATAACTACCCCAACTTATGGGTTTAGATTACAACTACCTCTTCACAAATCATGGAATAATAACTAAGAAATTTAAATAACCTCATTTACTAGTTAAATTTTACAATACAAAAGATATTACATTTTTATAATCTAATTGCTATTGGTACTCGTCAACTTACACTATAACATAGTCAATAAATAGGTCAAATTACGTTGAGCAAGAGACAATCTCCCTCTTGGATACTTTATTTTTTCAAATCAATAGATAAATTTAATAAATATTTAAATAAAAAACATAACATATTGTGATATCCGACATACTAAACAACAATAAGGGTTATCCAAGCTTATCATCATCCAATGTAGATAATTACAATAATAATACAATATGAAATATGAAATTCTAAGCATTAGAATAATACTAACACAAAATTTACTACCATTTCAAAAATAATTATAAAAACATTTAATTTCTAAGTTCCCATTTAAAATGATATATAGAATATATTTTTTCCAGTTGAATCCCAATCAAAGTTTTTTCTTAGTAAAAGTTAAGGAGATAATTAATAATACATATATTCAAGAGGGTTCAATACATATACACAAGTAACCCATGGTTTTAAACAATAAAATAAAATAATGAAACTCCACTCAACTTAAAACCAGACACTATCAATATATATAGATATATGCATTTAGTAATCAGAACATATTTAGTGATCTTCACTCAATATTTAACTCCAACTCTATTAAGCTATACCAAATACATATTTTGAAAATATAGGACTATTCCTACGCAAATCACTTTATGAGAAAAAAATTGTTGTTATGCATACAAAAGGTTCTAACTTACATTCTTATGAATGTGTAGGCTACACACAACATGTCATCTTGTTGTAAATAATTATATAATTATAATTTCTAAACATATTCATATTTATGTATATTTATTTTATCATAAAAAATATAATCTTTCTATATATATATATATATATATATATATATATATACAAGAGTTTGTATAAATACAAATTTTATTTATATAAAGAAAATAAATACTTCTATAATGGAAATATCGTTAGATCTAGTTACATACATATTTATTTAATATAACTTATAAATATATATATATATATATATATATATACAAGAGTTTGTATAAATACAAATTTTATTTATATAAAGAAAATAAATACTTCTATAATGGAAATATCGTTAGATCTAGTTACATATATATTTAATATAACTTATATTATATTATGAGTTATATTAAATAAATATGTATGTAACTAGATCTAACGATATTTCCATTTACAAAAGTATTTTTTTCTTTATATAATATATAAATAAATGGAAATATATATATATATATTATATCAAATAAAAATAAAAAATAAAAGCCATCAAACCCTAAGTAGGGTTATAGCTGATGGTGAGGGCTTAGATCCATGGCCACCGACTGAGTTGTGGTATGGTTGAGGGTGGGCCAGCTATCCCATCCCACTGCCCTCCCTATTATGGGATGGGGATGGGATAGATCAACCTCCCTTGAAATGAATAAATAAAAAATTATTATTTCTCTTTTTTTAATTTTTTTTCATTTCATTTTTTTGGTATTTAATAATATTCTTAATAATGATTGAAATTTATTTCATCATATGTCATATATATAGGTTTTGTTTGTGTGTGTCTGTTAAAACAAACCCATAAATCTATTATTATTCAGCCCAAAATGCAAGGTGAAAACATACGAGACAGTTTTTAAGAGATATCATACACTTAGGGTTTGGTATTTTTTAAATTCACATATATATACATAAAAAACAATCATTCACATCCTAAACTAGCACTATAATTAGGTAGGCAAAAACTAGATTTATTAAAAAAAACATAATTAAAATACACCCTAAGTTTTAATCTAATATTTAATCTGATCATTAGTTTAGAAGAACTCAGGGATTTAAAGAGAAGAAGAAACCCATTGCCTGTATCATTGAAGCTCCTTGCTTCATTTGGTTTCTACATTTTCCTCTATATTCATTCTTCATTTTCCTTCCACCTGCATTCTCCCTTGGCAAATTTTCTAAAATGGCTCATCTCTCCACTATGTTAACTATTTAATGGAAAAGGCAATACTTACATATTATTTTATTTTATTTTCTATAATTAGGGTTTCCACTCTTTTATTTTAATTAATTTATGGGTTTTTTATTGCATTAATTATTACACTAGAAAAATAGGTAATTGAATATATATTAAATTTATTACAAAATTAGAAAGAGAATACATATATGTAGATAGGTACATATACATACATACATACATACATACATACATATATATATATATATATATATATATATATATATATATGTTTGTTTAATTAAAACTATCTTAATTATAATAATATATAAATACATTTATACAAATATGTATATTAATATATATCGATATATGATTAGTAATATTTGATCCAAATTTATTTATTTATCCAAATTATGAATAAATATGTATATTTATTCATTTAATTTGACTATCTACATAATACCATTTTAATATGCATATATTTATATAAATATGTATTTATATATAATCTTATTCATGCCCATGAGTAAATGTTATTTGGGCTTAGTCACAATCATAGCTATGTTATTATTCCACTTTTTAAAACTAGATTTTGTTGTCGAAACACCAAGAAAGTTGTAAGTCAAATAATTAGGACCAACTTCATATAACATGGATACTATATAATTTCAAGTAACTATTTAAATTATCACAAATTTGGTCATATGTATAGACTTGTCAAAATTAATTTATCAACATAGAAACCCCTAAAAGGCATAAATGACACATTAAGTAATAATATGACTTATTAAGATTAAAATGCACACTCCCCAAGGTGGTCCCACATGAGTCACAACTAACTAGATTCTATGTCACCATAGCAAGGTAACCTAAATCAAGACTAACATCCAACCATAAGACATATCACTCACATGTCGTATATAAGGACATACTCGACACACCAGTAATCCAAATGATGTCACGTTATTAAGAGAACACTGTAGAGTTGAGAAGGGTATTACATTCACCCCACTTAAAAATGACATCATCTTCAATGATTATAAAATAAAATCATGTAGTGGAATACACCATATTCCCATATTGTAATAATACACTGCTGATTAAATCCTCTTGATGTTTCAGAACACATATGGCTACTTTCTAAATGGTTATAAAAGTGATAACACTAAAATGATGCTATCAATACTCTGATATGCTAGAACATAAGTTCTTATTCCAATTAACCCTTTTTCCATCTCATTGTACAATATGAATAAGAAAGATAGTGCCAAAACATGGAACCAATGTAATTATTAGAATACCACTCGGCTATACAAAGTTGAGCCAACTATTAATTGAAACATAATGCCATGTTGTTCCTAGTGAATAAAATGTCATAAATATAAATAATTTCCATATATCATATTCACTACCAATTGATATTATGAAATGTCAATATCATTAACAATATTATAATTATTGATCCACAATAAGATAATATCATATCCACTGTGCAACAAGAAATAATGAGAATGATTACCAAGTCATATAAGAAAGCATATAATGATGAAACAATATCAAGAACACTCCATTGTGAAAAGAATAATAGTTTCCATTAATTGCATCATCAACATATCATCAAATCTCTTTAGAGCTCCATAAATTATTTAGACCTCCTAAAACCTCTTTACTCCCTCCTTAGACCTCCTAGCTTCCTTAAACCTCCCAAATAAATGGCCATATATATATCACATATGGTGGTTAGGAAGGATAATGTCACAAACCTCTTCCATAAAAATTCCTATCTCAACCCAATAGCTTTTTCAAATTTCTTCTTCTCCCCCATATAATGCACACTTTGTAAATTACAACATATATATAGAAAACACATGAACTATCTTGGTAAAAAAATGAAATACCATAATAATTTTGAAATATTAAATGCCAAAATAATCAATTTTAGAGTCAATAAACTTATGAAATTTAAAAAAAAAATCAAATTCAAAATAAGCTGGTACCAATAAATAAAAAAGTCAATGTCAAAATTATCAAGTCATCAAAAAAATGAATTTAATTGCAGTCAAATGTAAATCCATTTACTTCAAGTTAAATTAAAATAACTTATAAATGTTCAAAATTCTAGAAGAATAATTAAATTAAAATTAAAATTCAAGGACTACTATTGGTTCTCAAAGTAAAATAAAAACATCACATTACCAAAATAATGTGACTATAAAACTCATCCACGGGGAGAAAGAATCAATAGAAATCAATCACCTTCTAAAAGGTGAGAGAACAAAATCAACTTGACTACCTCCTTGAGGTAGGTTAAAACATCATATCATCCTCCATATACCTCCCAAAATATAAAAATTATTACCTCCCAGAGGTAATAAACTAAGACTCAACTACCTCCCAGAGGTAGGAGAAACAATAATAACAATAGTCCTCCCTATGCCTCCCAGTAACAAGTGTTGATGTAAATGTGTAGAAATAAACCAAATGTGAGCCTCATGATTGGTGTATTCATATAAAATTTCTAAAATTTAGCTTGATTTTATCTTGTGACATTTAATCCATAGGTCCTTCTTGCATGCTTTTGTGACCCTTCTAGACACTTTTTTCTCATAACTAGTCATCTATAGACTTATAGATGGTCATTCTAGCTCAGCTAGACTCTATTTCTTAGGCTAATTATATTCCCTTAATTCCAAATCCTATAGGATAGGATCACCATACTTAGACTATAGCACTTGACCCTAGGATGTCCCATTTTTGGTGCTCTTTTCCAATCACAATTTGAGCCCAAATGGTTATTTTCTCCTGATTTGTGTTCTTTGTCATATTAGACTAGCATGAATACATCTAAACCATGACCAATATTTCCCTATAAAATTCCATCTAAAGGTAATTTACAAAGGAGGTGAAAAATCTTACAAATCAAGTAAAAATACAAACAAACCATGAAGTCAAATTTCTCTATTCTCTATATACAGTGATCTAGCATAGTTGCAATCATATTTAAACCCTCACACCAATCCATAACGACCTCAAAAAATATCAATTTAGAATTTTTCATATTTATTACATTATTACTTGGATCACATCAAGTAGGAGAACTACATATGGCATGATCACTCTTCAGAGTATTGGTATGTTGGCAACATTTCACAAAAGGGGTGTAGATACACGTTCAATGCATTTTACACACACTAACCCCCCCCCCTCTTTCTCAAGTTTTATTAAGCATAATGTATGTCTAGGGTTTCAATATTGAATAATCTCTACAAGAATCTCTATCAACATTCATCACTTAAGATTTCACAGATAGACTCATACAGGTATAATGAATAAAATCCATAAAACTTAGATCTTTGTGACCAATTTGGAAAATAGCAGTAGCAGTGGACTATAGCACTACACCTTGAAGTGTCTTGTTTTTATTTCTCCTATCCTTTCATTGAAAGAAATATATATTCTGATTTAAAACACTATCCTAGTCTTACATATCTAGTTTTAACTTGTATCTCAGTTGTCTTAGTCTAGTTTTATGCTAAGTTATATTTTTCCTTATTTATTTCTATTTTTGGAAAGGTTTAAAAGACACATAAATTATATAAATCAAGACTATAATTATTTAAATATTATTTTATGATTTTTTAGTTTAGACCCTTAACTAAATTAGAAATAAAAGTCCACTATTCTCAAAATTGTTAAATCATTTGGTGAATCTGACTTACTTCATTTGCACACAAAACCCCTAGAAACCCTAGGGTAAATTACTTATTGATTTATCCAATATTTTTTTATTTTTTCCTACATATCTAAACCATAAATTCACATTTTAATTTTTAAAATTCACCATAGTAATTTTAAAAATGATTTCTTTCAAATCCTAGTTTCCTATACTAGGTCCTAATATTTTTATAGTATTTTTATAATTTTTTTCCTGCACATATAAATCAAAATTTCACATTTAATTTTAAAATTTACCATTGTAATTTTGAAAATAATTTATTTTAAACCCTATTTGAACTTACTAGGTCCCTTGGATTTTGAGGTATCACCTTACATCTAATTCAGATTTCACATTTAAAATCAAAAAAATGGATCTCACTTATTTTAAAACATTTCTTGAAAACAATAAGGAGTCCATACTTGATCCTATCATGTATATAAATGATGAAGTTTAATATATGTTAATACAAAGATTCATTCTTTCCCTTTCATGCTTACATTTTATAATAGGGGATGATATTAAGAAATGTATTGCTAAACATGTTTAGATCCCTTTCCTTCAAAGTAATGTTTACCTTTACTTAATACAAGGTTTCATAACTTATTCAACATGATATCTCTCTATTATGTTCAATTCAATTAAGAATAAAATCCTTACATACTTACAAGATCAATTGCATAAGCTAAAAACCACCTATCAAGTTTCAATGCCATATCTTATGCACAGGAAAGAATTTACTTCTCCACCTTACCCCCAAGAGGGTGATAACTACTTTCCCTATTAACAGGTCCATGTTATCACCCCTCCAAAATGTGAGGTAGCCTATACTATTGTTCCTAATTTATACATTTAGCTTATATATTCTTCAAACCCTATTCAACATATGTGCTTACATGTTTAATTGGAAACAACTAAGGTTTGCACTTGTGAGACTCTAAGGGATTAAATCACCATTATGAGTAAGTTAATTTTAGATTTACAAATTTAGAATCATCTATTACATTAAAATATCACAACATTGGAAAATAAAATTATACAAAAGCCTCAAATACACCCTAGTGCCAATCATTTATATGCACCTTCACCTAGTCAATTAGTTGCAAGCAATGTTACATATCAACAAAAAAAATCAAAACAAAGTAACTCTACAATTAGTGATTCAAAAATCATTCAAAGATAAAATAGGAGTTTAAGTGAGGTACTAAGGGAAATGATTAAATCTAATTTTATCAAACTACCTCATCTAAATCCAATGAGAATATCCATATATTATTGTGCATATCATAGAATGCATGGGCATCACACAGATTCATGTTTGACATTGAAAACAATTATACAATAGATAATTGCTAATGAGGACCCTATACAAGGTAAATCAATCAAGCAATCCATAGTGACACAGGAACACATTCACAAAGGGTCAAATTTATAAATAGTTCAAAAGTGGTTACCAAAGCAAAATCAAAGCAAGAAATAATACCACAAACATAGATAAATCATGAAAAAGATGTAAATCTACCTCTCCAAAATGAGGCTCAACTTTCAAAGCAGTATGAGTTTGGTAAAAAATATCTAAAATAGTTTGATTATCAAAGTCAAGGGTTAGGAAAGCATGCTCAAGGCATCACTACTCCTATTCTAAAAGTTGATAATGTTTTTCACCAAGGTCTATGATTTATTGAACTTCCTAAGGCAAATCATTCATAGACATAATTTATAAAAGGAAAAGATCTAGATACAAAAAAAGTCCACTAGCATTCCATTGGTTCAAAATCAAGATGATAATGATGAATGGAACAATATAGGTTATTATTATTTCCAAGATACTAACAATGAATCCAAATATTTAGAATCATATTCTTAGCCATTCCCTCATGCTTCACAGTCATGCATGATTCTTTTGTTTGATACAAGATAGCATGATAGAGAGTCTCTTTTGAGACTCATCGATTAGTATCATTTTTTCTCAGCTTACTTGTACATAATTTCTCATGTTTTTTATACATAGTGTCTATTTGCTTGCTTGTACATAGCTTATTTTCAAATTCCTTATACATAGTATCCTTATGATTGATTGTACATAACTTATTCCAAAACTCCAAAAACAATATAACATTCCAAAAATCAAGAAAAAATATAATAATGGAAAAATACAAATACATTCAAAATTCCAAATATTAAAACATTTAAATAAACTCAAAATACCAAAAACATTTCAATTATATGCATCATCCATGCTTTATATTTCTACTACCATGCTAGACTTTCATTTGATATTTTGTGATACTGTTTATTGATTTATCTAAATTACCATGCTTCATTTGATCTTCTTTGAGTGTGTGTAGTGACATATAAATCCATGATTTTTTCACTCTACCCATTAAGGGGGCATCCTAATTCTACATTCAAAGATAGACATCAATATATCTACCCACTAGGGGCATCTTCTACATGGCTACACCATCTAAGTTATGTCATTCCTACACCACATACTCTATTTATCATGTTGATGTACATTACTTACTAGCTTACATAGATTATTCTATCAACAATCACTAGTATATAGAACTTGTGTATTTCTTAGCATCTACCTAGTCTTGTACTACATATCTTGCATACTTTTACTTCTTGCTTTGATTGGTTAGATGTGATGGTATTTTCTAGAATTTATATGCTTTCCTTTCTTTCTTTGAGTAGATAGATGTGATTGTATTTCTCATTTCCTATTTTATCTATTGTGTGTGCATTAGAACATTTTCCAATGTCCTTTGCTTCTATTTTTATGTGTGCCTTAAGACATTTACCAATGTCCTTTGCTTGTACTATTTTATGTGCTTATGACCCTCATGCTGACCTTGCTCAGTTTTAATTGTATG
Source organism: Torreya grandis (assembly GCA_037957365.1). Lineage (NCBI taxonomy): Eukaryota > Viridiplantae > Streptophyta > Pinopsida > Cupressales > Taxaceae > Torreya > Torreya grandis. Next base: position 2,423,832 of record JARHVA010000104.1, read on the forward strand.
TGTATGTGGACATTTGAACATGCCTTATATGCTTCCTTTATAATTTGAATGACATGTGCCCATGTCCCTTGTTTGCTTGGCCCTTTGGCCACTCTTGTATGCTTCTTGCTTCTTGCCTTGTGTGCTTATTGCTTGTTTGCTTCTCACTATTTGTAATGCCATGATCCACATCATAAACTTTCTTTCTTTCATGGATGTCATGATGGACATCATGCTCCATCCCTCCTTGACAACTAAAAACTAACATTTCTAGCTTCAATTCAATATCTTTCACATGCTATTACATTATTACATCTATCTAGGCATACCCTTATTGATCTAACAATCTCCAATACAAACTATGTTGTATCTTGAGACATGTTTTTTATTATCATTGCTATATCATGTATTTCACAACATAACATACTTGTAGGGCTCTTTTTTTTTAGGGTAGTCATTATAAGGTCTTCATTCCTACCCTCAAAATAGGGGGAAACAAATAGGGGTTTTGTCACAGAGATCAAAGCCTCCTATCGATCAAAAAATCAATTTTTTTGAACACTCAAAATAGAAACTACAACCCAAACCAGGTAGAACATAGTAAAAAAATAGTGACAAACACATAATAGTTATCATAATCAGCAAAGGATAAGAGCATTAGAAGTGGAAAATAGCACCGAATAGTAGGGTGTCCTATTTTTGATGCTCCTGTACAAACAATAAAAAAACTAGATTTTATAGAAATAGGTAGAAAGGTAAGTTCAATTATAGTTTTGTTAGTAATAGCAAATTTTATAATCAATAGTTTTAGCATAGTTTTTCTTAGAGAATCCAGATATAGGGGGCATCATATATGGCATGATGTCTCTCATTTTTAGTTTTAGATAAGGTCATTGGTATAACTTCTAGATCAAAATCCATGTTATAGACACTAGTGATTGGGGTCAATGTGCATGGAACATTGGCTTTTTTTCTTTCTAAGTTCAGTATATTACCTAAGAATTCTCAATAGTTGCATGCCTTATTCCATGTGTAGGTGGTTGGCATCATTCTTGAGTGGCTTCCACATAAGCCTAGTTCCTAGTTTTAGAGTGTATTTCATACAATCCTAATCTTCACCTTTTAGAATGGCCAAGATTAGCCTAGTTTCTAGTACACATACAACTATCCATGCCACATTATCAAATTTTAGAGCATTCATATGCTTTAGGATCCATCTCATATGACACACATTCATATCAGTTTCAGTTCATAACTTTACTTAGTGGAAAATGATGGAGCCAAAGGGGCAACCTTTGTATTCTTGAGCCACCTACTCAGAGGGATTGGACACATAGTCCAAACATTGATTAACACATGCATGATCACATAGCTTTACTTAGTGGGCAATGATGGAGCCAAAGGGCTAGCCTTTGTATTTTGTATCCACCCTTGAGGAATTGAGCACTCAGCTCCATTTGTGATATTAATCTTGGTTCATCACATACCCAACATTACTCAACATCACTCAACATCATAATTGGTTTTGTATTGTTTTGTGTACCTAGTGAGGTGTATTCATTCCTTTATTTTTCTCTCTCTTTTACCCAACTTTTATACATTCTTACTTTAGACATAACATGTCTAGTAATAAATGTTCTATTCTTTATTTTCTATTATAGATTCATGGGATTCACCATCACACTTAGCATCACATAGCTTCATGGGTTTCACCCTTACAAGTAAGTTTAGGTACACTTTATGTTTTTCCTTTATCCTAGTATTTTATTTTGTTGCATCACTAGAATAAAGGGGGGATAAATATCATCATATAAAATGTCCAAATTGATAGCTTGAGTGTGGATTATGACACTCAATCCATAGGTCATTCTTGCATGCTCTTGTGACCCTTCTAAACACCTTTTTTCTCATAACCAGTCATTCATAGACTTATAGATAGTCATTTCAACTTAGATAAACTCTATTTCCTAGGCTAACTCTATCCCCTAGGTCTCGAGCCTATAGGACAAGATTACCATACCTAGACCATAGCACTAGACCCTAGGGTGTCTAATTTTTGGTGCTCCTATCTAATCATAATTTGAGCCTAAATGGTTTTTTTTCCTAATTCCTATTCTTCATCATGTCAGCCAAACATGAATATATCCAACCTATGACCAATAGTTCCCTATAAAATTCCATCCAAAGGTCATTTATAAGAGAGGTGACAAATATTACAAAGCAAGCAAGAATATAAACAAACCACGAAGGAAAATTTCCCTATTTTTTGCATACAGTCACCCAACAAAACTACAAACATATTCAAACCCTCACACCAATCCCTAACCACCTTAAGCACTATTAATTTGACATTTTTCCATCCTCATTACACTATTTCATGAATCAAATCAAGTGGGAGAACTATATATGGATTTATCCCTCTTCGAAGTATTTGTATATAGGTAGCATGACTACACAATGGGTGTGGATACACATTTAATGCATTTTCAACACACTAACCCCACATCTTTCTCAAGTTTTATAAATCACAATAGAGCTCTAAGGTTTTAAAATTGAATCAGTTCTATAAGGAGCTTTATCAATATTCAACACTTAAGATTTCCTAGGCAAACTCATATAGGGATAGCAAACAAAACTCAGTTTACCTAGATATATGTTACCATTTTGGACAACAATGGTAGGAGTAGATGATATAGTTAGACCCTAAAGTGTCATGTTTTTAGTGCTCCCTTCCTTTTATCAAATAAAAGCTATATTTTTATTTTTGACACTGTCTGAGTCCTTCACAGCTAGTTTCAACCTCTGTCTTAATTGTCTTAGTCTAATTCTAAGTTAATTTGTATTTCTCCTTATTTATTTCTATTTTTAGAAAGGTTTAAAAGACACATAAACTATAAAAATTAGGACTATAATTATTAAAATATTATTTACTAATTTATTAGTCCAGACACTTGACTAAATTAAGAATAAAACTCCATTATTCTTAAAATTATTAAATCAACTAGCGCCTAGTGCCAAAAGTACCCCAATTAATCTGCCAACTATCCCAAGGTCTTTGATTCAACTTATATACAAGTCTCTCATAAGATAACATGTAATTTTTTATTTTTGCACTTAACTCACATTCTTAAAAAAAAACACTGTGTTTAATCTTGGTTGTCTTGTTTTAATGTAAATTAATAATATGTGTTGATAACTCTCATGTAATATCACTAATGTAAATATCTTGGTGGTTTCACTATCATGATTGGTTCAAAGGAATATATCATTATTCATCCTCAATCAACATATCCAAAAAAGAGTAATTATATATATTATAAAAACTATACTCACACTTACCACCACTATTCCATTCTAAAATAAACACCCAAGAGAATCGTAATCATAACAATTAATATCATCTCAAGAAAAAAAATAACTTACTAATTGTCTCATAGGTAGGAAGGTGCATTCGCTCTTCATACTGAAGAGGGAGACATAAGAGAAATATATCAAAACCCTACATGCACACTTATTCTTAAAACATTAGTGGTTACACTCAAAGTTCAAATTACATAACTCGAGGACAATATCAAAACTTACAACACTCTTATTCAAAATTTAAGGCATCCAAACCATGCTAGGTACCATTTAGTTATATAAAAATTAAATTGTATAAGGTTAATTATGTACTAGGGTTAACTAAATTCCATAGATACAACATAATAGAATAAGGCCTCTTTATAACCTCATGGCTTATGCTTAACCAAGATGAACAACAAAAAACTAACTAGAACATACTAACTTAAAGCTACCACAACTAATAGTTTGATTCAAAAATAATCAATTTTATCATATTGTTAAATATATGTGCATTTCATTATTACATTCATATTCATTCAACTAACTAATACATAATCATAATAAGTATATGGGGAATATATTAAAGTAAGTATTTATCATGTACAAACATACAAATTTTCTCCACATATAGTTATTTTCTACTAAGGAATAGAAAAAATGGCCAATATAAACATTCATTAACCAAAAATGATAGAAATACAATCAACCAAAAAAATTCTTCATTTCATCATTTTATTCACTTTAGGTTCTAATGGTCCATGGTAGTTATATACTCCACCACAATACCAAGTAAAATAACAAGTGAGTTATTTCTAATGGGATGCCTCCATCCACCAATAAAATGAATCCTAAAACTATAATTTAGTGATTTACAATGTAGTCTATGTATTTAAATATGTGCATTCTCACTGTGCCCATTCCATTTATACACACATGTACAAAAGTGGTAGATTTCATGTAGCATAACATCAAACACTCTAGAGCTCTCAATATTTAACAATGCTCAGATACTAAAATGTAATGCCTAAAATTTACATCTAAGACACACACAAAAACCGCACCAATTTGTTTTATAACTCTTCAATGAATACAAAAAAACTTATCCATACAAAGACAATAAAACTAACATTGCATACAAACTAAAGCAAACAAAAAAACATGATGTCACTATAAAGTTGTGATCTAAATGATTATGCTTCGATCTAATACACAAGCAAAATACACAAAGAGTCAAGGATCAAATATAATATGTATTAGTTATTATTGATTTGGGTGCCAACAATATAACCCAAGGTGAATCCTAAAATAAGTGAAAGCATGATCATATGCTTAAGGCTAGATAGTTTCAATTGACTTTACAAATTTACCATGAACCCCACATCCTAATAGAAAATATATTTTGTAAGTACAACTTCGTAACAAAGAAGTTTAACATCATAACTCATATAAAATTAAAAATTATAAATTTAATAATAAACATAATTACATGAATAATTGGTTTGACACTACAGTTAAACAAGCTAAAATTACTCTTAAGGCAATAAAAGTTTGGTATGGCTAAATAGGCTACAAAACAACATTAGAATAAATACCTGGAGAAAGGTTTACACTATTATAAAGTAATAGATAAAAAAAATTGATAAAATCATCAAAGTGGAAGTTTTATTTTTATAATAAGGGTAAACAACATGAGGATAAATAATATCAACCAAACAATAATTAATGACATTTTTTGTCATTTTACAAAAATTAGTGACAAATAGGGTTCAAGGAGGACTCACTAAAACATCAAACAGAGCTATAAAACAAATACAAAAGATCATAAATGAATATGAAACTCAAATAGATAGGTTATAACTTTTATATTAAATAAATTTTAAACTGTGTGATAATTACAACACCCTTTCTAGAGTAACTTCATAGAAAAAATCAGAAACAATAAATTTAATTTGGAAAGGGGTAATTAAAAATAGAAAATAGTAGTGAAATACAAAACCAAAAGATTTTATGTTGATATGAAGGAAAAAATATTTGTAAATAAATTTCATTTCTAATGGAACCAATATCTAACCATTTGTTAGATGTCGATTTGGGAGTACATTCACTAGAAAATCAATAAGGTAAAACAGATTTTTCCTATGAAAATCTTTTGGAATCGAGGTATTATTTCAATTTGGATGAGATAAAAAATATTGCCAAACTAGAAATCAATTTTTTTAGCTAGCAAGAATTGTTGTTGAGTTTCATATTCATGTTTATACCACTTTAGTTATTTTTAAAACTTGATTTATGAAGGACAACTATAGGCTAAAACATACAAAAAAAAATCACCATTAAGAAAACAAATTATTGAATTAGATTCTTCAATTTGTAAAAACATTTGATACATTATATTAGTATTACAAAATTTTTACTAAGGTGACCCAAGTGACAATAATAAAACTTGAGGAAATGGGATGTTTACTTATGTTTTTGTTGTCTAATAATGGGTTAAACTTTAGTTTGTTTGATGTAATGTTTTTTTATATAAATTATTGGCTTGGTCAAAATGTCAAGCATTTAAACATTCAATGATGCCAATGCAATATATTATGTTTAATACTAATGATTTTTAAGTTGTTAAATCCTCCATTGATTCATAACAAACTATGAGTATAGAACAATCCTAATTCCACATTCTTAGAGATTGCTTGTTTTAGTATCAAGTTGAGTCCTTATATTTTAAAGGAAATTGTATTACATAAATGAGTTGTTATAAGTATATGGTTTTATAAGTTCAACCCTACATAAGAATGTTATTTTCAAAATGGCATGACATCAAGATAAGATAATAGTTTATAAAATTCAAAAGACTAATAGTTCACTAAGTAACAAATAAGTCTTTTATTGTAAAACAAGATACATTAGTTTTATTTCAACAACTAAATGGTAGCATTAAAAATCTATTAAATACTCTAACCACATACACCACTATGTGTATTCACTCAAACTTTACATCAAGTATTTACAAATTGGCTAATGCCTACCCCAACTTATGGGTTTAGATTATAACTACCTCTTCATAAATCATGGAATAATAACTAAGACATTTCAACAACCTCATTTACAAGTTAACTTTTACAACACAAAAGATATTAAATACATGTAATCTAACTGTTACTGGTACTCACCAATCTACACTAAAACATAATCAATAAAGGGGTTAAATTACACTAAGAAAAAGACTTTTCCCTCTTAAATAATTCATTTTAAAAATTAATTAAATATTTAAATAATGAAACATAACATATTTTGATAACCTACATATTATGCAATAAGAAGGGTTGATCTTACCAAGTCAAAACTTTTTGATTGATACCCAAGATCATCATCATCTAATGTAGATAATTAAAATTTTATTTTAATAATAGTACAATATATAATATTAAATTCTAAGCATTTGAATCATATTAATGCAAACTCTACTACCATTGTAAAAGGAGTTATAGAAGCATTTAATTTCTATGCTCCTATTTAAAATGGTATATACAGAATATGGGTTTTCTAATTGAATCTTAGTCATAGTTTTATCTTAGTAAAATTAAAGGAGCTAATTAATCATACATATATTAATGAGGGGTCAATACACATACAAAAGGAACCCATGGGTGTAATCAATAAAATTAAATAACAAAACTTAACCCAACTCAATACCAGATACCATCAATATATAGATATATGCATCTAGTACCCTGAACAGATTTAGTAATCTCCACTCAATATTCAACTATAACTATATTAAGCTTTACCAAAAACATATTGTGCATGGAGAGGATTACTCTTATGAAAATCACTTGATGAAATGAAATTTGTTGTTAGGTGTACATAAAGTTCTAACTTACATTCTTATGAATTCTTAGGCTACACACACCTATGTCATCTCGTTGTAAATAATTGTATAATTATATTTTATAAACATATCAATATTTCTACATATTTATTTTATCATAAATAATGTTAACTTTAATATACCTTCATATGGACATATATATAATAATTTGTATAAATATAAATATTTATTTATATAAATAAAATAAATGCTTCTTTAAATAGAAATATTATTAGATCTCATTACATACATATATATTTAATAGAACTTACTATATCATATAATAAACATTAAATAATATATAAATAAATGGGACAATATTTATAATTTAAAATGTATATATATATATATATATATATATCACACACACACACACACACACACACACACACACATATTAAAAATAAAAAATAAAAGTCTCCAAACACTAAGTAGGGTTGACTATTAGTGGCCCATGGCTAACAGCTAGGGCTTAGATCCCTGGTCATGGCCATGGCTACCAACTAGGTGATGGTAGGGCTGGGGGTGGGCCGGTTGGCCCATCCCCCTCCCCTCATTATTATGGGAAGGGGATGGGATGACTCAACCACCCTCCACCCAAATGAATAAAAATAATATTTATTAAATTATTATTATTTTTTATTTTTCCATTTCATTTTTTTGGTATTTAATAACATTATTAATGATTAATAAAATTTCATTCAAAAAATGTAATATATAATGTGTGTGTGTGAGTGCATGTGTGTGTGCATGAGTGAGTGAGTGTGTGTGTGTGTGTGTGTGTGTGTGTGTGTGTGTGTGTGTGTGTGTGTGTGTGTGTGTGTGTGTGTGTGTGTGTGTGTGTGTGTGTGTGTGTGTGTGTGTGTGTGTGTGTGTGTGTGTGTGTGTGTTTGCATATTTATTTTATCATAAATAATGTTAACTTTAATATACCTTTACATGAAATATATATATATATATATATATATATATATATAATAATTTGTATAAATAGAAATATTATTAGATCTCATTACATACATGTATATTTAATAGAACTTACTATATTATATAATAAACATTAAATAATATATAAATAAATGGGAGAATATTTATAATTTAATACACACACACACACACACACACACACACACACACACACACACACACACACACACACACACACACACACACACACACACACACACACACACACACACACACACACACACACACACACAATAAATAAATAAAAGTCCCCAAACACTAAGTAGGGTTGACTATCGGTGGCTGGTCATGGCCATGGCTACCAATTGGGTGATGGCAGGGCTAGGGGTGGCCCAGTTGGCTCATCCCCCTCCCCTCATTATTATGGGAGGGGGATGGGATGACTCAACCACCCTCCACCCAAATGAATAAAAAGAATATTTATTAAACTATTATTGTTTTTTATTTTTCCATTTCATTTTTTTGGTATTTAATAACATTATTAATGATGACTAAAATTTCATTCAAAAAATGTAATATATAATGTGTGTGTGTGTGTGTGTGTGTGTGTGTGTGTGTGTGTGTGTGTGTGTGTGTGTGTGTGTGTGTGTGTGTGTGTGTGTGTGTGTGTGTGTGTGTGTGTGTGTGTGTGTGTGTGTGTGTGTGTGTGTGTGTGTGTGTGTGTGTGTGTTTGTGTTTATTTTAAAATAAACCCATAAATATATTATTATTCAACCCAAAATGCAAAGAGAAAACATACCAGGAAATTTTTAATATATATCATGCACTTAGGGTTTGATATTTTTTAAACTCAAATATACATACATAGAAAACAATCATTCTCATCCTAGAGTAGAACTACAACTAGGTAAACACCAACTAGATTTCATAAACAAAATCATTATTAAAACACACCCCAAGTTTTCATCCAATATTTAATCTACTCATTAGTTTTAAGAAACTCAAGGATTTAAAATGAAGAAACACCTTGTATATTGCATTGAAACTCATCAATTCATTTAGTTTCTATATTCTCCATCTTCATTCTCCATTCTCCTTCCACTTGCATTCTCCCTTGGAAAAGTTTTTAAAATGGATCATCTCTCCACTAGGTTAACTATTTAATGGAAAAGGAAATAATTGCATATTATTTTATTTTATTTTTTGAAATTAAGGTTTCCACTCTTTTATTTTAATTCATTTATGTGTTTATAAATTTTTTTATTTTTTATTTTTATCAGATTACTTATTACACTAAAAAATCAGGTAACTGGATATATATTAAATTTATTACAAAATTAGTAGGGGTATACATATATGTAGATAGGTACATATATACATATTTATAATTATGCTTTTTAAATTTAAACTATTTTAACTTATAAATACATTTATACAAATACGTATATATATATATATATATATATATATATATATATATATACGAGTAGAAATATTTGATCTACATTTATTTATTTATCTAGATCATGAATAAATATGTATATTTATTTTTTTAATTTGCTTATCTACATAATACCATTTTAATACACATATCTTTATATACATATATATTTACATAAAATATTATTTATGCCCATTATTAAATGTTACCTGGCCTCAGTCACAATCACAACTATGTTATTATTATCTTTTTTTAAACTATATTTTATTGTCAAAACACCAAAAAAGATTCAAGTCAAATAATTGGAACCAACTTAACATAACATGGCTACTTAATAAGATCAATCAGTTATTTATATTAATTCAAATCTAATCCTATGGATAAACTTGTCAAATGTAAATCATCGACATAGAAGCCTTTATAAGGCACAAGTGACACATTAAGTGATAATATGACTTGTTATCATTAAAACATACATGCCCCCATATGGTCCTACATGAGTCACAACTAACTAGGTTCCATGTCACCAAAATAAGGTAACTGAAATCAATAATAACATCTAACCACAAGATGTCTCACTTGAATGTCATGCACAAGGACACACTTTACACACTAGTAATCCAAATGATGTCACATCATCATTGAGAACATTGTAGATTTGATAAGGTTATTACAATGTGGCCAAATTTATGTGTGTAAAATCAAAACGTCATAGTTTGAATCATCTTTACTCATTTGGAATATCTTCATGAAAAAATCTCTTCTATAATCATACAAACTTGGGCCTTGATTTTAATTACTATATTTTTAATTTAATAGACTTCATCACCCTTATAAACATGATGAAAATTTATTTTTATTATAAATTTAAAATAATTCCATTTATAAATAATTAGTAACTTCTTAACAACCAAGGAATGAATATAAATTTATAATCAAGTTAAACCAATTGATTAAATAACTTCAACCTTCCAAAAACAAAATTGAATTTCATTAATCTTATGAAAAATAAAATATGCCTCTAATTGGGATAACTAATGATCAATTCTATCTACATTCACTTCACATTCATAAGGTTTAATGCTTTATATTAGCCTATACATTGAATGGAGGTGGAGACTAGTTGATATTTGGATTCTTTTTGTCATAGTCTTGAGTTTTTAGATATTCACTTGATTTTGAAGCCTCCTTGGGAACCAAAAATATATATTATAATTTCCATATTTTTCCCCAAGTTTTCAAGCTTCTCCATGGATAGAGATATATTAGAAACATATTTTTCCAACTTTTGGAACCAACCTTCTTCAAATTGAGGTACTTCATTACCTTCAAGAGCCATGTTTTTCACTTCTCTATTCCATATTTTTTGGATATCTATTACTGCAAGGGAACCAAGACATATTTTACAATAACACTTGTTTCTCTATTATTGTGTATAAATATACATAATTATATCATATCACATCATTAATCTAAACATAAATATGAACATTGGTAGTTTATTAATGTTGTGACCTAGTCTAATTTACATATTTTATGCTAGTTGATGTTTATTTGATTATATTGAGTTCTATTATTTGATAGAAATGCCACATTTATACTTTTGTGACACATTTATATGATCATGTAGTTGTGATATTATGTTTATCAGTATTATTAGAATATAGGTGTTGTTGATGTCAAACATGATTACATGTACAATCAGAAGATTGAGCTAGGCCCATGGGAGAAAGATTTTTAGGGATCAATATTATACAAAATCATATATGTATAAATTTTAAATTACATATATGGGTTTATTTAATTTATTCCACAACTACTTTTATATGTTGTGTACATATGTTAAGCACAGGATATATTGAGAGGGGAGGGGGGTTAATCAGTATATTATATATCTTATTTCTTAATCAAATTCCTTTTCTTTAACCACTTAACCACACATTCAATATATGTAATAAAACTGAAATAATAATATGCACCACACGAGAGAGAGAGAGAGAGAGAGACCAAATTTTTACATGGAAACCCAAAGTGGGAAAAACCACAGAGAAAAATCTCAATTATATGAATGAGAACCAACTCAAATTACAAAGTTCACAAGCACCAACTCGCAGAAGCACCAACCCCTTTACCAAGCACCAACACAACAACTATTTGTGAGCACCAACCCATAGGAGTACCAACCCCTTGAAAATATTTTTGAGCACCAACCCATAGGAGCACAAACCCCTATTGTGTATAAAACACAACTATATCTCAATGTTGATTACTCAACAAATGATAGAAATCTACAATATCTCCTAATTTTCTCTCTTTGAAAACAAATACAAACCATGCACTCTCTTTCATATAACAAATGGCTTCTTAATCCTTTATTTATATCTTTCCAAATGACCTTTGGCATTCACCCTTTGTGACCCTTCAATCCTCATAGAAAATGGTGACAAACTTGCACGAACCTTCGTATCCTTGCATTTGAAAAGTCATATTGTGACCCTTCATAAGCAAAAGTGTCCTTTCCTCTTTTGTCTTTATCTCAGTGACTTTTTGTATTCCTCAAAGTGTCTCTTCATGGAAAAATGTGCCATACCCTCATTTTTCTTCACATGGTGACTCTTAGAATTCCTCAAGATAACTCTTCATGATAAAATGCATCTCATTCCTCTTTCGTATTTTACCCTATGACTCTTTGACTTCTCCATGGGCACTCTTTTGACTTATATGCAACCAAAAATATATTCATGAATATTAAATAAATATTAACACACATTAGCCAAGATATGAATATTAAAAACACCATTAAATGCAATGGGGCCTTTATCACCAATAATTCTAGACCTTTGACATCAATGACAATATTTCCAACAATCTCTCCCTTTGTCATTGATGGCAACCTCAAGCTAAAACTGCCACATCTTGAAACCTGTACATAGTGCCATCTAAAAAACATACAGTAACTCCCCCTTACTATAGTAAAATTTACCTATTCCTTGTACCTATTTTTTCACCTGTACCTATACCTATACTTTTTATTCTCCCCCTTTGACATCAATGGAAAAGGGCCTACCTGGAGCTAACACTTAGCTCCTCCTCAACTAATGTTGAACCTCAATAGTAGGAAGTAAAAGAAATTGCTCCCAACTTCTCCCATAGATATTTAAATGTGTCTTTTGGTAGTGCCTTTATGAATTTTTTTGCAATCTACTTTGTAATATTGATATACTCCATTTTAACCTATTGATCTACAACCTATTCTCTCAAGAAGTGATATCTAATGGGAATATGTTTTGTTCTTGAATGCATCACTAGAGTCTTCAACATATTAATAGCACTTGTGTTATCACAAAAAATAGAAATAGGTTCATCATATTTTACCTTGATATCTTCCAAAGTTTGCTTCATCCAAATCACTTGAGTACAGCACAATACCATTTCAATATATTCTACTTCAGCTGTAGAAAGTGATACTAATTTCTTTTTCTTACTTAGCCATGATACTAAACTATCACCAAGGAGGAAAGATCCTCCACTTGTACTCTTTCTGTCATCCAATCACCTTATCTAATCTGAGTCTATATAAGAAACCAAAGTGAAATCTCTACTTGTGGGATACCATAATCCATAATCCAATGTCCCCTTGATATATCTGAATATTCTCTTCACCAATTGAACATGACTATATTTTGGAGATGACTGATATATTGAAACCATACCTACTACATGCATGATGTCTGGCCTTGATGTTATCAAATATAAAAGACTACCAAACATAGATCTATACAAAGATTGATCTGTAATAGGTGAATCTTCATCCTTGCTCACTTTATTTCCTGTACACATTGGTGTGCCAACTGGTACAGAATCCTCAAAACCAAATTTATTCAATATTTCCTTGGTATATTTACTTTGAGATATAAAAATTCCTTTATCTAACTAAAATATTTGTAACCTTAATAAAAATGATAATTTTCCAAGCATAGACATCTCAAATTCTTTTTGCATTTTATCATAAAATTCTTTTGTCATCTTTTCAATGTTTCCTCCAAAAATGATGTCATCAACATATACCACAAAAATTAATTGATGCTCACCTTTTATTTTGATGTAGAGATTACTATCATCAAATCCTCTCTTGAAACCTTGATCCTATAGGTACTTATCAAGTCTTGAATACCAAGCTCTAGGAGCTTATTTCAATCCATACAATGCTTTCTTCAATCTGCATACAAGGCTAGTAATATTTGAGAGAATAAATCCCTCTGGCTACTCAATGTAGACCTCTTCTTTTGGATTCCCATTTAGGAAGGTAGATTTGACATCCATCTGAAACACTTTGAAATTTTTAAACACTGCATATGCAAGAAACATTATAATAGCCTCTAACATTTCTAGTGGTGCAAAATTTTATTCAAAATCTATTCCCTCATTTTGAGCATATCTTTTACATACTAATCTTGATTTATTCCTGGTCACCTCTCCATTTGTATTTAACTTATTTATATAAAACCATTTTTTTCCTATCATATTATGATCTTTTGGTCTAGTCACTAATTTCCAAGTATCATTATTTTATATCTAATTTAATTCTTCATCTATAGCCTTAACCTAATGTTTATCATGTCTAGCTTCTAAAAAAGTTCTAGGCTGAATTTTGGATAGTAAAGAGAAATTAACTTGCTCAGATTCACTTACCATCATTCATCTAGTGTGAATTCCTTCATTTATGTCCTCGATGATGTCACTTTCATTATGATTTCTCTGAACATATTTGGATGGAGTTTTGGTGTCTTTTTTCTCCTTCTTATCTTCATCTAATTCTTCAAAATCTTCCTCTTCAATGATTTCAAGAATGTCTACTAGATCATTGATTCTTTGTGTTCCATCTTCTTCTATCCTGACACTTGCACTTTCAATAATTTTCTTAGTTATTTTGTTATAATCTTTATAATCTTTAATTTTTCAAGAATAACCAAGAAATATACCTTCATCTGATCTAGATTCAAACTTCCCAAGTTTTTCATCAATTCTATTTATGAAGCATCTACTGCCAAAAACTTTGAAATAATCAATTGTTGTTGGTTTGTCTTTTCATAGCTCACAAGGAGTCTTATCACTATTGAATCTCAATAATGTTCTATTCTAAATATGCACTACATTAGTAACTACCTCTCTCCAATATTTATCTAGTATCTTGGATTCATTTAGCATTGTCCTCACCATATCCTAAACTATTCTATTTTTCCACTCAACTACTCCATTTTGTTGTGGAGTTCTAGTTGTTGAATAATGTCTCTTGATTCTATGGTCTTCACAAAAATCAATAAATTGATCTAACATGAATTCTTCTCCTTGATCTGATCTTAGACACTTAATTTTCAAACTTGTTTTATTCTCAACTAATACATTGAATTCTTTGAAATGCCTAAAAGCTTTTGATTTTTTATTTAAAAACATTACCTAAGTCATACATGAAAAATCATCAATAAGAAACATGAACTATTTCTCACCTTGAGTACTTTGAGCTCTCATAGGTCCACATAGATCAGTGTAAACAAGCTCTAACATCTAAGTGGTCAAGTACTCTTTTATTTTGAACCACTTTTTGGCCTGCTTCCCATCCTGACAAGGTTCACAAACTGTGTCAGATGGCTTTGTAATATTTGGAAGACTTTTGACTACTTGCTTTTTTTATGTTGATGAGATTGTCAAAATTTATGTGATCCATTCTCTTCTGTCATAGCCAACTTTCTTCAATCTGACTCAAACAACATGTTTGACCTTTGATGTCTAATAACATATACAAATTATTACCTATTCTCTGAGCATCTACAATCAACACATCTGAATCTTTTATAAAAAAATTCATAACCTTATAAATAAAAATTTAGTGTGTACCCCTAATCACACATTTGACTTACACTCAAAATATTATGCTTAAGACCTTCTACATACAAAACATTTTTAGTTTTAGTTATACCATTATCCAAACTTAGTGTACCTTTTCTGGCAATTCTAGTAGTAGTATTATCTCTGGCTTTCACTATGCCATATTTGATCTTCTTCAAGGTTATGAACTTGATTTTGTCTCTTGTCATGTGCCTTGAACATCCACTATCAGTTAACCATGGCTTTTCTTCATTTCTTGCGTGCAAAATTTTCTATACCAACATAGATTTTTTAGGTTATTTCTTCTGCCATGAACCTATCTAATCTTTCTTCTTGATAAATGGAGCCTTGAAACTCTAGTCCTTCTTAATTGAATCTAACACACTTCTATAGTATTGATCCATGTGTTCAAATTTGTTGTACTTGTAACATATTATGGCCTCTTCATTAAAGCCTGATAGAGGAGTAAAAGAGTTATGGCTTCTACTTAACTCTATATGACTTTCTTTCTCTTTATTTATGAAATTGTTATCCCTTTTTAGACATTCTACTTTCTTATGACCATATCCATTATAATAAAAATAGGAACCATAAAAATAGGACCTATTTATGTATCTCTGATCTGATTACTTTTTGTAGCTCTGTTGCCTCTAGCCTTCTTTGATTGAGATGTCCTCTATATTCTTAACTTCTTCCATTTTTATTTCTTCTTTTGTAAGAGCTTCAACATATCTCTTTCCTTTTTCCTTGTTTGTGAAATTAGTGGCATCCCATTTCTCTTTTTCAAATCCAATACTTGTCTTATCTGACATTGATCTTTGATTTTCTAATATCTTATTCAACATATTAGTGTTATTCTTAAATTTTGAATTATTGGCTACTTTATCATTGATTACTTTATTTATTTTCTCAATATATTATTTTAAGGAAGTAATTTAATAGCATATCTTTCACATCCTTTACTTACTATTTTCAATTGTGCCATTAGATCTTATTCATTCTTCTTGGCTTATTCAAAGTGTGCTTGTAGATATTTAATTATTTCCTTTGACTCTTTTTTATTTTTCTCGATTTAGAGCTTTAATCTTTGATTCTTATTTTCAAGATATTTTTAACTCTTCTAAGGCACAAAGGATTTCTCCTTCCAGATTCACTTCAGCGTCATCCTATTCTTCTTCTTGACCATCTATACTTTTTCTTGCAGAGGCATATTTACGTATGGCCATGAATAGAATCTCTTCTTCTTCTGAATCACTGACTCCACTATCTTCGGTTGAGATAGAATATTTAGAATACAAACTCTTCTTCTTGAATCCCTTCATAAATTTTCCTTTTAAATTCTTCTTGTATGTATAATTTCCTTCTTCATTATCACCATTACCCTTATCTGGACACTTAGCTATAAAATGTCCAATCTTTCCACAATTAAAACATTTGAAAGGTAATTTTCCTTGATATTTAATTATGCCCTTTTTTAGCTTGTGAATGAATAAAGCTCCATTTTCATCTTCATCATCACTAGAACTATCACTTGATTCTTGAATCTTAGCTTTTTCTTTCTTTGATGTCTTAAAAGTAGCTTCTCTCTTTGAGGGTTTCTCTTATTTGGTTTGCATCTCATATGCCATAAGAATACCATGTAGCTCATCCATCTTTATCTTGGCTAAATTATTCATCTCTTCAATTGCTAAAAAAATTTCATCATATTTCAATGGTAGAGATCTCAAAACTTTTTGAACCACAATTGATTCTTGTAACTTTTCTCCAATACCTTGAATCTGATTCACTATTTGATCAACCCACAAAACATAACTTGCTATATTTTCTTCTTCTTCCATCTTCAAACTCTCAAACTATATTTTGAATGTCTAAAGCTTAGTTTGTTGAACCTTTCCATCACCTTTGTAAATATTCTCAAGTTTTACCCAAGTTTCATGAGTAGATTTACATTGCATAACTTTAACAAATTCTGATTCACATAAATTGCATAAAATAGCATTTAAAGCTTTATCATTATTTTCACTTTCCTTTTTTTTGTCAAAGTAGTTATAAGTGTATGTGGCTCTTTATATTCCTCTACCACTACTTGCCATATGTCAAATCCAAGGGCCATCAAATAAGTCTTCATCGTTATGCTCCAAAAAAATAATTTGTCCCATCAAACAAATGTACCTTATTTGTAGAAAAACCTTCATGTGATCTAGCCATCATGATTTCTCAATCTACCTTAAAGCTATAAAACATTTTCAAAAGAACCTACTTTGATACCAATTTTTAAGCATGAGATATACTAAGAGAGGGGTGAATCAGTATATTATATATCTTATTTCTTAATCAAATTTCTTTTATTTAACTACTTAACCACACATTCAAGATATGCAATAAAACTTAAACAATAATATGCACCACATAAGAGAGAGAGAGAGAGAGAGAGAGAGAGAGACATCAAATTTTTACGTAGAAACCCAAAGTGGAAAAACCATAGAGAACAATCTCAAGTATATGAATGAGCACCAACTCCAATTACAAAGTTCATAATCACCAACTTGTATGAGCACCAAAGCACCAACTCAGTAACTATTTGTGAGCACCAACCCATAGGAGCACCAATCCGTTGCAAATATTTGTGAGCACCAACTCACAGGAGCACCAACCCCTCTTCTATATAAAACACAACTATCTCTCAATGTTTCTTACTCAACAAATGATATAAATCTACAATATATCCTAATTTTTTCTCTTTAAAAACAAATACAAACCATGCACTCTCTTGCATATAATAAATGGATTCTCAAGGATTTATTTATAGCTTTCAAAATGACCTTTTACATTCACCCTTTGTGGCCCTTCAATCCTCATGGAAAATGGCATGAAACTTGCATGACCCTTCATATCCTTGCATTTGAAAAGTCATATGGTGACCCTTCATAAGCAAAAGCATCCTTTCCTCTTTTGTCTTTATCTTGGTCACTTTTCATATTCCTCAAAGTGTCTCTTCATGGAAAAATGTGCCATACCCTCTTTTGTCTTCACATGGTGACTCTTGGAATTCCTCAAGATGACTCTTCATGATAAAATGCATCCCATTCCTCTTTTATCTTTTACCCCATGACTCTTTGACTTCTCCATGGCCCTATTTAGACTTATAAAAAACCAAAAATATATTAATTAATATTAAATAAATATTAATACATATTATCCAAGATATGAATATTTAAAACACCATTAAATGCAATGGGGCCTCTATCACCAATAATGCTAGACCTTTGACATCAATGACAATATTTCCAACAAATACTTATATGTATTGAAAACATATATGTATAAATGTTAAGTTACATATATGGGTTTATTTAATTTATTCCACAACTACATTTATATGTTGTGTACATATAATAAAAAACCAAAACTATGGGTATGTTTTATTTATACAACTCAAGTGACCATCATTAGAATAAGCCAAATGCATGTGTTTTTATATTGATGTTTAGTGTGTCATAATTATTTTTGAAATTTACTATTAATTTTAATTCATTTTTGTTATTATAATTTTACACTTTATGTAAATTTAATCTTTACTTGCTAACTATTTTTATTGTTGTGATTGGATTACCTTTGTTGACACTTAAAGTTCTTTAAATCATTATGTATGTTATTAGACTTGGGTCCATAACTGTTAGATAAATCTTCCATTCTGATAAGGACCTTAACTAATATATGTATTAATCATTCAAATTCATAATAGTATGGGTATTATTGTCCTATTAAACTACTTGATCATGGTCATGGAAACATTATTCTTATCTTTCAGGAACTTGGCATGATAAAAAAAAGTGTAATTTAAAATTTGATTAATCTTGATATTGGTTTACCTTTGCAAGTTCAAATGTTTGGAATGACTTTTTTTGGGGATTTTTATTAAGGATTATGTTAGTTAACCATTAGTTCAAAAAAAAAAAAAAATTGTATAATGATGATGAACTTTTATCTAAGGTCAATATGTTGATCATTTCAAACCCTAAAATGGTCCTAGGGTATTCAATGATTTTTTGGCTTTTGATTGTATTTTGGTTTGGTTGATCTCACTTGGAGTAAATGTCAAACTTGGGTTTGTTTTTTTTTAGATACATAGAAGTTTTGAAGAGATAAAGGGACTCCACCTATAGTTCAATGTTTTTTATGTGGGAAACATTACTAAGTATATGTAAAAGGCATTCATGATGCTTGAATTTATGATTTATCATCATGGTGGAATCCACTATTGGATATTTATAGGTTTGTTAAACAAAAAAAGGAATGGTTAAAAATTGGAAAAGAATAAATATGGAAATAAAAATAAAATAAAATGGGTTGAGAAGCACAAAAACTTGTTGGGTTTTCTAGGTTGCTTGGAAAGAAGTAATTAACTCAATTTTTCTTACAAATTGTTTTATTAGGTAAGATAAATAATAAAATGAAGGGGAAAGGAGGCCATATAAAACCTAAGTTTTTCATGAACCCATTTTGACAATTTCAATTAGATTAATAGAATTAAATCTTACTTAGTTGTTTAATGATTTTATATGTTATTTTTTTGGACAGGATTATGATTTAATTGGTTTTATGTTTGTATTTGTAAGGGTAAATAATTTTTTGTTTTATTCCACATATTTTTTTATTTTATAAAATGGCATAGATGTTGGGTTGTTTTTTGGTGTTTTCCTTTTTTTTATTGACAACCATCAAATAGGAGATGGAATTCAAAAGGTAGATCATGGACTCTCAGGTGAATAAGGTCTTCCTCATACAATCATGAGTGGTGGTATAAGTGGTGTGAGATATTATTGGCATGGTATATTTGGATATAATGTGTTGATAAAATTTGAACTTGGAAATGAACTCCATGTCCATTAGGAATCTCTTCTTGGACATGCAATATAAATTTTATGTTTGATAAGTTATAGAGAGATTGGTACAGATGAAATTTTGGGTGAGGATGGAAATAATAGTGGAATATTTTTGGGGGAGTGCTCTTTTGTCCCTAATGTTCTTAGGTAATTATTAATTAGTGATGGTTCATTTGTATTCCTTTTGGGACCTTGAGGAACATTATATGATGGTGATAGCCTTTGCTGAGTAGCTTCAAGGAGTGATCCAATGGCCATATCATATGTGTGTGTGTTTTTTTTTTTGGCAGGGGGCGGGGGTGGCGCGGGGTGGTGGAGAGGTTTTATATAAATGTTGGATATCCATGTTTGAAAATCCCATTTAGCTTATTTAGTAATTTTTCTTGACCTATAGTGTTCAAGTAGGGTAGTTTTGATAGTTAGGATATTAGGGCATCTATTTGGAGCATCATCTTCCATGTTTTCTAATTAGGTGGAAATTAAAGGGGTGAATGTGGAAGGTGTCATGCCAATTACCTAGTGTCATGTCATTTTAAATGTTGTGAGAGCCCTATGGAAGTTTTTTTCATTCCCTAGTTCTAAGTGGTTATATGTTGGAGAGGAGAACATGAGATAGTCAGGGTAGATGTGGTGGTAGAGATGGTCATGGTGGTGGATTAGGATAATTGGGTATGGTGTCTAAAGTAGTGGAAGGGTATATAGACAATCATTTAAAGTCACCCATGGGAGAAAGGTTAGATGGATTTGAAGGAAGTAGTGACATGATTGCAATTGGTATTGGTAGAAGATGTGGTATCCTAGCTTAATCTCCATTAAGCAGTCATTTTGGACTACTAGCGGGATGGGTTAGGTTGGTTTTGGGTGTTAATCTAGTGGTATTTTGGGTAAGATTATATTTGGCCTATATCATGGTTTTTTGGGCCTTTGTTTGGTGGCCTTTTTATTATTTGGTGGCTTGAGTTGGTGTTTTTGAACTTGTTCCTAGTTTTTTAAACATTGGTTGGTTATGATATTATTGTAATAATGGGTTTTTTAATAAAAGGGAAAGGGACCCATCAACCCTCATTACCAATCCAAAAAGTAAAAAAAATAAAATGACCACTAAATTAAGTGCATATGCCACTCAATGAGTGATCATAAATCGTATAACATATAACATGGAAATTTTGTAGGATAAACATAGGCCCATGACATTTAAGTTTTATATTTTATAATTTTCATTGGGTCTAGAGAGGTCACATGAAACTAAGACATAAGCCTATGTAAAGTGGTTACGATGAATATTACAAGGTATGAATAAGGAAAATAAAATATAATATAAACCTTAGTTTTATGATATTTCAAGAGGTCATGATTATTTTTAATAAGAGATATAGGACTTAAAATTTAATATATAAAATTGACCATTAGTTTTTAGTTTGAACCATTTAAAACTCATTATAGATGTGACCATGAAGGTTAACCATGTGATTAATTAAATTTCAACTCAAGCTTCCATACTATAACTGAACCTTAGAATGAACTATGAACATGAAATATATGAATCCATTGATTATGAAAGAGGGTCCTTATTTACAAAAATTAAGTGGGGCATGTTTATCCACAAAAATGGTTTATATTACATTGAAAATGTTGTTAGTGTTTATAACTCAAAATCACTAGTTATTTTTAAGGAAAACTAGAAAATACTACCCAAAAAAATTAATTTCAAAAGAACCCTAAATTTTAGTTTTAGTATTACCACACAAAATAATAATACTTGACATCTACAAAGATTCAGACATGATAGAAATTGATTCATTTAATTTCTTTTTATGGTTTTGATATGTCTCAAGAATGATTAGTTGATCAAAACTTCTTAAGTATATTTTAAATTTTTGCTTATTTATTTTTATATATGAATGGATCAAAAAATAAAGGCTTGGAATTTTTGTACTTATATATTTTTATTCCTCTTCATTACACTTTACCATCTCATGATGTCTCTTTCTATGACTTTTCTCATCTTTCAAGAACAACTTCTTAACCAATTCATCTTCAACACAATACAATTTGGTTTTCCATCTTCTTGACTTGTTATTACCATGAAAATAAAATAATAACTCTATTTTAAATTCCCCAAATGAATATATTACCTTATTTACTTGCTCATTCTTCAACTTCTTGCTATCTAGTTTTCTTGCTTATAGCTTTACTTGCATAACTCCTTGTACGTCCCTATGCTGCTCCATACCTCATTCTTCTTTGAGCTCATTCATGAGCTTATACTTCTATTTTTTACATAATTTCATCCCTTTTTATGTACTAAACATATTTTATATAACCTTCAATTCCTTCTGCAACATGAGAGCATCCATCTCTCCACAATCTTCATCAAACTTTAGACCATATTGCTCTTCATCTTCTTGGTCATCTTGATCCTTGACTTGTCCTTGAACTCCCTCATTCATGAGATTAAAATCAATCTCATTCTATTTCACATAAAATTTGTTAAGCACTCTAGGAGGTGATTCATCTTCCTCTTGACTTTCCACAAACCTATTCATCAATGTTATGGTTTTCTCTATATAAATAATCTTCATTATTTAAATCATATTCATATACATCATAAAAAATTAAATTAGAATTAAAACCTTTAGAACACTTAACCTTTTCACATTTTTCATCTTGATCACTTAGCTACAACATTTTATCTTTGTCTTCGTTAGTCTCCACCATGTCTTTTATTTGATTCTTTGACTTGTAATCTTCTCCTATCTTCATGTTTAATTAGAGTGTACCTTCAAGACTATATTTTTACACCCTTTACTTTATTTTAATGACCCATTTTCTTCCTTTTACTTGATTGGATTCAATTTTTCTTCCTAACTCAGCTTCTTCATGCTTCTTGGATTGATATCTTACCACATTATCTTGATACAACCTACCCCTCATTTCTTTTTTCTTTGCTTGTTATTATATTTCACTTGTTTGCTTGCCTTGCATGACCTCTTTCTTGAGGTTATCCTTAATCTTCTCACCACCTAATTGCTTGATCCACTTAGTCCAAACATAACCATGTTGTTTTCCAATCTTTGAGGATTGTACCTTGTTATTCTTTCTTATAATCTACATATTAGCTTCTTTATTTTCACATGTGCAATCAAAATAAATGCTTAACCATTCATTTACCTCCATATAGGAATACTTCAAGCTCATATTATCTTTTATATCTTCATGTTTTGATATCTTGTCTTCATGTTTGGATATCTTGTCTTCATGGTTAGCTTTCTCTCTTGATTCAGTTGTAATGCTTGTCAAAGCATCATGAAATTCCTCTTCCAACTAATATTGAGCATGTTGAGATGCTTCAATCTTCACCATCTTGACTTGTATAATTGTATCTCTTTCTTTATCATATTCATCTTTCTTCATGGATGTTTTTCTTGATCCACTTCTCACAATTTTTAAGGTCCCATAATTGACCTTCATCAATATTTCCTTCATACCTGCATATACACACTTAAAATCAACATTATAAAATAAAAAAATAGACCAAATAGTCTCCATGAATGCCTCTTTCTTAAACACTCTTTTCTTATCCTTATCTTCTCTCTCAAGTGATTATATTGGCACTTCCCTCTATATGTTCTCCTCAATGAGAACTCTTTTCTCCACTTCTTTGTCATGTTTCTCTCTTGGAAACTCCTCAACCTTCATGCCTCTATGGGTTATACTCTCTTTCTTCTTCTCTTTTCTCAAGACACTCATCGTGTGCCTTTTTTCTCTCCTAAGTATCTCTAGTGGCCACTTCACCCTCTTTATCACACTACAACCAAGCCATTGTCTTATTTGATCCTTCATGAGCTTCACTATGATCTCTATTTTATTCAAACTCTACCCCAACTCTCTTCTTATATCTTTTACTTCTTCTACATCCATCTTCTCTCTTTTCCTTCACTTTCTAGGCCTTGTTTAGACAACTCTATTAGCAAGCTACCTAATTTATTCTTAGATATCTTTTGTATCTTTTATCTTTCTCCAATCTTTTTCTAGGACTTCTTTTGTCTTCCTTGACTCTCACTTGAAGTCTTTCCCTTATCACTCTCTTGAGCTACAATGCTCTATTCACTCTACCTTCTCTAGTCTTCTCTTGACTAGCTTAAAATCCTTCAAAAGGTACATGGTAAAATCCTTAAACTCATCATCTCCTAGATCTGGTCTTCAATCTTTGATTTGAACTTCAAATTCTTGGCTTTGTTCAAAAGGTTCGATCTTCACTCTATAGACTTATTTATTCTCATTGATAAGACCCTCTTCTTCAATTATAATATTTATAGGAACCTTTTATACCTTATCTATCTATAATTATATCCTTCCTAAACACCTCAATCATACAAATAACTTATTCCATTCATTTTCCTCATCTCCTTCTACCCACTCATTCACTAACTTCTCACTAGTTCACATCTCAAGGCATAAAACACCAAGTCATGATATTGGTCTCATGAACACAATATATATTCATATTTGATATTAAAATATCACATGACACTTTTATTCATCCCATTTAACCTCTTAATAACCTTATTTCATCCACTGTCACACTTCCACTCTCTAGTGAGGCAACTTGGCTTGTAGCTTTTTTTTCACAATTTCCATTTGTTTGAACACTCTAGAAACTCCCCTAAATATTTAATCCCATATTATGTCACCTTATATCTCATTACATCCCTCCATAAATTTTAAAGGTATAAATCCATGTTTAGATAATACTTCCTTTGTTAACACCTTCCTAATTAGGCCTTTCTAGCCCTACAACACACCCATAGTCACCAAAACCATACCAAAATGTACATTATCAAAATAAAACATCATTAATCCTTTTAAACATGTAAAAATATGAATTATTACAAATTTTAAATATTTTTCACTAGTTAGAATAGAAGATATAGGGTTTTTGTTTTGAAAACCCTAGTTAGGCCAAAGTGAATGCTTGTGTTGGTCGAGAGAAGTCAAAATTCATTATTTTTAGCTATATTTTGTTTCAAGATGATAAAATTCATTACCTAGGTATTTATTGTCTATTTCTACCTTCCAAAACATCTAAATTTCCTTGATCAACCTTATTATTCTTAAAACTACACTAAACATAGAATTTTGTGTTCTTCTCAAAGGACTGTGTAAGGGTTTGAGGTCTGTTTGCATTCAAAATGTTATATATATCCTTATGGGATATTAAAAATTATTATCCTCCTTATATAAATATCAATAAATCACCAACACAATATCCATTCCTTTCTTCAAATGCATACCTTCTTTCTTTGCACATTGACTATGTGGGAACAGGGTATTGATTGTGTCACTAACCAGTATTAACCCTTGTATATAGGTTAATGATCACAAATATGTAAAGTCATATATTCACTTATTATGTTATATTAAAACCTCACTTAACTTTTCACATAGTTTATTTTTCATTGAGTAACCTACATAAATATTTCACATATAAGAATATAGAGTTCTTAGCAAATGTCATAACTGTACTTTACAACTTAGTCCTGTGATGAAAGTGTTTTATTATACATAAATTAAACGTGTATAATAACTTACTCTCATCAATTAAACACCACAAAATTTATAAATAACTCTTGAACAAAACATCAATCATATCTTTCCTTTTTATGTCAAAATATGATCAAATAGAATGGTTTCAAGGGACTGAGACCAGGGTATAGAACAGAGTTACCAATTTAGTTATCTAGGGCTTCAAGTAGTTTATTTTAATCCATAAACATTATTTTATTTATATATAATTTCAATCCATATATAACTTATTAATTTAATCATTTATAGATCTTACTCCTTTCTTCTTTAATGACTATATCCTTGGTTTCTTTCTTGACTGTCACCTATAGTCCATTCCTTCAAACCTAAAACTACACAAAAATTGACATGATCATGGCCTAAAGTTACTTTAAAATACACTCTATGATCTATAAAAATCCATATCATTCAAAATATATTGAACACATATATAAATTATCTTCTTTATTCATTTGAAACATAAAACATTTCACATTCAGTCTATGAATGGACTTTGCCACATTTATTGAGGAGTTAAATTATTTATATCTATGTTTTTATCCTTATTTTATCTCTATCCTGTCTCCCTACTCTCTCACATTATACAACTGACTTACAACTTCCATTTCCATCCAAATTCTATGTTAGTTTTTGAGGTAATTACAAAACATGACTCTTACATGCCAACTCAACGTATGAGTGGTAGTTTTATTTGTCAATATGACTCTTAATTTTACCACCATAATTAATTAGACATATATTTTCATCTATTTTTACATTTCATGACCATATAAACACTCATCTAACCTCCTCTCTCATTATTGAACTCATATTACCCCTTTATGCTTGGGTCTAACCATTTGAAATTTAAATTACAATTTAGAGGGAAAACTCCACATACTCAAAAACATGCCTTTAATGACTCATTATGACTCCTAATATAACAAATGAATCCTAAAGTATCCCACACACATAATTACGTCCCAAAATGGATCAACTTTGACCTCTAACTAACACAACTTTTCAATAACTCAAAAGTGATGTTTGTATACTGGATGCTCTTGCATCAGACTAGAGGAATATAAAATAACCAACAAAATCATAAACAACATCAAGTTCATTTATGACATAAATTTCAATGTAACAAAGTATTATATCCAATGTACAGTACTATAATATAGGAAGTATTTAAGCAACATGAGGATTTAACTTGCAAGTAAATTTAAATATAATCATGTGAGTAGAATTTATATGTACCAACCATCTAAATTAGTAAACACTCAAAATATTAACTCAAGAATAATATGGTTATCACACATCAAAATTAAAAACACCATAACTCTGAATCACACTCAAGAAACCATGTGAGTGTGTGATTATTCTCAATTTGCTCTTTTTACCCCTAGTTCTTATGATCTTTCACCCTCTCTCTATGATGCCCTCCCTCAAGATTATATTTTATGGTAATGGATAGGATATCTTTCATCCACCTCAATCATAGAAAGAGTGTAGTTAGTTTTTTATCATCATAAAATAACTAAAAATATTAACATAAAGTAATGCATTAAATGAACTATTTCATTTATATCAAAAATGTATAAATATTCAAATCAACATATAACTTCCATAACCACTAAAATTTTGTAAACTCATACTCAAAATGTGAACATCGCCATCTAAATAATCACAATAGTAATAGTTTATAATCTCTAATGGTAAAATGAATCAACATTGTCATTGTAGTTTTTCTCACTAGGGTAGAATGGGATGTAACATATAGACCCTAGGTATGCCTCTATCTATTATAACCTCAAACAAACATGTAAAATATAAATTATTGTGTATATACAATGTGTACAACTATAACATTACTTTGACTAAATAATTTTATAGTATTTTTAGATTTTAAAAATCTGGGTCATAGTCCACATTAGCATTACTCTCTACTATACCATACAATCATCAATACCTTTCTTATTAATAGATGATGAGGGACTTGTAAATAGGTTGCCTACCTATTAATAATCATCCCTTAATAATAAGTATGATTATTTTTAATATTAATCATATTAAAAATATATTCATAATGAAATCACACAAAATAATCTTCATAAAGAGATTACTAACAGGATGCCATCTTGGATCTCTCACATAATAATACAAGAAATCCCAATCTTGGTTTAAGCTATTCAACCATTCCATGAAATTTTTTTACAATTCCATCATACATAACCATGCACCATAATGTGTAACTCTAATCATCCAAAAATAGAATACTTATTTAATAGTTGTAATGCAAATCTGCTTCTTTATCTATTAAAACTAGTTGTATATCCATTTTCAAAAAATAAACATTCATACATATTTATGGTCAAATAGTAAATTCAATCTAAAAAGAAACCAAGATTTATACTTTAAATACAACCATTTGGTTGAATTATGGTTTGTGTTACATCCATTTGAAAGAGTGTTTCATCATAGTCTATAGGCTTGTGTAACCTATTAATAAACATATATTTGAAGCTATTTGGTATCCAAATCAAAATATCATAAAAATGATAATAAGAAAGAGTTTATAATTCAACAAGAGGCCATATTTCATCAATAATTCATGGAATCCATACTAAACTTGGGAGATAATTAGAAAAACTTGTGCTTAAATACACTTTTACCCTTATAAGATTGTGTGTGAGCATGAACTCTCACCCACAAGTTTATAAGGAGTAAATGGTCTCCTAATACATTTCCAATATAGATGAGTTTCAATAAAATATAAAAATTTAAACCAATTAAATTTACTTTAAATTTATATACTGATTCAATTGTATGAACTCACAACCAATCATTTACTAAATAAAAGTAAGCTATAATTATATTGGCTTATCAATTTCAAAACAAGTAAGCCACAACCATATAAATTCACAAACACCTGCTATGCTACAACTACTTAGCTAAATTCCATCATTAAAGTGTACAATAACATATTTAGATGCAAATGGTATCAAATATATTATGTCCTCCTGGAATAAAACCACCATAATCATTTCAACCATTAAGGGTAAAAAAACTATGTACGACCACTATTTAGAGACAATTACAGAAGGGTATGCTACAATATTTTAATTCAAAATAACCACTACATGTCATAGTTGCATTATGGAAAAATAATATTATCTTAATAGGGCTCATCTACATCAAACATGAACATGATTATGTATTTATTTGTGGCATAACTGCTATAATTTATTACAGCCTTTTTAATAAAAAATACTCAAACTCATACTACAATTATATTATTGTGAAAAACAATATCACACTATAGCTTTTTGTAATAAAAAATAATGATAAATAATAGATGTTTTAGGTGAAAATATCATGGATAAACTATAGTCCTTCAAGACATATCCAACTTCCAACATGCTACAACCATTTAAGGTTTTGGAAAAATATTATACAATCATTTCTCAATAATGTGTTAAAATAATCAAGAAAATTAAATTACAAATCATCATACTATGACCACTAATATTTTAGTCATTAGTGTTTATTAGAATTAAACCTATTTTTCCACAAGCTATAATTACTTATACAATAGCCATAAATTATAAAGAAATACATCCTACAGTGACCAACTCACTAAATGGTGAACACATCATAGCCATAAAAACTAATAAAACTCACAACATAATATCAAACACATATTAATTTAAATTATGAACATAATATGTAGCATATAGTTGTTGGGTTTATAAATCATTTACAAACTTGCTATTTTCCAATTTCCTAAGAAATAAATCAGCCAATTCCAAAAAATAAAATAATTCATACTTATTTTAAGTAATTTTTCCTTGCTTGGAATCAAATCTACAAATCTTTATTTAAAAAATGTTGTCTCTAAAAAAATTCCTTACACCTTTATCATCCTTCCTTCCCTCTTTCCATTTCTATCTCCTCCTCCTATTCACCTTATTTTTATCATCCAAAACCCCTAATTCTCTTGAGAAATAAAATCATTTGATTCCACCTTCTCCCCCCATATTTTCATTCATTACTAACAATCATGCCCCCATAAACAGCCTAAAAAATCAACCTCTAAGACTTTTGTCTAGTTTCCACTCTGATTCACATTACCAAATTTTTTCCTCCAACTCGAGTGTTCTTGATTGACTTTCATGAAGATAAGAACCTAATTATTCTCACCATTTATTTTTTCTTATCATTAAGACTTTTGACTTGTTCAAGGAATTAAATTAAAATCATGACCATGTTACATTTACCGCTTAAAGTGGATAAAATAAATCAAATTATAATCCAAGTATATTTGCCAACAAATTTTATGGTTATGTTAAACACATTAGGATCCATATTAGAATCATAATATTTATGTAATATATTCCTAACTTAATAATGATGATACACATAGAAAAATACATGATCATGTAATTATGAAAGTAGGATTTAAAGTATACAAATCATGCACATAGTTAGAGACATAAATTATGAAATTTATAGATAGCCCACAGAGGTTAAAATAAATAGTGAGGTCACAAATAATGACAAGTTTTTTTCACTATAGGCCCTAAATCACAAGTAATGTTATATTAGTTAAACTAATATGGTTAAACACAAAAAACTATATATGACATAATTTAATACAATATTAATTTTATAAACATACAAACATAATTCCTAATAAATGGTCACATATATGTAAGCAATAGATAATTAAAATGCAATCCAAACAATCTTAAATTAGGTCATTCTATATGTGTGATAGTTCCTGAAAAGCTCCATCTACTCTCAATTGTCATAATATTATACCCTCTCCCCTTTTATGCTCTCCATTAGAATTAATAAATGAGTTTAAAACTATCCTATATCCACCTCAAATAGGGAAAAAATAGTTAGTCCATATATTGTACATATCAAAATAGTTGTAAAAAATAACTCAAAATAAATTATATAAGTACTATTGTACTATCCAAATCAGAAAATAGAAAGGTTAATCATTAACCATACATTTTTTACTAAATAACTATGTTGAAAATAGAGATTCAGAATGAAAATTATAGTAGTCATAATAAAATAATCTTGAAATTACCTAGTTGAATATCCCACAGTAACCAATAGTCTAACTTATTGTTTAAAATAAGTGTTATTTGTTAGGGATAGGACATGATGTAATAATTGAAATGCCATCTAATAAATCTAAGGTCTACATACATGGTGCATGTTCAAATGTCACATAAAATATAGGGCCAAGGGATAATATCAATGAGCATGTACATATGAAACAAACAAGGGACATGTTCAAATGTCACACATAACAAGCCAAATCTCATAGAGATGTTCAAGAAATTTTCATATAAGGGAAAAGGGAAACACATAAAAGAGATGAATAATATTGAAAATAAGGGACATGTTCAAATGTCACATAAAATAAAGGGCCAATGGCCTTAAGTAATGGACTTGATCAAATTGTCACACATACCAAACAATGATCTCATGGAGATGTTCAAGAAATTTTCACACAAGGGCCAAGTACCATACATAATAGACATGCAGAATATAATCTAAAATATAAAAATAATATCATTAATGGCACATAGAATTAGAAATATAGTCTACATCATGTATATGTAATATGATCATATCCTATCAAATAGCATATTCATGTACACAATGTATGATAGAGATGTTAGCAAGACATTTTTAAAAATTAGATAGCTCAATAGTAGATAATTTATTAAATGGTAACACCTGTAAATATAGTAACCTTTGTAAAATATTCCCCTAGCATGCATGGCTTGTGGTTAGAGGCAATTCCAACATCTTAGTCCATGTGAAATTTATATGTCCTACATAATAATCATAAATATCAGTAAAATGCATGTGTTATAGAAAATACTATCTACCAATCATGAAATAAATAACATATGATAATGATGTAAACTAGCTATCTAATCATGCATAGGTTTAAGTTTTGTATTTTTATAATATATTTAATGATTTTTCATTTTTGAAATATTTGAATTTTTGTGTACTTTTGTTAATTTTGAAATAATAACAAAAAAGACTAGTAGATGAAATCATGGGTTCAAAAGTAGATGAAAGAGAATGGATCTAAACATTTTGTAACATGTGTCAATGTAAATTATGCATTGAATATGATGGCTTGACCATGTATTATCAAGATGTCACCATTGTATATGTGAATGTGTGAGATAGAATAAGGATGCATAGGAATGATTTTACATCCTTGTATCATCAAATGTACACTTGTAAAAGTATATAACACATGTATAGGCAAGATATCACAACTAAAGAAATATTTTACAAGAATAAGTATTATTTTGTAAATTAGAACTGAGTGTAATATCAAAAAAATAGATATATTAAAATATGCATGATCAATTTTCGATTTCACTGTAAACAATGATGCATGATAGAATCAATTGGACTAGGATAGTAATGATAATTATTTCTAATAGTTAGTATATGATACTATCTTTTATGGAAAAATATGCAGTTTACTTTATTTAAACTATGAAAACATCAAGATAAATGGAAAATGATGGTAGTACAGGTCACTATCCTGGACTTTTCAAATCTCAAAAGTGAAAAAAAAATAGCCAAGAGGCTAAAAGGTCACAAAGATTCAAGGGCTTAGCATATTGATCAAATCAATCACATGTGAAATAAGTATAAGAAAATCATGATGAAACAATCAAGAAGCTATGTATAATTAAATTTTTATTTTTTATTATGAATGTTCTTTAATTTTTTAGAATATTTGAAAATAGAAAATTTCAACTAATGATCCCATCAATATGAAAATCATAATAATAGTCTATAATAATCTATGGAAGGATCAACTTTCATGGACAAAAAGTGTTAGATGTGCATGAATCAAAATCATAAAATGCTTAAAGTGTTATAATGAAACTATCTAGATCACTACTTTTGTAATCATATGTGGGGGAGTGGATTTAGGAGATATAGAATGGTTTGAAATATGTTGAGGACTAGTATAAGGTTTTACCAAATGTTATGCTCTTTTTGGAACATGTTGATATGTATGTATGAACATTTTAGAATATGGTACATGTCATGGTGATTTTTGTGAACTTGACATCATTTTATGATATTCTTTCATTTTTCATTACTTAATTTTGAGACTTTTACACTTTTTTTAATAGAAAGTATTTACATAGGTGCAATAAATATATATGTGTTTTGTCCTTGAATAGGTATATCAATGAATTATGGTGGTGGATGGGGAGAAGGAGGTACCATATATTTTAGAGGGAACTCATATCTAATTATTGAAAATATGACCACTTGGTTGTAATAAATGTAATTCAAGCATCTATGTACTTTAGAAAGTATAACATAGATATTTTTTAACTATTTTATCAAAATTAGAGATTAATAAGGTATTAATCTAATTAAACAAACATTTGAGTAAATCAAAATGTATAAGGTATGTAATAAATACACATGACATATTTGAAAATTATTATCTATATAAATGTGTTAAAATGGGGAATTATTTTATATATATAACTTAACTAAAACTCAAATACAATGGAATACAATAAATGTTTTTTAATAGAATATGGTACTATGTGAGGTCACTTTGAAATAGGAATAAGGATCCATTTGATTCTAGGACAAGGTCATGCTATCGAGAGAAGACTAGAATTCATTATCATATGTAAGGTATGTCAACATAATTTATGATTTTTTCCTTGTGTGTGAGTTTTTTTTTAGTTTTCATTCGCCTATAGGCCTTGTGTATATATTTTGGGTCACTCGATTCATTGTGGGAGTCATTATGTGCCTTCTTATTCACTCTAACCCTAGTACAAAGAGCAAAGAGGAATAAATTCAATAAAATGAAAAAGGGGTTAGGGTATGAAGTTGTGATTTACCTTAATACCTTGTGTGTTTACCACTTCGTATATATCAATACTCCAAAGAGGGGTCAAAATCTATGTAATTTTTTCATGCTATGATGGTGTGTGTGAAATACTAGTGTAATGTTATATGTCAATGCAATACTGGTATAATTAGGTCTTAAACAATGTTTGGTGACCTTGATAATGTAATAATATATATATTTGGGTTACTTAGGCTATATGGACTCAGAATTGGGAAGAATAGGTGTTTTCATATTAATGTGAAGTTACAATAATTCTAGTGTTTTGTAATATAGAAGCTTCTTGTCATCTAGTGAAAAATGAATAGAGAATGTGTTTATATAGTGTTCTTTTAGGGATTTCATTCAATGGACTTGTGAAATGGGTGGGATGACTCATTAGGTGAATTTTAATTAGGTAAATTATCCATTTATTAGTGAGAGGATGTAACTTATGGCTTCAAACACTACTATTGAGCAGGATTATCCTGAAGGAGCAGACATGTCTGAGGAGAAAAGATAGCAAAAATCAAATTTTGAATCAATCTAATAGTGATTTTAGATTATATAGAATAAGTAATAATAATATTGAGTATAAATATTTCCTAAGAATATTAGACCATTTACATAGAAGTAGAAGAAAAGTGGTTCAAAACTGTAGAATTTAGCATAGGTCAAATGTGTATAAGAAGTGGTCACAAGTGCAATGTTTTAACATTAAATGTTAATTTTAATAACTATAGTAACAAAGGGATTCATAATATCATATCAAATACCCCATTATATGGTATAACTATAAAAAGAGTGGATAATATAATAGGTGCCACTTGAAGAGGCAACACAATGTGTCCCAAAGTAGTTTGTTGTTTCCCATTGAATATCATAACACTTTTATATGTTTCTTTTATATAATGTTATATGCAATCTAAATAATGGATTAATGTCATTGTACATGCATTATCACTTGATCCAATATCAACTAGTATATTATTAATGGGTTGTTAATCAATATATGCTTGTATACATAAAGCATGAAAAATATAATCATCATCCACTATTTCACTATCATCAAAGTAATCACAGGACATGGTTGAGAAGTTTGAATAAGTGTACCAATAATTCCATCTAATGGATAATTATATGAATCAGGAGGTGGGTATGCAATATAGGTATCATGAACTACTAAATTATCATTGTTTGTCTCCCTATTTAGAAATGGCTCATTGAAAATCTTCAATTTAGCATTTTCATCTTGTTGAGGTTGAGTTTCCTCTATAGGAGTGTGTAGCTCAATGACATTGTTATCAATAAGATCTTGAATAAGGTAATATAGATTGAAACATTCATTATTAGAGTGACCATTAAATATATGGTAATCATAATATACATTATTATCAAATGATTTACTTTGAGGTCTACTTGTGTCAACCTAGTGGAGGTAGAGTGATAAGAATTAATATTTGTAGTAATTTATGAGGTGGTTTTGGTAATATAGAAAATTTCCTCCTTTTTTGATATAATAAAATAATCTTCTTGTAAAATTGATATATAGCATTGATTATGATCTTTGCATAAACTTTAGCATATGTTGACTTAGCTTTGTAGTGTTTTTATTTGAAAATTCATTGTGGAAGTTCAAGTAGATGTAGGTGCATATTTGAACTTGTTCAAAGCAAGAAACTTGACATATTTATCTCTTATTATATGACAAATTTGCTCAAATTATCCAAATTTATTGAAAATAATTGACCCATGCAAAGGTGAAATAAACTTTATTTTAAAATATATTTTAATTCATTATCTACCATGGTGTTAGTCATTTTAGAATGCATGGTCTTGTAATGAAGTACATAATCACTGATAGGCTCAGTAGTTCTTTACTTAAGCTTATCAATTAGTATTTAAGAATTTTTTCATCGATGTCGATATCAAAATTCTTGATAAATTGATCCACTAGTGGATTGAATGCATTGATTAATTGAATATGTATATTTGTAGACACTATTTATGAATTATATATAAACTTAGTCTTGTACACTTGGGAAACATGGAACTTGGTTATTCCTCTCAATTCTAGACCTTTTCCCACTATTGAAAGGTTTACATATGCTATCTCTTTGTGTCTATTACTTATCTCTTAGTCAAACCTATGTTATTTTTATGACTCAAACCTTCTATCATGCTTAGAATGCTATAAATATACTTATATTTTATTTTTGTACGTTTTGAACCTATGCCCATTTTCTAACTGCCCAAACACATATGTCCCAATTAGATACCTACATTGATGAAGTGTCCTATCCTAATGTGTGTGTTTAATGCCTTAAAATCATCCAATTTTAAAATTAAATGTATCCATATGGTCATCCTAAGTGATTTAATGTGAGACATTCTCTAAAAGGATTGGTATATATGCATGATCAATCCTCATTCATTCCTCACATAGCACAAACCAAACAAATCACAAGGAAACTTACCAAAAGCATTCAATCAAGAATTAAAGTGAGAAAAAATTCCTTATTTTCCCTTATTTCCATGTCAATCATAGGGACAACACATCTACAGGTCTAAAGTACTAAAGGAGCAACCCATGAGCCATATTTTCTAAGTTACAATCTAAGTCACTTTTATACGTTCTTATCTCATATTGCATTTGTATTCATGCACAATCCCACACATAGGGTATAACTATATGAGTCTAAGGTCCTCCTTTTATTAGTGGCTATATATTCAACACCCACTGATAGAGGGATCTTTGGGTTTAGATTGACATTGTGATCCTACTAATCAATTTTTCCCATAATCACTATGAAGATGAAGAACTAGGGTTTGGCTATTCAATAAGAGAGATATTCCATGATCCATATATAAATGCACCAAATTGAAGGTGATGTAGAACCCAAAATAATCTAGGTGGTTGTATTTATATCTAGTAGGTATTTTATACAGGACACTTATGTCCAAGTTATATATAAGTGTTGATGTAAATGTCTAAGTTTGATACAAGGTTTTAAGCCACAAAGTTCAAACTTATAAAATTTGATGACTGATACAAAATTTAGATCTAGTTTATTTCTATCATGTTCCATATCATATTTGAATGTGCATAGTAATCTAGCTAAGTACCATTATTTATCCATTTATTTCAATATCAATCATTAGTTTTACTTACTATTTTTATCAGATCTTAGTATTTAAATTTAGAATATTATTTCTCTACATTTTAAAAATCAATTGATCTATTATAGAGATAGTTTATCACCTTGTACCCTAGGCTATCTCTATCCCCTTTAACTCTAGATTCCTTCATCTATATTTTAGGGTTAAACATGATCATAAAATAAACATAATGCATAATATTTTAAGCTTCTTTTAAATGTCTTATTTAGCAACTTATCATTAAAAGCACAATCCAAATATACCACATGAAAAAATTTAATATGGTTTTTTGTATCTCCTTTACCTTCATATAGTGGAATTTTAAGAACTATAAATCTTTTATGTAAAGGATATGTTTCAATCTTAGGTGTTAACAGATTGCAAAGCAAGACTTGTGAATCCATTGATTAGCTAGCTTTTGGTATACCTTGTTCTAACTATAACACCTTAGCATGCAAGATTAAAATAGTTTTCACAAGGGATTGTGTATTAGGTAAGGCGTGTTGTGCCCTAACACACACACCCCATTTTAAAAATTCAAATGGGGACCCATTATTGTTGAAAATATTTATTTTGGGTCTTATAAACCTTAATAATCCATGCTATGAATTTACTCATGGAAAATTCTAAGGTTATAATTGAATTATAAAGTTAAAAATATTCAAATTTTTCAAATTAAAGCTTGGACGATCATCTTGATTTATATTAAATCTTGGTTTTTCATAGTTTTTGTGATTTATTTAGACTAACAGAACTAATGTCTTTCATCCTAGCATTTTTCATGTTTTTTATGTCCATAGGACTATCAATGAAAAATTACCAAATATTTATGGGTTAGGCCTTGCTTTATTTTATTCAAAATCATGATAGGTGTCATCACCATATTATCCATAACCTATAGCCCTTTACCAAAAATTATAAGTCTTAAAGGTCCCCAAAATCTAATATTAAATAGGTGGCATTCATATGTTACATAGATCCTTCATATTTAACAAAAAAATCTAAGTGTTCAAAGTCTCTGAGATCCAATAATATATCATGTGGCACATTTTCATTTACCTAAAACCATGGAAGCTTTAAAATGAAAGATAATTATTTAAAGATTCAAAGTTCCCACATTCTAATAGTCCCAAGCTTATAATTTTCAAGCATTCAACACTTAGAAGATTTTCATTTATCTATAATCATGGAAGGATTAACATAGTTCAATGTTTTTAAGTTACCATAGTCTAATGGTTTTGATATTTTGAGCTCTAAACATTTGACACTTGGAAGATTTTTTTCAACCCATAACTACGAAAACATTACATAGCTCTGATGGTCCCAAGGTCCCACAGTCTAATACTTCCAAACTTCTAAGCTCTAAGAAGATGATAAGTGGCACAATTCCATTGACCCAAAGCTTCAATTAAGATATACTCAGTCAAGGAATAAATTACCTTGTGGCTCTGAGTCTCTATGCCTATGAGACCATAATATCATGCCACATGTTGACATTTCATTACATAAAACATTTACATAGATATACATATTTCAAAAGTATTAAGATTCCATTCTTTCATGCCTTTGAGTCTCCATGCCTCTAAGTCCCCATAGGCATGATATTTCTCCATGTGGCACATTTACATTAACTCATGGCCCCAGGGTATATAAATCATATATGTAGATCTAAAATCTTGAGTAAATGATAATTAGACAAGTGTCACAATATGGGAGATGCAAACTCAAAGTATACATAAATGAGTTTACCATTAAGGCCAAAAAGTGATTAAATAAGGATTTTATAGGTGTCTATAATGAGATGACTAGACACATTTGGTTACTAAATAGTTACCATCTAGAAAACAAGTGAACCCACCAAAGCTAACTAGCACATTCAAACTAAAATGGGAACAAAATCAAAAGGTTATTATTTGCATTAACAATACATGAATGCATTCAAGACTCATTTTTTTGGGTAATATATGAAAAATATAGTCAAAGGTTAATCATTTTTCCATCAATCTATCAATCAAACTTTATAATTCTAAGTCCTTGAGCATTCAAAGATCCCTATCATTTTTCGTGAGCTTTTAAGAACAAACAAAATTATTTACAAAAAGATATTACATAGTTTATATTGATATAATGGCCTCCTCTTCATATAAAGTGCATGCTCAATCCCTCTCAATTTACTCTTGTGATATAAGTGAGGAATTCATAGACATAGTGTTAAATAAAATTTCCATCAAATTCAAGTTCCTCTACTATTTGGTACTATGTAATGATGTAGAGTCTATGTCACCCTAATCTATGTAAGAACAACTATCTACATATGAGAAATATTATATAGATAGCCTATAACCCATTAAAACACAAGGCCTTTATACAAATATATTTAAAAAAGAGGTAATGCCTTTCATGGACCTGCTTAGAGGTTTATTTTTTAATGGAACATTTTTAGGTAATTGTTTGCATATTAAGAAAAGGAAAAATGTAGCTAGAATTATTTTTGGTATGGATTTTGAAAGGTATCTCAAGCTTCCATGGCCTAAGACCATCTATAACCAAGTCCCTGCCAATGTTTGTCTTGAAAATAACATAGTAGATGTAAAATTAAAACAATAGTTAGTTAAGGGTCAAAGGTTGAATCCCAAGGGAGGAATTTCATCCAAAAGCATTATAAAATTTAGACTTGGAATTAGGATGGTTATGGCCATCCTAAACAGACTATTTGGTTTTGAGAGTATAATATATGTACAAGTGAAATGGGTCCCTTTTTGGACATTATTTTAACTTTAAACAAACTAGTTTCCCTGGGGAAAGTTATAAGTGCAAGGTTAAAGGCACATATGTTTTATCATGATCAAAGGCCAGTTGATGGAAGTTTTTTCATGATATCATATCTATTGGATGTTGTCCTCGGCATAGTCCATAAAAAAAATGGGGAGTTATGGAAAGCCTCACCAAAATAATTAGGTAATATAATATGTGAATATTACTTATTCATGTTTATATATAGATTCAAGAATGAAATTTAGAGAATATGTGAGTAAATATATCCTCTAATATATCAAGAAATCTATGGCACCTAGATGCCTAGGTTGTCTAAAAACATGACAAAAATCATTGGTAAATTGGGGGATTATTGGTAGTAATTTGACTATACAGTCATTAGAATAGAAGGGACAAGGGCAGCTCCTCTATTTTTTCCATGCCATGTTTTAGATAAAATTGTAGAATAAGAGGTGGATTTTCAACTCTAAAACATTGATGAAGAACATGGCCTTAAACATCAAGCCTATTATTATAAAAATCCTCTAAGTATTGGAAAAATACAATGTGTGATTAGGCCACATTTCTAATAGGTTGGGAAAGTCAAATCCCACTATAATTTAAAGCTAACCTAATTCAGGGAATGGGACCCTAGGAAGAGAATCAGGACATACCTCAAAAATCTTAAGGAAAATAAGTAGGTGAACATTTTATATGGTCACTAGTAATATGGTCATGATGTTATTTTTTGAATGTATCAGATGATATTGAGTTATGTACAAGGATGAAAGATAAACAAATGTCTACGATTTTTAATCATTCTCTTCAGTACAATCCTGAGATTATTGAGAACAAGCTAAAGAGATGGAAGAACAAGAAAAAATAACATGGAGCCACCAATGGCCTATAACTCAACCACAAGATTTAGAAGGGAAAGATTAATCTTCCTCTTCTATAGGAGAATAGAAATATTTATAAGAGGGAGAGTATAATAGGCAGAGAGAGTCCAATCACCAAATAAGGAGAGAAATTATAAGAGGCATCCCCCATTCTAATCTTCCTTCATCATCTCTAGATACTTTTACTATAGTTTTGGGAATAGCTACTACCAATAAAAAATCTACACCTCCTCTAGATCAGTAGAAGAGCACATTGTTAGTGACACTTTTGCCACCACTTACAATTGTCACCCAGGTTAGTCTAACTAGATTTTTATAGTCTATTTCATATTTGTTTTAACTACTCATTATTTTCCTTAGGCACGTTTTTTAATTCCACATACATAAACTATAATTATTTAGGAGGCATATTCTCAATCACTCCCTACTATTAGTTATTTTAGCCACCAAGAGGCCTTGGACATTTGCATATAAGGAGAGCTATAGTTTTGGAAAACTCAGATAGTCATTGGTTGAGGTCTCAGTTATAAAATTCCTCTTGAGACATATATATACATAACCTTTAGTGATTAATTATTCTAGAGGTGTATTTAATTGTAGTGTTAGGTCATGAAGCCCTATAAGCCTTTCGAGAGTCTAATGTGAGGGTGGTAATGAAAATACTTAAGAAAGGTCTCAGTCCAATATAAAATCTACTAAAGGTCTTGTAAAACAACCCCCTCATCATATTTTGTGGATTTTAAACTCATCATAACACTCAAAATTCTATATGGGAAAGTTTATTTTAGGTTGTAGTCATAGAAGTGTGTTTGATTTTTAGTTTGAAGCATGAGAAGGGTAGACAAAAGAGAAATGTTCTGTGATCCTTCAATTCATGAGAGATAGGTTTTGAGCATGGTGAATGAGAAAAGATGATTATCATAGGGTTATATAGGTTTATGGATGGATTTTATGGCTCTAAGAGGTTTTAAACTCCCTCTTAATAGCATTAAAAGACCTAGGGATGGATGAACTTATAGGTTTCAGGTATAAAATTCAGATTTCTAGAGCTTCTGAGTAGTCTTCAAAAACAAAAAAACCTTTAAAGAGGACTATAATAGGTTTTTTAAGACCTTATTAAGGAAATTAAGGCATGACACAAGAGGTTTTGGATAAATCTTAAGCATGAACATGACATAGGTAGAGCAAAATGAATCAAGAATATTTAGGGATCTTCTAATTCATAAGGAAAATATTGTATATTTCAATTCCCTAAGGGGATTTGAGTCAAATATTTTAGATGAGAAGGGTTCCAAAAACATTCATAGTGTTTGAGATATATCATCATGGTCAATCCCAAGCTCAAGATCAACTTCAAATTTTACCTTGAGCTCAAGTTCTATCTCGACTTTGAACTCTTCAACTTTAATTTGAATATAGATTTTTTTGAGCTCAAATTGGGTTGCTACCCCAACATCAATCCCAAATCCAATTCTGACCTTGAGCTTGACTTCCCCATGATCTCATTGTGTTTTCTAACATAGAAATAGCTATCCTCAAGATTGATATTTCAAATTCCAATGAGAGCTAATTTGTAGGGTTCATGGATGAAGTAGGGTTTGGTCATAAGCTTGAGAATGAACTCATTGATGCAAATAAAATAATGATCCTCAAGTTTGAGTCTAAATGTGAACTTGATCTTGAGATCTTTAAGCTTAAGGGTGAGCTCCTTAAGGC
This sequence comes from Torreya grandis, assembly GCA_037957365.1. Classification (NCBI taxonomy): domain Eukaryota; kingdom Viridiplantae; phylum Streptophyta; class Pinopsida; order Cupressales; family Taxaceae; genus Torreya; species Torreya grandis. Next base: position 2,466,175 of record JARHVA010000104.1, read on the forward strand.
ACAAGGATGGGATTGTGGGATCCATGAGAGCATCCTTACAGAGCTTCAAGTCATTAAAGAATAATTATAAAAGGGTCTAAAATCTATTTTGAGTAAAAAATAATGAAAAATATGGGTTTTAATGATGATCTAAATGTCAAAAGATTATTTTATAGTGAGTGCCAAAAGGTGCAGTTGGGTTTGGGTAGGGTTCATTTTAATATCCCATATTAGAGACCTCCTTAGGTTTGTTTATGTGAATTAAATTCATAGCCTTGGAAAATCTAAGTGTATCCAACAAAAAATTGCCTTGTTAATTTTTTGCACAATCACTCGATAACATTATGCTAGGTGACAACATACACCTACCAAGTACCATGTTGTCATGTGGTACCATGAAACCACTTAGTGATACAATGTTACATGGCCCATGCTATGATCCATAAATATACTACCACTTGACACCATATCATTGAGTGATAGAGATATACTATTAGTCAACACTATGCATCGAGTAGTAACATGTCATGTGATAATGATATCCTGTCAGTTGGAACTATGTTTCCAAGTGATAGCATGTTACAGTGTGATAATGATATGCTACCACTCGACACTATGTTGTTGGGTGATAGCATACTACTAAGTGATAATGATATTTTATCATGTAGCACTATGATATTGGGTGATAGTGATATTCTACCAATCAACACTATATAGTTGGGTGACAGCATGCAGTCAGGTGGTTTTATACTATCATCCATCTACACGGTATTGGGTTGTGTCATCAAACAACATGTTGTTATCATCTAGATATATACTATCAGGTGGTATCATGTTATCATATCTCCATTACCAAGAGGTAATATGTCAAAACTTAACCATATCTCACTAGTCACATGAACTAGTTTCTTACATTACCCTTGTAACTTATAAATACCCCCCATGGCCCTTATTTTCACACTTTATTCTCAAGTTTTTCTCATCCCATTCTCTTTTCTTCAAAATTTGATAACCAATAACTCTCAATCAAAATACAAATGGCTTAAAAATCCATATAAATAGGTGATATACAAAATATCATTTTCAAAAATTTAGTGTGTTTACACTTCCTCAAGTTGGTGGAGTAGTCAAAAGCATATATGGATTGGATAGATACATGCAAATTCTAAGGCCTGGTGTACATGCCTTAGTATGACACCATGATTAATAATAACCTATTCCAATCTCTAGTTTCTTATTGCAACCATATTAAGACCCAATTCCATATGTAGTTTAATAGTAAAATGATATCCTTTAGCACCTCTCTATTAGGTATCCATAATTTAACAGGTTTTCCACATTACAATGCAAACCCTATTAATAGAAAATTTTTGTTATCTGATGAATACAAAAAGTATTTAGAGTCTATCTACAACTTGGCCATAGACCCATCTAGTAAGTGCTAATTTTATTATTAATATTAAAATTTTATTATTATTCCTGAATCGTTATTCTTAGTTTGATGTCCTAATTGCATGTTTTTTGATTTCATTGTAGATAGTCAGTTCATCAGGGGAATCCAAGTAGAAAAAATATCAAATCAATTTCTAAAATCTATTGTGCATTTCTTCTAAGCTAGAATTATTTTCTAGGGAAGACCAGTGGACATTCCCTTCTAGGCTATTTACTACAATCTTCATTCTCTATTAAGGGTGAAATATAACTGGTGCATGGTTATATCCAATAGGATTAGGGTTGAGTTGAATCATGATTTTTTAAAGGAGACTTTCACCATGTGTTCCTCCAATTATATTCTAGCCTTGTATTATGAGGCCTTATATGATTACAAAATATAGTAATTCCCACTACCCTCCATCAAAAATGACAGGTAATTCTTTGTCTATCGATGAATAAAAGGTAAGTTTAGCTTTAAAAATAATTAGCTATGTTTCTTTATACATATTTAAATTGTAACATTTCTTGTATTTTTAGTTTTTATAGATAATAATGCACATATATGGCACAATAAAATAGGTGGCATCTAATGGTTGGTGTGTTCTTGAGGGCTCTGGTGATACCAAGTCCATGGAGTCTTCATTTAATTCATTCAAAATTTATAAATTCCCAAGACCAAATTCTAAATCATCTCCACTTGTAGGTTCTCCTAAATTTCCATGATTATTTATTTCTTGTATTATTTATTGTAAAAAATATTTTTCATGTTATTTTATTAATTTATTTATTTTTTGCAATAGATTTGTTGAGGTTAACATACCCCCATTTCTAAAAATTTGGGACCCTTATGTTAAAATTGTGAAAATTTATACTTTGAAATTAAAAATCCATTTGATCATAACATCATCACCATGTTTGCACATTATTCACATTTGAATATCATCCACACCATGTTCTAGTTAGTCTACTTATTCATGGCTATAGTTTAACCTTGTATAAAGTTTTCTAACTTTTATCTTCTTGTTTTAGGTTACGGGTCTAATAGATGTCCATTAGAGGTAGACAATGTTTGGGTTTCATAATTTTAATGATTTTATCTTAGTCTAACCTTTTACTATCCTTTGGTTTATAAAAAGTCAAATTGAACTCATGTTTAAGTTTCCTAAAACCCTCATTAAGAAACCCTAGCTTAGACCCCTCATTCAAATTCAAATTTGGTGGGAATAAAACTATGTAGGAACTTTTTAATATTCTATGGACTTAGTTAAATTTTTATATTAAGGCTTAGTCATGTTTTTCAACATGACCAAACCTTAGTATAAAAATTATATACTAGGTCTCTTTTATATCCCAATCCCTTTGTCCCCTTTTATTTTAATATGGTCTAACATTTTATATGTAGGTTCCTTTTCATATGTTTTTAACTTAGTTTAATTTCTTATTCCTAAGACCCCATTCATGTTTATTAACACAAACAAGACCTTAGTCTTAATACTCTATCCTAAGTCTCATATGTTTCTAAGCCCTGACTTAAACTATGTGCTTAGTTCCAAGATCGATGATTCACGTTCATGTAGATGCTAAAGATATAATAGAGTGAGATCATCATGGATCAAAATGAGTCCCTATTTATTATAACGTAGACTTATCCTAAGGTTTTTGTTATATTTATTAATACGATAAAACCTTAGGATAAAACTTATGTTATGACTAATAATTCAAAGGGTCTTCATTTTATTATGTTTTAAGGACCTATGCTAAATAATTATGTTATACTTTGGTCTAAATTTTAAAGTAGTCCTAAGCTAATTTGATCCATCTATGACTATAGGAACCAACCATATTTGACTGCTCAGATCATAATCAATGACCAGTGTTTACTCAAGCTAGATCAATCGAACGATGTGTGTCGATTCAAAGTTCTTATGGAACCTACTATTCATAGGACTTAAATTTGACATTCTTGTGCCCATCTATTGACATATATGAGGCCATCATTGACATATGCAAGTCCATCAAATTTTAATCCCTAAAATTAATTTTATGAGCTTAAAATTGATTTTCTCATGACCATCAATTGACATCTATTAGGCCATCATTAATGTCTATGAGGCTATCAATTTTTAGCCCCTATGGTTAATTATGCAAGATTAAATTTGACATTCTAATGACTATAAATTTATGTTTGTGAGGCCATCATTGACATCCATGATACCATCTAACTTTAGATCAGGAACTAACCTTGATCGAATGAATTAACATGTTTGTCCTCATGTTGCAACATGCTTAGGATTCTACACTTCAATGTTAAAATTGATCTTTTATTAGATTCTAACCTATCATATATTAATTAGATCTATTTGAATCCATGTTTCAACCTGAGACCCTTGTAACCAAGTTCAAATTTGCATGGGATAAATTATAAACACCATAAACTTAGCTTAAATAGGATTTAGTCATATTTTTTAACTTTTGACAAAATCTTAGTCCAAAATCTTATGATTGGTCCATATATGTCCCATGATCTTTTGGTATTTTTTATTGGATCAATATAAAAAATGCAAGTACATGTTGCTACAAAACTTAGCTTAGAGCTTTTACCCTAAATTTTTATCATATTTATTAATATGATAAAAACTTAGGTTAAAAACCTTATGTTAAGTCCCATTATTATTTTGGGCCCCTTTTTTACTATGTTCTAAACCTAGCTTAAATATTTTAGCCTAATATTTGTTTCATGTTTATTAATATGAAATAAAACCATAGTCTAAATTATTTAACCTAAGTTATTTATGTATCTCAACCCTAACTTAAACATCATGCACCTTTGCAAGATCTACGACTCGCATCCACTCAAATGTGATTGATTGATGGAGTGTAGCCAAAGTTAAAATTTCAATAGATCCCTAAGTAAACATGAAATCACCATGTGGTGAGAATGCATTAACTGTAAAGTCTAATAAGGTGTAGATCTCAAAAGTCCTATAGGACTACCAAATGGCATGACCAAAGAGCCAAGTATATATAATGAATAATGGCATGCAACTCTCAAGATCGAGATCAATGATTTACATTGATCCTTATAGAATAATCTAATAGAGCAAGATAAAGTGGATTTTTTCAAAATATAATGGTTAGTTTTTTAACATTAATGAGCATCTTGTCATGAAAATGACACATAAGTGCCATGATTATGCAACATCAGTAGAAAGTGATAAAGTTGAGGATCTTGTGGGCATAGAAAGGCAAAGGTATAAATGTGAAGGTATAAATAAAATATTAGGCACAAACTCACTAAAGTGTAAAATCCATCACCATTAAAACTTGAAAAGACTTGCATAAAATCCCTAACATCTCAAAAATCCCTACTTTTATCCTAGAGTGACCAAAGTTGAGCTTGAGAGAGTTAAATAGCCATCTGAGCAAGTGTAAACTGATCCAAAGGTGAATTAGACCACTAGTATAATTTGAATAAATTCATAATCATGGTAGTTCCAAAATAACACAGAGAGGACATAGAATTATATATAACCATAGATTTAAAAGGTAAAGTCTTCAAATATACCAAATTTGATGATATATCCTTGAACATAGGAGATAACTACTGGTCCAAGATTTTTTGGACCATTAACGAGCTATCATCCATTAAAAGAGAGGATGAAAATATTACATCAGTTATCTGGAGATATGATGATTTGCTCACCATTAAAATGACATGTCTTCATTATGTGGTAGAAAAGCCAAAGGTACTACATTATATCAATGTTATTTCTCCTATTTTTAAGGATTTTAAAATTGATCAAGACATGATAGTGCATGAGTGTAGTTTTAGAATAATTACTTATATCTCCCCTATTACCTTAGAAAATTACTACAAGCTACCCAAGCCTCACAATCATAAAATGGTCCAATAAGAATGACCTAAAAATCATCCTTACCCCATGGTTATATTTAGGAACCCAAGTAATCTTTAACCTCAATGGAAGGATCCCAATCACCTAATTTAGGGTTGGTATTAGGATGATTATGATCTTATTAAATATATTATTTGGAAGCCCCTCCACAACTTATGTCAACAAAATATAGGTCCCTTTTGTGTATTTCATGGTTGAGAAAGGACTTACTCCCCCTCTTGGAGAGATGATCAATATTTTCTTGAAACAACAATTCTTTGTAATAAAGAAGAAAATTAGAAACCATTTCTATATGATGTCTTATATTTTGGATGCCTTGCTAGCCACTACAAAAATCCCCAACATAAAATAATGGTCACCTGATGGGAGACAAATAGTCTCCAAGTATTATTCCAAATTATATATATTCAAGTAAAGGGACCATATTTAGTTCATATGTGACTGTGCATACCTAGCCTTAATTGAATCCATTATAGGGATCCCTATGATGAGGGTCAACCCTTTAATCAAGAAGTATGTTGAGCTCATTAGGGTCATTTGGCTATATCCAAATTGCATTATAATCTGAATAGAATGAACTATTATCCAACCCCTTAGGTTACTAGTATATGTACCCATAAAGTTGGTGGAATAAGACAAGGCATACCAATTATTCCATGGCATAGATAGTATGTGTAAAATCAAAAGGAAATGACTGCTCAATTCCTTTCCCTTGACCATTAGTAGGACTGTGTTTTAGAATTGGGACCATGTGGAAACTATCTCTAAGCACAGAACCTCCTTCAATGTATAGATTGATGAAATGAGACAATGGGAATCCTATGAAAGGGTTGAAAAACATTTGAAGTCCAAGCAAATCAGCATGACTTATGAGCATCACTCTAGTGTCTATGATCACTTGTACACTAGAGCATCTTCCTTCTCATAAGTGTTATCAAGATTAAAGAAACTCAATCTTAAGCCAGCGGTTAGGCTACTAAGAGATAAAAATCCAAGTGAGGATATATGGCATATGGGACCTAAGCATTATCATTTATTACTAGGACCATCTTTTAGACCTCCTCCCATGTAGCCATAAGTAGAGACACAATAGCCCAAGACACAAGTTGCATAAGGGCCAGATGAGAAGAGACCAGAGGAAAGAAGACCTAGTGAAGTAGCATCATCTTCAGCTCAACCTAAGGAACTAGAGTCACAAGTTGAATAAATTGACATAATTACATTAGATCTTGAGGAGACAATAGAAGATGCATTAAAATCATTAGCTAGTGCTTATGAATCATATGAATAATAAATACAAATGGAAGAACCTCATACCCAAACTTAGGAGGAAATAAAGGAATAAAAGGGGAAGGAAGTAGTTTTGGGCTTAGTTCCTATTACAACCTAAACTGAAAGGAAAGTTGAACTAGCTCTAGTTCAAGAAAGAGGTAAGAAGCCAAAATTGACTTTCACTCATACTTGGAGTGAAATCAACATTTTTAGTGAAGACAATCTAATTTATGGCCCTTCTATTTTGGAATACTTCATATATGACAAGTTTTAAAAGGTTCCAACCATACACCACCATTGGGTTATTACAAAGTCTATTAACATCCATGTACATGATGAACTCAAGCCTTGGATTTTAGATTTGTAACAATAAGAAAAATAAAGACATATGACTACCCTTAGAGGGTCAACTAGAACATATATGGATGCTCCTAGAACTTCAAGTGGAGTACAAGTTGAGATCTTTACTCCTCAAGTGATAGAATCATCAGTGGGAGTTTAGTTCAACCTAGAGATAGCCAACATGGATAGTGTATTGAGAATAAATCCATGGTTGAAGGTGAATAGTTCACCTTTCAGAATATTAAACATTTTATTAGTCTAAATCCATTGGTAAGGCAAAAGCTAAGACAAGATAATATGTTTGAGGAAAAGATCCTTGGATTGGCTTAGGCTCAAAGTGATTAGTTGTAAATAATGATCAAGGTCACATTGCAAGAAAAAAAGAATTTGAAAGAGCATGTTGTATTATCAATTCATGAGGATAGATTCAATAATTTTGAAGATAGCATGGCCAACCTATTCATCTCTTTAAAGTCGGTTAGGACCAGATAAAGAGAAATAGAGAAGCAAATCTGTAAAGCAACAGGCCAAGTTGGCCAATAGTAAACTACAAGTCTTCAAGTAAAAGACTTGATTAAGGCCTTGTCCAAAAATCTAGTCCAAAATTTTAGAACTATCATCAAGGCACATTTGAATATGGCCATGACCATATTGGTTGACAAGATTGAGGCCATGGATAGCTGGTCCAAAAGAATGAAAGACCTTACCAAAGATTTCAAGTAGCTAGAAGATGGAGCATCTCATATATTAGATAGCTTGATAAAGAAGCCTACATCCCTTGGCCCACTATGTCTCATAACTAATGATTATTTCAAACATAGGACCTTTTAGTTCATCTAATAAGTGAGAAACCAAGGGAAAAGCTAGATAGAAGATGGAAACAAGAAAGTCATGGGCTTACTCCTATCATTTGAGGAGAAAATGGGAGATGTCAGGGGAATAAAATGAGATACAAAGAAGACTAAAAAATAACCTTAAATACTTAGAGGTGCAACAAAAATATCTATTTATGAGATCATTTGTCAACCTTTAGCTCATCAATGAACAACATTATAGGTTGACAATCTTGTAAGGTAGGCAACAACAACAAGAGACTTTATCAGGACAAGGACCTCAGAGTAAAATTTAGTTAGGAATATTCTCTTTCTAGTAACTTTTTAAAAAAATTAAAATAGAATATTATTTTTAAAGGAATGTGTAATTTATAAGCACATTTGCCTCTAGTTCAGTCTATTTTGAAAAGTCTTGTGTATTCCAGAACTTTGTTAGAAAGGATAGTTATCCTTACACTTATAATTTGATATGACTAATCGACATACTTCCTTATTTTCTATAAAAGGTGTATTGTCTATTGTAAAGAGGAGGGAGTTTTTGAGCTAAAAAACTAATTTAGACTTTGAGCAAATAATTCTAAAAATATTGTATCATTTTATTTGTGTGAATTGTTAAATGGCTTCTCTCTCAATTATCTATTTTGAATTTTAGATCTGATTTTTTATTACAAATTATTGGTGTGTACATTTTAATGCATACTTATTAACTTGTGATAATGCTAGGTTAATTGAAGGTTCCTTAGTTTTCTTTGTTTTATTTTCTCTACATTTGTAGATGTGTGGCATCTATCTATTTAAAGAAGTAAATATTTAAAGTAAACTTAGTTCTTATTTTCATTATTTCTTATCTTCCTTAGAAGTTTTCTTGATATATGTTGTGATTTGAGTTTAAGATGTTTCACTTCATATATTGGTTTTAAGTACATACTTGTGAAACATTTGAACTTTGTCATGATACCTGAGATAAAGATCAGTCACATCTTTCTTCTATGCCCTACCTTTCATTTTTCTTCTTTTTTAACCAATTCACTTTAGATTAAAGATTAATTGTATATGTCCATATTATTTTATATTTATACTTATAATTGAGTGTAATTCACTTTAATAAGCATATATAATATCCTTATTTGTAAATATTTTTAGGCCACGGTAGCTCCCAACCACCAAGTAATATAAATATTGTGAAATAGTCATTTTTTTTGCCTCTATTCCACCATAAATAATAGGATTATCACAAACTACAATTCATGATCTAAATTATTTGAATTATAAAATTATAAGTTTATTAAACACTTTGAGAATCTTGTGATACATATTTAGGCATCAACAAGACTCTCGAACCATTTTCATTGAGGATTCTTCCCAACTACGCATTCAATGTTTGCCACCTTACATATTTTTTTTTGAATTGAAGTTTATTAAAATTAGATACTTTTTTAACTTGATAATTTACTCTTTTTATAGTTAAAACCACCAATTTCACTCTAACCAGGATAATCTGAATGGAATAGGCAATCTCTCCAACTACACATAATAACTATTTCATTTTGAATTTGCATTAATTTATGTTTTTTGAATTTACCATTTTTCAATATTTTTTTGTTTTTTAGGTCACCCTACATCTGTGAGGAGAAGTATGCCACCAACCCCACCACCCATCCAAACTTAGAGAAGAGGGAATAATATCTCCCTTTTTTCATAGAACAGATGAACCCTATAAATTTCAAGGTCTAAATTCCAAAATTTCTCTATTGGCGGTGTTTTTAATGCATAAGGTCTTACATATTTACACAATATTGATCTTGATGAAGAGTATCTCAGAATCAAAAATGGGGCCTCAACTAGTGGTGGATTCAATCCACATGATTTTATTCAAGTTTATAATGTGCCTATAGTATAAGTTCCTTATATCTCTTCCCTGTCTACCCCACCCACCACTGATAATTTCAATGTGTTTAATGATTTCATAACTAATTTTCATTGGATAATTTAGTTTCAAAAAATATACTTGATAATTTGAAGGAGGATGTTATTGATTAATTTAATGCTTTAAAAAAATGGGAGATAAGGCTAAAATCATTGATCAAATAAATCAATTCTCATTTTCATAATCACTCCCAAAGAGTTAATTTGTTTTTGCTTGTTCAAAATAAACCCTCAAAGATTGATGCTTTATTCAATCAAGCTCAATATGGGTTAAATTATGTTAATAATGTTTAAGATGATAATGTTTTAGAAAATATTATAAACAGGTTGGAAAATTTAAATGGAGAAGCCTAGGCCTATTTTAATAAATGGGCTAGAGATATAAACCTTGTTACCATTGCACAAGATGAGAAGGAAAAAGCTTTGGTAAGTTTTCATTATTTCTAACATGTATTCTTATTATTATACTTTTTATGTACTTGAGTCTTATATATTATTTATCAATTGCAAGAAAAATATGAAAATTTGAAGAAAGAATCACTTCTTAATGTGCATTTGAAAAATGCCCACAAAAGTATAACTTCAGTTATTGCATTCAAAGAAAAGCTTGTTTTATTAAATAAATATAACAACACTTTGAAGTAAATTATTAAAGAGCATGGGATGGATCCAGACATTTTATTGAAGAAAAAAATAGATGTAGATCCAAGTATTATTTTAGTTGGCAATGCAATGAATGAGGAAAGATAAAATTTTAAAATTATTAATTCTACTGCAAAGAATCTTCTTAAAGAAGGGGTTATCAGGGAAAGCACACATATAGGTCAAGAGAGTGGGGTTTTTGTGGAGGGTGGTGGCACATAGTAAGTAGGTAAAGAAGATGTTTGGAAGATGTTAGTTTGTTTTTAAAAATTTATAATGTTCAAAATGACTAATTTCTATTCAAGATGGTTTATTATATTTAAAAACACTTGTTTTATTCAACATTATGCATGTCGATGTCAAATGATATATGTTGCACTTTATGTTTGAAACACTTTTAATTTTTAATTTTATGATTTTAAATTTGTTTTGTGGTTTAGTGTAGTTAGCCATAAATATTCAATGGTTAAATATATTGTTTAAATTTTCTTCAGTCTTAACTATTCTGTAGGTAATGTTCAAAATGACTGATAACTATTAAATACTTATGTTTAAATGTATTGTGATATGGATTGTAAATATTTTTTAGTATTTAATTAATAGTTTGGTATTTAATTAATTAATACTTTGGAACACTCTTGGTTTGTAATAAAATGAATTTAAATCTTTTGTGTGGTTCAGCATAGTTAGCCTTAAATATTCAATGGTTATATTGTTATAATAGTTGTACTATTTGAAAAAGTCTTGGTTAAATATATTGTTTAAATGTTCTTTAGTCTTGAATATTTTTTAGGTAATGTTTAAAATAACTTATAACTATTTAACACTTATGTTTAAATGTATTTTGGTCTGGATTATAAATGTTTTGTAGTATTTAATTTATACTTTAGTATTTAATTAATTAATACTTTGGAACACTCATGGTTTGTAATTTAATGGTTTTAAATGTGTTTTGTGGTTTAACATAGTTAGACTTAAATATTTAATGGTTATATTGTTATATTAGTTGTACTATTTGAAAAATTCTTGGTTAAATGTATTGTTTAAATATTCTTCAGTCTTATCTATTCTAGAGGCAATGTTCAAAATGATTGATAACTATTAAACACTTATGTTTAAATGTATTGTGGTCCAGATTGTAAATGTTTTGTAGTATTTAATTAATTAATACTTTGTATTTTTAATTTATTATTTAAAAAAATTATTAATTTATAGGGTCAAAGATATAATATTTGTCACACTATGTTTGAAACACTCTTGGTTTATAATTTTATAATTATAAATGTGTTGTGGTCACCATCAAGCATAGTGGCTAGCCTTAAATATTCAATGGTTATAAAAGTTTTAATATTTTAAATACATAGAATTGTAATAGGATAAATAAAGTGCTTAATTATATACTATTGAAGAAGTATTGATGCATTTTTTACTATCAAAGTTTCATAATTTTTAATGTGAAAATGAAGACATTAGTTATAATTGACTCTCAATTAATCTATAGAGTTTAAGAAGCTTACAAGTAGTTTACATGTATGAAATAGATTACATGATTTAAACTATTTGAACATGAAAAATATGAAACATTTTAGAAAATATTAATTGCTATACTTATCAAACTACAACTCAGGTAGTTGAAATAATCTTTGAAAAACTTGCTCATCGTAAGTGTGATTTGCATATACCATATCAATGTCATATTCAGTCTTGATATCCACATCCTCTATATTAGTCATTATATTACTAATGCCTCTTCTTTAAACTAGAGAACTCCATATTTCAAGTGATCTATCATAAATAAACTTGTCCATAAAATAACGTGAAACATAGAGTTTTAAACAGGTCACTAGACTTTTATCCAATTTGTTTCTAAGTTTTGACTTCATGAAATATAATGCACTAAACACTCGCTCATCTTCCATAGAACCCAAAATAATTGTTTGAACAAATTCATATAATATTAAATATTTACTAATACTTTCTTGTAAGATGTTACTAGGATATAAAAAAAATCCATAGTTGTGTAATTGCACCATTTTCAGTTAGGTCACTTAAAAACTAAAATTAATCCATCATTGTAAATTCAAACTATGTTAATTGAGATGTCAGTAATTATTTATTTAAGATACCATTAATCTAAAATCCATTCACCTCTATAGATTTACATAAATGCTTAACAATTGAACTCATGTATTTTTGAAATAAACTACTAATATGTTCTTAACTATTAACATTATTCTAAAAAATGAGATCACAACTCCCATACCCTCTAACAACTCATCCCTTTAAAAACATTCTCTAATCTCAATAGGTAAACTTTACAAGATTTGGATTAATTTAATTCACATTTTAGATTAAAAAAAATATCATATAGTAGACATGTTATAGGTACATCTTCAGGTTTAGCTCCCATAACTTCAAGTCTTATATAGCAAGTGTGCATTGGGATCTCATTATCATTTACCAAGACATAAAGATGATCATTGATATTAATTTTAAAATAACTCTCAAGATTCTAAAAATCTATCAAAAATTTCCAGGTTCTAAAAATAGGTCTTTGAAAGCTTTCATTCAATGTGTATAATATATCTAAATATTAACAAACACATTTTCACAAATGTATGAAGTCAACAATATAGATAGATCTCTCCTAGGCATGTTTCATTAAACAATTGATTTCCTTCAACATTGGAAAAATATCACATAATGTCAGTAATGTTTCAAAGTTTGTTAAATGACATAGAAAATATTTGTTTTTTCAACTTTCCAATGGTACTTATACATAAAATCTAATAAGAATGGATATTCCTCAAAAATTCTACATGCAAGTTCATACATAGAAATCCATCTTGTTTCAACATATTTCAACAATTTTTTACCATTAATCACCCCAATTACAAATTTTTGAAACTCCAAAAATCATTTTGGGATACTTGATATATAATCATGCAAGTCATGAATGATCTCTTCCACTTTAGTGACATTACCAAATGTGTTAATAATTTTGTATGCAAAATTGATCGTACGAGCCATGCAATGAATTGGAATCATGAATTGAGAAACTGTTGTTTAAAGACAAACCCAAAGACCACTTTTATGCCCTTGCATCACTGATGTACCATCTGTGCCAACACATACTAGCTTCATAGCTATGGAATAATCATCCATCCCAACCTTATCTCTTAAATTAGATACAACTAATGTATGAAGGTTTTCTACATTACAATTTTCTACCATTTTATGGATAGCTAGTAGATGAGATTTTCTTGAATAGTTTTCAAAAGTATATGCAAGCATACAAACCAATTATGTGTTATCAACTGTAATGACATCATCGATGGATAGTGAGATAAACAGTGATCTCTTAACACTTTTTTTCAAATCTTCCTTCCCAACCATTGCTAGACATTTTACCATTTCCCAAGCAGTACTATCTGATCAATGTGATTATATAATATCAAGAAACCCATTATGTTGAAGCAAAATCTTATAATCTAAAAAATCATAATTGAGTCTGCCCTTTTTTTAAATGTGTAAAATAGTAGATAATTGTAGATATTTTTCCTTAAGATTGGGCTGCATAACTTTTCTAAATTGAGATTTGATTATTCCCCCTTTCTCAACAAGATGTTTTTGTCATTTTTAATCATTTTCATATTCATGTGCATATCTTACATTCATGCATTCTTATCCATTTTTCCATCTATGTGTTCTTGTTGTTTGTCCATCTGGATGCTTCACACACACACACACACACACACACACACACACACACACATATTCCCACAATGTTTCTCAATTGTGTCCAATTTAAGTTGCATTATGTATTCTTTTCCAAGTTTCTAACTGCATATTATACATCTACATTCTGTTAGAGGCTCATTACCATTTTCCAATTCTATAGGTTCTATAAATGGATATTTTATAGCTCATTCAACTTGAAAAGACCTTCTTATTGTCTATTTACTTCTCTTCTTCCATCAACTTTTTTGAGTGGAATTTTCAACTAAATTTGGTGTTTGAAGAGAACTATAATTCTCTTCTGAAGTGCCCAAAGGAGTGTCTTCTAGGGGTGGCATGTCATTAATAAAATATTTAGGTGGTAAGATGTTATCAGGATTAATTCTTTCTAATGAAATAGTATCATTATCAATGGTGATTTTTGAATTGAAATGGTTTTGAATTATTCTACAATTAAAAATAAAAATTGTTGATTTTTTTTAAAAAGGTTTCAGAATTACTTATATTTAAAGTGCATGTCATTTGCATAGTCTTTTTCCTAGTTTTCTAAAATAAGATAATATGTTAGATTTTCATGATATTTTTTATGGTTTTTTACCCTTACCATCACCACCTAATTCTATTATAACTAAAAGAGGATGCTACAGAACTCAAGATGTAGATGGGAAATAGAAATTAGGAAGGCACTATTGGGTGACAACAATTGGGCAATGATAAAATGAAGTTGAGTGACAGTAACTAGTGAGACAATACTTGAAAGTGGTAAAATGGTGTTGAGTAGTAAAGTGCTACTGGGTAGCACAATGTAGTTAGGTAATATAGTGCTACCAGGTAGCATACTACAATTAGGTGGTACATTGTATTTAGATGGTATAGTGTTGTTGGGTGGAAGAATCCAGTTGAGTGGCATAGTATTGTCAAGTAATAACAGTTGAGTGATAGAGTGTGTTATTGGGTGATAACATACAAGTAACATCGTGTGTTGTATGGTAGTATCAATGAGGTGGTAGAGAGGTACTTATAAGGATGCAGTTGGGTAGTTATAATAATGTTTTTGGGTGGCCTCAAGGCTCAAGAACTTGGTAGTGAGGTAAATAAAGATACTTCAATGGTAACCCCTATGAACATATGTACTATATATATAAGTAAAATTGCATGGATAACCCTATAATTATTTTAAAGTATTGGTGAGCTAACCCCAAAAAAATTACATCCCTAAATTTTAGGTGAATGGGCCCTATGTACTACTCCCGAAAATTGCCAAATTCAATTTCCCAAAAATTGAATATTCATGAATTAACGAATATTCTTCACTAAAATTTACCCTGGGCTCAAGCTTTACTTATCTCTACAAGAATGCTCATTATTTATCTCCCTTTATATCTATTATTTAACATGTATATTATATGCATGATTCAATGTTTGTGTGGTTTGGGTCCCTTTTTTTAAGAGGGGCCCTGTCACCTTTCTTCACAATCCATATTAAGCATTGTTATATTTAAATGCTTTAATAGTCACCAGAAAGATGCATGTGATACTAATAATCCTAATGTTATTAAATTTTTTGAGCTCGAGACAAATTCACATCATTTTCAACCTTGAGTCCAATAACCAAACCCAATCTTGAGTCTAATTTCCAAATTGAGCTCAAATTACATTGCTACAACATTGAGCTAATTTCTAACTGTTAAGTCTAAGATCATGCATCATGCCTATATTGAGTTGAATTTGCCTAAGCTCAAGCTCATCCAACCATCAGGCATAATGTGGTCATGTAACCAAGGAAGAAGGGAGCTCAGCTATTTTTGAATGCTTTGATGGTGACCAACATGGTGCATGTGGGATAATTATCTCAAGTGTTATAAAGATTTTTTCAAACTCATCATGGACAAACCTGATCTACATTATCATGGACATACTTGAGTTACATTGTTAAGTCCAAATACAAGATGCATCATGGTGATCAATCTCATGTACTAAGCATCCATTGAAGTGATCTACCTAACATGTGAGTGATTTCAAATTAAAAACATCAAGCATAGCTTAGTCTTATAACCAAGTATTAAAGGGGGTGCTTGTGTATATCATCAGGGTAAATGCTTTCATCATCACCAATGTGGGTCTTAAAGTCCTTGTTTTAAGAAATGCATACATTCAAGCCCAGTTTCAAGTTTAAATAAAACCTCAAGTTAGCATTAATGCAGTCATCCATTGATCTTATGTATTATATAATGTAGTTATAGATCATTCACCCTCACCATCAACAAATCCAACCATTAGTGCATTAAATGGTTAATGAGCCCATGGCAGGAAGGACAATGGGTTAAGCTTATCAATCCCAAGCTCAATGAGCCATAATAAAAGTTGGGTACATTCAAATAAATAGTCCCACATGGACTATGTAGGTGGAGAAAGGGGATTTATGTACTAAGGGTCTATGTATCAACTTGGTTTTGCATGAACCATTTTACATTAGATAGATCTCAATGAGCCCATTATGGGAACTAAGTGGTAGGGTGAATAACATGGATAAACATTGTAGTAATGTCATGTCGAAGGTCATGGAGGGTGACAAGAATTTGATCTTGAGCCTATCAATTAACTAATTAGTATAGGTCTAAGCTCAGCCTTGATCCCAACCTCAAATATAAGTTTGATCTCACATAACATGCACAATAATGGAAATAATAGTCCTACATGGACTAAGTAAGCAAGAAAATAAAGGTGTATAGGTTAGTGGTATGTAGACCTACTCAATCTTGCATGGGTTATTTTGAATAAGTGAGGGCACTTTGTCAGAATAGCAATCCACATAAAGTGATGGGTTTCATGAGTTAAATGAAGCATGAAAAATGAATCCCATAAAATGTGAGTCAAGATACATTTAATGAACTCAAGATCGAGTTAGAAGAGCTCGACCTCAACCTTGATCTTAGGCTCACTCAAGTTTGACCTAAAACCCTAAACCCTAAGCTTTTTATTTTAGACATGTCAACACCACCAACATGCAAAAAAGGAGATAATACCTCCTAGGCAATCAATCAAGCTAGTGAAGAATCTCAAGGTGTTTAATAGGATAAGTTTAGAATCCATCCTAATGTCCAAGCTCATTATGGAGGTTGTAGAGTACATATGAACATCAAACATGGAATGGGGTTTTAGAAGAGGTTTCAACCTCAAATGTATTTATATATATCTTGTAATGTAATATGAAGATGCAAGAACATCCTAATAAAGGAAAACCCATGTCACAATGATGATTGAAGGATGTTTTAAGGAACCAAATCCAATGAATAAACTATAGACACCTAAAACTTGTCACAATTGGCTTTCAACTGGACTTCAAATTGATTCCTACCAACCATTACAAATTAAGCCTAAGAATCACTTTACATCCCAAATTTACTCATGTATCATTCATCAAAGCTTAAAATCATGTTGATATATCCTATTGGGGTATCATATCATATGCATCAGTAACCACTCATAGATTCATCCCTAATCACCTTGTAGCATTACAATAGTCAATTTAGCTATGGACCTATTAAATGGGGCACATAAACAAAAATCAAATCTTGAAAGAGCTAAATGGCTAATCATAATTAATTAACAAGCTAAACCAAAATAAATTCCTAGTTGAATTATCCATTTTTAATTAATGAATATCATAAAAATTAAATTCAAAATATCCTAGCCTTTCATCATTGCCTTTATGAGTTCTCAAGCTCTTTGGAAATATCCTAAAATATCTCATTTTGGAGACCCATTCCTATTCATTGAAAATCATGATTAATTAACAAATATTAAATCTATTGGGGTTATATTTGACTCACCTAGGTTAGGTTTGAACCCATTCCAATCCTTAACTCCACTTTAACTCACCTTGGGTTGGGGTTAAATCCATATGTTATAAATATAATACCTTACCTATTGAATTTTAAACTATTTTGGTGAAAAATTATCATTCGCAAATGACTTCAAAGCTTTGAAAAGAGTAGTGTTATAATGAAAAAATTTCCTTACAAGTATTATTATAATGCTAAAATATTAAGCCAAGCCATGGTGCCAAGGAGAGAAGGAGTTACACAACCTCCATTACCAAAGACTCTTTAAATCACAAGTTGAGCAAGCCATTCAATAATGCATTTGGAGCTCCCAAGGAAGTTAAAAGATTCATTATCTTTTTCATTTTAGTTTTTCTTTCATTTATCTTTTGTTAATTAATCTCACCCCTAAGATCTAGGCTTGGAGTGTAAGTATTAGTGTGTTTATTAAAGTTTTTGTTAATTGAACTAACGTGTTACTAACCTCCCTTCTTGGATTCCTATGATCACAAAAACTATAAAAATTTTATAGGTTTCAAATACCTATTCAAAGTTTTGTGATGATCCCAAAATGAGTCTTTAGTGCAGGAGGATACCAATAGGCTAGTAACTTAACCAAGAGGTCAAGCATTAGAATATACAAGTGAAGTTGTAGATTTGAGATTTATTATGTATAAAGAGGGTTATGTTGGAGGAATATATGCCTAAATAATTCCTTCTCCATGCATGAAACATGGATTCAATGGTAAATTGAAGCCAATGATGGCATAGGAGGTTGCAAGAGGGAACTGAATAGATATTGAATACAATTAGTAACTATTGATTTATTGCCAAACATACATATTTCTTGCATAAAATGATATGATGGGCTAATTAACACCATATGGAGGATTATGTAACCATAATTTTTCTAAAAATAGGCCTTCTACTCCACCTCTATGCCACACCAACATTGAAGGCCATTAGTGCAGCAACCCTAATGCATAGAGGAGGGATAATGGCCTGATTTCCTTCACCATTTTCTAGACTTAAAACTAAAAATGAGATGTAATACATCATTTATGATTTTTTAATGCTCTCGTCCCCTCTTTCTCTTCTTTTTATCCTACATATAGGCATAAAAATGACTTAATTTGGATCCCTCTGCTTAGTTGTATCAAGACCCTACCACTTTGAGTCCTATTATACTAATTCATATGCCTTGAAATAAATATAGATTGATTTTTGCCTTCTTCAAGGAATCTTGTCTTTTGTGTGAAATTATTATGAGTTGTTGATATTCATTGTGGTTAAGTCTTTTCTCCTTTGATTTTTGTCCAACTAACCTCACCTCTATGCAAGAATATGCTCTTTTATAGGTCATACACCATGTTAGGACTATTCTAGGTGTGTTGTAGTTATGGTTAGACCTTTTTCCCTCCTAAATCACATGAATCTAGTAACCTATACATGAAATACTAGTGCAAGAGAGATTAGACCTAAAGATTGTGCACATAAGTTGGTCTTATATATTTCATTATGCAATTTTAAATAAGTAAAAAAGATAAACATATTGGTGCATCACCTCTTTTAG
Organism: Torreya grandis; assembly: GCA_037957365.1. Classification (NCBI taxonomy): domain Eukaryota; kingdom Viridiplantae; phylum Streptophyta; class Pinopsida; order Cupressales; family Taxaceae; genus Torreya; species Torreya grandis. Next base: position 2,485,652 of record JARHVA010000104.1, read on the forward strand.
GTCTTAGGTTCAGTTCAATATTTATTCTCTTCCCATTTTCCTTATTGCAATAGTAAGATAGTTTTAGTTAGGTAACTATTTAGTAGGATCTATCCCTCTCTAGATACTCTTTCCTCCATTGTGTTAGTTGGAAGGAGAGGTCTTGAAACCATCTCTCCAAAGGGTGCATTCCAACTTGTCAACCCCTACCATGCCATTCCATACTCCATTCACCCTTCTTTCCACCATTTTTTTCCCTCCAACCATTCCTTCACCACCACTTATAGTGATACTTTCCCCCATTGTAGCTCCTTTGGTTATTTTACCATATCCTTTTCCTTCAACTCCCCTAGTGGTCACTTACCATAGGAAAGTTAAGGGTCCTTCTACCTCCTCCAAGTAAATAAAATAGAATAAAGGCCATGCATTGGTCTCCCTACCATATATGAATCCATTGATGAGGAAGAAACAAAATAATAAGATCCTACATTGGTAATATATTTAGTTGAATATTCATTTGGTGAAGGTGAAAAAGATATATAAATAATAAAGAGGGCAGGCTCTATAATAAGTGAAGAGGTGTCCCTAGATGATGAGGAAGCAGAGATGGAAAAGTCTAACGATATAAGCATGGAAAATATACAAGAAGATACTTTGACTAGCACTTTAGACCAGCAAATCCTCATGGAGGAAAAAAGATTAAACATAAGCGAGGTAGTCTCTTCACTTATTTCATCTATTTCTAGTGTAGATATTCCAGCTCTAAATTTGTCTCCAATTGTTCCAAATATTATTTTATCTAGCTATATTGACTATCCTATTTTTTAACTTCAAAAAAATAAAGGATCTAAAGAGAGGAGTCTATTTTTAGAGTAGGGTTATAGTTTCTAATTATAACCCTAAAAGTACACCAAGCCTCAATAAATATTTAGCTCAACTAAAGCTACCTATGCCACAATATTCACTTATACAGTCATTTAATGTGACTATTGAGATAACCCAAGGCTTGACCAAGTATGTGGCTAAAGTCACTCCATTGAGAGAGCCATTCCCATATGAGATAATTATTTATCCACCTCTCCAATTCCCAATATAAATAAGTGCATCATTGACACCACCAATAATAACACCTCCTCTAATGACTTCTCTACCTTCCACATATAAATACCTAATACCATAATATGAAGAACTAGGGGAGCTTTTTATTCTTGAATGGGAAAAAGAGATGTAGAATAAAAGGGATAATATATATAACCTAGTTGTCACAAAGTTACCAATAGTCTCTGCTCAATTATACATAAAGAGTGGAACCATACAAAGTGTGAGGAAGAGGAAGGCATTGAATTTGGATGCAAGGGAAGAAATAGAATTTGAACAAAGAGAAAATATGTTTCCCTTAATAAAGAAATCCAAAAAGGATCCAAGGGATCCTAATGTATATACTGAAGATTTTTTTTTTTTTATGGATTAAACTGGTGAAGCTATGAAAAATATGTACAAAATCAAAGAGGAAGTACAATAGAGACTATAATAGAGATAGACTATGCATGTTCCTCAAGAGATAATTGATGATGTGTAGAGTGCAGCTACTAATTTGTACAACATTTTGTATAATATATGCATTTTCAAAGCAAGGAGCCAATCAACTAGAAAAAATGTGACCAAACTTTGACACCAAAAGAAAAATCTAGAAAAAAGGTTGAATTTCTTAGTTTAATGTTCTAGAACTAGTTCCTTCAACCAATTAAACTTAATGTCCAGCATAGATGCATCATGGTCCTCAACTATGTAATTAGGAAAAGGGATACTTCCCTCAATTGGCATAACCAGATGAAAATCCTACTGGGACATTTTACAAATCATGAAAGTGAGGCCTTGTAAATTTTGAAATATATGAGTGTCACTAATGTGATTACTCCTACAAGTGAATTAGTCAACATGCCAAATTTTGAGAACCTCCTCAAACCAGCTACAAGCAACTTTAAGGATGAAGTTGAAGGCACAAAATATAGGACCAATGATAAAAATTTACAATTGGTAAATTTTTCCAAGGATAAGGTAACAAGAGTTGAAGCTCTGGGATCAAAATTCAAGAGCTTGGAAGCTAAAAAAATAAGGTTAATGGTTGAGGCCTTCAAACATTCCTTGCTCAATTTTGACATCTTTAATAAGGAGTAAAAAATATATACATGCATTATTTAAATAATTTAGGGTAAAATAAAGATTTAGGGTCAATTTTAACCATGCAACTAACTACTAGTGTTATTCTATCATCTCAGGGTTCACAATTTTTAGAATTTATAATCATGCAAACTCTAAGTGGGCCCATTTTGATTCCCAAAGGAACAAAGGTGACTACTTCATTTCCTCTAGTTTTCACTCCATCATCTTCTTTAGTTAGCAGTGTCAAATCAGCACCCATCTAAATATAACTATGTACTTGCATGTTTTTTTTAATTCATAACTTTGGTTCCATATATACATTGCATGTATATATTGTATTTTTAATTATGAAATTCTATTTTGGGTTGACTATTATACATGCATCCTTTGCATGAGATTTATATGAAAGTCCTATTTTTTTAATATATTTTTAGACTTCTCTTGAGAGATGAAGCCTTCCCCATCTAAAGCCTATTTATACTTGTAACCTCCCAATCCCAAAGGGAGGATAATTTTGGTTGTTAAAGATTAATAGGAAATTTTGAAGAAGTTATATAATTTTAATCTTGATGTGTAAATATTGATTCTTCTCCAACTTATGGATTGTGTAATAAGTTATATCATTCTTGTTTCTTAGTCTTTGGTTGTGTATGAGTTATATTTTTTATATACAGTCATTCATATTAATCTATATCTGATTTGAATACCTTTTGCATATAAATCATAATCCCATTATATATGTGTTATTGAAGTCTAAGAAACATGGTAACCTTTGATTTCATATGTTTAAGTATGTTTTATTTTGGATCCCTTTGAGTCCTAAACATGTTTTATTATTAGTGTGCTATAGTAGCTTATAGTAAACATTGGTCTGTGATCTCTTATCCAACTCCTAGTTTAAGTTCTAGTCTTGAAAGGTTTCATCTAGTGTGGTCCACAAGCCTCCTTTCTTGCCCTACCTTTCCCTCATTTTCTAAGTTTATTTTGAAGTCCTGCCCACTTTAAGTTAGAACCATCATTTATCCACCCATCTCAAGTAGATTTAGATTCATCCATAGCCAAACAATATATGGTAAGAAATTTGCCTCACTCATTATTATTATTGACAAGTTTGACCTCACATGTAAAACTGACACCCCTATAATTTGAAAATTTACTTTTCATACTTTTACAACCCTGTTCATAGCTTTTTCATGCCTTTGGTATTCTTCAAGTAATGATTTATTAGCATTGTTTAAGGTAATATTAATCTATTCCAAGATTTCCAAAGTCTTTAGAGCCAATATTTTAGGTCCTAATGGTATTTCATGTTGTGTCAAGATGGTACATAATTATTCAAGTCAATTCCTTCACTTGGTCACTTGGTTTAAGGCCCATTGGTCTTGTTTGATGAGATTAAGGTATTTTTTAAAAGTTTAAGGTTTTTGAAGAAACCTAGGTTTGGATTGTGACAAATATAAGCCTTCTCAAAGTGAATTTATTTCATGGAGAATTAAACTAGATGGTTAAAATTTCATCTAAAGTCCTAGGAGGTCTTGGACTGATCTAATTTCTTTACATGTGATCATCTCTTTTACACTAGCTTTATTTACACTTGGAGATGTTTTAAGTCCATTTTTAAGATCATCAAGATGGAATAAATGTACCATTACACTTTTAAAATGTTAAAAATTAGTTTTAAATGTAATAATATCTTAATTAAGTTAGAATAATGGTTTACATGTCAAAATATCTCAATTTTTGCTCTAAAAAAGGCAGTTTTATGGGCTTATATGGACTTGAGGAGTCCATTTCTAGGTGAAAATTTCATTAAATGTGTATTTTTTTATTATATATATCATCTCCATGAGTTTAAATATCTAAAAGGTATTAAATTTTCAAAACCCACTTCTTCTCCTTCATCACCCTCTTCACAAGCTCACAAGGGCAATTTTAAAGTGCTTGGTACAGACAGAAAAGAGAGAGTTGGGTAATTAATTTTTTTTAAATATGAGGGGGTAATATTAATATTAATATTTGTGTAGTTTTTCATCATATTCATTCCCTATACTTCATTCACAATAGTTAAGACCCCATGGTGGTCTAAAATTGCCTAGAAACCCCACAGGTTTATTTTCTTCTTTGAAATGGTAGTTCGAAACAATTTGAATTCATAATGTAAATTGAGTGAGATTTATAGGGTATATTAAACCATATCACAAGTTTTATAAAACCCCATTTATCATTTTTGGGATACCATTTGAGCAAGAGAGCTTCATAAGAAATGGTTGCAGGGTTTACACTTCAAAGTTTTAAAGTTTTAAAAACTTTTATAGAGTTACATGTATATAATTTAGTTGTTAAATTTTTCCATCCTATTCTCATATCCTTAAAAATAATTCAATGTGATTAATTATTCCATACCAATCCTCTTTGTGGCATTAATGTTCCTAACAAGAAGACTGTATCTTGAAGCTGCCTACATAGTGAGTTTGAAATGACTTAATATTACATTATCAAAGGTGTGTAATGATATTGAAATAATAATTAAGGTGATATTAAATTTATTATTTTCTCATTACTTGATAATATCACACTTGAACTAATAATAGGTCTAAACAAGAAAGTTAGACCTATAGGTCTGCATAAATGGATTGTAATCTACATCAAGAATGTTATTTTGGGGACTAGAGTGATGATATAGGTGTCATGTCCTTGAATTTAAATATTTAAATACCATGAATATATGTGTTTAAGATATTATCATTCAAAACTCTCAATCACCACTTATAACCATGTCTTAAGTAGGCATGAGAGAGAGGATTTGCTTGTGAGGATAAGAGGTTTTGGAAGAGGTTGAGAGGTTTCCATAGTAAACTCTAAATCTCTCACCAAGTCCAAATGAAATAAATAAGAGATAATATTACCAATATATTCATTATTTTAAGTCCTCTAAACTAGGAATGCAGACCTATAGGTCTACAGACCTATAGGCCTACAATATATGAGAAGTTTAATGAATTATGCATTAACTCTTATTTTATTTTAACGCCTAAATGCTGAGAGAAATGTGATGTCCTTATGTTTTATAGGTCTAATATCATGGATAATATTGTTTAAATACCTAATTCATATCAATATATAATGTATAAAACATAAAAATCACTACCTATAGGTGACAGCCATGCAAGGTTATAGTGTGAAAAAGATTGTGTGAGTGCATGGAAGGGAGATGGAAGGTTGCACATGAAAACTGAGTTTTTTGTGTGAATATAAGTGCTTGTGAGTTATCAAAGAGTTTTAAATATTTATATTTAAATAAATATAGATTCTCTATCCTTAAAATAAACCCTAAAACTCACTCAAAATCTTCTAATGATCATCTATAAGTCTACTTAAGTAGCTACATTTGCTTTCAAACTTGAAAAGAAAAAATACAATGTATACAATCTATGGGAGGCTTGGTGAATGAAAAAACATGTTGAAAAAGGTGATATAAGGTCATGAATAGTCAAAGAAACATTTCAATTATACTCTTATACCCAAATCATAAATCAGTTCATCCTATAAGCTTGTCACAAGGGGCATAAAGGAGAACACACTTGTGGTGGTAGATAAGTCATGCAATATGTGAGAGACTTTATTCAAAAGACACTTATAGGAATAAAATCCTCAACATTGGATTTAGTTATAAATGTCAAGTCTTGTTCATATTTACATCTTCAATTAAAGATCAAGGTACTTACATGCAGAATTGTTAGTTCTAGGTGTCTTGAAGCCTATAGATGTGTCTTTGCATGAGTAACTATTGGTTTTACATAATGTTGTAAGTAAGTCAATAAATTTACAATGTAGGTGATTAATAGTCTCAATAAATTAAATCAAGACCTTATATATGGTTATATAGGATGTAGACTCTTCAAATGATGAGGGAAATAGATCTCTTAGCTCATAAGCCACTTACAACCCTATTGGAGATAGTCAGGCCTACATGGGTGATTGATGTGAATGTGTGACCAAGGTAAGGATAAAAATATAAGGTGAAAGAATTATTATATTTAATACTATATTATCATATTTCCCCACTAAATAATAGGATGATCTAAGGTAGTTTAAAATCTAAAGGACTGTTTAGGCCTAATAAGTCCATGTGACCAAACATGCAAGCCTATGTAATAGATAATGAGGGAGTGATTTGTTGGGAGTATAATGGAACATAAAGAGATATAGGATATTGTATTAAATAATTTTTTAAATAAGATGAAAGTGAATAATATTGGTCAAGAGAAGATCAAACCATACAATATATGAAATCTCAATCATCTAATGGGAAGCCTATAAACCTGTTAAGGCCTAGATGAGGGAGAGAGATGCTTATGATAGATAGAGGTGTTAAGGAAATTTGATAAGAGATATAATTTAAGTTTATATACTATAAAAATAATGTGTATACCTATTCAAGTTATTTCTTCCACTTACTCTACTCCATTGAAGGTCATGAAACCAAGTAGTACACCTACAACTTATTAGTTTACCATGTGGGTTGATTAAGCATAATATCTAAAAGGTCTGATTGATTCCTTAGGGATAATGAAGGTTTTTAAGGATATTATAGTTTTATATCCAATATCACAAGGTTTATGTATCTCTAGGAAGGTCTCAATTGGAATGAAAAGAATAAATACAATCAATAAGGGTAACTTTTAGTACTTTGCTCACAAATCCTCAGTTTCAATCAAAGAGGTTGCAAGGTATATTGAGGGAATAAAATATTATTAATATAATTATATATGGTAAATTAATTCTTTTTATACCTCCCTAAGGTGTTATAACTGATAACCAAACCTCAAGGTGCCATTTCTAACTTGTTTACTCTCTTGACCTCATAAATCCATAGTTTGTCAACCTGAGTTGCAGCTTAAGATGCTTATATCTCTCATGAGAAGATATATGGGATAATAATCTATTTTTATGTGTTAGGGTACTTCTTTCACTATAAAATTTTGGCATATTTTTTTGGTTAAGGCCCTATCCTTTATGAACCATCGTTAAAAAGTTAAGTCACTCACAAGCTGCAAGAAGAACTAATTTTGACTAGTTTGTAGAAATTAATCTCCAAATCACATGATATGGACTATATGACCATATAAAACACATAAAAAAATTATAAATATAAAATAAATATGACCATGATTATTGGGTGTACTTTTAGCTATATAAACTCCTTTAAAATTGTAATTTTGTAAGATTTTAAGGCAAAATTGTGATGTTGAAGTGTGTATAAGGATGAAAATAATTATAAGAGGTGAAATGGGATGTATTTCACTTTTAAAAGTCCAAAAAACCATAAAATATAACCTATAAGTGCTCAAACAAACCTAATTTTTTAGGGCAATCCAAAATAGGGTTAAGGAAGGGCTAATTTTTTGGCCATTTCATGGTTTGCCTACTTGCATAAGGTTCCAAAATCCCAAATTTTCATGAATTATTTTATTGGGATAGGTAAATTTATTCAAACTATTTTTTTAGGTTTCACATGTGTGGGTGGTCATTTGGGATAAATCTCTATTTCTAGGCCTAAGAAGCCTAATTAGGCCTAATTGGAGAGAAAAATGATAGAAAAAAGATAATTCCACTTGGATTTGGATCATAAAATTTAGTATGGAGTTTTAATGGGATATATAGTCCTAAAAAATTTCTAATTTATCCATTATATATTGTACACTCTTTTTCACAAGGAGCTTTACTTGCTTTTAGGGCTACAATTAATGGGTGGAAAAGCATGTTATAGGAGAAAAATTGCATATTTTGAAGGGTTTGATGGCTCAAAATTCCTTTTTTAAGGTCTGATATAATTTTTATAAGACATACATTGTGTAATATTTCTTGATTCAATGCAAACCTCAATTTTATCTCACCTATGTCTCTTTGTTTAGGAAGGAGTCAAGTGATCAAATCACTAAATTGAAGCATAGAAGATCTTAAAAAGCATTTATTGATGTTTATCCTTGTCTCTTATGACTATTAAATCAATAAAAAAAAAAAAAAAAAAAATTTAAGGACTCAAAGGTTGAAAAGGTCTCAAACACTCCTAACAAGACCTTCTTTCCCTCTAATGCCTAGTCAAAGAAACAAAGTCAAACAAGCTTCAAGGAGTATTATAACAGCCCTTTCAAGGTGAAAATATCTCATAAATATATTATGATAATGTTTTAACTAAATACTTTATCAATACATGAAGACCTATTTTCAAAGAGGAAGACTCACTCATCAAAAAGGACACGTGAGCTAGAATATAGGGTGTACAAGCAAAGATATAGGCACTTGTATTAGTCAAACATTATAAATCAATGCCATGACTTCTTAAAACCTTTAATACAATTCCTAATTTACCCATACACCATTTTATAGGAGTAAATAAAATATATAATCAAGGAAGTGCTATGTTGGAGTTGGAGGAAGACTAAGTAAATGACACAATCTTAGTTTATTGGCTCTTGTCTCTCTTTTTCCTTTATCAATTTTTCTATATGTAAGCATATTTTTGGAATTTTAAATAATCCTTAACCTATTTTTTGACAAGTCCCTTCTCATAAAAACACTTGTACTTACCTCTTTAGAATGAATAAGATTGGATTCATGCCTCTCAATGCTTGTGACTAGTGTATGTTCATGGTTAGTTGATGAATGATAGTGATAGTGCATGCTTCCTTTCATTTTTTCCTCTCCTCTTTACCTATTTTCAAATTTTATTTCATCCTTATAGGTTTCATATTGTTCTTTAATAATATTTTATGTATGGAAATCATGATCTTTCAATAGTGTCTTTAAGAGACCTATTGATCAGCTCCCTTAGATCATTCATCAAGATAAAGACTCTATGTCAAATATTAATGCTTGGAGACTTTCATTTGAGAAGTGAAATCATGTCCATATTTTATTCAACCTTATTAGTTCACATTAGATAATTGAAGGACACATTTTATTGTATCACCTTAGTTAGATAGGTTTCCATTTAGTTATATTCTTCCATTTTCTATGTAAAGTTGATAGTGTAGAGTAGAGATCCTAATTCATATATCAAGGGGACCTAGCCCTTAAAATATAGAGATTCGATCCATATATTAAGACACCCACAAACTAAAATTCTCTCCATGTTACTTTAGACCTTGAAGGCTTAAAACTACCTTCATATAGGTATAAGTCTAGTAGATAATAACTATTCCACCAATAAGTTGTTTATAAAACCCAATACCCTGTAAATCATGCCTTGGAGTGAATACTTTTCATTGATCCTAAAATTTTATAGGTTACCTCATATAATTATCTATGGTGTGCATAAAACCCACATTAATATATTAACTTAAATTAGTTCTAGAAGGAGGTCATCAACCTTTGCCTCTATTTTCTTTTAAAAGAATCCCTTGAGTTGTACTAAAATCACCCAAAGGACTAACAAGGTGAACCTTAGACACTAACTTACTATTCCCACCTTTATAAATCCATATAAAATTTAGGTTTTATAAAAGAGTTAAGAGAGAACCCTGGGCTCAATCATTTTCTCTTGGCAGACAACCTCATCTTCCATTACTCCTGATGGCCCATCCACAGCCTCAAATCTAAGTTCCAATTCAGGCTCTAACCTAGATAATTGGTTTTTCTATTGATGTTATTGGAGTTCTCCATGATCTACCCAAAAACCCTTAGAAATATTTGCTTTCCTTTTCTCCCTTAAGAGGAAGTATTATATAAGAACACATCAAGGCCTTCAAAATTGCCTTAAGAATCTTGAATGTAACCCTTAAATATGTGACATGCAGACTATTTCCCTTCAAATTTAAATATTTATCATATGAATGGTTTATTAATGTCCCAAAAGGTTCCATTACCTCTTGGGAAGAGTGTAAAAACAATTTTTGGGCATAATTTGGCTAGGCCACTAATGCAAGTGTTATTTATCAACACTTTGAAAGCATGACAAGAGAGCCAAATGAGCCAACATATTCCTTTAATGCTAGATTATATAAGATGTATAGTAAACTTTATGATCAATAGGAATCCAAGAGGGGAGATCAATATGGTGTTAGTATGAAGAAAATCAAATCAAAACAAATTAATGAAACTTACACCTCTAACCTAGACACTCAAAGAGCAAGTGAACAATATAAGTAACTACCAAATGAAGATAAAATAAATATTTTTACCTTCCATGAGAGTAATAGTTGTATGTTGTCCATGAATAATTGTGCCCAGTTGTGTAATAAATAATTCTTTGGTAATGGATCTCCTTACACCACCTCTCCTTATCACCTTAGTAATTTTGGGCTTGGATTTGGCTTTGGCTTAGCTTGGCTTAGTAAATGGGCATGATAACACTATAACAATGGGCTTGTTGAAGGTATTTTTTCATGATAACTTTACACCAAAAGAGCTTATGAATCAATGGGTGATGCCTTGTATTGATATCCTTCTAAACTAACTCTAACCTAAGTGTAGTTAGGTTAGAGTTAAATGTGGTTGAGCTCAAACTAACCCTAGTTGAGTTAAGGAGGGGACATGAAATTAATATTTGGGATAGATATCCCATTTATTAGGCATGGCTCTCCATTTCTAAATTTAAGGCATTTAGGGATATATTTTCAATTCCTTAACTTTAAGGATGATGACATTATCATGACCTCATTTTTATTGATATTTCCTTTTTACAAAATTAAATTTCACTAATTACACATGGAAATTCCACTTAAACATTTAATTTTATTTGATTATTGAACTCATTCTACTTAGCATTTTTTCACTTTAGAAATTATTCAAGTGCCTTGTTTAATAAATCTAAAGGCCAAATTAAAATTTTTCTAGGTAAAAATTTTAATGAATATGAATCCATGAAATGTTATCATTGTGTATAAGATAATACCCCAAATAGGGATGCTTCAACATAATTATGAGCACTAATGTCTGATGTGAAGATGAAATTGGGATATTCAATGATTCCTGGTATAATTTGCATTATTTGGTATAAATTTATATCAAGTTTGGTTGGAGACTAATTGTGGCCAAAATGGGGTGTCTATAGTTTTCCCCTATTTGGGAATTTTTTTAAACCTATAGGCACAGTAACATCTTCTCAAATAATGAAAAAATTCGTTAATGCCTAATTCCCCTAAATTCAATAGATGAGCCATGGATGCCCCCTAGAGGGAGTGGGAAACAAATGAGGTCAGCAAACATTCCCTCAAAAATAAATGATGTGACCAAGAGGTAAAAATGGGGAAATACTAATTTGTCCAAAGTTAGTTATAATCAATGGCATGGTGAGATGCCCCAGTAGGGAAGATAAAAAGGATGATTTGCACAAAGGCAGTTATGATCATCAGCATAAAAAGGTAAAAAAATAATGATGATGATTTCCCCAAAGGTAGTTATAATCATTATCATAATGAAAAATTCCCTGATAGGGCAAGAAAATAATAAATATTTTCCCAAAGGTAGTTATAATAATTAGCATCCAAATAGATCAAAACACAATGATTTGCCTAAAAGTGGGTATAATCATTGACACTATGGTTTGCCCCAATAAGGTAGATGGAAGCATGATATAATTCATGTTTACCCTAGGAGGTAAAATTGGTGAAAGGGGGATTACGTACTAAATCTATAGTAATGGAGTAAGAGTAAGCTAGTAAAGAGGATAGGCATGAATTTGGGCTACTTGCTAGTACGGAGATGTATGTCCTAATGAGCAATGATGAAAATTCATTTTCGATTTAATTACTATGTAATTAGGTAATATTTGGATAGGTAAGGCAAAGAAGTGGGAAAAAAATAAAGGAAGGTGTGACTAAGTTAACCCAAGATACCCCATGTATCCAAGTGTTTCCTTCATAATCTGTGTAGACTTCATACCGATGTAGTTCTCTTAGAAATGGAAAGAAAAATACCAAGATGGTCTAGAAATAAAACTAAACAAATAAGATCAACCATACCATAAAATTCTAATGTATTTATATGTTATGTGGAAATTCTAAGCTAATTTTCATGATTTTAGGATTTTTAGGATTTTTTAGATATTTTTAAATGTTTTTAGAATTTTCTAGGCATCTCAACTTGATCAATATTTACAAGATACTAAATGGTCCTATTATCAATTAGATTTAGTACCCACTATATTTTGTAAAATTTTTGGCACATAGGAATCTAATTACACAGTGGAATCACCTCCAAGTTGTGGGACCTTACTGAAATAAGGTGAACCTTCCGAGAAGGTTGACTTCCTTTCACTAAGATTAGTGCAACTGATACTTAACCAATTCACTTCTAACTACAACTTATTTATGATTTTACTCCTAACTGGGATTTTATTTGTAAGGAAAAGATTTTTGAAATTGGACATGGTGATACACCAAAGGGTTCTAATCTAAATTATTGCTTAATTTGATTGAACAAAGTTTGGATAGTAATATACTAAAATCTCTTAAAACATAATCTTACATGAGTATGAAATCAAAGATAATGTTGGACATTTTATCAAATAAGGAATAAATTTCTCAATTTTTCCTCAACAAGATTTCAAAAGGGAAAGATAAATACCACAAATGATCTTATATGATAGAAATAAGACTTATATCATTCACAAATGAAACAAAAATCTATATATACACAAGGATGACATAAAATAAGGAAGGCAAAACTTTAGTATATTGATATTATTCAAGTTATAGCATGTAGATGAACTTCTCAAAGATTAAAAGAAATTCCATCAGTAAAAAGATCCATGGGCTATGTAGGAGACCCATATTTGTACAAAAAACTTTCCCTCTCTTGAGAGAAAAAGTCCAAAACTTTTACACTTACTACTGGAGCAAGAAATCAAGGAGTGGTCATACAAATGTCCTTATTTCAAATTGAAGAGGCATCTTTGGTGGAGTATAAGGAAGAACAGGTCTCTGCAAGCAGCTGGTAACTTTGTTAAGTGTTAAAGAAGGAAAAAAATGTTGTTAGTGCTTCCATTCAAACCATCTCTCCTTGAGCTCAGTTGAAGAAGTCTCTCACCAAGAAATGGGGTCCCAAAAAGAAACTTCATGACTTAGTCAATATTTTAACAAAGTTAAATGATTTTTTTATTTTTTAAATATTTTAAAACATAACTTGCAAAACCTAACTTATAATTTACAATTGAGATATTTGTAACTTATAAGTCACTTACAAAAATGGATGTGCAAATTACAATATGAGCTTTTACAACTTTTAAGTCATTCAACTTGTCAAAAAGAAAAACATAGAATACAAGTTGCACTTTATCAACTTAAACTTGACAAAATGATAATTGAAAACTACAAGTAGCACTTTTTTAACTAAAATCTAAGAACTGTCAAAATGATAATTATAATTTACAACTTACAACTTTACAAGTTTTTAATGTAGCTTACAAATTTTGTAATTTACAAAATTCATTCTTCTCAATTAATTAAATAATTAATCAATGATAGTGACATCAGAGGATTCCTTATCCTTTTCTACTTATATCTTCTTGATTTAAGCATTGAATCTACCAAATATTTCTTGTAATCACTCTTCATTGGGACTAATTTTATAAAGATTACTGATGTCACATTATGACATTACCTTGAATAATTCTCTTGAAGAAGCTCTGTATATTTAGATGTCTTTGCCCATCTGATCAAGTGTACTTTGGTACTTGATAAACTAGTGGATATAATACAAATTAAAAAATATATCATGTGTTGACTCCCTCTTAATGATCTCCTTGAATTTATCCTAAATAACCTAAACAAGAAGAGGTTCATCTTGGTAATATGTTGCCTCACATGATAATTTACAAATTGAATATTTGATGTCATACATTACATCAATGGCCTTGTCACTTATGTTTTTAGCCTTATCAATACTTTCACTAAGTATTCTAAGTCTAAACTTTGTTGACCTCTCTATCTCATCATGATTCAAAGGATTTTTTAGTATATTTTCAGACATGAGGATGTCACTCTCTATTTGGTCAATGTCCTTCAACTTGGGAGAGTAGAGCTTTAATATTTCAATTTCTTCCTCATATTTATTTATTTCTACCTTAAAATCTACAAATTCATCCTTTAGTGTTTTATAATAATCCATATCCAACCCTATCACCATTCTCCCTTTGGTGTCCAGTTCTTTGGCTTAGTACTTTGTAGCTTTGCCCATTGTATCAATCTATGTCATTGTATCAAATGTCTCTTTATCAGGGAACTGAGGGGGAAATTGAGTTGGATGGGTTGGTTCAAGAGGATGTGTTGGGTCTATGACCTTCCTTAAGGTAGCTATCGATTTTTATACCTTATTCTTCAACTCATCCTTGGCGACCTTGTCATTGTCCATTTTCTCAAAGAAAGAACTTGTGCTTGTTTGGACATCCTGGTTGTCCAATGAGAGAGGGACTGATGGTAGAAATAGGATGAGGGATTATAATAGTTGATTCCCCTATATAAATTTGTAGTGATTGATTAATTTTTTGGGTTATTGGTACTTGGATGTTAGAATCGGCCCTTTTAGCCTTCTATTTTTGCTTCCCCTTGTGTGAGATGACTGGTCCCACTGCTTAATCTACTTGGGTGCCACTACTAGAACCCTTTGTTGCTTCTACCTCTACCCCTTTATCCTTTGACTTTTTGAACATATCTATGATGTTTAGGATCTCTATTTTATCTTTACCCATTTCCTTCTTAACTATTTTAAAGTCTTATTGATGACTGGGGTAGTCTTATCGAGTAAAGAAAAGGATATAGGTGTAGACCACCTAAATTAAGGAAGGGGTTAGAGGTAGATATGGTTATCATAATAAACCCTATCCATTATATTTTTCTCACATTTCAACTCATCTATAATTGGTGCCATGTCATAGTTCTTAATCTATTCTAGGGTCATCCTAGAATAATCCCTCAACCTAACCTCTTCCTCATCCTGCCTGTCCTCCCAATAATCTTCTTAAAAGGGAATGTGAGTAAATGGGGAGCCTAATAAACATGAAACAAAACTTTTAACATCATAAAGGGGCCTAACCTCAAGAGTTCTAAATTCATTTAAGTCATCTATGCCTCTGTATATTTAGCCTTAGATAAATAATGGCATGTGTATCTCCTTATATTGGTAGGTAAGTGTACACCTATTTTGTGCCTACTTGAAAGGAACTTGTGGGTTTCCACTAGTTGTCTTAAAAGTTCCATTAGGGCCCAATTATCACTGACATATATGGGAAGGGTGTAAGTACACCCACTAAAACAACCAATTATAATATAGTAAAAAGTGTGAAACTGGATGAAGTATGATCCCCCATTTATAATCTCTATTATTGCAGCATCATAAAAACTTATATTCCTTAGTCATTATTTGAACATATGTTATGATTTAGTAGATAAATGCATCATTAACTCTCCTAAATTTTCATTTAAATCAATCAAAAGTGAGATTAGGATATTAATTATAAACTTTGTTAAACTAATTTGACACTATGTTTAAACCTAGGAATGCCCTCCCTTTTGCCAATTCATAGATGAGGTAGGAGGTCATGTAGAATGTACCAATAGTTTGAACCTCTACCAATTATTTGTGAATGGAGTCACTAATTTATTGAGCCTAATGAATGTATTTTCTATTCTATTGGATTACCTAGATATTTTAATATAACCAATCTTGTATTTATTTACATTATGGCTTCTTGTAGCTATATGTAAAAGTACAATGATGTCCCCTACCTCATATTTAAATTCTATCCTAGCCAGGGTTTTAGGCAATCTTGAGGTTGAAGCTTTAGGGGTCTTAAACTACTATTTGTTTATAATCCATGCATAGGCTAAGGTGTTATCCTGGTAGAATTTCTTGGAGGAGTCAAAAGTAATATCTATATAACTTTCAAACTTTGGGATTAAAAACATGGTGTCAATGAAATCTAGATCTATTTATAGAATTTTCTCCCCCTTATCATTCACTACATCTCTTTTATCTACATCATAATACTTGGCCATAGTGATCACAAGATCAAGGATTTGTAATGAGAATGGAAAGGCTACAACGTAAGATAAACCACTATTATATAGGCTCTGAATCTAATCATTTTTGAATTATGAATTGATCCTAGTCCAAAACTTAGCTAGGTATATATGACCTAGGTCAGTTTCAATTATCTCATTTATGTTAGAATCTAAGTTGGAAATGATATCAAGTCCCTTTAATTTGAACTTCATCTCATTCCAAGAATATACACTAGGAAAATGTGTGAGGGAAACGAACTATAGAGTTGGTCAGGCTTTGGGTTTACAATTATAGGTAATTTTCCCTCTTTTAACTTGGTAGAGTTTGGTTATGCTTCTACAAGGGTTTTTCTCTGAAGGGAATATGGTATGAAATAACAAATGTAAATTTTGACATAAAATCGATGGGGTTTTAATTTGTAATTGCACTTGAAAAGTCTGACTAAATCTACATCAGGGTTTTTACGTGTAATTCATGGTTGAAAACTCTAACTAAAGGTATAGTAAGAATACGGTTTCCATTTACAAGTTAGATCTTTGACGAGGGTTCAGGGTGAGAAAATAAGAGGGATTTCCACTTAGATCTAAGTAAGGATTTTAGATGTTTCATTTGGGAATATTCCAAGTTGAGAAGATAATATTTCAAAAAAAACCTTAAGGTAATTACCACAAGAATCTAGACAAATTTTAACAAGATATTAATATGTGAATGTAAAAACTAGAAATTTTCAAGCAATAGGGTCAGAAATGATGCTTTTAGTAATTTTAAAGAATAAACCATAGGTATGGCAAATTAAAACACCTAATATTTTCATAAAAATAATAATGGATTATATTTTAGGAAAATGTAGGTGACCTAAGAGAATATAGGTTGTACATGTGCAGGATTTTGTAAGTGATGGATCTAGTGTCTGCTTGTTGGAAATGATGATCTGGTTCATGGCATCAATTAGAAATGGAGGTGAATGTTTCTAGTCATGGTGTCACTTGTCTTGGAAGTGAATGGGCTCTAGTTTTTAATTTTTAAAAATGATTTAAAAAACCTAAATTATAAACCAAAAACCCTTAATTAATGCCAAGCATACCAACAATGATGGTAGATGGGTTAATAGGCAGAAATGTAGGTTTTTGGTATCACCTTGCAAGTTTGAAACTTTAAATATGTTTATAATTTTATGTTTCAATATTTTAATTGGTATTCATAAATTTTTTAAACCTTTGCATATTTTTAAATTTGTAATATGCCCTTCATTATCTGCTTTTCACTTGTTGTTGAGGGGTTTTGGAGGCAGAGATGTTTAAGAAGCAGGGAGCAAAATTTGGATTAGACTTTAAAACTTTGCAAAGTTAACAATTATATCATGAATTATGGTCCCTGATTGGGTCTTAATGAAAATTAAGAAGTAGAGTTTGCAATACACTTAACAACTTTACAAAGTTACAAAGTGTAATCTAAATTCTGGTCTCTATTTAGGACTCAATAAGTGGGAATGTGGAGATCTAAGTTCACTTTACAACTTTGCAAAGTTACTAAGTGTACAAAAATCTCTAATTTTATCTTGAGTATTGAAAATGGATACTTAGGCATTTTATTCAAAAAATTTAATAGGTCTCCTCTAAGGCACAGGGTGTTTTGAGGTTTTTGGTCACAAAAATATCAATATTTTTGGTGACCTTTGTGAGGTGATTTCCTACTAATCATTTTTTTCCCAGTATCCTTATAGTTCATTGGGAATGGAGTCATTTGAATTTTATCATATCTTACTTGTAGAATAAACAAAATTGGGAATTTCCCTAAACAAGAAATAAAATAAGGAAAACAAAAATTGAAACAAACTAAGGAAGCAAAACTCCTAAACAGTTGCAGAGTGTGCGAGAGCACTTATTTATGGGAAACCAACTAATTTTAAAATGTAAAAAGTTTTTGAAATAATTCAAACCTTAGAAGCATGATTTTAGGTACATCCCATTGACTAGGATGGGTAGCTCCAATCCATCAAGCCTAAATAGTTAGAACGCATTAGCTCCTTTACAATGGGTTATGATGTATAGACCACTCCATATTGTATAAAATTCTATATGCTTGCTTGGCTTGGCCCTTTAAATATCCCATTTTATAACCATGTCTCCTTTATTGAAGATCCTTTCAGATGATTTCCTATCAAAATTTCTCTTTACTTGATCCTGACTTACTTTTAGAACTTGCATTGACTGGTTCCTGACCTCCTCTAGCTCTAGGATTTTGGCCAATTGCGTGGTCATAACATCATTTTAAATTAATTCCAGTTATTGATCAAGTTATATATATGGTAACTCTATTGAAAATATATTCTAACTTCCCTTCCATAGATCAAAATAAATAGAGAATTCTCAATGGCTCTTTTGGGAGTAATCTTGTTGGTCCAAAGTGTTGATTTTAGCTTAATGTGCCAAGTCCTCTTTTTGTCTATCATTATCCTTTCTATAATCCTTATGAGATTTATGTTGGTGGATTATACCAATACATTATCTTATGAGTAATAATTGGATGAGGTTTTCAATTAGACATTATGTTTTAAGGCACATTCACTCATCTGAGTACCCACAAAAACTTTGGCATTGTCTGAGATAATGGTGTAAAGGACACCAAATCTATTGATAATGTTGTTAATGAATTATAAGATATATGCTTTCATGGCATATTTAAATGCAACTATTTTAGTTCATTTATTAAATCAGTCACTATAAGGACCCATTTATGGCTGGTACTTGATGGTGGATTGATCATGCTAATATAATCCAACCCCCACTGAGTGAATAGTTGGTCAGCTTGGATTGGTTGGAGAGGAAGAGATGTTAATCTTTGATTACCTATAAATTAGGCACATTTCTTAAAATTTCACACCCATTTATGTGCATCTTTGAATAGGTCAAGCCAATAATAGCCTACCCTCAATATTTTGATAATAGTGGTCCTTACAAAAAAATGGCCACCTGACAAGCCATCATAAAACTCTTCGAGTACTTTGGAGATTTAAACATGATTGATGCACATAAAAATAACTCCATTAATATATTTTATAAATAATATCATATTAATGAGATCATAAGTAAAATATTAGAGCCTAAAGTACTTTTTTTTGGACTATTATAGCCTATGTAGGTATTCATCAGTTTACAAGAAGGTAGTCATGTCATAAATCTAGTTGTTGAGCAAATGAGGATTCTTTAGTTGAAATACATGTACAATGTATATTACATCATCAACCTTGATGTTAGAAGCAAGATACTCATATAATCCTTTTCCTCTTATGAGCTTAGTTATTTTAATGATCACATCATATTTCATGACCCATGATCGAACCTGCTCTTTTCTCATTTATTTCCTAGCTTAAAAGGAACTCCTTTATGCTCTAGTGACAAACCATTAGCTAAATCTTGTTGTTTTAGAGCATATGTTTGAAATTTTTGAGGGATTTTATTATTGTATACACTTGTTTCTCATCAAAATTATATCTTTACTCATAATCCTTTAAGGATTGATTGAAAAAGACTATGGGTTGTTCTAAATGATATTTGTTATGTTGGGTCAGAAGAGATGATACACTGCCTTCCCATCCAAAAGCATAGAGAATGAATTAATTCTTATAGTTGGGATTTACAAGAGTCAGAGCTTGAGAAATAGCTTGGTTAATGGCTTCAAATCCATTCTTTCCTTCCATTTTCTAGCTGAAATTGACCCCTTTTTAAGCATAGAAGTAAGCGATTTGGCTATGGTGGAAAATTTTGGAATGAGCCTCCTCACAAAGTTGATTTTCCCTAGGAAAATATTTAACTCCTTTTTATGGCTTGAAAGTGCTACTAAAGAGGTAGTACTTACCCTCTCTAGATATATTGCAAGGCTCTAGTTTGAGACTATGTGTCCCAATAGTTTCTCTTCATGAACTACAAATATGCACTTATTTGTCTTGAGGGAAACTCCAAACTCTCTGAATATTTTAAAAACTTTCTTGAGGTGATCTAGGTGGTCACTAGCATGTTTAGAATAAACTATGATGTCATCTAGATACACCAAGATCATTTCATTAATCAAACCCTTGAAATCCACATTCATGGGCCTTTAGAAGGTATCACCAATGCTAGTTAGACTAAAAGGCATCTTCTTGTAGGTATATGTGCCCCTTTTATTAGTGAAAATGGTCTTGAACTGGTTAAATTCTTGAATTAGGATTTAGTTATATCCAAAATAACCATCTAGAAGGGAAAACCTCTCATGTTCAACTACTATTTGGAGGATTTTCTCCATGGATGGAAGGGGATAATGGTATTTTAAGGGTGCTTTTCTCAGGTCATAGAAATATATGCAAAGATTGATTTCACCATTATTTTTCCTAACAGGGACTAAGTTAGCCACCCAAGATGAGTGTTTAATGTGGAAATTAATGTTGGCTTATATCAACTTAGACAATTCATTCCTTATCAAAGGCTCTATTTTTGGATTTAATTGCCTCTATTTTTTTGTAACAGGGTTAGTATTCGGGTCAAGCTCTATTGTGTGTTGGGCTAGGCTAGGGTCAAAAACCCCTTATATATTTATAACTCTAAGTGAATTTATCATCAAACTCTTGACATAATTCAATAAAAACTTGTTCTTTAGATGTGTTACATACCTTTCCAATCTTTAAATCCTTACCTTCTAAGATGGATATTGGCTCGTAGTCTTCTTCCTTTATTTTGAGATTTTTATTTTCAAACTTCAACTGATCATCAAAGTTGAAAATACTTTCTAAAATAACAAGACCCATGGGCAACTTATTAGTAAACTAAATTATTTTCTCACCATACTGTTCTTGGAGCCTTGACTAATTTTTGTCAAAAAATTCAGCCTCATCTCACAAAAATTTAATAATTTGTTCATTGTTGTCAAAAACTTTTTAGTTGGTTGCATTATCAGGGATAGATGGTCTCACTATCATCTTTACATGTTGGTTGATGTCCTTATTAATCTCTTCAGGTAGATTATATTGAGAACCCATTAAGGCCATACAATTAGCATCTTTATTTTGTGGTCTCAGTATTGCTTTAATGTTTAAAAAAATAAAATCTTAAAATAGGTCCCAAACCCTATGTTTTTAAGATCTCAACAAGTTGTTATTGGTTGTGCTTCTTGATCTTACCTAGTGAACAATTAGTTCACTGTCATTGAACACCTGTAATGACTAAATCCCTCTTTCCTTTTCCAAATAAAGACCTCAAATTAATGATTCATATTTTGCCACATTATTAATGTAATTGAACTATAGTTTAAAGGAATAAAAATAATTCTCCTTTTGGGGACAAACCAAAATAATAATTCTCCTTTTAAGATCTCAACAAGTTGTTATTGGTTGTGCTTCTTGATCTTACCTAGTGAACAATTAGTTCACTGTCATTGAACACCTGTAATGACTAAATCCCTCTTTCCTTTTCCAAATAAAGACCTCAAATTAATGATTCATATCTTGCCACATTATTAATGTAATTGAACTATAGTTTAAAGGAATAAAAATAATTCTCCTTTTGGGGACAAACCAAAACAATACCACCACCTACACCATTCCTACTCATTGAGCCATCAAAGTATAGTTTCCATATTCCCTTGTGATCTTCAGTTAGTTAAAAAATATTTGGGATAGTCATATCATATTCATGGATGAAATACATACCCAACTCTATTTCCTTGACATAGTCATAAGGGTCAAACTAGAAAGTTGATCCCCTTTTGTCAAGGTGGGTGTTTATGATTTATTCTAAGGGTATTGTAAATTCATGGTCAAGTTCCTCTTCTTAGTCTTACATTGTGAAATTCATATCCACAAGGATAGTATTATATGGCTCAATGTGGTCTTTGTCAATTGGTTTAGCCCTTATGGTCACTCTAGTCCCATATCTTGTTTTGAGCAACATATGTGACCAATCAACAGATATGTACCCTCTTATTTTTGTAGTGAAGTCTCGAGAAAGGCATATTGAAAAATAGGGGGATTAATAACCAAGATGTTTTGGGATATGGATAATATTAGACATGCATGGATGGTAATTTAATAATCCTAACTATTTGGATAGTAGTTTCATTCAATTGAACCACACCTTTTGTGATAGGTGTGTATTCAACACCCAGCATGCCCACTATTTTCTTAGGCATAACAGAGTTTTTAGCCTTAGCTTATATCATAAAATTATGGAAAATACTTTTTCCAACTATAAAGGAAAGGTAAAAATGGGGTTTTAACATTTTACTTAATTTTGTGTCTGTTTGAGGTTGATATAAGCTAATCATAGCAATGGGTCCCTTAACTAAAACCTTCTCTATTTGTTGGAAAAAATTTAGAGCTTCTTGAAGCAATTCCCTCTATGTTAGGATGGATAGTAAATCTCACATGGTAACATTTAAATTAGTCCTCTTCATTTGTTCTAAAATATTGAAAGGAATGCTATTGACCTTTGTTTGTGCCTTCATGAGAGCTACATCTTCTTTTAGGAGATTTAGGATTAGCAGTTTTGACTTTGGTTAACCCATTAGCACATTGGGTGGTTTTTGAGTTATGTTTCTTTTTGAAACCTCTTATACAACTTCAGTAGTTGTATCTTTTTCAATATTGGGGGATGATCACTTTTTATTGTCCTCTTCTTAAAGCATGTATTTGCTACCACTAAACTACCACCATTGGTCAGTACTTCTTCCTGGTTTACATCATAAAAATCCTCTTCTTTCCAGTTCAAAAAAGTGTTCTTGTTTTAAATAGGCACATATACCTCTTCTTGATAATTAGTAGTTTCCTCTTGTTTCCCTTGGGGAATTGATATGCTTTATACCATCAAGGCTTGACTAATGACACCATGAGGGAAAGAATTTTAATTATGTAGTTGAACACAAAGATAACACCATTTGTATTCCTAGGCTAGGTTATTTTGGATGGGAATGATAGCCTTAGAAGTACTTGGGGTAGGTAGAGCATGGATATTTGGGGGATTTGCTTGTAGATTTGGCTTTGAAGTTGTGAATTACCTTGGTATGGTTGCCTATTGAGTTGATATGCCTACTTAGGTGTTGATAAGGCCTATTATTTTGGGATTGTTTACTTTTCATGGCTACTAGACCATTGACAAAGCTTTGAATCAATGTCTTAACTTTGTAAAAATAATAATAAGGGATAGGAGGTAAAGCTGGTTGATTGCTTCTTGTGGGAATTAGGGATACAATAAGTTGAGAGAGAGGCAATTCTAGGAACAACAACATTGGAAGCTGAGGATCAATTTTCTCAGCTTGAATGAGGAAAATTTTGGCTCTTATTACAATGTCATAAGCATCAAGGAGTGTTATGCTACCCATTTATTAGATCATGATATCTATATCAATGTTTAAAGATCTTAAATAGTACAAGAAAACATTATTCATGGATGGTTTGACCAACACTAGGATCCTATTCCACATCTTTTAGAAGTGGAAATTAAAGTCACTCATGAACTCATAAGGGGACCATTTAATGGTGGTTAATTTCTCAACTAGAGAGAGGTGGTCATTCTTATCCTCAAATTGCATGCATACGGTACACCCTAGATCATCCCAAATGCAGATGGAATTGGGAATCAAAATCTTATACCACTATAGGGCTTTACCCTTATATGATGTGGCAAGAAGTATGATAGCAACATTTTCTTTTGAAATTTTATGAACCAAAAATATGTTAGCAACATCTTGAATGTGTTCGATGGGTGTGGTGGTTATTTCACCAGTAAAATATGGAAGGATTTTTAAAGCCTAGGTGGGTATATCATCATATTTGGAAATAAGACTTATATCATTCATAAATGTAACAAAAATTTGTACATACACAATAATGACACAAAATAAGAAAGGAAAAACTTTAGTATATTGATATTCTTTAGGTTACAGCATGTAGATGAACTTCTCAAAAGTAGAAAAAAATATCCATCAGTAAAAATATCCATGGGCTACATAATAGACCCATATTCATACAAAAAACTTTCTCTCAAGAAAAAAAGTCCAAAACTTTTACACTTACTCCTGGAGCAAGAAATTGGGGAGTTCTCATACAAATGTCCTCATTTCAACTTGAAGAGGTTTCTTTGGTGGATTAAAAGGAAGAAGAGGACTCTGCAAGTATTTGGGTGCTTCACCAAGTTTTGAAGAAAGATAAAAATGATATTAGCATCTTTTATTTAAACCATCTCTCCTTGAGTTCAGTTGAATAAATCTCTCACCAAGAAATGGGGTGCCAAAATGAAAATTCATGATTTGGTCAATCTTTTAACAAAGTTGAATGCTTTTCCAATTTTGAATAACTTAAAACATAACTTTCAAAACCTAACTTGTAATTTACAATTGATAATTTTGTAACTTATAAGTCACTTGATAAAAAGGGATGTGTAAATTACAATGTGAGCTTTTACAACTTTTAAGTCATTCAACTTGTCAAAAAGAAAAGCGTAGAATACAAGTTGAAATTTTTCAACTTAAACTTGATGAAATGATAATTTAAAACTATAAGTAGCACTTTTTCAACAAAAATCTAAGAGCTATCAAAATGATAGTTGAAATTTACAACTTATAACTTTACAAGTTTTCAACGTAGCTTAGAAAATTTGTAATTTACAGAATGCATTCTTCTCAATTAATTAAATAATTAATAAATGATAGTGACATCAGAGGATTCCTTATCCTTTTCTTCTTGTATCTTCTTGATGTAAGCATTGAAGCTACCAAATATTTATTGTAATCACTCTTCATCAGGACCAATTGTGTAAAGATTACTGATGTCACATTATGTTGTTACCTTGAATAATTCTCTAAAAGAAGCTCTGTATATTTGGATGGCTTTGCCCATCTGATCAAGTGTATTATGTTACTTGATAAACTAGTGGATATAATACAAATTGAAAATTGTGTCATGTGTTGACTCCCTCTTAATTATCTCCTTAAATTTATCCTAGATAACCTGAATAAGAAGAGGTTCGTCTTGGTAATCTGCTGCCTCACATGACAATTTACAAATTTAATATTCAATGTCATACATTATATCAATGGCCTTATCACTTGTCTTTTTATCCTTATCAATAATTTCACTAAGTATTCTAAGTCTAAACTTGGCTGACCTCTCTAGCTCATCATGCTCCAAAGGATTTTTTAGTATCTTTTTAGACATGAGAATTTTGCTCTTTATTTGGTCAATGTCCTACAACTTAGGAGAGTAGAGATTTAGTCTTTCAACTTCATCTTCATATTTATTTATTTATACCTTCAAAGATACATAGTCATCCTTCAATGTTTTGTAATAATCCATGTCCAACCTATCACCATGTTCCCTTTAGTGACCAGTTCTTCATCCTATTCCTTTGTAGCTCTACCCATTGTGTCAATCTATGTCATTATATCAAATGTCTCTTTATCAAAGAATTGAGGGTAAATTGAGTTGGTTGGGTTAGTTCAAAAAGATATGATATTTATATGACCTTCCTCAAGGCAGTAGTTAATTACTCTACCTTGTTCTTTAACTCATCCTTGGTGACCTTGTCATTGTCCATTTTCTTAAAGAGAGAACTTGTGCTTGTTTGGACATCATGTTTTAATCCCTATCTCATTGGTTGACAAAGGTTTACCTTGGATAATTGATAATCCCCCACCACTAAATATTATTTCTATTTTACAGGTTGGGGAGCTATTATCTCTTCATACTTATCCCATATTGCATCATAAAAAACTCTAAAAATAGTCTCAATACCTCTCTTTGGTCATTTAGATGATTCCAATATACCAAAATCTAGGGTGTTAGGAGATATCATTTACTTCCTCTTCTTAGACATTGATTGTGAAAGATAACTAAGAGTAGATAAAGGCATCATTAACTCTCCAATTTACAATCTCTGTTGTTGTAGCATCAGAAAACCTTATCTTCCCTAGTTCCTATTTGAACATAGTTATGATGCAATAGATAAAGGCATCATTAACTCTCCTAAAGTTTTATTTACTTCCATAAAAAGTGAGATCAAGATAGTAATTGAATTTTTTGTTAACTTGATCTAGCACTATGTTTAATCCTGGGAATGCCCTCCCTTTTGCCAAAGCATAGATGAGGTAGGAGGTCATGTAGAATTTTCTAGTAGATTGAGCCTATACCAATTATCTATGAATGGAATCACTAATTAATTGATCCCAATGAATGTATTTTTTATTCTTTTGGATTACCCAGATATATTAGGACATCCAATCTTGGTAGTTCTTTGCATTCTAACTTCCTATAACTCTATGTTAGATTATAATAATGCCCCCTACCTCGGCTTTGAATTCTATCCTAGCTAGGGTTTTAGGTAGTCTTGAGGCTAAATCTTTAGGGGTTTTCAACCACTATTTTTTTATAATCTATGCACAGGGAGAGGTATTGTCTTGATAGAATTTCTTAGATGAGTCAAGAATAGTATCTATATAACTTTAAAACTTTGGGATTAAAAACACAATGGCAATGAAATTTGGATCTAGTTTCAAATTTTTCTCCCCCTTATCATTAACTACCTCTCTTTTCTCTACATCATAATGCTTGGCCAGAGTGAGCACAAGCTCGAGGCTTTACACTAAGAATAGAAAGGTTGTAACTTGAGGTAACCACTATCATATATTCTATGAATCTAGTATTTTTTTAATTTTGCATTGATATTAGTGTTAGAGATCTATATTACACCCTAGCTAGAGGTAGGAGTGTTTAGGTCCTACTTCCAAATCTAGCTCAACATGGAACTGACCCCAAGTCATGGGTATATTTTAATAGGGTCAAACCTCTAGGATTTTTAATGATGCTAGCTCCTCTGATGCATCATTTTAGCTCATTCCCACTACTAAAACCTACTAAAAGGGGGGGGAGAGAGAGAGAGAGAGAGAGAGAGAGAGAGAGAGAGAGAGAGAGAGAGAGAGAGAGAGAGAGAGAGAGAGAGAGAGAGAGAGAGAGAGAGAGAGAGAGAGAGAGAGAGAGAGAGAGAGAACGAAAAAGGGAAACCTAAGATAATAGTGGTGATGCAACTAAATTATGGTTAATCCACCCTACTTGACTCTTAAACACTAATGAAATAAGCACAAGACTAGATCTAGGATTCTAAATATTTTTCATTCATCAGTGTTTTATGAAGAGGTTCACCAAATGATCTAAACTAAGGGAAATGATGGAAAGGTCTAGAATAAGACACTAACCATTCATAGTATCCACATGCGGGCTTAAATCAAGAGATGTAGAACACTAAACATGACCTTCATAACAAGATGAACTAGTAACAAGGTAATATCATGATTTTATAAGGGATAATACTCTACCAATTATGTAAATCTAACATGTACACACTATACCAGAATAATGAAATCTAAAATAGTCTTGTATTCATTTCAAGAGGTTACAAGCTCCATCTTGGTAGAGTTTGGGCATGTCCAAGAGAGGGAGTAGAGAAAATATAGATGTAGAGAGGATTACAAAGCAATTTAGTCAAACTTTAGTCCATAAATAACTAAAAATGCATAAAGAACTAACTAACTAAGCCTATCTATTCCTATGGGAATTACAAATGATAGTAAGAAACAAATGAAAGAAAGCAACATCATATTACCTTCACAAATGGATTTAACATACCCATGTGGCTCAAAATAATGTTCTCCCTTGATCAAGCATCCTTATCTTTATCAATAATGGTGGAAAACTCATCTAATGTCTCAAAAACACTCCATAAACTTAGGCTCATGATTCCAAATCACTAAACTAGCCTATCAATGAAGCTTGAAAACAAAATCAATGATCAAATGCAAAGGATTGTGTAAATAGTTTAACATTAAAAATTTATAATATTCAATCTTGAAATTCATGTCCATGGCCTCTCTATTTATAGATTTTTGAGATTGGTCAAGATCAACCATGACCGCTCATCTCAAGATTGAGATGTGTGGCCATGATTAATCCTAATATTTGGAATTAAA
This sequence comes from Torreya grandis, assembly GCA_037957365.1. Lineage (NCBI taxonomy): Eukaryota > Viridiplantae > Streptophyta > Pinopsida > Cupressales > Taxaceae > Torreya > Torreya grandis. The sequence goes on from JARHVA010000104.1 coordinate 2,513,786, forward strand.
TTCATAATCATCTTCATCATGACCTTGGAAGAAGGGGCATTAAAAAGGCATGGGAGGTATTAACTAGGCATGGGTGACCCATAATCTTGATATTTATGGCATTTATGGCATTTATGGCCTAGGGATGTCTTCCCAAAAAATTATGTCACCTAATGATACAGTTAATAGGAATTAATTTTCAAAAATAAATATTCAACAACTCTCATGGAAAATCCACTTAAGCTCTTGATTTGGATTAATTATCCTTAAAAAAGGTTAATCAACATTTGTGTAATTAATTGAAAATTGGCCCTCAATTAATCAAAATGGTCAAAAAGTCATATTATTGAGTCGTCATTTGACTAGAGAGGAACTGAAAGGTGATGTTAGATTTTTTGGAGCTATATTCCCATTTAGGATGTTGCCAACACCAAATAACAAATGTGCATGATGTGTACCAATGAATTATAATAAAAGAGTTATCTAGAGCACTAAATGGTGAAAATGTTATTTTGACTTGAAATGATCTAATCAAAGTTAGCTAGCCCATAAAATGCATTGCCCTATTTAGAGATACTTTGACCTAAACTGGCACTTGTAAGTGATAAGTTTAAACCATTTAGGTCATGTTATAGATTTTGACCTAAAATGTGCATTTGAGTATAATTCATGTAAGATTGATAATTTCAACACAAATGGTGTTAGGAATTAGATGTCTACATTTTTCCCCTATTTGAGAAGGTGTAGCAAGAAATTCAAGACAATTAACTTCTTTTCAAAGTAAAGAGTTGTCAAGAAGAAATTGGAATAGACCCATGATGCCCCCTCGAGAGGACATACTAGGATGGAAGAAAAGGATGGACTCTCAAAAAGAGAGAGAAAGTGAGAGATTAACCCATAGAATAGATCATATCCAGATGAGCTAATGCTTTCACATGTGATTACCATCAATGATCAAAATATAATGAGAGGTATAATAGGCCCCAAAGATAGGGGGAATGGGAAAGATATCATCCATAAATGTAAGGGACACACTTTAAATGTACCCAATTTGAGAGTACAAGCTACACGCTTATGGCATTGATCAATCCTGAGACAAGTTGCACACTAAAATATTTCCATCATGGGCTTTAATGTGGAGAGCTTAGAATTAGAGGAAAAGAGAGAACATTCTAATTCAAGAAGGGAAGCACCACTAGAATGGGGTCTCTAAAGAGAATATAATAAGTACTCCACTATAGTAGATTTGATCGTGATAAAATAGTTTCATCCCAGTAGGGTGAATCTTGATCATTGATAAATAATAAATAATGATTTACCCCTATAGAGCTCATTTGATCATGATAAAATAGTTTTTCCCCAGTAGGGTGAATCTTGATCATTGATAAAGAATAAAGAATGATTTGCCCCTATAGATCTGATTTGATTCAGACATTGTTCAGATGTTGTGCCCTAGCATGGGCAATTGGAAAGAAAAATAGTTCAAGGATATAACTAAAAAGATAGGTTAAAGTGAGTGGGTGCAAACATACATGTGATGGGGTAATGGCTTAGAAATCCATATAAAACCAATCATATGAGAATGCACAAAGTGATGAGAGAGATGAAAAGAAGAATGGAGATAGCTAAGCTGACCTTAATAGAAATTGAGTGATTCCTACATAGTTCCATGGACCCATGTTCCAACATGAACTTCAAGCCAATGTAGTTCACCCAAGTTTGGGAGAGAATGGAATGAGGAATGATGAAAAATGACCAAGAATTGATTAGACTTATAATGTATGTAAATAGATGCACATCTATGCATAGACAAAAAAAACTTGAAATTCATGTTATCTAGATGCCTAATTCCATATCATGAACCTAAGTTTTGCAAAGTGTTCTTGAGAATCATTCATCAGAGCTGATGTTGAAGTTAAGACGTTGAGACCTAAGCACAAATTTCTTGCTATAGAAAAATAAATTAGGAATCATAAGTATGAATAACTTAGAATGTCATAAGATTCCAATTGCACTAATCCAATTCAAATGTGAATACCTATAACTAAGGATAATGGTAAAATAATGACCAAAACTAGAGTTACAATGATTTACATTTAAAAAAATCAAAAACAAAGAAAAAGATAAACATAAATGAACCTAACTTGGAATCAAGATATGATCTTAGGACTTAATTAGGAACAAAAATGTTTAAAAACAAAAGTCAAGAATGTCTTAATGACATGAGACCAAGATATGAATAATCAAGATCCATGTGGACTATCAAGGCATTATTGAACACAAAAGAGAAAAGCAAAATCAAATAGAAAAACAAAACACCAACAAAAATCAAATAAACAAAATGTTCCAATAACAATGTAATAACATAGGATCAAGATATAAACAAACAAGATCCATGTGAATCATCAAGATGTTCTAAAACACAAAAGAGAAAAGCAAAAAACAAACAAAGAAACACAAGACCAAGATGAGACAAGAAGCAAGAAAAAGGAGAAGAAATAAAAGGAGAGGTGTGAAAGCACAACAAAACACCAAGAAAACTCAAATAAACACACACAAACAAAAACCCAGTTAGTGTGGTTTAAAATATAAATGTTCATGCATGTGCGGTAGAGGTGTTACTTTCCACCACATCAAAACAAAGAACAATGACACAATAATTATTCCCTAATTAAAGAGTAATAATGATAGAAAAAATGGGGGAAGAGAAGAAAAGGAAGGGTTTTGGCCAAGTTGACTCTAGATGTATAAGACAAGTGAATGTTGCCTACATAGTTCCATGAATGCATGTTCCAATATGAACTTCAGGCCAAATGTAGTTCTCCTAGGAAATGGGATAGAAGAAAAATGATGATTAGACTACCATGATTTAGAGAAGAAATGGAAGATATGACAAACAAATGAGAATGGTCTCGCAAACAAGAAGTTGATGAGATGAGAAAGAATGATCTTGCAAAATGAAAAGTGTGTTGGACAAGATGAAATGAACTAGTGTTTCTGTGCTTACAAAATGGCAAGAGCGTAGCATGGTGGAATGGGAATTTATAAATGTATAAAAGTGTGAGACAATGTTTTTATTCTTTTATGGATCATGTTTTGATATTTTTAGTATTTTCAAAGAATTTATAATGTTTTTGGTGTTTTTGGGATAAAATATGCACAAGGTAGGACCATCTAGTTGAGAAGATGTACGTCCTGAGAGTAGAGGTTATAATAATATAGCTAAGCTGACTACAATAGCCCATTCTCATAAATCAGTGAGAGTGAGGTTCTTGACCTATAATAGTGTAGCAATGGTTTGGAACTGAGAAGATGTTTCTATTCACTTGTCTGAAGTTGCACAATATTGTCCTGGTGAACTGCTTTGTAGAAATATTATTGAGGATGTTCATAATGTTCATGAGACATAATCAAGATCATAATTGGTCAAGGGATAAAAAGTGTTCAAGCTTATAACATGCCTTAGACATAACAAATAATATTCTTCTCGAAGAGAGCAATCCAAAATGGGATGAATAATATGCTCATAGTGCCAAAGATTCAAAGCCTTTACTATTGGGAATCATGAAAAGTAGACCAGGGTAGTGTAAAAAGTGTTCAAGGTAAGATAAAAGGGTGGAATAAAATTACAATAGCATAAGTTGCCCCCAAGTCAAGGGTCTTATAGATAATGGTTCAAATCTATTCATGCATAGAATATTTTAAGGTGTATGATGTTCATGGGCTCTAAAATTTCTTCACCATTAGGTTTAGCCAATCGATATGCTCTTGATCCATAGTTTTTTTTGACAATATATGGTCCTAACCAATTAGGCTAAAACTTGCCTTTTATTTTTGGGTTCAACATTTGTATTCTTCTATTTATCTTTCAAAACTAAGTCACCAATCTCAAATTATTGAGGGAGAATGCATTTGTTGTAGTTTCTCCATAATCAATTCTGATAGGCCTACAAATTTTCTAGGGTGGCCAAACACTTACCATCAAGAAGCTCTAGTTTGTGCAGTTGTGAGGCTCTATAATCTTCATTATCTTCAATGTGTTTTAGTTATATTCTTAGTGATGGGATCTCAAACTCGATTGAGATGATAGTTTTAGTGCCAAAAACAAGGGAGTATGGAGTAGCTCCAGTTGGGGTGTGATGATTGGTTCTATAAGCCCAAAGGGCAATAAAGAGTTGTAAGTGCCAATTATGGCCAACATCATTGACAATCTTTTTTAAGATGGCTAGAATGGTTTTATTTGATGCCTCAGGTTGTCTTTTGCCTTACAGGTTATATGGATTGGATTTCTTGTGTTTGATCTTAAATTTTGCATAAAGAGATTTCACATCTTTGTTCACAAAGGATCCACCATTATTAGATATAATATGGGTTGGGATGCAATATCGACAAATGATATGGTAATGAATGAATTTGGCTATTTTTTCCCAGTAACATAAGTGAGAGGAACGGCCTCAATCTACTTGGTAAAGTATTTGATTTCAATCAAAATGTGCTTATGGTCATCTGAATATGTCAAGTTAATTTCCCCAATGAGATCAAGACCCCATATTGAGAATGGCCATGGTGTTGCAATAGGCTGCAATGGTAAGGAAGGTGAATGTATCAATTTACCATGTTGCTGACAAAGAACACACTTTTTTACATAATTACAATCATCTATCTCTATTTTGGGCCAATAATAGCCTATTCTGAGGAGTTTCTTTGCTAGGACTACACCATTGGTATGGGCCTCACACATTCCTTCATGAACCTCCTTTAGTGCTAGCTTGGATTTCTCCCAAAGATAAATAATGAATAAGTGTTTCATCATAGCCTTTATGATAAATCATGTTTCCAAGGAGGATATAATGTGTTAAACAATGAAGGAATAGTTTTTATTGGTTTTTGTAAAGGTTGTTAGGAAATGCATTACTATGGAAATAGTTATAAAAATCTTTATACCATGCTAGCTCAAGTGAGGGATTAGGATCAACAACGGTGTATATCCTCTCTGAATCTAATAGAATATGTGCTGGCTAAAGAAGATTGTCAATCAAGAACTGATACTCTTTAGCATTGTCATGCATTTGAATCATGGAACTAATTATTTCCATGGCATTAGTAGATCCGTTGTTGACTCATGGAACTTACTCAAACTATAGAGATTTAAAATGTGTTTTGAGGTTATCATCAATTTGATTGTAAGGAATAAGTTTATCATCTCTTATTTGATACTAGTCAGTTGTCTGATTTATGATTAGTTTCAAATCTCCATAGACCTTTAATATTTGAATATCCCACTGTATGGAAAGATGGAGCCCTAAAACTAATGCCTCATATTTGCCTATATTTTTTTGTACACTGAAATTATATATGGAAGGCTTCGGGGATCAAATCCCCCTATGGTGTGATCAATAATATGCCATCTCTAAACCCTTGAGATGTGAAAGATCTATCAAAATAAATCATCCATTATTCAATTTCTTGTGATGCTTATTCTATCATCATGATAGAATCATCTAGAAGGTCAAATTTGAGAGGTTGAGTGGCCATAATAGGAGATTCTACAAGTTGGTCTGTAAGAAATTGTCCTTTGATTATTTTTTAATTCTAGTACTCAATATCAAACTCACTGAGGAGCATAATCCATTTAACCATGCATCCTTAAAGAGATGTTTTAGATAAGAGGAACTTGAGAGGATCTACCTTGGTGATAATAATAGTTTTGTTATTTAGCATATAATGTCACAATTTCAGAGTGGCAAACACCATAGCTAAACATGCCTTCTCAATAGGCATATAATTATGTTCATAGGCTACCAATGTGCAACTTAAATAATAAATAATGTGTTCCTTACCATGATCATCATGTTGAGCCAAAAGTTCCCACAGTACATGTTTTATGGCTAATATATAAAGAAGCAATGACTTTCCCTGTGTTGGAGGTCATAATTCTAGTGGATTGGTCAAGTATGTTTTAAGCTTTAAAAATGCTATCTGAAAATCTTCATCCCACTAAAATGTTACCCCTTTCTTTAAGACATGGGTAAATGGGTGGCACTTATCTGCCAATTGAGAAATGAACCTGTGTATAGACTAGATCTTTCCTTGTAGACCTCGAAACTATTTAAGATTGTTTGGTGGAGGTATTTCCATAATAGCATTGACCTTTTTAAGGTTGAATTCAATCCCTCATTGTGTTACAATGAACCCTAGCAATTTTCCTGATGTGACTCTAAAGACACATTTCTTAGGATTCAAGTAGACTTTATATGCATGAAGCCTCTCAAATATTATTTGTATGATTTTAGTGTGTCTTACTCTTGTTCTTGATTTTGATAGTATATCATCAACCTAGTCCTTACATTATTCAAACCAAATGCATGACCTGGTAATAGAATATCCCCCATGGAGTGGTGAATGCAGTCTTATGCTGATCTTCAAGGTTTATCTTGATCTGATTATAACCAAAAAATCCATTAATTAAGGATAGCATCTCATACCCAGTAATTGAGTCGATGATCATATTGATGTTGGGTAGAGGAAAATCATCTTTGGGGCATGCTTTGTTGATATCATGAAAATTAGTACAAACACATATGCCTGGGGTCTTTTTAATCACTGGTACTATGTTAGAATCCCATTAAAAGTAGTCTAGTGGTCTAATAAAATTGGCTCCTAAGAACTTTTCCAACTCAGCCTTAACCAAAAGGGTGATGCACGGATGCATCTTTCTCAACTTTTTCTTGATTGGTTTAGCACCAGGGTGAACAAAAAGATGATGCATAACTAAATATGGGTCTAATCCTAGTATTTTAGAGTATGCCCATGCAAATATGTCTATATAATCCTTAAGAATGGATATAATATGTTCATGTTCTACTTCAGTAAGGGAAGCTCCAAGATAAACCATTTTAGGATCCTCATGGGTTCCCAAATTCACTTCTATTATGCTCTCCATAAGGAGTGTGGATCCATCTTCTAGAATTGTATGCAATGTATGGTCATGATCATTTTCCTCTGCTATATCTTCTTGTTATTCTTCCTAAAGATCTAGATAATATGAAGAATCATAATTTGCCTTCTTAGGTAAAGGCCAATTGGACCAAACCTCTAGAAACTCCAGAGAAAGATGATCAAATATTTAATGTTGTTTTGAAGAGATGCTTGTACTATCTATGGAACTTGGGCTAGATGGGCTTTCTACATCCTCAGGGCCACCTAGGAGTGCCTGAAATAGGTTTTCACTCAAAGGCTTGTCTTTTCTTTACTTTTTCCTTGATCGACAAGTGCCTCAAAGAGTTTTTCACCTGAAGATATTGATGTTTTTTATTTATTATGACCAATAAATTTTTCCTTCTCTCTAAAGTAGGTATAATAATTCAATGAAAAATCAAAACCATGTTAATGATCACCAATGGGAAATGTATCTCATAGGCCCATGTATTCTACAATTAATTCTTCATTTCGAAACTCATCGAGGCATATGACTAAATTTTATTTATCCCAATCTATGAGTTTAGGATGGCAAAGGCATAGGTTATAGTGAGGTTTTGCTTCAAGATGGGAAGCACCAATGGTAAAGATATAATGTTCTACTTCAAGAAGGGAAACACCACTAGGATGGGTTTTTGCTTCAGGATGGGAAGCTCCAATAGGCATTATGGTTAATATGGCATTTAAATCAAATATATGAGTCAAAAAGCTCATCAAAAAGGATATAATAGGATGTTGTGTCACTATTAGGAGTTTCATTACTAGTCACTTTAAAAGAGTCACTATCAAATGTCATGAGGTCATCCTCTAGTGGTTTAAATCCAAGAACATGATTCCAATTGACAACTCCAGCTGATAAGAGTTATAAAATTCCTTGCACCTATAGGCCAAGGACTTTCCTTGTATAGTCAACATGATCCATTATCTTGTTAGGGATATGATACTTTGGATTCTTAAAATAATCAGCAAGGCCTTTAGAACATAACCAATCTTCCTCAGTAAAAGCCTCTTGATCTTTCTTTGGTGTAATTGTCGGTACAAAAACCATAGGAGGTTTTAGTCTTACCAAATGTCTTAGGGGATTTTGGTAATTTTTCAATATGAAGGACTTCTTTCAAATGGTACATGGCAATACCTACATCTTTAATAATAACCTTTTTGGCTAGAGCTGCAAGAAATGGATCGGTCAAAGTGGAGGCTAGATCACTAGGGTCTATATAATTAGATGGAGATGGATGAGAAATGATGGCTTTATTCTTCTTTTTAAGGAATTTAGAAACTGGGTAATAGTTATAATTATGAAACTCTACTTCAATATGTTTGTAGTATTGATATGGCTACTGATCAATAGGTATAGTAACCTCGATCCCATCATGGGGAAACTTAAGGCATTGGTGAAGAGTAGATGGAACTTCTTGTACTTCAGGGATCCAAGGATGTCCAAGAAGTATGTTATAAATAAGCTCAATATCCACAATATGGAATAGTGTGTGATGATAAATAGACCCAACCATGACTAACAACCAAATTGTACCATATGACTCTCTCTCTCAATGTTGTCATAAGCCTTGATTGTAATAGTTTTTGGTTGAATGTCTTTATCCATGTAGCCCAATCATCCTACCAATTTAAGAGACATGATGTTTAGCCCTGAACCATTATCTATAAAAACCCACTTGATCTTGTGATCCGTAATGATTATCTCAATTTATAGTGGGTTATTATGGTTTGGGTTGAGGGTGGACATGTCTTTTTTATCAAATGTGATTTATCAAAAATGAAGACAAATGTCCAGCTAGGTTCTGGAACTGATCAAGGTTTATATTATCAGGCACAATAGACTCTTGCAAAAGTTTTTTAAAGATGGTTCTATGGACATCAAATGTCCACAAGAGTTTTGATATGGAAATTTGTGTAGGGATTTTATCTAGTTGATCCACTATACTATAAGGCCTTTGAATTATGGTTTGAACTAGTTTAGTCTTCATTAGGATAGTATTTGGCTTTGTAACTATTGTCATAATGTCCTCATTAGGTTTTATGGAAGAAGTAGGTGAAGGGCCCTAGATGGTAACTCATGGGCATCTAGTTGTAACTGCACATCCTAGAGGTGGCAATGAGTTATTATAATTAGAAGAGGAATGCAAAGGGCCTTGGATGGTGACTCACGGGCATCTAACTATATCGCTACAATTTTGGGTTAGTGAGGGGTTTTTATAATTAGAATAAAGGTGGTGTTGATCAGAATTAGTAACCTGTGTAAATGAAGTAGAAACATGATGATGTGAACCTGTTATGATATTACTAGGGAGAGAGGGTGTCGACCCTATAATTATGGGTCTCATTTTGTGAGGAACATGAGATTGGCCATGCATTTTTATAGTAACAGTGACAATGTGGGTTGAAAAAATGCATAAAGTATTATTATAGTTATAAGGTATGTTGTTATAAACCAAATTATTAGTGTGGGCATTATGATCTCAATTATGCTCATTATGATTCTGACCTTGTTGTTAGTTTGGATTCTACCTTTGTCCTTGATTGTGACCATTTTGATTGTTTCTTGGTGGTGGTGGATCATGTTAAGGAAAGGGGTCTTTATAGATTCCCATATCCTAATTTGTGTCCTAATTAGGGGCCAACTTAATTTCTAGTTCACCACTTTCAATAAATTCCTCAATAATATAACACAATTAAACACAATGATAAGCACCATGACTAGTAACATGATGAAAGTTACACCATTCATTCTCCTTGTACCAATCTAGTTTTGGTTGATCTTGACCAAATGGCCTTGATACTAGCCATACAATTAAATTAGCTATAATGAGCTTTTTTAACACTATTTCAACTGATTCTCCTACATTAATAAAGACTCTAAAATTGTTATGAAATGTCCTTTGTGGAGGTTGTCTCTACAAAGTGGGTAGCATATTTAGGGGAGTTAATTGTATATTTGGAGGAGGCATAGCCTATATCATTTGTACATGTCTTGTTTCAGTCACCCCATTTCTAACCATGTTCTTATTTTTGCTAAATCCTTTAGGTTTATCTTGAATAACTATTTGAGATAGTGATTTAGTCTGATTAGACACTTGACCTTGTGCAAAAATCTTAATAAGGCCCTTAGTAATAAGAGCCTTCTCAATCTGCACTCCTTTGTCAATAATTTATTCAAATGAATTAGCACAAGCTAACCATACATTATGTGCAACTTTAGGATGTAAATTTTATGAAAAGATATCAGCCAACTATTTGTCTGGCAAGTTATGTTGAAATCAGCCTACCAATGCTCTCCACCTTTGCAGATATGTAGCGAAACTTTCACCATCATGTTGCTTGGCCTTGCATAAGTCAATAATGGTTAATGCACATTCTATGTTGTATGAGAAATGGATAACAAACTTTTTTGATAATTCATTCCAATCCACCACTGATCCCTTGGGTAGTTTAAGTAGCCAATCAAGAGCTTGTCCCACTAAACTTTGTGAAAATAGTCATAGTAAGTACTCACTACTATAAGCAACCTCTTGACATAAGATGAAGAATACATATATGTGCTCACATGGATCTCCTTTTCCTTTATATTTTTCAAATTTGGGTGCCTCAAAATGAGGTGAAAATGGGTTTGGGAGAATACATAAATCAAATGGATATGGGCATATCTCATTGAATTTGTATTTTTTAACTCTATTATTTGTCTCCAATCTTTGAACAATTTCCTTCATATAATTCCATTCTTACATGTTTGGTGCATTTTTGGATTGAATAAGATGTTATTGGGGTGGAATGTGCACCTGGTTTCATTTCTATTGGGGTGGAATGTGCCGCTAGTTTCATTATTGTTAGGGTGGAATGTGCCCCTAGTTTTGTTGCTATTAGGGTGGAATGTGCCCTTGGTTTTATTGTTGTTGGGGTGGAATTTGCCCCTAGTTTTATTGTTGTTGGGTTGGAATGTGCCCCTAATTTTTTGTGGATCTATAGGGAGTGTATACCTTTCGATCCATGACTTGTTTCTGAATTGCTCCTTGAGTTGAGAACATAGGCCATTGATTCTTGGATTGTAAAATATTCCTTGAATTTGGTTGTTTTGTACTTTGTTAATTTTGGAAATTTCTATGTTTATTTAAAAAATTTGGGTTGGTTGAAAAGAACTAGCCAAATTGTCTTGAGTGATTTCCTCAATTCGAATTTAATGTTTGGGTTTTTGAGTTTGTAAAGTGACAAGAGGTTCTTGAAGATTGAAGAATGTATGTTCTGTGTCAAATGGAACACTTTATAAGGTATCTTGTGCCTTTAATTGTTCATTTAGATTACTTTGATCCACTATGGTAATGTCAAAATCCAATATTTATTGCATACTTTCAACCATATTTCCTTGTTATTTTGAAGCATTATTGTGAATTGAAGTGGCAACTAAGGAGTCAGTTAATTCTATGATAAGTTGATCTGCATATCATTGACTTATTATCTTGATCTTAGCTAAAAGTTCCAGATTTGTAGGTGATAACTCTATTTGTATTTTCTTTCATTTATTATAGGAAGAAGGTATGTCTATTTATGAAAAAGCTTGCTCTTGTCATCATTGTTCTCCTTCTCTAACTAAGTTATGCAATGTTTTTGTAGGAAATTCAGAAGGTAGTCTAGCACCCAATTCTATCAATCTAAGAAGGGCTTCATCTTGATCTTTTTTGGGTTGATATTCATTGTAATCATCTTTGGATCCTATTATTGTGGGGATATCATCAAAAATTATGGGGTTATCTTGACCATCATAAAATTTCTCATCTTCATAACTAAGGCCATAAGAGGCCCCACTACGAGTGAACCTTTGATTCATGTCTAAAAAGAGTTGTTTGTGTGTTTGAATAACTTTGGACCAATGTTTGGCAACCAAAAAAAGTATGCTTCAGCTCTCTTTTAAACAAAAAACCAAGGTACTCGTGAGACTATAAGGGAGGGTGGTTTGAAACCACGCATAATTTAGAAGATTTGGTTCATGAGTTTACTCAACCTTTGGTAAGGTTGAAATCATATAGATCAAAAGAGGGTAAGGTAATTCAAAGACCCAAGATGAAAACTAGTAAACCAAAGCCTAAATCTTAATGATACACCCATACTATAAAATATAGTTTCAAATTTGACAAGTTGAGCCTAGAAGTTTAGAGGAAAGCTCTCCAGATTACAAAGAGGACAAAATGGACTAAGCAACTCAAGATGTAAAAACATACATGAATAACTAAGTATAAAGCTAGGACCAAATAGGCAGCACAACGTCACCACATGATTCTATTAGGATAAAATATGTTCTAGGACTCAAAGTGTGAGTGATACGTAAGATGGCTTGAGTTCACCAAGATGATAATGTGATTTTGAGTCTTAATAAATGACCTTCAATCTGAATGGAAAATTGAACCCAAGTTAAAATAAGTTTAGTGCACAAATGGTGAACCCACTTTGACACACCAACCCTTAGAACTCAAAAAGGTTCAATTTCAAATGTGGACTATAAATGAAGGATTTAAACAAATTGGTTAAAAGATCTAGACTCAATTGGGCAGCATGATTGTGCCAAAGTGGAGGAAATGACACAAAGTTTTTTATAATAATTTGAAAAAAGAAAAGGTCAATTTTCCAATTGGACAGTGTAATGCCTCCCTTGCTCAAGAAAATTTATGATAATGTGTTTTGGTTAAGTTCATTGGGTTAACAAGCAGTCTTAGACAAAAATCAAGACCAAGTAAGCTAATGACAAAAAATAAATGTCTTAAGTCTAAACTAACAAGGTACGGCAAAAGTGGGGTCTACTAAACTAGCAAGGTTTTGATCATTCTATGTGAATCAATTGCACAATGACTTTCATTTCAAATGATAAAAAGATAAGCATAGAAATTGGGTGACCACAACATTAGCTAGTTATAAAAAGGTCTAGTCCTTTTTTCAACCACTACATCCTGATATTCGCTCAGTGTAATGTGATGTCCAAATGCAGATACATCCCATGTGTAACTCCAAATAAGATCCAAATGAATTAAATGCCAAGAGATGAAACCTTGGGTCAAAGCTTCCCTAAAGAACTCATGAGAGGTAATGGCATCCCTCTCACAAGCTAAGTTTGCATAAAAATAAATAAAGCATGAAATAGAAATACTTTAGGGTCATTTTCAAGGTCACCCAAACTTTGACAAGTTTTTGGGGAGTGATTTAGATGAAATTATTTCTCAGCCTTGGACTAGGCTATTTTTAATAGGAATGGCACTTTTGATTCTAAGGGTTCCCCAAAGGGGAAAAATAGAAGAGCATACACGCAACATTCCTTTTTTAACCAAACAAAATCTAATCTAAACAACCAAGTAAATACAAAAAGCTTTGAAAAGGTGAGTTCATTTTTAAGATTAAATGGAAAATGAGGAGGTGTTCATTTTACCCCTTGTACTTATTTGCAAACTTTGAAAACATTCACCATAAACATCTAAAATTTATTTTTTTGTTAAACACCAAGATAAGGTTCCTAATTGATTTTTAAACATGCAAAAGGTGATCTAAACATGTTTTTAACAAATGTCAAACTTGGTCCTACAACAAAAAATGTTATCATGTCCTTTCTCTTTGAAGCTCTTTTTATTTTTAAATAATGAACTTTAGAAAAAGAGCTCTTGGATCTATGTTTTAAGAAAAACATAGTGACCTACGTCGATCTATATAACTAATGATGGTTACATTTTCTAACCGACATCGGTTATCTAACCAAAATCGGTTATACCAACATGATAAATGATAGGTATATAACCACTATTGGTTTTACTAACTGACATCGATTTACTAATATGTAATTGATGTCGATCTTACTTGTTGACATCAATTACTATGTAAAACTATGGCAAATAAAAATGGAAAAATAAAGTTAGAAAATCAATTTTCAAAAATTTTAAGGGTCCAAATGAATATTTTAAAGTTATAAAATGATCTTCTTTAGGTGTGAGATACATCTAGTCTCACCAGGCATGCCAAGATGTAGCGAGGATTACAAAGCAATTTAGTCAAGCATTAGTCCATAAATAATGAAAAATACATAAAGAACTAACTAACTATGATAATCTATTCCTATAGGAATTACAAAGGATAAAAAGAAACAAATGAAAGAAAGAAACATCATATTACCTTACCAAATGGATTCACCATACCCATGTGGCTCAAAATCATGTTCTCCCTTGATCAAGTATCCTTGTCTTTATCAACAATGGTGGTAAACTCCTCTAATTTCTCAAGAACACTCCATAAAACCTAGGCTCATAATTCCAAATCACTAAAATAGCCTATCAATGAAGCTTGAAAACAAAATCAATGATCAAATGCAAAAGATTGTGGAAACAATTTAACATTATAATTGTGTAGTATTCAATCTTAAAATTCAGGTCCATGGCCTCTCTATTTATAGATTTTTGAGATTGGTCATGATCAACCATGACCGTCCATCTCAATATTGAGATGTGTGGCCATTGATAATCCTAATATTTGGAATTAAATCCATAATTATCTTCATCAGGACCTTGGAAAAAGGGGCATTGAAGAGGCATGGGAGGCATTAACTAGGCATGGGTAACCCATAATCCTAATATTTGTGGCATTTATAGCCTAAGGATGTCTTCCCAAGAAATGATGTCACCTAATAATGCAATTAATAGGAATCAATTTATAAAAATAAATATTCAACAACTCTCATGGAAAATCCACTTAAGCTCTTGATTTAGATTAATTTTCCTTAAACAAGGTTAATCAACATTTGTGCAATTATTTGAAAATTGGCCCTCAATTAATCAAAATAGTCAGAAAGTCATATTACTGGGTCATAATTTGACTAGAGAGGAATTTTAAGGTGATCTTAGATGTGTTGGAGTTTTATTCCCATTTAGGATTTTGTTAACACCAAATAATAAAGGTACATGATGTGTACAAATAAATTACAAGAAAAGAGTGATCCAGAGTACTAAATGGAAAAATTGTCATTTTGACTCAAAATGATCTAATCAAAGTTAGCTAGCCCATAAAATACATTGCCCTATTTAAGGATACTTTGACCTAAATTGGCACTTATAAGTGACAAGTTTAAAATATTTAGGGTGTTTTATGGATTTTGACCTAAAATGTGCATTTGAGTGTAATTCAAGTAAGATTGAAAATTTCAACACAAATGGTGTTAGGAATTGGATGTCTACAATATAAAGGATACATTTTTTGACTCAAAATCCTCTATATAAAAAAAATAAAGAGAAATGATAACAATACATTGGAGAGTTGAGAAAAGTCCTCTAGATTGAGAAGTGAGGTGGCAGCACTTGATTGCTTTTTATTTGCATGCCTTAATCAACAAATGGATCTCATATTATCTCAATAATCCTAACTCTCCTCTAATTGATGAGAGATCCCACTAGATGACAAGGGCTTGTTATGCATAGTGCCAAAGTTTGTTTGAATGAAAATAATGCCCTTAACTTCTTCTCCAACTACTAACACATAAGAAGGTTGAGGTTATGTATATGAAGGCACATAAGATTGATGAGGTTGCACCTACTATTCTTCAAGGCCTTTTATCTTATCCTCAATGCTTTGAATGTAACAACCTACATCAATCATGTCACCTATTAGATTGTTCTAATTTTCTCTCTTGATAGGTGTCCATTCTTCTTTTATTCACTATAATGACTCTATCACATCATGAAGCAAGTGAATAGGTACATCTTATCCATAACACTTTTGTGAGCATAACTCTAGTACATGATTGTTAAGTTTTATTAAATTTCACTTAAGTGCTAGTATGGATAGCTCATGATAGGGTTGATGGGATGTTTGATATTCTTTGTGGACTCCCAATTTTTCCTCAATCTTTGAGATGAGTCCATCTATGTCAATCATGTCACCATTATTTCTAGATTAACCTCTCCTAATGAAATACATCCACTCCTTTGCCTATATCACTAAAGTCTTAACCCCTATAATGACATGTTTTGTAATTAATAACCCATTCCCCTTCAATGTATCAATGTTTATCATATTCTTTTCTTGGTCTAGTAGAGATTTTTTAAGGTTATATATGGAATGGCTAAGGATATAAGTGGGTTGTTTATGGATGTCATGCAACTACCATGACTGACTAGGGGGTAACTACGCTACAGAGGGGATAGATAAGGCTCATATAGGGCTTAATTATCTTGGTAATAATGGGTTTCATCATAAGGAGGATTAGGGAAATACTCCTACATGTATGGCTGATATAAATCTTCATACTATCGGTGAGCATTATAGTAAGAGGTATATGGGTCATTTTGAAATTGTCGATGAGGAGAGATAGAATGTTTCTCTATATGTTGTCATAGCATAGAAAACATGAGTATAACTGACATCATGAACAAGGATATTCTTCTTAACTTGAGATATAGACTAAGGAGCACTTGAAACTACTTTCAAAGATGAATGTGCTACAAAGTTTCTCCAATAGCTAAAATTTGTCCCACTAAGCATGCCAAAACTATTAGAGATCTAGATTTCACCCTACCTAGAGGTAGGAGTGTCCATGTGCTACTTATAAACCTAGTTCAACATGGGAATAACCTCAGGCTATGGGTATCCCATAATGGGGTCAAACCTCTAGGATTTTTAACAAGGCTAGCTCCTCTGATGCATCATTTTAGCTCATTACCACTACTAAAACCTACTAATTACCAAGGAAAAGGGAGGGAGGGAAGGAGAGAGAGAGAGAGAGAGAGAGAGAGAGAGAGAGAGAGAGAGAGAGAGAGAGAATAGAAAAAGGTAACCTAAGCTAATAGTGGTGATGCACCTAAATTATGTTTGATCCACCCTACTTGACTCTTAAATACTAATTAAATAATCACAAGACTAGATCAAGATTCTAAATATCTATTATACATCAACATTTTATGAATAAGTTCACCAAAATGATCTAAGCTAAGGGAAATTATGGAGAGGTATAGAACACAACACTAACCAATCACATTATCTACATTTGGGCTTAAATCAAGATTAGTATAACACTAAACATGACATGTATAACAAGATGAACTAGTAACTAGGTGAGATCATAATTTGATAAGGGAGAAGCCTCTACCACATATGCAAATTTGACATATACACAGTATACCAAAATAATGAAATCTATAATAGTATTGTATTCATCTCAAGATCCATCTTGGTAGAGTTTGGTCATGCCCAAGAGAGGGAGTAGATAAAATACAAATATGATCCATTTTTTGGCTCAAAATCCTTAATATATAGCAAAGAGAGAGAGAGAGAGAGAGAGAGAGAGAGAGAGAGAGAGAGAGAGAGAGAGAGAGAGAGAGAGATGGGAACAATGCATTGGAAAGTGAAGAAAAGTCCTCAAGATCAAGAAGTAAGGTGGTAACACCTGATTGCTTTATGTTTGTGTGACTTGATCAATAAATGGATCTCTTATTATCTCAATAATTATCAAGATCCTCTCATTGGCTGAGAGATCCCACTAGAAGATAAGGGCTTGTTATGCATAGTGCAAAAGTTTTTTTGAATGGAAACAATGCCCTTAACTACTTCTCTAACTACTAGCTCACCACTTCAGGACCCTTAGTCCACTTGACGTGTTCATGAAGATCAAATCCTTGAATATTGATACTAATAATCATGCCATGCCTTAAGTGGTAGATTACCTACTTTGTTGAGGATGGGCCCCTTTATATTTATCACATATTTGTTCCATTTCCATATCTGGATCATAAGTTCATCTATAGGTGGAAAACCAATCTAAATTCATTGGTTTTCCTATAGTTATCCATACTTTTATTGATGCTTGGTCCCATTTAGTCACCAACTTTCCAACCTTTGATCTATATTAGGTCTAAAAGACCTAATCTATCTCTGTAGAGCCCTATTGGTAATGCTTGGTCCTTATTATTTATCCTAGCTCAACTTAGGTCAATCTTGAGCTTAGTTTCATGTATTTTATGCCAACTTGGGTCTATTCATTTGCTTTTCTTGAGTCAAACTACTCCATCAACCTTAGTTGAAAATGTCCCAGCTCGATCCTTTTCCCATTGGTTTTTGGTAATCCAACTCAACTCCATTGAAAATTTGACATATGGTCACTCTATTGATCTTGATCTATATGATCAAGTGCCAGCCATCAATCTTACCCTTGACTTGTCAAATTTTTCCATGTTGGTGCCATGTGTCAAATGCATGTTTATCCTTAGGATTCACTATCATTCTGTAGCCTCATGCATTTACACCATGTGTCAACCTCTCAAGCTCCTTGATTTTTTGACCCATCTTGCACCATTAGATCAAAATGTACGATTCAATGTAGACTATTAGATCAATTGGGACCCACTATTTGAAAGCTAAAAACTACTTCATGATCTTAAAATTGACATCCTTACTCCCATCAAATGATTTTTGTGCAACCATCATTAATGATTGCATGATCATCAAATTTAAGCTCACAAGGATTTGTTTTGCTTGAGCTTAAACTTGACATTAACACAAACATCATTTGACATCCCCACTAATGTATTTGACATCTCACAAACCATCAAATTTAGACCCCAATGGATTTTTGTTGTGGATTTAACTTGATTTTAGAACAAACGTCTTATGCTTTTAGACAAAATTAGAAGGTTTGGATCTTGAAGCACAAGAATCATGGAGGTACCCAATTTACAAGAGATGTTCTTGATACTAAAAGGGATGAACCCACTTGATCCACTAGTTATACAAGGTTTTTGAGTGAAGATATTAAATGCACAATTTGGATGGTCCATTTTCTCCTACGTGACATCCTAGTTTTAAAATGGATAAGTGTGGAAACTTAGTGAATTTTGACTGAGGAACCAACTTTAAACATGCATAACTTTCATCACATTTTGATAGATGACCTAAAACTTAGTACATAGAAATTAGGGACTAAGCTAGACAAACCCATATGATCACTTTTTCCTAAGACTACTACACGTGTGAGAGACATCCTCATCAATATGATCACTCAGCTCTATTTGAGCTTCTTTGCAAATTGGCTAAGTATGAAAACTTAGTGAAACTATTTAAGAGGCTAACTTTGAGCCTTCATATCTTCTAATGCATATCATCAGATGACCTAAAACTTGGCACATATGTTCTCAAGAATAATTTTAATAGACCCATATGGCCAATTCTTCTTGACTCATCCACACATGGTAATAATAATGTTGTCAAACTACCCACTTGTAATTTCTACCACTAGCCCCAAAATGTCTATATGAATATAATGAAGAACTAGATGAAAACCATGCACTTCCATACTCATTCCAAACACTCTTGACATTCCTAAGGTTATTTTTAACCTATTAATTTTCTCATCCATTAGCAACCTGATCCATATTGGTATAAGCTTGGTATGTGTGCCAAAATTGGCCAACACCTAGTCCAGAAGTTAACTAGGTTTGTGTGGCCTAGATTGGTGTCAGTTATCTCATTTATGTTAGAATCCAAGATGAAAGGGACACCAAGTCCCTTTTCTTTTAAATTTATATCCTTCATAGACATATACACTGGGAAAATGTGAGGGAAAATAACTACAAAGCTTATAGGTAATTTTCCCACTTTTAACTTGGTGGAGTTTCGTTATGCTTCTATAGGGGTTATGCTCCAATGGGAATATGGTATGTAATATCAGATATAAAATTTGACATAGAGTTAATGGGGTTTTAATTTAAAAATTCACTTTCAAATGCTAACTGAATCTACATCAGGGTTTTTGGGTGTAATTCATGGTTGAAAACTCCAACCAAAGGTCTCGTAGGAATACAATTTATAGTCACAAGTTAGATCTCTGGAAGGGGTTCAGGGTGAGAAAGTAAGAGGGATTTCAACATATATATGAGTGGGGATTTTATATATTTATTTTTTTAATATTATAGTTTGATAATATAATCTTTTAGAAAAAACCTTAAGGTAATTGCCATAATAATCTAGACAAATTTTAACAAGCTATTAACATGTGAATGTAAAAAACTAGAAATTTATGAGCAATAAGGTCAAAAAATGATGATTTTATCAAATTTAGAGAATAATCCCTAGGTATGGAAAATAAAAACACCTAATCTTTGTGAAAAAATAACAATGGAGTAGACATAAGGAAAACATAGGTGACCTAGGAGAATACTAGGTATGTGTGTGCAGAATTTTACAAGTGATGGAAATAGTGTCTACTTATTGGTAATGGTGATAAGGTTCCTGGAATCACTTGGTAATAGAGGTGAATGGATTTTTTCATGGTGTTTCTTGTCTTGGAGGTGAATGGGCTATGATTTAAAATTTTTAACAATGACAAAAAAAACCTAAATTATATACCAAAAAACCCTCAATGTCAAGCATGCTAATAATGATGGGAGATGGGTTAATAGGTAGAAATGCAATTTTTTGGAGTTTCCTTTCAATTTTTCAACTTGAAATATGTTTTTAATTTTCTATTCCCCACTTTTAAATGGTATTCAAAAATCCAAGAAACCTCTACATATTTGTAAATTTGTAATATGCCCTTCATTCTCCACTTTCCACTTGTTGTTGAGGGGTTTTGGAGGCAGAGGTGTTTAGGAAGTTAGGAGAAGAATTTGGATTACACTTTGAAAATTTTAAAAGTTAAAAAATGTAACAAGAATTTTGGTTCCTTCTTGGGTCTTAATGAAAAGTGGGAATTGAAGTCCGCATTACAAATTTGTAAAGTTGTAAAGTTTAATCAAAATTATGGTATCTATTTTAGACTCGATAAGAGGGAAAGCAGAGATATAAGTATACTTGAAACTTTTCAAAGTTGATAAGTGTATATAAATATTCAATTTCCTCTTGGGTCTTGAAAAATTATGCTTAGGCATTTTATTCAAAGAAGTTAATAGGTCTCCTCTAAAGCACAATGTGTTTTGAGGTTTTTGGTCACAAAAATATCAACAAGTCCAACTCATAAAATGGTGAGACATGGCTTACACATGCTTGTAAAATAGTGAGAGCATGACAAAGGATGACTAAGATGACCTCAATGTGTATCAATCACTACCTACATAGTCCCACAGGACCTCAAGTCACTGTAATTTTTCCTTATAATGGAGGAATTTAACTAGGTAGTAACAAGTTCATGAATTAGGAAAATGGCACAGTATAGAATAGTGATGTGGCAAGGTGATGAAATAATGCATGGTAAGGGTGTTGCTCTTAATTTTCCCATAGGTAGTTATAATTAGGAAATAATGGTATAGGTCAATGATATTAATTTTCCTAAAGGCATTTATAATTAGTATCACCATGAATGAAATATAATGGGACAACAATCAAGAATGTAAGTGCCAAACCACTATCATATCAGTCTAAGATATTGCCTCTATGTGAAATATTAAATAAATTACTAAAAATTTATCTGAATCTAATCCATGAAGGTTCCCAAAGAACTAATGGATCAAAACCAAGGTCAAAAAGGGTGTGGAGGGAATGTAAAACAACTTTAGCCAAATATGGAAGTTATAAAAGGAATGGTATATGGTATAATATAATGAAGTTTAGGGTATGGTATAATGTCAATGATCTTCATAAAAAATACCTCAGGTCACTCAAGAAAAATAATGCTTGAGATGTATTATGTTCATGGGCTCATCAAGTTCATCTCCATCTGATGTAGTGAGCATGTATGCTCCAGAGCCATAATTAGTAACAATGACATAAGGGCCTATACAATTAGGCTTGAACTTTCCTTTCTTCTTTTTCTCAACCATGGCATTCTTCTATTTTATTTAAGGACAAGATCACCAAGCTCAAACTCTCTATGTTTTACATGCTAGTTATATTAACTATGCAACTGATTCTAATATGCTTTAAGTCTATTTAAAGTAGCCATGCACTTTTCATATCATAACTCTAGCTCTTACAGGTGAACTAATCTATAATATTCATCATCTAGAATGTGTTTTAATGAGATATGCAAAGAAGGAAACTTGACCTCTATGAGAATAATGGCCTCAGTGCCATAGACAAGGGAATATGGTGTGGATCCTAGTGGAGTATGGTAATTATTATGGTATGCCCAGAGGGTGCAAAATATCTATAAGTGCTAATCATGGATAGCATAATTGATAATCTTCTTAATAATGTTGACAATGGTCTTATTTGATGCCTCTACTTAGCCATTACCTTGTGGGTAATATATGGTGGAAAAAATTTGGGTGATGTTGTACTCAGCATAGAGTGCTTTGACATCCTTATTCTTAAATGATCTACCATTATCAAATATAATTTCAAATGGGATACCATAGTAGCATATGAGATGGTTGAATATGAATTTGGAAAAAAAATTTCCAATCACATAAGTGAGTGGTATAGCTTCAACCCACTTAGTGAAATACTCGGTGGTAGTGAGGATGTGTTTATTGTATGCAATCGAAATTGCATGATATACATGAATTAATCCTAGATCAAATAAGATATAGCACACCTACACTTATGATTGGGTATACAATTTTTAAACAAGATCATGACTAATATGGGGATCCGTTAGACCCAATTATGGGATCACTTGTATCACTTGTCACAACATATCATGCTAGGAAGGGTTCCAAATCTTATAGTCTAACACAATCACACAACAACCCTAAAAGAGTCCTATGATTTGATATTTCAGTTATGCTAATAAAAAATAAAGTAAACTATTCTAATAACAAGAAAATTAAACTATTCTAATTTTCACCAAATCTTGTGGCACAAAGTGGGGGTTAGAATAAAACAAATAAATAACAACTAAACTAAACATGCATAGGAGACATATACTCATGTCAATGTCTATGAAATCCTAATACATGGAAGAGAAGAATATACTGAATTATCTATCTACTCTTACAAAAGATAAATAAAGTTAGGAATACTTACCTTTGAAGATGAACCTACCAAGCCTCAATCTCTCCCTTGTCCAAGGTGCTTTGTAAGAGATTGTTGTGATTGTGAGGATAACCAAGATAAATCAGCTCTAGGCGACATGACCTACCTAAGCATCCAAAAGACTTCTCCACAAGACAAGATCAGAGTTTCAAAGAAAGCATTGAACCCTAAATATTTTCCTCAAGTATAATGGTCAATAAGTAGATGTTTGTTTGCACTTATTCATTTAATTATTTGCTCTCTTTTGAATCTTATGAAATGGTGGTAAATGACCTTATATATATATTAGTATCTTACCTAAAAACTTTTAGACATGTCAGCTATACTAGGTTGACCAAGTCAACCTAGTACATTCTCAAGCTAACTCACTAGGACTGTACTGGTTGATCGGGATGCTAACAAATCAAAAGAGCTAAAATTTTCCCAAAACACACTAGGTCGACCTAGTGTACTGAACAAGTCAAAAGGATAACAAGGTAATAAATAAAGGAATAAAACATGACAATGACTAGAATGGATAGGAAAGAGAAGAATAATCTTAGGTTTTAAAGTTTTAGGAGACAAGAGTGTGGATGGAAAGTGGCAAAAGGAACAAAAATCTTATAAAACATTGATGTTTTATCCACCCCTTTCCTAGTGCACCCCTTAAGGCATGCACTTAGAGAGATTGAAACTTGATAGGTTCCTACAAGATACAAAGTGTTAGTAATCAATAAAATTTTGAAAATATTATGTGTATACATTTATGACCATCTGAGGAGGTAGGGTTAATCTTCCCAATTAGATCAAGTCCCCACATTGAAAATGACCATGGTGTAAGCATTGGTTTGAGTGTTCTGGCTAGATCATGAATAAAATTGGCATGCCTTTGACATTTGTCACACCTTTTTACATAATTATTTACATCTAATTTCATGGTTGGCTAATATTAACCAATACGTAGGAGCTTTTTGACAAGGATAGCCCTACTAGTGTGGGCTCCACACACTCCTTCATGGACTTTCCTCAATGTTAATGTGGCTTCTTCCAAATTAAAACAATGAAGTAAAGTTCCATCAAATCTTCTATGGTAAAGGGTTGGGCCAATTAAGGTATATCAAGAGGCTTGGTGTGTAAAGGTTTTTTTTTGTTTTTGTGAAAGGTTGAGTGGAAGGATTTGGCCATGAATATAGTTATAGAAGTCTAAATACCAAATAGAACTAGGACCAAAAATATCATAGATCATTACAATGGTTGAAGTTTCATGAACAGACACTATAAGATGTTCAATGAGGAATTGATAGTCTTTTTCCTTATTTTTTCTACAGATCAAAGAACCAATCATAGCCATGGCATCTGTTGTCATGTTACTAGCCTGAGGTATGTGTTCAAACTAAAAGTGGGAAATATATATTTTGATAATGTCCACCACAACCTTAAATGGTACCATCTTATCATCATTGGTCTAAAAATAGTTTATAACCTGATTGATGATAAACTAAGAATCACCATGAACCACAAGATTCTAAATGTTCCATTGTATTGCTTGATGAATCCATAAAATGAGTGCTTCATATTTAGACATATTATTAGTACAAGGAAAGATAATAAGGAATGATTTTGGAATAATATCCCCCTGTGGTGTAATAAATAATATCCCTACCTCTAATCCATAAGATGTGAATGACCCATCAAAATATAGTTTCTAGTACTACTCCTTAGGAGGTGTGGTCATGATGGACTCATCTGGGAATGCAAAAGTGAGTTTTTGGTATCTAAAAGTGGAAATTTGGTAGGTTGATCTATAAGTACCTATCCCTTTATGTTTTTTTATTAGAATACTCAATTTCAAACTCACTAAATAGCATGGTCCACTTATCTGTGTGGCCTTGTAAATTTGTCTTTGATAGTAGATACTTGAGCAGATATACTTTGGCAATGATTATGGTCTTATTATTAAGCATGTAATGACACAACTTCTGGGATACAAAGACCATAACTAAATAAGATTTTCAAATTGGAATATAGTTATGTCTAAACACTACCAGTGTATGGCTTAGATACTACATGGCATGTTCTTTTCCATTTTCATCATGTTGAGCTAAAAATGCCCCTAGGGCATTATTAGTGATAGGTATAGTAGAAATGGCCTTCCTAGCATTGGTGGTAACAAAATAGGTGGATTGGAAAGATATTCCTTCAAGAGCTCAAAGGCTTTATGAAATTATTCATCCCAAATAAATGTAATTCCTTTATTAAATAAATTAGTGAAGGGATGGTAATTATCAACCAACTATGAAATGAAGCATCTGATAGACTAGATTTTGAGTTGCAAACTGTGAAGCTACTTCAAAGTAGAATGTGGTAGCATCTTGTTAATGGTTTTTACCTTGGAAATATTAACTTTAATTCCTTAGTGAAATATAATAAAGCCTTACAATTTTCCTAAAGTGACACAAAAGACACACTTATTGGGATTAAGTATAACCTTGTACTCTTGAATCAAATATCCTTCACAGTATAGTTGGATGACCTGTATAGGGCTTAGATTTACCCAATATGTCATCAGCATAGTCTTCTATAATATTATGAATCATGTCATGAAATATAATGGTCATAGCTCTATGATATTTAGCCCAAACATTATTGAGGCCAAATGACATAACATGATAGCAAAATGTTCCCCAAGGAGTGATGAACGTTGTTTTGTGTTGGTCTTCTAGTGCAATCATAATTTGATTATATCCTAAAAACCCATCTATGAGGGATATAATTTCATACTCAATTGTGGATTTAACTATCATGTCAATATTTAGTAGAGGAAAGTCATCCTTGGGGTAGGGTTGATGTCTTTAAAATCAATGCAAATTCTAATCCCTTTTAGATTTTTACTGATAGGCACAATGTTTGAGATCCACTCTAAATAATCGATCGTTTAGATGCATATTACTTCTAAAATATTTTACAACTCTTTCTCAGATAACACACTAATATGAGGATGCATCTTACATAGTTTCTATTTTAAAGGTTTGGCATTATGATGTATAATAAGATGGTGTAAACCAAGGAGAGTTCCAAACCTTGCATGTTTGAATAGACCCATATAAATATGTCAACTTATTACCTCAAAAGGGATATAAAAACTTCTTGTTCCTCCTTAGTGAGGGATGCACCTAATTTAATCCACTTTAGGTCATCTGGAGTCCCAATGTTGACTTCCATAGTATCTTATACTAGGAGAGTCAATCCATCTTCCAGAGTAGTTGGCAAGGATGTGAATTGGCCAATAATAGTAAAGTCCTCTGGTCATAATGGTTCTTCAAGATCTCCCACACATGATGAATTTAAATCTCATAATGGTAGTAATAGCCATGTAAAAAATGTCTTAAGACATTCTCAAATAATTTGATCAAAGGCATCTTATTCCAAAATCAAGTTCATCATTGGTGGTCTCTTGAGCTTTATTCAAACAAAAGTGAACACCCCCATCTAGTGGTACCTAAAATATGTTTTCACCAAAAGACTGGCCTTTCTTTTTATTTTTTCCCAAGACCAAAAGTGCCTCAAAGAGGTTTTCACTTTGGGACCTCAATGTTTTATTCTTTTATTTTTGGCTAAGGATGTTTACCCACTCTCTAAAATAGGTTGAAAGATTCAATTTGATAGAAAACCCTTGTTTGTGGTCTCCCTATGGAACATTGTCTCTTAAGCCTATAAAATCACAAAAGGCCTCATCATTCTCAAACTCATCTCAAAGTATTGTGGATTTCTATTGGTACTAGTCTATAATTTGAGGATGATAAATGAGAAGCATGGATTTTTGGATTACTAAAATAATGGTACAAATGGTATATGGGTCAAATAAGTTGGTACTAAAAAGGTATTTGTATATACTATGATCAGAATCTACTTCATTGTTAGCATTATCATCACTAGTTGTTAGTGTTAGAACATGAATAAGATACATGGGGTCACCCCTTGATGGTTTAAAATTGATACCATAAGTTCCTTTATATTTTGTCATAGGAATGGGCTCAAGAGTACCCTGTTGATTTGGATTGAGGCCTATACCTTCATACGTTTAGTTATCCATGATCATATTAGGGATGGCATATTTTTTACTTTGTTAGAAATCAACCAATTTATCATTGTATAACTAGGAATCATCACTGGAGGGTGGGTCTTGTTCTTATCTAGTGGTCAGTGTGAAGATAACATGTGATAAACTATGAAGCTTTCATTTTCCTTTTCATCATCATTCCATGTAATTTGGTTTATCTTTCGGTCTTCTATAGGACTTTAGGTTTTTTGGATGCTTGGCACTATGGAATGTGTTGTGGGTGAAATACTCTCTTGAACCATTATCCAAAATGGTAAAATGATTAGACATTTAAATAGGAGGTATATGTAAAGATGAAGTAAGGCTATTAGGTTCTATACAATTGGCCTCTAGAAATCCAACAATTATCTCATTATCTTTGCCCTTCTTGGGTACTAGGTCTAGACAAAAACAATAATTGTAACTTTCATATTCAACCTCCAAATGCTTACAATGTTCATATGGATATAACTCCATGGATAGTTACCTCCATTCTTGAGTGAAGAAACTTGATACATTAGTGCAATGTTGAAGGGATTGTATGAATCTAATGTATCTATATTCTACCCAAAAGTAAATTGTATCATAGGTTTATGTCTAACACATGTCAAAGTGTATTATGGGTCAAATTCCCAATCATCATTAGCAAACATATGATTCCTTGTGATTACTACTCTTCATTATATTAGGCCTTGATATTAATAGTCTCTAGTTAAAGGTTGACTATTTTATATCCTAGATGTTTGATTAGATTCAAAGACAGAATATTCAAGACCGATCCATTATCTATGATGATACGTTTATTTTTGTGCCATGTGATGACAACTTCAATGTATAATAGGTTGTTATGGAGAGGGTCAAGGGATGATATATCACTTTGGTCAAAGGTCAATTATTGGCCTTAGGATAGGGGTCTAACCAAAGCTTGAAATTTATTTGGGTTTATGTCATTTAGAATTTGGGATTGGCCTAGGAGTTCTATAATTATATTCTTGTGAATGGTAGATGTACACAACAAATGTAGGATGGAAATTTGTGTAGGTGTCTTTTGGAGTTATTCCACAATGCCATACATTTTTTCATTAATAGTGGTGATTAGTTTACTTCTATCCAACTTAGTGGGTTGGATTGGCTCATTGGTAAGAGGTTATGGGCTTGGGATTGTAATATTAGACCGTTGAGTTATGATCGCACAATCTAAATTGGATATAGGACCATCATAACTAGAAAATGATGGGGATTGGCTAGAGAGGATAATTATTGGTTACCAGTGAACTTTTTTGTGGTCACAAGGCAATTAAGAGTTATCAACATAAGTTCTTAAAATTATAATCCTTGGGTGTTGTTACGCTTAGTTACAATAATAAGTCAAGGAAAGATTACTAGCATAGGTAGGTTGATTGGCATTATTAGGCAATGGTCCTAGTCTATTGGCATTCAGTCTAGGATTGATGGTAATGATAGATACATGACCTCCCACAATATGACCTATAACTTTATTGTAGTCATGTGTAACTACATGGTAAGTCTATTGGTTGTTGGGGTCATTTAGGCCTTATTTCCTTCTATTCGATTGGCATTTTTGTTGTTACTGATAATGTTGTTATTATTATGGTTATTTTTTATACTATTATTGTTATTTTTTTTAATGTGGTCTTCATTATTATTGTTGTTGATTGGCTTTTTTATGTTGTGGAAAAGGATTTTGGTAGATACCCAAGTTTTTATTAGAATTAGATGCTTTATTATCCAACTAGATTTCCCATTTTCCAACATATTTTCAATAAGGTGATTCAACTGAACACAACAACATATATAATTTCCATGAACATGATGGTATTCATATAACTAATGCTCTTTTTACCAATTTAGATATGGTATACCCTCAAGATAGTGTTTTGGAATCAGCCAACTAATCATATTGGTTGTAGTTAGTTTATAAAACACTACTTCAATGGGCTCACCAAGGTATCTGAATAATCTAGGAGTGGGTCTTATTCCTAGAGGAGGGGTTTAAAAGGGTGGTGGCTACAATATTTGAGTTGTTGATCTAGGTTGAAACATAGGTTGTACTTGTTGGATAGGTTTCTAATGTAGAATAAGTTGCATTTATAGCATAGGTTAAACATATTATGTTTACACCATTTTGGCATGACACAACTTAGTTACTCCATTACCAACAATGTTCTTGTTGTGGTTGTATGGTTTTGGTGTTTAATATTTATTAGGTTAAGCTAGTGCATATGCTTGCATTTGGACTGGGCTAGGGTTATGACTTGGGTTTACATTTTGATTTTATCTCTAATTCTGATTTAAGGAAGTCAAATTGATAATACTTTTGTTGATAAGGGCCTTTTCAATCTATATGCCTTTCTCAATATTCTCCTCTAATGTGTGCACACACTAAAGCTCCAAGTGGTAAGATATTTCACTATGCAATTTTTTGGTAAACATAGTGGCCAATTATTTATCTGGTAGATACTAGGTGAAGTGACTAACAAGTGTTTTCCATATCTGTAAGTAACTCACAAAGCTCTCACTAAATTTTTATTTGGTCTGACTCAAATCTAATACTGAAATCTCATGTTTAAGATTATAGGAGAAAATTTTTAAAAAATTAATTCAAGATATCGTCAAAGTTAGATATTGAATTTTTTCGCAACTTGATCAACCATTTCAAAACCTATCTAACTAGACTTCAAGTAAATAGGAGTAGGTAAATGTCACTATAGGCCACTAGCTAGTAAATAAAAAAATATTTTTTTAGATGCCCCTTAGGGTGTCCTTTATCCTTGTACTTGTCAAATTTTAGTGGTTCATGACCTAGAGAAAATGGTATTTGAAGATACTCCATGTTAAATGGGTATGAACACACATCATCCAATTTGAATTTCTTGGCATGCTTTCTAATTTGTATGGTTGTAATTGCATCCTTCATCTATTATAGTTCCTAGGCTAAGAAACTTGATGGTACATTTGTTTGTGGTTATGGTTGGGTGGTCAAAGGTTGATTACCTTGAATAGGGTATAATGGAGGTATGGAGTGTTATGTAACATTGGTCTGATGGATAAATCAACCAAACAATTCATTCATAGATTGGGATGCAGCTACTAATATTACATGTTAAATATTTTGGTTTAGATTTAGTATATGGCCTTGTGTCTGAGGGAATTAGAGGTATGATGGAAGGATATGGCTTTGTGTAATGTATTGTGCCTATTGAGGTTGAGTAGGGACTTGTTACTGACTAGTCAAACCTAGATAAATAAAGGGAACTTGTTGTTGACCAAGGCCCTATTTTTGAATTTGTGTCACTTTTTGAGTGAAAATCAATGATTGCCTAATAGATACTTGTTAGATATTAGCAACTATTTTTTAACAAACACATATTATAAACTAGATGCTTATTAAGTGTTTGGCATCTATCGTTGACCAATAGAAATATGTTTTTTATTAGACAATGTGTGAAATTGTTGAGGTATGTTGGTCTATGACTAATGAGGTACATTTATCACTACCTATTGAATTGAAACATTTATTTCTCCCTATTGGGTGGCATAGTGTTTTACCTCTATTGTGATGATAAATTGGACTATCATTAATGTGATGGATTATTAGTCATCACCTATTGAGGTGGGATAACATTTGTCACTTATTGAGGTAAAACATTAGTTGGCACCTAATTACTTATCCCATGTTGTTGTGTGCTTGAACAAGTAGTTGTTTGAGGAGTGGGAGTAATCTATTGTGGTTAAGAAGTAGGAATTACTACCCCCTATTTTTGGGAACCACTCATGGTATTTACTAGAGGCACTTGTTGTTGAGGGTTATTTATTGGTGCATTTAACTCACCTTGGCTTGAATTGGAAAACACTTGTGTTATCCACTGTATTTGGCACATTATCCTAAGTAGAGGCCACAGTCACTTTTTTAATGAATGGGACTTTACACATGTCACCTACTAAATTACTTTGGTAAAATGGGTCTACACCTAGATTAGATTAGCTTGTTGAATCATCTAGTACTCCTATTAAAGGAGTTAGCTCTATGAGTGGAGCATTTGATATAGCCATAGCATTGAAATTTCATGTTAGGTTAAGATAGGTATGATATGTTTATTTCATTTTAATAAATTTATCCTCCATGGGGCCCTTTCCTTTTTCAATCACACTCAAATATTGGTATGAAATTGGCATGAGAACTTGAGGGTAACTAGTAGAGGCTTAATCAATAGTTTGGGTGTAAGATACGTTTCTTGACACTCTGACTAGACTAGGTAGGTTTTCATGTGGGTAATATTTTGGAAACTTGGCCCTTACCTCCATGGATCTGACTAAAACCTTGTCCTTATTATAAAGTAAGTGATGATGACATAAGTATTGATCATAAGTTGATGGCATGGTAACATAGCAAGGCTACTGTTGGATTTTTTTTATAATATATGGCACACTAACAAGGTATTGAGCTGTTTATTCTTGGTTATGACCTAGTTAAGGAGGTGTATTAACCAAGTAGTGTGCTAACATATCTTGTATTTGTTATACGTATTAAATAGTGTAAGGAGGATAGGGATCCATCTCACAAACTACATCATCACCATATGTCTCTTGACCAAAGGTATCATTCATGACCATGTTAACATAATTTAGATTATACATGGTTTCACTACATGTGTAGCAAGGCATATCCAAATCTAGAACTAATGTCTCGTGAAGAAAGGGTCTAGAGTTCTAAAAAATCTTAAAATGTGCTTTAAAATAATTGGTTGTTGCTTGGTAGGTCTAAAAACTTAGTCTAAATAGAAAACTCAGTCTAAACTTGGCCTAGGAATGGAGTTGTTCTCCAAAATTTGTCAATGATAAAACTTTTTCAAAATGTCCTTAAGGTCTAACATATAATGTCTTGCATATAAATGGTCAAATGAATGGTAAGTTTAATCTTGATTTTTTTTAAAGTGCTTCAAACAAATATAATATGGGTCTTTGGGAATAAGGCACAAAGCTAGACTCTAAAAATCAACTAGATCTAAAACAAAAGGCAAATGATAAGTCCTTAGAAATAAGTCACAAAGCAAAACTTGAAACAAACTTGTCTAAAAAATAAAAGGTAAATGCTAGGTCTTTGGAAACAAGGCACAAATTTAGACTTGAAACAAACCTGATCAACGTAAAAATGGAAAGGCAATTAATCTAACAATTGGAAACACTTGGACTCAAACTAGACATGTGTATTCAAGCAAAAACTTGGCCATTGGTAAAAGGCATTGGACCTTAGGCACATGCCTAAAATTATTTGGGAAATTAAATCTCAAGTAATAAAAAATAAGCATAATGATTAAAACATTCAAGCCCAAGTTATAAGCAAGACTCAAATGTAAACTAAGCATGCTTAAGGTTATACTTGAAAAGAGAGTTTTGACCTTAGTTCTAAATAGTAAAATAGACTCGAGGCACACAAAAAAGAGACCGCTTCCTAAATCTAGGAAAAAATATATTCAAAACAAGCAAGGAATTATTCCAAGTTGCACGATTTAAAACTAAAAGGTAAACAACTAAGCCAAAATTAAGTGAGGCATAAGCACAGACCACTTAATTTTAAATCTGAACTTGACAAGACAAATTTCAAACTTGGTTTAGAAGACTTAGGTTCTCAAATAGACAATATTCTAGACCCAAATGAATGGCATAATGATACCACTTGTAGACCAAAGGTATACATGGTTTCAAACTTATTTTGACACAAAGAAAAGCTTTGAAACAATATGAGTAGCATAATGATGTTATCTCACTCAAAAGGTATGGCAATGTTTTTTGTTTTAAAACTTCAAGGCAAAAACTTGGGATGAAATGGGTAGCATAAATATGCCTCTTTTAAACAAGTGACACACACACAAATGTTTTGAAAATGTCTAAGGCAAACTATGGTATCAAATGGATGGAATAACACATTTTTAGGCAAAGAGTGGTGTAAAAACATGTGATTGGTTCATGACTTATTTTTCACATGTTTTTGACAAATAAAATAGTTTTAGATTTAAAAATAATGTAAGAAAAGGAAATACACACAAAAAAACCTAAGTGTATCGTCCTATCTCTAAAAAATGACAAGGTTGATTCGTATTGTCAAATTCCATCGATATACTCTTTTCAAGGAAATAATTTATTAATCTAATAAATTTAGATACACATGAGAAGTAGGGTTTTTTAGGCCCCCTCTTCTCTCAAAATTTTGAATGGTGACATGTAACTTTGGGCTAATCCCTCTGCATTGACAATATTATTGTGGCAAGTGGGGTTTGTCTAAAAACTATAGGTTTTGTGTATTATAGATGGTCCCAAGTGTGGTTAACACTAGAGATGCAATCACATCAATTAAGTTCATACCATCCACCTTACCATGTAAGGTTTTGTTCCTTTACATAGCTAATATATCTATGTGCTTCTTAGTAGAGTCTGATCTTTAGATAGACCTGACTCGAGTTATCATTATGATCAAAGAGGCTAACCGCTCAGCCCCCTAAAAATCATAGTATCTCGTGCCTTGATTTATATACCCCACCATGAAGTGGGGTTGAAATGATGTTGGAGATGAAATCCTAGGTCAATGCTTCCCTAAAGAACTTATGGGGAGGTGATGAAATCCCACCCACAAGCTAATTACATAAATAAATAAATGAAACTAGGACTTTAAATGTAATTTTTTGAATCACCCAAAATATTCGAACATGGGGAGAGCATTGATGACATTCCTTTTAGCCTTGGACTAAGAAACAAGTCAATTAATGAATCACTTTTAGTCACCTAAGTTCCCTAAAGGGGATGGGGGAGAGCATACATGCAAAGTCTAATTTTCAAGAAAATAAAATAAATAAAAACAAAGTTCTTAAGAGTGCTTAGTCTAAGAGTGCTGTTCTTTTAAAATCACAACCGAAATGTGAAGTGAAATTTGGACACTTAGCTTTGTTTTTGGTATTTTTCAACTTTTAAAAACAAAAAACAATTTTTTTAGATGAATTTTATACACCAAATGTAAGTGTGAATTGAAAATTTGAAGTGATTAAAACCTCCTTTCTTGGCCTAATTCCCTGTAAACAATTTAGGGAATTAATTTATGCTTTAGTCAAAGTTACATCCTTGTAATTTATCTCAATAAATACATAATTTTTAAATCTTTGGAATGATTTCATATTTATGTAGTAAACTATGAACTATGAAATTGTTCAATCATAATAAAAAGACAAACCCAAATGCAAAAACTTAGTGGGTGATTTCATGGTTCCTGAATGATTTCACAACTAGTTTTCACAATTTCACTACTCTAGCAAATGATTTCATAGTTCAGGCAAATAATTTCATGGTTTAGGCAATGATTTCATAATTTTGGAAAAACTATAATAAAACACAAAAATAGAGAACAATGATTTCATAGTTTTTTGATAATTTCATGGTTAATTAACAATTTTTCAGTTCGATGAAATGAATTCACAACTCATAAATGTGATTTTGCTACCCAAAAATATAATTTTACTACTACAAATAAAAATTTTGCTACTAAAATAGATAAATTCTCTAGTGTAAAATAATTTCATAGTTATCTTAAAAACAAAGGAAAAGACTTATTTTCCTAGGGATAAATTCATGGTTTGCTTGATGATTTCACCATTTTTAAGCTCGATTTCATAGTTTCATAGGGTCGATGCTAAACTAGAGCAATTTCACAATTTTTTAGAATGAATTCTCATATTTGGTCACTGATTTTATGGTTTACCCCACCGAATTCATAGTTACACAGTCATGAATTCACAAATCTATAGTCATAAGCAAAAAATGGAAAAGTTATCCAAAAATCAAGAAATTCAGCTCTAGAATGAAATATTCTTGGCTCCAAAATCCTCCTAAGATACTTCATTTATCCATGTGGGGTATGTGGTCCCATCAAGTGTGTCATTATGTGATCAGTAGGAATCCAAGAGGATAGATTAGTATGGTGTTATTATGAATAAAATAAAAGCATAACACACTAATGAAACCTAGACCTCTAGCCTAAACACTCAAAGAGTAAGTGAACAATATAAGTAACTACTAAATAAAGATAAAAAAAATAGTTTTACCTTATATTATATCAAGAGTTGTATGTTTACCATGAGTTAATGTGATCGATTATGTGATCAATAATTCTTTAGTAATGAAGCTCCTTGCACCACCTTTCCTTGTCATCTTGGTAATGGTGGGCTTGGATTTGTCTTTGGTTTGGATTCACTTATCAAATTGGCATCATAACACTATAAAAATGGGCTAATTTAAGGTATTTTTACATGATAACTTTACACCAAAAGAAATTATAAATCAATGGGTGAGGCCTTATATTTATAGCCTTCCAAACTAACTCTAACCCAAGTGTAGTTAGGTTAGAACTAACTATGGTTGATTTTGAACTAACCCTAGTTGAGTTAAGGAGGGTACATGCAATTAATATTTGGGATAGAGATACCATTTATTAGGTGCAGCTCTTCATTTCTAAATTTAAGGCATTTAGGGAGATATTTTCAATTCTTTGACTTTGAGGATGATGACATCATTATGACCTCATTTTTATTGAAATTTACTTTTTTTTAAATTAATTTCATTAATTTCACATGGAAATTTCACTTAATCATTTAATTTAATTTGATTAGTTAATTCATTTTGCTTAGCATTTTTGCACTTTAGGAATTGTTCAATGCCCCACTCAATGGGTCCAAATGCCAAACTATCAATTTACTAGGTTACAAGTTGTATGGATATGAATCTATGAAATGTTATTTTTTCATATAGGATAATACCCCATATAGGGATGCATCAACATGATTCTAAGCACCAATGTCTGATGTATAGACAAAATTGGGACATTCAATGATTCTTAGGCTTAATTTGTACTATTTGATAGAAATCAATCTAAAGTCTGGTTGAATACCAGTTGTGGTCAAAATGGGGTGTTTAAAAACTTGAGACTACTTACACACCCAATGAGGCATTGGCCCTAGAGATGTATAAGAATGCTTTAGACCATGTGACTATGTATTTATACATATATATATATATATATATATATATATATTGGTATCGATACATTACCTTTGTCTCATGTTGAAGCTATCAACATAAATAAATAATTGAATTCTTAAATTAAATATTTAGCCCCATTCATTCTTGGCCCTATTTTTATATCTTTCAGTCTATTTCCAAATACAAACTAAAATACTATGGCCCAAAACTAAAACCTGATTTATAATCAGTTACCCTTAGCCCATTTTCTACCTAATCAAAATCTTAGCTTCTTGAATAATTATGCACCTAACCATTAAAATCTAAATCAATCATTGATACCAGTTAATATTTTTATAATACAAGCAACCAATTTTGATTCCCAAAAAAGTATAATTGGAATAAATCTAGGGGATGGTCCATAAATTTATAAATGAATTTATGAACATGCAAAAATTCATGGGTAATACTGGAGGACATAATTCCAATCATATCTTTGGATTATATAGATAATACATGCATTTCAACATGTCTACAAATAATCAATAACATCAAGTCCCATCTAATAGGGTGATAAAGATAAATATTATGGAAGTGACCCTTACAAATTAGTGTCAATCTCATAATACTACACAACATGGTGAGCTTGACTGTATTGAGTTCTACACGTCCTTCAATATCTTTCAAAAGGAGATGGATAGGTAAGAATAATTTTACATCAAACCAAACCTTCTTCTTCTACTGATTCTAAACATTCCAACACAATAACGATCTTTGAGACCTATTATCTTCTATTTATAGATGAAGACAATAATGAATCAGAAGATAATACGTATAAGATCCACACATTCTAGTAGTCTAGAAGAACAACTATAATCTAAGGAGTAAGTATCCAATTACTACTTCAACACTTCTAAACAATAATGCTACTACTCCTTCATATTCTCATACCAATAATAACCCATCTCCCTCTAAGTGAGATGAGTAATCACAGAGTGTAGACTAGAAAGCAAGGTAAGGTAAAACATTATTAAGGACATGAAGAAGATCAAGGCCAATACCATATTGTATGAACTAACTCATAACATTAAACAAAGAGATTTTTTTCTCAAGGCCCTAACTAGGAGATTTTATACATTAGACAAATTGAAAGCTACACATGCAAATGTGATGGTATTTAAAGATAAACTTAAAGTGCCACCATTTATTTTAATTGTCTAAATGTTTGGAAATAATTTGCACAAGTACTTGGTTTACTTTCATACCTCAACCAATGTGATGTCGATAGTTATATGCCAGAAGTTAGGATTGACCCTTGATAATTCAAAAAGAGTGGTCTTATAATTAGACAAGTATTTGGTCCCATGTGTTAGGGAATTAAAAAACATGTGTATTCAATTGGCATCTAAGCCATATGTTTAGTATACCATCAACATCTTATTCATTGACATTATAGAAGCCTATGGGTTATTATTGAATCATGAATGGTCTAAGACATTGAATAGATACGTGGCCACCAACTTCTCTCACATGTTGCCCTTGGTGGGGTTAGTCAACTAGATTTGAGTGGATTATGAACCTAAGATAAAGCATAAATCATGGAGTACAATTCCATAAATGAAAAGGTAGACTTTATATCTTCACACATAGTATACATGTTTATCACTAGACAAGAACACGCATTGCATGAACAAGAATTTAAAGATCCTTCTCAATTATGGACTCTTCATTTTGATGGAGCCAGATCAAAATAAGGTTATCATATGGGTGTGGACCTAAAAAATACATATGGAAATAAATATCTTGTTGGTTATATGTTATAGTTTCCCTACACTAAAAATATATTAGAGTATGAAGCTCTGATCCTTGGCTTGTAGTTTACACTCAAACACAATTATTGACATTTTGTTCTCACAAGGACAAATGTCAACCCCTAACATTAAAAAACTTTTGGTGATAACCATCCTAACCTACTTATGGTGATCTCTAGTGTGTTCATGTCATCATTATTCATGTGAGAGTCTTTGAACTTTATTACAAGTATCATTGATGTGTTTAGGTCTAACTATGAATCATCATATGTCACAATTATTTGAAAGTCCATTATTAGTGTACTAGTCCTCATGATGGTCTTGGAGGGAGTAAAGAGAGTGTCAATATGTCTTGGTGGTTTACTAAAATTTTTTAGGTCATAACATGAAGGCTTATTGGTGTGTTCAATATCACTATCCTTGGTTTATTCATTTAAGCCTTTTCAAACCTTCATCACCCCTCCTTAAGCATCATATACCACTCAAATCACTTCATATGAGTTTATTTTTTTAAAGGCCTTATATATGTGAAAGTTTTTGATTAAATTGCATCAAAAAAATTCTTGAAAATGACTTTTTCATGCCATAGTGCCACCACTATACGTTTCATAGCCTCACAAACCCATTTTGAGACCCATTCACACCTTTCCACTAGTCAAATGGGCCCCAATTTCCAAATTGTGACTTTTCCACTTTCCCCTTCCTTATGTCTAGTTTGAAAAGGCTATATTAACTTGGGATCCCTCTCATTTTACCCTAAAATGGTAGTTCCCAATTGTAAATAAGGATAAAATATAGAAAAACTAAGTTTTTTAGGTGTTTTCTATAGTTGTATAGAACTATACAAACTTATCCATATAGAGGAATTTATATTATTGTAGGTTGGCTCATATAAAATTTCTCAAACAATTTTAATGGTGAAAGGATTTCAAATAGACTTGAAATCAGTCCTCTTACTTCATCTAACTTATTGGTAGCTTAGACAACCCTTCAAGTTTATGCATAGGATGGGCATGATAGAGAAGATCATGAGCTAGTCTCTTGGGAAAATGAAGGGGGTCCCTTGACCTTCTAGTAATGGGAATTTGTTGTAGGTTTAGTCCCATAAAATATAGAAACAAATGCTAATAATTTGAGTGATCTACTCACTATCCTCATCTACACAAGCCAAGTAGAATAGGATGGTTTTGATGTTTTTTAGCTTGATTAGTCAAACCAATGGTTGACCTTATTTCATTATGTATTAAAGGAACATTTCACATCATTTTTAGTGTTTGTATCACATGTGTGATCTTTTAAAACCTCCAAACTAGTATAGTATATAATTTGTATGAAGGTTTGAGTACTAAATAAAGTGTTAAGGGCTCTCATCAGTAGGAATTGATAATGTTAAAGATTGGTTGAGTGCTTTAGTCTTCCCCATTATTATTTTATCAAGTTTAAATTTCATCAATATATATTTAGTTCAAAGGTTGTATTCAATTAAGGGGTCATTTCATCTTAGGTTAATTGTGTGGTAAACATTATATGTTGTTCATTGGTACCTTCAGATTTTTCAAATACAACTAGGAACATGAGATGAGGTGTTTTAGTCATACTATGTCATCAACATATCCTTGAGAGTAGGTATCTTGAACTCCATGATATCCTCAATAGGATTAGTAACCACTCTTCTTGTCCCCAAATATCACTTCATCATTTTAGTAAAGATTAAGGTTTTTTTTCAATATTAAGGTTTCTCGAAGATTCCTAAGTTTCCTTTTCTAACTGCATATGCAATTGTCTAGTCTCCAAAGCACCATGTCTAAATAGGTATATGTATCAAGGTCTTAAATTTTCTTGTAGTTTGTCTTTGGTGGGTTTACATGCTTCATTTAATGCCATATCCATACCTTTATCATTTCATCTTATTTTCACTACCTTTTCATTGTTGCCTAACCATATTTTCATGATTCAACCCTCTGATTACTCCACAGTCATCCTCATCCACCCATCCACCTTTCCCTCCAAGACTAAA
This sequence comes from Torreya grandis, assembly GCA_037957365.1. Taxonomy (NCBI): domain Eukaryota; kingdom Viridiplantae; phylum Streptophyta; class Pinopsida; order Cupressales; family Taxaceae; genus Torreya; species Torreya grandis. Next base: position 2,553,612 of record JARHVA010000104.1, read on the forward strand.
CTATGTAAATAGTCTTATACACCCCTTGTATCTAAAATAACAATAATTTCATGGAATTTTGGATATATATAGGTCATTCATCTTAGTGAGAAAGCAAAATAACACCTACAGCCTTGAAGATAATTGTCATCTATTAATAATATTTTTGAAATGTTATGATTTAAATGGGGGTGACCAAATAGATGAAAATTCAAATAGAATATAGAATAAAAAAACCAAAGGTGTCTATGATGTCTCTATGATCATTCAAGGTATTCAATGTATAGGGTATTCAGTCTATACAGGTGTGTCTCATGATCACCTACAGTCATGCTAAGAAGAGATGAACCAAGTGCAATGTAAGAAGAACCTTGAGACCTTAATGGAGATCTTGGATTGAATATATATTATATTGAATGAATACTTAATTTAATGTAAATTATGGAGTTTAAAAACTCAAAATACCAATATGACCTAACCCTTATGTTGATAACAACACCTACAGGCTTCTTGAGAAACCTTTCTAGTCTTAAGCTTAAAGGGAAAGAACAAGAGCATTATTGAAAGGCTCTTAAAACCAAAAAATACTCTAGGAATATTTGAGATGGAAACCAAGTTCATGATAAATTGAATAAGTTAATAATTTAGTGGGTGAAACACAAAAACAATATAATATAGTTAATTAGGTACAAAGTTAAGGATAAATCATCTATAGTCATACTTAGAAGATAATGTATTCTCAGCCCTAAATAGGAAGAAAGGGTGAATGAATGAGGTTTGAAGTTTAATTAAAGGGTAAGAAATATATTATGGATATGAAAAATTTTAATTATGTGATTATAATCTCAATATACCTAAGGAGATTCTACACACAATCGTACAGACACAATCAAATGCCTATAACCAATTTTGGGGAAGGTTAGCAGTCTTGAAGCCTCTACAAGGGTGATCATGCTTTAAAAATTGGTATAAAGGATAATTTTATTATTTAAATATATTTATGTCATCCTAAAGGTCATACAACCTATAGGGATAGTCACTATTTTATCTTAGATTTCCTTCAGTCAAGCTAAACATTCATTGATGTATCAAGTGGACTATCTGGAGATTTGAAAACAAGATAGGGAGATCAGACTTCATAAGGGGTTTTAGGAAATAATATTTAAAGTTAAAATATTCAAATAAGAGTCTCCTAATGGTCCTATTAAATATGTCTTAGTATTTTTAGTCTTTAGGAGTATTAAAAGCCTAATAAGCCTACACATGCCTATTAGGCCTAGATAAATACAAATAGGCCAATGCCCAACTAAAGATAATTGATTTATTTAAGGATGATTTAAGGGATAAGTTAATAATAGGAATGTCTTAATATGATAATAAATTTATTTTGGATGGAATAAAGTGCAGACTCAAACATTAAGGGTTAGGGAGCTCGCTAAGAAAACCTAGGGTAAAGAGATGGAGGGTGTACAGGGCATCAAGTGGTTGGAAGATCAAACTGAGGAATGTTTTCACTAATAAAACATGTTATATGAGTTAAAAATCTATTAAAATTTAATTTTAATGATCAATAATCACTCAAACCTCTATCTTCAACAAATACACAGTAGAGTAACCTACAGGCATAGTCATGAAACCAAGGAGACACAAGGGGTTTTGAGTTGTTAGAATAATTACAGGAGGTTGAAACAAGTTAGGGATACATATAAAAAATTTATGGTGATGATATTTAAGTATTATATTACCTATATATCAAAGTGGACCTCCAAATACTTAATAAAGGCTAATCAGGTCTAAAACTAGTCTTGAGACCTAGCAAGCCCACATCTCCATAGGAGCACACTAAGGAATTCCTAATAAAATAGAAGCATGAGAATATTTAGGAGGATGTTTCAATACATAATTATTATTTTTTAAATAAATAAAAATAAGGTTATGCAAGAAAAGATCAATTTTGGTCTTGAAAACCTCCTCGAACTACACAGTCCTTAACAACTAGTTTAAGCCACCTATTTCAACACTTGGATATTTCACCATAGAAGGGTTTAGGTCAAATTATCTTAATGGGGATTGAGTAACCTAATAAAATTTAAATACATAGAGGATTGAGGTTGCTTAAGGGGGTTACCTTTATGAACAAAGGTTAAGACTGCTAACCTATTCAAACTACTTGCAGAAGGAGACAAGCCAACTTCTCTACATAACTATCTTGATGCATTTTTTCATGGGAACCCAAGCTTATCATATAATTTTAAGGGGTCCATATAATTAAAATACATTTTAGTATTCTTTGATGTAGGGTTTTATACTCTATGAATCATTATTAAGAGTATTAGATAACCAAAACCTCTCTAAAACCCTAGACAGACCTAGTTTTGGAAATCTTGATATTTTTGAATATTAACACCATATAATGTTCTAAAAAACACCTATAAATTCAAGTAAACTTATAGGATGACCTATTCATGGTACCTAATTATATGGAATCTGTATGGAAGTGTCAGAATATTATAGTTTTCTAAGAAAAAAGGTAGAAAGGGAGGTACATATTTGTTCTGAGAGATGAAAATCATTGGGAGAAAAGTTTAAACACTTATTCCATCTCCTAAATCCATCAAAAAATCAAAAATATTTTTCTAAATTCCTTTATGTGTTTCTTCTAAAGAGCTAGTCTATAGAAATGGAAGATAGGGTGACATAACCAACTAGTTTGACATAAATGTAGTTGTTTCTTACTAAAAAGGGCTCATGTTATGATGTAAGGAGTTGTTTAAAACCTAAAACTCGTTAATATATAGGTTATTAATCTCCCATATAGGTATTTCATGGTTTCCTAAATAGTAACAGTTAGGCTATTAGGCCTAATTGGCCTATTTAGCCTACTTAATCAATAAGAAACTTTAAGATTGGCATAGAAGGTTTAAGAAATGAGTTAATGAATAGGTACTACACCTATTAAATGATTATTTGAATAGGTGATATGCACACTTCATAATAATTAGTGATATTGGGGAAGTTATCAAGCCTCATTGGCATATGAGGGGAAGTTACATCACTAAATACCTCATAGAGAAGGTTGTTACTAGATTTCTTTCAATGTTGGTAAATAATGGAAGGAGAATAAGTGGACAAAAGGTAATTTGCATGTAATTTTGATGAGTCAAATTTTACTAATAATATGCATCGATGCTCCAAGGATCTCATTTAAGGAACATATCTAATTGTAGGATTCCAATGCATGGAAAGGGTATATGGCATGAATATTGTAACTGATGTAACTATTGTAATGAATGTAAGATGGTCATTGATGACCTCTTATACTATTATCAACACCATTATCCCATGTTTATATCTCCTATCCCTCAATATATTTAGGCCTTATGGCCTTGAGTTGTATCCCTCAAGTTGGTATGAGTAAACTTTGCCTATGTTTGTACTTGCACACCTACTTGGACTAATGAATAAACTTTCAAAACTCTTTCATGATAGAATATAGTGTATTCATAATTGTTTTGATATGCAATTGTGATGGATTTACCTTCCTTGTAGGTCCTTGTTCACCTATATTTTAAGAAGGTGTATTATGTAGGTTATGTAGAGTGTAGAAGTGTTGGTGATGGGGTTTGAAGTGTCATATGACTGGTAATTTCTCCTAGCAGGCCTTTTTTTCATGACCTTTGAATTCTATTCACCTAGTACAACCTCCACATGAAACATTTTTGTATAGGAGCTCATGAAGATGACTATTTAGTGGTTTTTTAGTCCATTAGTGTGTTAAGAGTTTAATTTAAATGAGTTGATGAAAGATCATTTAGGTACATCACCACACTTTGGTGTAAATTTCCTTATGCAATCTCTTTACCCTTTTCATCCCAATATAATTAGGTCTTATAAAGAGAATTCAAGTGATAAATTAGGGTAGTTAGTCCCATAAAACTAGAGGTTTGGCCTAGATAACAGGTTACCCATAGCCTATAGGTCAATCCCATGTGAGTCCAAGTTTAGGGAGGGTTTGCCCAGTCTTCCTCAAGAAGGGTAAAACTTGGGAAGCTAAAAAAAATGTTAAGTAGATACAAATATTTAGTGACACTAAACTAATGGTCAATCATACTAGGAATAAGTATCATTGTAAGCTCACTTACTTAAAGAAGTATAAATACTAAGCTTGGGAATTTATTGAGTCCTTTTAAGGATTCAACATCAAGGGCATCCTCAGATAGCAGAACCAGATAGTTGATCTGATAGTAACTTCAACTAATAATCTAGCATCACTTCAAGAGTTTAAAATCTATACGTTCTCCATGGAGTTGGTCCCTTACCCCTCTATCCTAGATAATATGGAAAACTTCCTAGTGTTTGAGGATGACCAAGAAAAAATGCAATTCATGAATAGATCTAAGATTTCAAAGCCTAGATAATAAATGAGAAATATGTCAAAGCAATGTATGGTGAAGACTTGGGAAATGATGGAATTTTACAATTTAAGAACTGTATCCCTCTGGGCATGGTCTTTTTAGAGTGAGCCTTTGATTTAGACCCCCAAGTGTATAAGTATAAACCACTAAGAGCAACTGAATTAGCTTTTTCTAAAGAAAATTTAGGCACCAACCAACACCCTCATTAGGTGAATATAGGCCTAAGTTTCACTCAAATTGAGAAACAAAATTTGAAAGACTTGTTCATAGAATATAAATAGTGATATCCTCAACATATGAAGACCTAAAAGTTTTTTATCCTAGAGTCATTACACACACTATCCCATTAAAACTAAATCATAAGCCTTTTAGGAAAATATAGAGGCTAGTAAACACAATTTTGGAACCTCTAAATTAAACAAGAGTACAAAATTTATTGGAGGCTAGAATTATTTTCTCAATTAGGCACTCTACTTGGATAGCCAATTTGGTATGAGTCAGGGAAAAAAATAGAGACATCAGACTCTATTTTTATTTTAAGAACCTAATAAGAGCATCAAAAAAATAAAATTACCCCCTACCTTCACTTGATGAGGTAATTCAAATGGTAGTTGGATTAGAGATGATGTCCTTCTTGGATAAATTCTCTAGTTATAATCAATTATTGGTAGAGGTAGATGATTAGATGAAGAGTGTCTTCACAATAAGGTGGGGAATTTTTGCATATAAGAGAATGTCATTCAACCTAATTAATGTAGGATCAACACTCTAAAGATCCATGGAATTTGTTTTCTAAGGATTTTTTTACAAGTGCATCATCATATAAATGGATTACCTCATTATGTTATTCAAAGATAGAGCTAACCACATAGACCACCTCTAAAAGTTGTTTGATAGATGTATAAGGTATGACATGTCACTTAATCTCAAAAAAAGAATTTTTGGAGTTATGGAAGGGAAACTATTAGGCCATATCATCACCAAAGATGGGATCTTCATTGATCCTAATCAGGTGTAGGCCATATCCACGTTGACACCTCCCATTAGCAAGAAGGAACTTAAATCCTTTTTTGGTAAGATAAATTTTATTAAAAAAAATATTTTTGGATTTATAGATATTTTCAAGACATGAAATGCTATGTTAAAGAAAGATGCTAATATATAATGTGTATACACATAATATTTTCAAACGTTATCAATTATTGATGTTTTATATCTTGTAGGAAGCTATTTAGTCTCAATCTCTTTGAGTGCACACCTTAAAGGGTGCACTAGGAAAGGATTGGACAAACCATTGGTGTATCATAGGATTTTTGTCCCTTTACCAGCACTTGCTATCAATCCAACCATCTCCTAAAAACACTCCCAAAAGCTTTACCTCCTCTTTTACACCCTTATCTATTCTTTTTCCACTTTCATTAGCTCTTCCCTAAGATGAAAACCCTTTCCCATGGTTTTCATTACACTGTCATCCTCATCAATCCTATACTCTAATTGATAAAACTTATTTAGGGTCTAAGTCAACCCCTAGCCAACCTAAACCAAGACCTAATTTTCTCTTATCAATAATGATATAAATTTGATTGGGCCAACCCTATTGGCTAAACATTTAGAATGGTTTAGGTTAGATTCAACTATATGTACACATTAATTTCATCATTTATTAGAGAGACAACAAGAGTTATTATTATTTTTTACTTCTTTATATTCTACTCTTCTACCATTCTACTTGAGGATTTATAACTTAGGGTTTATACTTAGAGAATAATCTTGTCTTGTTGAAAATTATTGGATGTTTTGATCTTTCTTAGTGATCCTTACAAACCATAACAACCTATTGTGATGCATCTTTGGACAAGGAAGAGATTGAGTCTCAACGGGTTCATCTTCAAGGTAAGTATCTCAAACTTTACTCCTCTATTTTAGTATATATAAGTAGCATAACTAATGGCTTTTGAATATATTACTCTCTCCATGCATTAGGGTTTTACCTATGCATAGCTTAAATAGAATTTTCTTATGCATGTTTAATTTTATGTCTACTAACCCTCATTTTATGCCAAAAGCTTTGGTGAGCACTAGATTAGGCTTTTACTTTACTTTCCATATACTTTTGTAAATATGAAACATAGGACCTAGCTAGCGTTATTTCATAGTTTTTCTTAATTGGAGGGTTTGGAACCCTTCTTAGTGATTTTATTATGGTAAGAGATCCCTTGGATAGGTCTAGAAGATCCATCTTGGTCATGACCTCAAATATCTAATGTATCAGCAATTAGAAGTGTAAGTACGATTTATCTTCTCCAAGCTAGGATTGATTTATAAACCAATTACATTTCCCTTTATATACAAAATGGATATCAGAAGTCTAGAGATCTTTCCAAGACATAAAGGCTATCATTACTCAAGCTCCAATTTTGATTAGTCTAGATTTTAGTAAGGATTTATACCTCTTGATTCTCTTCAGAACATATTATAGTTGACGTGCTTACACAAAAGGTAGAAGACAATGAACATTACATTGCCTTCATGAGTACCAATTTGAAGTATATCGATTTAAAATACTCCATGATAGACAAGTAGATTTATGTGTTTATTAAGTTGTCCAAAAGTTTATGAATTATATCCTGAGAAATAAAACATATGGCATTATTCTAGATCTTGTTGTCAAGATCACACTTGGGGAAAATAAACTAGGAGAAAGAAGAGGTAAATAGATGGACAAACTTCAAGAGTTTGACTTTGAAATTAGGTTAGTCAAGATTGTAAGAGGCTAGGGGATTATTCAGCTAATGACTAATGACTAATGAATTAGTATTGAATAACTTAATGAGACTTGGATAATAGGTGGTGAGTAGTACACTCAAATCATCAATTATTTACTCATAGGTATGTGTCCCCCTGAACTAAATAGAGAGAAAAGGCAAGCACTCGGGCTTAAACTAAGTCATCACATGATCAAGAAAGGATTCTTGTACCATAAAGGCATCTATCTAACATGCATTTTAAAATAATAATCTATTGTTAAGCATGAAATATACTAAGAGGGGGGATGAATCAGTATATTATATATCTTTTACTTAATCTGATTTTTTTCTTTAACCATTTAATCACACATTCAAGATATGTAATAAAACTAAAATAATAACATGAACCACACAAGAGAGAGAGAGAGAGAGAGAGAGAGACCATATTTTTACATGGAAACCCAAAGTGGTAAAAACCATGTAGAACAATCTCAAGTATATGAATGAGCACCAACTCAAATTACAAAGTTCACAAGCACCGACTTGTAATAGCACCAACCCCTTTTTCTGAGCACCAACACAGCAACTAATTATGAGCACCAACCACTCTTATGTATAAAACACAACTATCTCTCAATGTTGTTTACTCAATAAATGTTATAACTCTACAATATCTCTTGATTTTCTCTTCTCTTTTCTTATATAAAACCATGCGCTCTCTTGCTTATTAAAAATGGCTTATCAAACCTTTATTTATAGCTTTCCAAATGACCTTGGGTATTCACCCTTTGTGAACCTTCAATCCTCATGAAAAATGGTGCCAAACATGTATGACCCTTCATATCCTTGCATTTGAAAAGTCACATGGTGACCCTTCATAATCAAATGAGTCCTTTTCTCTTTTGTCTTTATCTTGGTGACCTTTCAAATTTTGTAAGGTGACTCTTCATGGAAAAATGTGTCATACCCTATTTTATCTTCACTTTGTGACTCTTAGAATTCCTCAAGATGACTCTTCATGGGGAAATGCATCTTATTCCTCTTTTGTCTTTACCCCGTGACTCTTTGAATTCTCCATAGGCCCTCTTTTGACTTTTATGCAACTAAAAATATATTAATTAATATTAAATAAATATCAACACACATTAGCCAAGATGTTAATATTAACAACATCATTAAATGATATGGGGCCTTTTATCACCAATGTTATATCTTTTGTATCAATGATAATATTTCCAACAATCTCCCCCTTTGTCATTGATGGTAACCTCAAAATAAAACTACCACATCTTGAAACCTGCACTGCACATGCCAACCTACACATACTACCATTTAAAAAACATATAGCAACTCCCCCTTACTATAGTAACATGTTCATATTCCTTGTACCTATTTTTACACATGTACTTGTTCCTATACTTGTTTCTATTCTTCTCCCCCTTTGACATCAATGGTAAAGGGCCTATCTTAGATCTAACCCTTAGTTCCCTCTCAATTGATGTTGATCCTCAATGGCTAAAAGTAAAAGAAAGTACTCCCAACTTCCCCTATAGATACTCAAATGTGTCTTTTGGTAGTGCCTTTGTGAAAATATCTACAATCTGCTCTATAGTACTGATATATTTCATCTTAACCTATTGATCTACAACCCGCTCTCTCAAGAAATGATATCTAATAATAATATGTTTTGTTCTTGAATGCATCACTAGATTCTTAGAAATATTAATAGAACTTGTGTTCTTAAAAAAAATAAAAATAGGTTCATCATATTTTACCTTGATATCTTCCAAAGTTTGCTTCATCTAAATCACTTAAGTACAACACAATACTGCTACAATATATTCTACTTCAGCTATAGAAAGTGATACTAAATTTTACTTTTTTCTTATCCATGATACTAAGCTATCACTGAGAAATAAATCTCCTCCACTTGTACTCTTTCTATCATCCAAGTAGCTTGCCCAATCTAAATTTGCATAAGCAACCAATATCAAATCTTTGCCTATGGGATACCACAATCCATAATCCAATATCCCCTTGATATATATAAATTTTTCCATAATCCAACTAGACATGACTCTCCTTTTGGGTTGCTTGATATCTTGCAACCATGCCTACTGCATGCATAATGTCTGGCCTCAATGCTATCAAATAAAAAAGACTACCAATCATAGATCTATACAAAGATTGATCTATAATAGGTTAATCTTCATACTTAATTACCTTGTTCCCTATACCCATTAGTGTATCAACTAGTGCACAATCCTTAAAACCAAACTTTTTCAACACTTCTTTGGCTTATTTACTTTGAGATATGAAAATTATTTTATCTGACTAAAAAATTTGAAACCCTAAGAAAAATGACAATTCTCCAAGCATAGACATCTCAAATCCTTTTTGTATATTGTCATAAAATTCTTTTGTCATCTTTTTAATGTTACCTCCAAATATTATGTCATCGACATATACCATAACAATCAACTGATGCTCACCTTTTGTTTTGATGTAGAGATTGCTATCAGCAAATCCTCTCTTAAAAATTTGATCCTATAGGTATTTATCAAGTCTTGCATACCAAGATCTACGAGCTTGTTTCAATCCATACAGTGCTTTCTTCAATTTACATACATGGTTACTATCATTTGAGAGAATAAATCCCTCTAGTTGCTCAATGTAGACCTCCTCTTTTAGATTCCCATTCAGGAAAGTAGACTTGACATCCATATGAAACACTTTAAAATTTTTAAACACTACATATGCAAGAAACATTATAATAGCCTCTATCCTTGTCACTAGTGCAAAAGTTTCTTTAAAATATATTCCCTCAATCTAAACATATCCTTTATATACTAATCTTGCATTATTCCTGGTCACTTCTCCATTTTCATTCAGCTTATTTCTGTAAACCCATTTTGTTCCTATCACATTGTGATATTTTGGTCTAGGCACTAATTTCTAAGTATCATTCTTTTCTATCTAATTTAATTCTTCATCCATTACCTTAACTCAATGCTTATCATGTCTAACTTCTAAAAAAAAATTGGGCTAAATTTTGGATAACAAAGAGAAATTAACTTGCTCATATTCACTTACCATCATTTTTCTGGTGTGAATTCCTTCATTTATGTCTATGATGATGTCACTTTCATTATTATTTCTATGAACATATTTGGATGGGGTTTTGGTGTATTTTTTCTCCTTCTCATCTTTATTTGATTCTTCAAAATCTTCCTCTTCAATGATTTTAGGAATATCTATTAGATCATTGATTTTTTATGTTCCATATTCTTGTATCTTGACACTTGAACTTTCCACTATCTTCTTGGTTATTTTATGATAACATTTATAAGCTTTACTTTTTCAATAATAACCAATAAATATACCTCCATCTGCTCTAGATTCAAACTTACCAATTTTTTCATCAGTTTTCTTTATAAAGCATCTGCTACCAAAGACTCTAAAATAATCAACTATAGCTAGTTTGTATTTTCATATCTCATAAGGAGTCTTCTCACTATTAACTCTCAATAATGATCTATTTTATATATGCACTATTGTACCAACTACCTCTCTCCAATATTTATCTAGTATCTTGGATTCATTTAGCATTGTCCTCACCATCTCTTGAACTATTTTGTTTCTCTATTCAACTACTCCATTTTGCTATGGAGTTCTAGTTGTTGAATAATATCTCTTTATTCCATGGTCTTCAAAATAATTAATAAATTTATTTGACATGAATTATCCTCTTTGATCTGATCTTAGGCACTTAATCTTCATATTGGTTTCATTTTCAATTAATGCTTTGAATGCTTTAAAATATCTGAAAGCTTCTAATTTTTTTAAAAAAACATTACCCAAGTCATACATGAAAAATAATCAATAAGAAACATAAAATATTTCTCACCTTGAGTACTTTGAGTTCCCATAGGTCCACATAAATTAGTGTACACAAGATCTAACATCTAAGTGGTCAAGTGTTCTTTTGTTTTGAACCACCTTTTGGCATGCTTCCCATGCTAACAAGGTTCATAAAGCATGTTGGATGGCTTTGTAATCTTTGAAAGAGTTTGGATTGCTTGCTTCTTGTTGATATTGACAAGATTTTCAAAATTTATGTGTCCCATTCTCTTGTGCCATAGCCAAAAAATTTCAATCTAACTCAAACAACATCTTTGACTTTTGATGTCTAATAACATATACAAATTATTGTCTATTCTCTAAGCATCTACAACCAACACATCTGAATCTTTTCTCCTAGTTTCATAACCTTATACATATAAATTTAGTGTGTGCCCCTAATCAAACATGTGACTTACACTCAAAATATTATGCTTAATACTACTACATATAAAAAAAATTAGTTTTAGTTCTACCATTATCCAAACTTAGTGTACCTTTTTTGGCAATTCTAGTAGTAGTATTATCTCTAAATTTTATTATGCCACCATTGATCTTATTCAAGGTTATGAACTTGCCCTTGTCTCTTGTCTTAAGAATACCATGTAGCTCATCTATCTTTAACTTGGCTAAATTCTTCATCTCTTCAATTGTTGAAACTTTTGCATCATATCTCAATGGTAGAGATCTCAAAAAAAATTGTACCATGATTGATTCTTATAACTTTTCTCTAAGACCTTTAATCTGATTAACTATTTGATCAACCCATAAAAGAAAACTTTCTATATTTCCTTCCTCTTACATCTTCAAACTCTTAAACTATCTTCTAAAAGTTTGAATCTTATCTTGTTGAACTTTTCCATCACCTTTGTAAATATTCTCAAGCTTTATCCAAATTTTATGAGTAGATTTACATTTCATAACTTTAACAAATTATGATTCATATAAACCACATAAAATAGCATTTAAAGCTTTATCATTATTTTCACTTGCCTTCTTTTCTACCAGAGTAGTTACAAGTGTCTATGGCTCTTCATATTTCTCCACCACTACTTGCAAAATGTCAAATACAAGGGCCATCAAATAAGTCCTCATCATTATGCTCCAAAAATCATAATTTGTCCCATCAAAATAAGGTGCCTTATTTGTATAAAAACCTTCATGTGATCCAGCCATCATGCTTTCCCTAATCTACCTTCAAGTTGTAAAACTTTTTCAAAAAGAACCTATTTTGATACCAATTGTTAAGCAAAAAATATACTAAGAGGGGAGGTGAATCAGTATATTATATATCTTTTACTTAATCTGATTTCTTTTCTTTAACCACTTAATCACAAATTCAAGATATGTAATAAAATTTAAACAATAACATGCACCACATAAGAGAGAGAGAGAGAGAGACCATATTTTTACATGGAAACCCAAAGTGTGAAAAAACACAAAGAATAATCTCAAGTATATGAATGAACACCAACTCAAATTACAAAGTTTTCAAGCACCAACTTGTAAGAGCACCAACCCCTTTTATCGAGCACCAACATAGCAACTATTTGTGAGCACCAACCCATAAGAGCACCAACCCCTTGTAAATATTTATGAGCACTAAGCCACAAGAGCACTAACCCCTCTTGTGTATAAAACACAACTATCTCTCAATGTTGCTTACTCAACAAATGATAGAACTCTACAATATCTTCTTCTTTTCTCTTCTCTTTTCTTATATAAAACAATTAAAAAACCATGCACTCTTTTGCTTATTATAAATGGCTTCTCAAGCCTTTATTTATAGCTTTCCAAATGACCTTTGTTATTCACCCTTTATTACCCTTCAATCCTCATATAAAATGGCACCAAAATTTCATGACCCTTCATATCCTTGTATTTTAAAAATCACATGGTGACCCTTCATAATCAAATATATCTTTTCCTCTTTTATCTTTATCTTGGTGACCTTTCAAATTCCTTAAAGTGACTCTACATGGAAAAATGTGCCATACCCTCTTTTGTCTTCACTTGGTGACTCTTATAATTCCTCAAGATGACTCTTCATGGGAAAATGCATCCCATTCCTCTTTTTTCTTTACCCTGTGACTCTTTGACTTCTCCATGGGCCCTCTTTTGACTTTTATGCGACCAAAAATATATTTATTAATATTAAATAAATATCATCACGCATTAGCCAAGATATCAATATTAAAAACATCATTAAATGCTATGGGGCCTTCATCACCAATGCTAGACCTTTTACATCAATGATAATATTTCCAATACCTATAGATATCCTGGATAACCTACATTAGAATATAGGTAATGGGAAGCCCTCAAAAAACACAATAGTTTGATAAATGTTAAGGATGGAATACTAATAGATTACAATCTTCAAGGACACTCATAACCATGTCAGGACTTGTCATGATTTCCAAGTATTTGGGAAAAGAGAAATAAATGTTTTCATGGCTTTACATCTAGTCATTAAAGGACATATTATTTCCCAAAAAGGCCTTAATTTTATTGGAATCATAAACCCAAACTCTTTAATGGGGAGTAAGTTTGTCCTCACAACTACTGATTATTATACCAAGTTGACAAAAGTTGTTACAATAAATAATTTCATAGCAATTGATGTCATCAATTTTTTTGAATAAAATATATTGACCAGGTTTGGCACTCCCATTTCCTTAGTTTGTTATAATGGTCAAACTTTTCAATATTTTTAATGTATAAAATGGGCCTATGATAATCAAATCATAATCAAGTTCTCTTCGAAATATTACGTACAAGGGAATGGAGAAGCTAAGTCTACCAATAAGAATCTTATAGATGCCATTAAGAATTTGAGACAAGACAAACCAAGGGAATGTCATCTATTATTAAAATATGCACTATGGGTAGATATAACTAAGCACAAGCAAGCCCTTAAGGCTTCACCTTTTTTATTGGTGTATGGACAAAACCTAGTCTTCTCAATTACTCTCAAGATACTAGTGTACTAGTTCATGCAAGAGTACATGGGGGAAGATGAAATAAACAATGTAGACTATTAGACATAGTCTAGATGAAAGATGAAAAAAGTGAAGCACTGCAAAACTTTATTAAACATCAAGATATTATCAAAATATGGTTTGATAAAAGATCTTAGATTAAATCCTTTAGGATCTCATACTTGGTGCTTCTATGGGATAAATCACATGAGAAAAAAGGACAACATGACAAGTTCACTCCTTTATCGATTGAACCATATTAGATATCCTAGGTATGAATGACTTTCAGTTGAAATATTTTCAAGGTAATGACCTTGCCTTTCCAATTAATAGATAGTTTTTGAAGTACTCTTTTATGGTTACTCCAACTAAAAATTCCTCATGATGAATGTAAGTGAAGGTTGTATATGTAGGATTATCATAGATTTCTTACTTTATAGAATAAGTGTATGCTTTCTAAGAGTAATCTTTCCTACTTTATATACTTGTTTTTAGTAGATTAGTTTTTTTTTTTAGTAGATTAGTTTTCTAAAGTTATAAAATAGACTAATTGATTTTCTACATGGAGATTATAAAAGAACTTACAAAAATAATGGGATGATTCATAAGGATACACCATTAGTCCTTAAAAGTATTTACTTTGAGAAATAATAGAGATTATAAGGTCAAGGTATGTGTCATGACTAAGTTAAGTCCTACTTTGATTGGATAAGTTTACTAGACCTCTGAGATTTAATCTAATATAATCAAGCAAACTTTGGAAATAATTTCCATTTCTAAAGATTAATTTCACTATAACATGCTAAAACTTGGATGAGCAATAGTAAACATAGAACTAGATATATAATGATAGGCACGTATTGATCAAAATAAGTTTTTCTTATACATACACCTAGCCAATATGGTTCCAAATCTTTCATCTATCTATGTTTTGAAAAAAACTCAATCATACAAACTGATAGAAGATGGGTGATTGAAGTAATCACTATCAAGGTTATGGAAGCCTAGTTAGTAGTAGAGAAAGGATTTGAGTGTAATTAGAGGTATTTTTTTTAGGGTTATGGATGCATAGCTGGTATCAAACCAATTCCCAAGTTTTCCTTAATGTTTGGTTATAAAATATGAAGTTAACACAAAACCTAAAATATCCAAGACTTTATCAAAACTCTCATAACAAGGAGGAATTAATTTCATGAAATCACGCATAGATCCAAGGGATGGAAAGGGTTAATATGTTTTATGAGGAAGTAAGAATTAGTTTCAAGGTCTAGTTTGTTTATTCATTTCTTATTAGGGCTAAATTTTGGTTATGCTACATTTTTGAGATTATGGGTTCTCAAAATACTCAAGATTGTTTTTCACGGTGAGTCACCATTTGTTTTGCCCTAACACACACAACCCATTTTAAAATTTAAAATGGGGACCCATTATTATTTAAAATATTCATTTAGGGTCGTATAAACCTTAGGAATCCATTATATGAATTTACTCATGGGAAAGTCTAAGGTTATCTTTGAAGTCTAAAGTTACAAAATTCAAATTTTAAAAATCAAATCTTGAATGGTCATCTTGATTTATCTTAAATCTTAGTTTTTCTTAGTTTTCACAATTTATTTGGACTAACAGAACTAATGTATTTTGTCCTAGAGTTTCCTACATTTTGTATGTCTTTAGAACTATCAGTGAGAACTTACCAAGCATTCCTAGGTTGGGCCTCACTTTATTTTATTCAAAATCATGATAAGTGGCATCACCACATTATCTAAAACCTATATCCTTTTGTAAAAAAATTTAAGTCTTTGAGGTCCCCAAGCTCTAATATTTTAATGGTTGGCATTCATATGTTACATAGAGCCTTCATCTTTCACAAAAATTTCTAAGTGTTCAAAGTCTCTAAGCTCCAAGAAGATGTTGCATGACATATTTTTGATTACCTAGAACAACATAAGATTTAAAATGAAAAATTATTATTTAATGGTTTCAATTTCACACATTATAATAGTCTTGAGATTATGATCTCTAATAATTTGACACTTGGCACATTTTCATTTATCAGGAACCACTAAAGGATTAACATAGTCTAATCGTTATGAGTTCTTATAGTCTAATGGTTCTGAGCTTCTAAGCTCTGAGCATTTGACACTTGGAAAATTTCCATAAAATTAGAACTATGAAAACATTACATAGTTTTAATGATCCCAAGGCCCCACAATATAATACCTCCAAGATTATGAGCTTTGATAAGATGACAAGTGGCACAATTATATTGACCTAGATCTTTAAAAAATATATACCTAGTCAATGAACAAATGATCTTATGGCTTTAAGTCTTTGTGCCTTTGAGACCCCAAGATGATGCCACATATAGACATTATATTACATGGAACATTTACATATATGTATATAGTTCAAAAGTATCAATATACCATACTCTCATTCCTCTGAGTCTCTGTGTCTTTGTGTCCCCTTAGGCTCAAGTTCTCTCCACATAGCACAATTATGTTAACTTGCATCATGGGGTATAAAGAGCATATATTCAAATCTAAAGGCCCGAGTAAACAATAATTAGACAAGTGTCACAATCTAAGAGATATAGACTCAAATTATACATAAATAAGTTTGACAACAAGTCAAAGAAGTGAGTAAACAAAGATTTGACAGTTGTCTAGAATGTGATGACTAGACACATAAAGTTACTAAATAATTTCCATATAGAAAACAAGTGAACCTATAAAATCTTGCTGGCATGTTCAAATTGAAATGAAAATAGAATCAAAAGGCCATTATTTGCACTGATGACACATAAATACATTCAAGACTCAGATTTTTGGGTAATATATACAAAATCTAGTCAAATATTAGTCATTTCACCATTAATATATCAATTAAACTTTATAATTATATGCCCTTGAGCATCTAAAGAGCCCTAGCTTTTTTAGTGAACTTATAAGAACAAACTAGATGAGTTGTAGAAAGAGATTACATAGTTAATATTGATATAATGGTCTGCTCTTTGAATCAAGTATGTGCTCATACTCCCTTAGTTTAATCTTATGTTAGAAGTGAGGAATTCATGGACTCAATTTTCAATAAAAGTTCCCTCAAATTCAAGTTCCTCCACTATTTGGTGATTTGGAATGTTATAGAGTTTGTGGTGCCCTACTTTACACAAGACTAATTATCTACAAATGATTAGTATATCAATGACCTATTACCCATTAAAACATAAGGTATCCATCTATTAGTAGTAAAAATAGAGGTAATTCCTTGCATGGACCTACTTAGAGGTTTATTTTTCAATGTAAATTTTTTTCAAATTGATTTCATAGTAGGAAAAGTAAAATTATAGCTACATCTATTTTTGGTAGGGATTTTGAAAGGTATCTCAAGCTTCCATGGCTTGAGACCACCTATAACCAAGTCTCAACCAATGTTTGGCTCAAACATAACATAGTAGATGGAAAATTAAAACAATGATTGGTTAAGGGCCAAAGGCTAAATCCCAAGGGAGGCATTTCCTCCAATAGAATTATCAAATTTAGACTTAGAATTAAGATAACTATGGCCCTCCTAAATAAACTATTTGGTTTTGAGAGTATAACTTATGTACAAGTAGAATGGGTCCCTTTGTTAGACATAATTTTAAATTTAGACAAGTTAGTTTCCCTAGGGGATGTTATAAGTGCAAGGTTAAAGGCATAGATGTTTTATCCTAATCAAAGGCCAGCTGGTGGCAATTTTTACATGATGTCATATCTACTAGATGACATCTTTGGCATAGTCCATATGACACATGGGGAGATATGAAAACCCTCAACAAAATATATAGGTAATAAAATATAAGAATATTACTCATTCATGTTTATATATAGATTTAAGAATGAAATTCAAAGAATATATGAGTAAATCTATCCCCTAGTGTATCAGGGAATCTATGGCACCCAAATGCCTAGGTTGTCTAAAAACATGACAAGAAGCATTGGTAGAATAGGGGATTATTGGTATTACCCTGACTATATAGTCATTAGAATTGAAGGGAGAAGGTCAAGTCTTTTATTTCTTCCATACCACATGTCAGATAAAATCACATAACATGAGGTGGATTTTCAAATCTAGAATAGCATTGATGAATAACTTGGCCTTAAACA
The DNA here is from genome assembly GCA_037957365.1 of Torreya grandis. NCBI lineage: Eukaryota > Viridiplantae > Streptophyta > Pinopsida > Cupressales > Taxaceae > Torreya > Torreya grandis. Next base: position 2,571,782 of record JARHVA010000104.1, read on the forward strand.
TCAAGATTATTATTATAAAACTCCTCTAAGTATTGGATAAATAAAATTTGTTATTAGGCACATTTATATTAGGTTAAAAAAGTTAGATTCCACTATAATTAAAATCTATCCCAATTCAGGGAATGGGACCCCAGGAAAATAATCAAGACATACCTCAAACAACTTAAGGAAATTAAGAAGGTGAACATTACATATGGTCACTAGGAATATGATAATGATGTTTTTTTTTAATGCATCAGATGATACTGAGGTATGGACAAGGATGAAATATAAACAAATGTCTATGATTTTTGCTCGAGCTCTTTAGTACAATCCTGAGATTATTGAAGAACAAGTTAGAGAGATGGAATAACAAGAATAAAGAGCATATATCCATCAATGGCCTCCAAAATAACCTCAATATTAATAAGGTAAAGATAAACCTCTCTCTCTTATAAGAGAATAGATATATTTACAAGAGGGAGAGTCAAGAAGCCATAGGGAATCTATTTCTCAAATAAGGAGAGAAATTATAAGAGTCTTCCCTGGTCCTCATCTGCCCTCTTCTTCTCTAGAGAATACTACTATATTTTTTGGATTATATGCTACCAAGGATACAACTACACCTCCTCTAGATTAGCAGAAGGACACATTATTGGTGACACCTCTACCACCACTTACAACTATCACCCAGGTTAGTCTCCCTGAGTTTCTACAATTTTTTTCATGTCTATTTCAATTCCTCCTTCTTCTCCTTAGGCACCTTGGGTAATTCCACCTCCATCCATTACCATCAATGATGAGGCATCTTCTCAAGCATTCCCTAACATGCTATCCCCTACTCCATTCACCCTTCCTTACAAAATTGTTCTCTCCAATCATTATTTCACCACCACCTACAATGATACTTTTCACCATTGTATCTCCTTCAATTATTTCACCATCTCCATCTCCTTCCACTCCCCCTATGGTTACTTAATAGAGGAATGATAAGGGTCCTTCTACTTCCTCTAATGAGAAGTAAATAGAATAAAGGAAATATTTTGGTTTTCATACCAAAGAGTAATCCCTTGATGATGAGGGATCAAAAGAAAAAGAGATTACATAGGTAATATCTTTATTTGAATATTCAACTGATGAAGGTGAAGAAGACCTAGAAATAATGAAGGGGATAGGCTCTATAATAAGTGAAGAGGTAGGCCCAAATGATGAGGAAGTAAAGCTAGAAAAGGCTAAAGCTATGAGCATGGAAAATATAAAATAATAATAAACTCTCACTGGAACTTTAGACCAACAAATCCTCATGGAGGAACAAAGATAAAACATAAGTGATTTAGTCTCTTATCTTATTTAATCTATTTCTAATTTAAATATTTCAACTATAGATATACCTCTATTTGTTTCAAATATTATTTTGTCTAGTTTTATTGACTCTCCCATTATTTCAACTCCAAAAAAATAAAGGATCCAAAAAGATGAGTCCATTTTCAGAGTAGGGTTATAGTTTCTACTTAAAACCCTAAAAGGCCACCAGTCCTCAAGAAACATTTAACTCAAATAGATATACCTATGCCATAATATTCACCTATACAATTAGCCACTATGACTATTGATATAACCCCAAGCTTGACCAAGTATGTAGATGAAGTAAATTTATTGAGAGATCTTTCACCATGGGAGAGAATTATCTATCCACCTCTCCAGTTCCCAATACAAATATGTGCATCATTCACACCAAGTAATAACACCTCCTCCAATGACTCTTCCACCTTCCACATTTGAAGACCTGAGCCTAGAAGATGAAGAATCATGTGAATTTGATATTCTTTAATGGGAAAAAAAGATGCATAATAAAAATGAATGAGAGACAAAAACTATTTACCATAGAGTTACCAATAGTCTCTACTCTATTCGAAAAAAATATTGAAACCATACAAAGGGTGAGGAAGAGGAAGGCATTGAATTCAGATACAAGGGAATAAAGGGAATTTGGTCAAAGATCAAATTTATTTCCCTTAGCAAATAACTCCAAAAAGCATATAAGTAATCCTAATGAATATATTGAATATTTTTATTCTTTTGTGGATTCAACTAGTGAAGTTATGAAAGAGATGTACAAAATCAAAGAGGAAACATGGTAGAGAATATAACAAATACAAACTATATAAGCTCCTTGAGAAATAATTGGTGATGTATAGAGTGTAGATACTAAGTTATACAATATTTTATATAATATCTAGGTTTTAAGAGTAGGGATCTAATAAAATAGAAAAAATATGGTCAAACTTTGGCACCAAATGAAAGAGCTAGAGAAAAGTTTTAATTTATTGGTTTAGTGCTTCATAATTAGTGACTTATATCAATTAAACTTAGTGTCTATCATGGATGCATCATGGTGCCTCAACTATGTAATTTCAAAAAGGTATGTTTCCCTCAATTGGCATAATCAGATAAAGATCCTATTGGGACATTTTAAAAATCATGAAATTGAGGCCTTCAAAATTTTGAAATATATGGTCACTAATGTGATTCCTCCTATAGGTGAAATAGTCAATGGGCCAAATTTTGAGAACCTCCTCCAAGTAGTTTCAAGCAGCTTCAAGGAGGAAGTTGAAGGCACAATATATGGGACCAATGGTTAAATTTTTAAATTGGTAAATTTTTCCAAGGATAGGGTACAAGAGTTGAGGCTCTAGGAGTAGAATTGAAGAGATCAAAATTTGAATAGACAAGTTTAATGGTTTAGGACATCAAACTCTTCAAACCTTCATTGATCAATTTAGACATCATCAATAAGGAGTTCAAAGTTACACACATATTATTTAAAGAACTCAAGTCAAAATAAATAGCTTCAAGGTCAGTACCAACCACACATCAAAATATTAGTGTTGCCCCATCATCTTAGGTTTCCCATTTTTTAGGATTTGCAGTCATGCAAACTCCAAGTTGGCCTATTTTGATTCTCTAAGGAACAACGATGACTACTTCAATTCCTCCAGCTATCACTCCATCTTCTTTGGCTAGCTATACCATATTAGCATCCATCTAAATATAACTATATACTTGAATGTTTTTATTAAGTTATAAATTTGGTTCCATATATACATTACATGTATATATTGTATTTTTTGCTATGAAATTCTATTTTGGGTTGACTGTTGTACATGCATATTTTACATAAGATTTGGATGCAAGTCTTATTTTTTTAAAGGTATTTTTAGACTTCACTTGAGATATGCATCCTCCCCCATCCCAAGCCTATTTATACTTGTAACCTCCCAGTCCCAAAGGAAGGATAATTTTGATTATTAAATATTAATAAGAAATTTTTTAGTTCTGCAATTTTAGTCTTGATGTGCAAATATTGATTCTTACCCAACTTATGGATTGTTTAAGAAGTTCTACCATTCTAGTTTCTTAGTCTTTGGTTTTTTATGATTTATATCTTTTATATACATTTGTTAATATTAATCTATAGTTTATTTAAATATATTTTGCATATAAATCATAATTCCCCCATTGTATATGTGTTATTACAGTCTAACAAATATAACAACCTTTGATTTCATGTGTTTAAGTATGTTGTATTTTAGTTCCCTTTGACTCCTAAATATTTTTTATTTTTGGTGTGCTATAATATTTTTTATCAATCACTGGTATGTGATCTCTTATCCAACCTATAGTTCAAGTTTTGGTCTTGAAAGGTTTCATCTAGTGTGGTCTACAAGCCGCCTTTCTTGCCTTATATTTCCCTCCTTTTTTGAGTTTATTTTAAATTCCTACCCACCTTAGGTTAGAACCATCATCATTACACCCATATCAAGTAGATTTATAGTCATCCATATTTGAACCATCCATGGTAAACAATCTACCTTGCTCACTACTATTCCACCAATAGGTTGTTCACAAAACCTAATACCCTATAACTCATGCCTTGGAGTGAATACTTTTCACTTGTCCTAAAACATTATAGGTTACCTTATAAAATTATATGTAGTGTGCATAAAACCCACATCAATAAGGTGGTGATGGAGTATGTGTAGATATCAAAGGTCTTGTATGAGTCATTTGATTATACATGTGCATAGATATTTATTAGAATCCTTATGTTACCCTTAAACTTAAAGGTGTAGATTTAATAAAAATATCAATAGTAGAAGTAGAAAAACTTGTGGTAGGGTTTAAAATAGGTTTATTAATATTACCAATGGAATCATGTTGTTCTTCAGATGTGCTAGCATTATCATGTTTGTTTTATTTTTATCAAGTTACAAATAACAAAGAGATAATTTCATCTGGGTGGGCATCAAGGTATTCACCAAATTATTTGGAATTAATTGGATTAGATATATTTTTATTATCATAATCAAATTGATAAGATTTTTAATTTTTTATGGTCATAATAAGCTCATCAAAAGGGTTTATAGAAAACATTATAGCATATTAAATGTATTCCGGCTCTTATTCTCATGTCATACTTGACTTTATAAAAAATGTATTAATGGTTTTGGTGTCTTAACACTTGGTACAATTAATTTTATTACATGATTGTTAATTATTTTCATTATTAAGGGGAGACAACCTGTAAGAAAAACTAGAAAATATTGAAATGAAAAATGCTCATCCAATATAGCCATAGAGTTGTTATAAATTGGAAAGTAAGTGAAAAAAAATCTGAATTTTAGGTCTTAAAAAAAGTGAAATTTGTGTGTGGATATTAGTAAATTCCACTAAAATATAATATTAAAATAAAATTCTTTCAATGTCAAATATTATATCCAAGGTCAAAATAAAGTGCTTTTAGTGTCAACTATTAAATCTGAGGTCAAAATCAAGTTATTTTAGTGTCAGATATTATATCCAAACTCAAAATAAAGTTCATTTAGTGTTAGCTATTAATAATTTATCTAAACCTTAATACAAAATTTTTTAACCAGTGCTAAAATAAAATATGTGGGCTCACCAATATGTTTTATCATAATTTAGAATTAGTTGGTGTATTAACTATAATTAAGATAAAATAATTTGAAAGATAGAAAACACTATAAAATATTTTGTAACTAGTAGAATGAAAGAAAATTAATGAAATATATGAAACACAATCAAATGAAAGAAGGTTAACTATGAAAAACATAAGGAAACTTATCTATTTTCTATTTGTAATATAGCTATGTGTAACTAATAGATGACTGAATATGATCAACTGAGATTGATTATGAAAGTGCCACAAGTTCTATGATTATAATTGCTTAGGGTTAGGATCATCAAGTAGGGGACAAGATTGAATATCACTATTGTCCTCTACTAGTTTATTTTATCCTCTATTGAAAATCTATAAAATTAAGGCATTATCACCTAGGCCTACTTGAAACACGCATGTTTGTATAAAATTGAACTTTAGAGGACTTAAAAATGACTTCTTCAAATTTAAAACCCTAATAGGGCTTGAAATAGTTAAAAAATTATAAATATAAAGGGGGGAGTGTAGTGGGTTGAGATTACCCCAATCACCCCCATTATGATTGATCACTATCTATGTATCCAATACTTTAAAGAGGGAAATCAAGCCCACTTAGAGTGTTGAGTGATTGTGATTCTTTTATTACATGTATGCATCTATAGATGGATTGAATAATTGATAATTATTTGCGTTTAATTTTATATAATAGTCTCTTGATGTGGCTAAGGACTACTTCAAATGGTTAGAAATATATTTGAGGAGAATAGGGAAGTTTTACACAATGTGAAATAGTGTATGTATGCCTCAATATTTTAATTACCAAGTGATAAAATAGGTTACTTAGATGTGCCTTTATATCAATCCAAAAGGATAAAACCTCATTCTCCCTATCCTTAAAATATGGGCAAACTTATAAGGGAGGGTCTAAATTTTTAAAATAGTCAAGGTGAAGGATATGATTAACCCATAGGGGTCAAGATTGACTGCCACTATTAACCCATACTAGCCAATCATGTCTTCAAGGGTAACATGGGAAATTTAAGATATGGGATGTCTAAATAGATGCTTAGAGGGGTTTTTAGAGATTAAGAACATTTTTATAGGAATAAGATAACAACTTAAAAGGGATATGTTTGTATAGGTACTTAGGATAGAGTAAGGTGGTGAAATAGGTTTGAATTAATTACTCAAGTTAATTAAGGTAAAAGTGAGCTAAAACTAACATTATCAAGTATTCATGACCAAAATTGAGTGACTAAAGACCCATGACATATCAATATAGTAACATGTGTATACTTTATAAGATATAGAAGAATATGTACTCTTAGGTGTAGTCATTCTTTAATTATTATGTTTTTTTATTATGACTATATTTCCTTTTATTTGGTTAGTAATTTATCTAATTGCATACATCTTTTCTTTTAGGTACACATAGACACTATGAAGCATTGGGGTGATGAAATGTCTAAGTTTAAGATATCCAACACAAGTTTGCATTATATTTATCCCTTTAAATTAGTATTTTTTATTCCATTTAAATAATATATTAAATGGGGGACATTTTTAAACACTCAACTTTGGTATAAGCCTTGTTTGTACAATGATTTTATGCGATTTTACTTATATAGACTCTAAATGTAAAATTTGGCATTTATTGACGCATCTCTTGGTCTCATGTCTTCTTCTCTACTTTGCTTGATTGTGAAGTCTTTTATTTTACTATTTTCAACTTTATTGACTCTCTCATAGGGATCATTGGTCATATTCCCTTATCTCTAAGTTTTTTATGGATTTAAGACAATTATAATAATACCAAACATTATTGATTATTGATATCATTTGTGGTTATAATAATTATCCTAACATATCTCTTGAGTTTATTTTGGGACACACTACTCTTTAGGTTACTTTATTTTATCCTTTGGATCTTGTTTGGTTGGCTTAAATACACCAATAGTTATCTGATTAATAACTAAGAACCCTATATATACAAATCCTTAGGAGCATAGTAGTGAGAAGCACTCACTAATTAACAAAGGCAAACTTAGAGTACATAACCATACAGCTTAATTTTATTTAAACTCTAGTGTTTTTAAATGGTTTATCTATTTTTGTGCTTATTTTAGAAGAGGATCTAGGTGAAATTACACTAAGACTTACATTCACATGACTTTCCACACACATTATAGTGGTAAATATACAAGCACTTTGAGTTCTCTTAAGATTATAAACAATTTAGAAAATGCTCAGCTAGTTATTGGGCATTGGGTAAGGTTAGTCAAACCCAACCCATTAACCCTTTTTTACAAGTCAAATTGGTCTTAAGAATACAAGCTAGGATTTTCAAAAAGGAAAAGGAAAATAGAGATATTTGAAGTGGTCTAAATATATTAGAACACATAGGAACTATTTGTAGATGCAAGCATAGCAATCCAAATAATCATAGACCTATGTAAAACCCTAAGAAAAATATGATACATATTGGACATTTACAACTACCACAGACATCCAAAGGATACTAGATATGTCATGTTGAATTTCATATCCTATTGATTTAGTACATTTTCATGGCATATACACCTCTAATATGTCTCAATCTGAAGTATCCATCAAAATGAAATCTCTACTCTATAAATTTTGTATAATATTTATCACAAATATAAAAAACATTGTCCCAAATATGTGAAAATTGATGATAAATGCACAATATTATATCCCAAGAGTATATATAAATCATGTACACTATATCAAATTCTTCCCATTTTCCCAACTTTATGTGTGTGGACTCATGTCTCTATGGCATGCCCTCACTAATATGTTCCCCTCTTTTGAGGTGAGATGAATGTAATCTAGTATTCACCTTATCTCAAAATTATAAGATAACCATGTCATATCTTTATCAATCATGTAGTAAATAAGCATATATTGATATAATTTCGAAGTAGGTATATCAATGAATTTTATAGTATATAATCACAATAAGCCCTAAGATGTATGATATGGATCATGGCAATGTCTAGAAATAACCAGCATAAGTTCAACAAATAATAAAGCACACACAAGAGCACTCAATGTTATGTGAAAATAGTCTAAAGAGACCAAAAACAAGGGGCATGTTCAAATGTCACACACTCAAAGGAGAGGACATGTTCAAATGTCTACTTACCAAAGAAATAATAATCAAGGGCATTGTGGCCAAAAAATAAATAACATGTTCAAATGTTCCAAAATTGGGACAAGGTATAAAATAAGAAGTACACTTAATTAAGCCATGTGAGAAGATGAATAGGTGATATATAAGCAACTAGCATAAGCATAACATGTTAGTTCTTACATACATATGTTCTTAAATTATCCTATAGCACAACATATCTAGCACATTGTGTAATAAGGAAGCATGAGTAAAAACATGTGTAAGTGTTAGTATATAAGCTCAAAATGATTATGTAAATTAATTTTAAAATAATGGAACTTGTATCAATCATGATCAATAAAATTAAATGCCCCAAACATAGTGCATCATGTAGGTAGAGAAAGGTCCAACATCTTTAGGCTCATGTATCATGGATTTAGTGTATGCCTATATCATACTCAAGTACCCATGAAACATATGTGTGTTTAGAAAGTAAATGAATGTTATTTACTAACATAAAAAATTTGGACAACACACCCCATTATTCAAATAAGTAGAGGTGGCCTATGAAAGTGCTCAACTCAAAGTTAACAATCCTTAGACTTTTGATTTACCCTAATCTGTCAAGCATTTAACAATGTTTGTAATGGTAAGTTGGTATATGTTAAGACCCCTATAGTTTTTTGAGTTTAATCACATTCAAATCCTTGAGGCTTTTCAAAGTAACAAAGATTTTTTTATACTTAGAATATTTTATTATGATAACTGTGTTATTCACATATTTAAACTCGTGTTAGTTTTTCATAGAGTATCAATATCCCAAAGTCCTACTCAACATTTCATAAAGCTTTAATGATAGATATGTAATATTTAATTGATTACATAGATTTATTTTAAATTTTTCATTTTTCATGAAATCTCATAGGAAAACATGGTAAATGAGGAAGTACCATGCATCCCAGCTATCTAATATTTTAGTCTCTTGAACCTATCAGAAATGTTAGAGACTGGGAGAGCTAGACTGAATGAGGAAGTGCTATGTGTCTCAGTTATCAAAGTTATTAGTTTCCTAGACCTGTCAAATATGTTAGATCTTGGGATATCCTGATTGAATGAGAAAGTAACACACAATGTAGCTATCAGAGCTTCCAGTCTCCTAGACTTGTCATAGATGTCAAATCATAGGAGATCCCAACTAAATTATGATGAGCCATACATCTCAACTATTAGAGGTGTCAGTCTTTTGAACCTATTAGATATGTGAAAGCCTAGGAAAGCCTAACCTACCATACTCTTCCACATGGCACATCTATAATAATTGTCTAAAAAGGCTTAAGATGCCTGAGATAGTTATGAAGAGGTATGGTGAGATAAAGAAACCAATCAGAGGATGTCATGCATTACCTCAGTACCCTAGGTGGTCAATTCTAACACTCAAGTAGGTAAAGTGTAGCACCTAGCTACACTTAGGTGGTAGTTTGACCTAAATAGGACCAACCAATGATAGATGTGACATGAGTTAAATCCACCTAGAACACCATAGGGGTGAAATATTGTGTGCCTACCATGCTCGTTGCATAAAATAAATGGGAAACTAAGCCCTGATTAGATAATTTAAAACATATTTTTGTATTCACCAAATTTAAATGGAGATCATCTTATTTTAAATTCCTAACTTAATACCCCTTTTTGATCATGGAATAAATAGACACTTATCCTTGTTTCATTTCCCAAGGGATTAGGAAGAAGAATGAAAAAGGGAAACACTTGGGGTTTTTAAGATAAATTATAAAAGTACTTTATTATTATCATTTCCACTTAATTTGTGGTCTTTTAAGGGTCATGGGTGCCCAAACCACTTAAGTGGATTATAAGGAGAGCTATATTTTTTTTTTGAAAATTGTACCTTATAATTCTATTTTTCACTTAAGAAGGGGACATTTGAGGGTCATGGGCACTCAAGTGATTAAGTAAAAACTTAGTGATTAATTAAAATCATATATGAAAAATTCATTTTAATATTTCAATTATTTTCCCTCCCTTTTAGATGCACCCCTTTGGGGAAAATTTATAAAGGTAAAAGGGGGATCTTATGGAGAGGTTCATGATATTTTGATAATTTTTTTATTCAAGTATTAAGCATGAAAAATATGGACTTTACCTTGAGAACTAAAACACTTCAAGGTTTTTTGGAACAGGGATGGAAACCCTTGATTTTATATATAGGAAAACTTCACAAAGAGGTTATATTAAACATCACTGGCAAACAAAAGGTGTCTTTAACACCATATTTTCATCTACAAGTTGGGAGACTAGGGTTTGGAGGATTGGTGATTATTTATGGGATATTTTTATGGAAACATACCTACATAATGGTAGTGAACAACTTGTAAATGTTGTCACCCCCTTTTCTAGGGTGAGCAATGGGCGTGTGAGGCCTTTTTGGGCTTTTGTAAGAGTATGGAATGTTAGGAATGGAGAAAAAGCATTCCAACCCAAGATTAAAAGTGATAAATCCAAGAACATCACATATGAAGCTACAAAAAATTCATTGCATGTTAAATTGAATCAAGTGTTATTCATAAATATGATATGCTAGTACAAAGGAAAGCTCTTACATAAATAGTCAAGGCAAAACATAGAACTAGCCTAACTAGCCAATGTGGGATAAATCCTCACATAGGATAAACTCATTAAAATATGAAATAGCTAGCTAATATAGTATAAAATGTGATAAATGCGTGAAATACATACTGTAACACCCCCCCAAGTGCATCTAGGGGCTAACAAAAGCTAAAAAAGAAATAGTGACATATCCATAGTATGAGTCCTAATAACTATTCTTGATAAGGTACTCATGTACAATATGTATCCATGAAATAAATATGGAAGATGTCCTCATTAACACCCTCAAGGAAAATTTTGAAACCCCAAGCATGCCACACAACTGAAGGAAACAAAGTGATGCAAAAGGCTTTATGAATATGTCTACAACCTGCTACTGAGTCAGAGTGTACTCCAAGATAAGAATGCCATCTTGAATGTGATAAAAAATGAAGTGTATATGTACCTCAATATGCTTGGTTTGATGATGCTCAATTGGGTTGAAAGATATATGAATTACACTCTAGTTGTCGCACCAAAGTATAGTGGGTGAATCTTGCATGAAGCCAAACTCTGTCAATAACTGACAAAGCCAAAGAATTTGTTGACTCATTATAACTGATGTCTTATACTTAACCTCTATAGATTAAATTGAAATATCCTACTACTTCTTTCACAACCAAGCAATAAGAGAATAACCAAGACAAAAGATGTAGCCATAAGTGGAACACCAATCGTCAAGAGAATATGCCCAATCTAAATCATTGTATCCAACCAACTAAGTAGAACCCCTGGTGTAATGTAATCTAAAATGATTAGTGCCTTACAAATATCATATAATCCTCATGGTATCCTACCAATGATTGTCATGAGGGTCATGTGCAAACTTAGATACAAACCCAGCTACAAATGAAATGTTAAGGTGAGTATGGGTCAAATACATAAGACTCCCAACCATCTACATATACAATATAGGATCACAAAGTGGAGTAGTACAAGAGGTAGTGAGAGTCACTCTAAACTAAAAATAAAAATGACTTAGATTATCCATGCCAAAATTATAAATAATATCAAGGGTATACTTTTACTGACTCAAATAAATCCCTATATCTAACTCTGAAATCTATAAACCAAGGAAGAAATGCAAAAGACCAAGATCTGTCATGTCAAACTATATTCAAAGTGCATGTTGAATACTCTAAATTTGAGATGAAGAGCTAATTGTGATAAGTATATCATCAACGTACAAGACCAGTATAGCAATGTCCTCCCTAATATGTTGAATATACACTATGAGATCAGAGTGGCAGTGAATAAAGCCAGTGGAGAGAAGAAATTAATCCCTCTTCTCATACCATTTTCAAGGGGAATATTTGAGACCATAAATAGACCTCTTAAGTTGACAAATAAGATAATAATCATGAACAAACCTAGCAAGCTACTCTATATATATTTACTCATGTAAGTCTCTATGCAATAAATCACTCTTGACGTTCATCTAATATACTGGCCAATGATTTGATGAAAAAAGATAAAGTACAAAGTAAATAGAATCTATCTTGGCAATGGGCACAAAGGTCTCAAATTAGTCAATACCTTTGACTTGTGAGAATCCCTTTACAATAAGATGTGCCTTATACTTATAAATGGACCCATCAGCTACATACTCAGTGTGGTAAATCCACTTTCACCTAACCAACTTTATTCCCTTAGGAAGAGTGACCAAATCCCAAGTGTGATTCTTCATCAATGAAGAATACTTATCTGTCATTACATTATCCCACTCCTATATCCCATGAGCCTATGAAAAATATTGTGGATCCCCATAGAATGCTTGACATAAAATTTCAATACCCATAGATTGTGTATGATGATGTCAAGTAGGTGGAAGATCATGTATGAAAGGTGTTGCCTCAAAAATTGTAGTACAATACCACCTAGACATAGTAGCAACATTAGTGTGAATAGGAACCTCATCCTTTATAACCTCTTGAAGAATATCCTGAATTGGCTCCTCAAAGAATGAATCTTTGATAGGAAGTGAACTATCAAAAGAAGAAGAAGAAGATAGGGAAGAAGATGAAGAGTCATGAGATGTGAAGTGCTCATCAAATTGTACATGTGTTCAAAAATGAACATCATGAGTATCAAGATATATAAGATGATAAGCTCTCATTTCCTTATAATACCCTATAAAAATCAAAGGTTTACTCTTCTTATCTAAGTATTTCCTTTTCTTCTTTGGTACAAATGCCCTAGCAAGGCTCCCAAAGACATAAAAAATGAAACATCAAGATTGGATCCATACCAAGCCTCCTCCAAAGTCATATGCTCAAGTGTTCAATGTGGTGAGTGATTCTAAATGTAGTTCACATAATTAACTACCTCTACCCAATCGATAGGAGGTGAATCCCATGCATGCATCATGCAATTATATATCTCCTTCAGAGTTTGGTTCTTCTACTTTGCTAAGCTATTCTACTATGGAATATGTGTAATATAATGATGGTGAAAAATACTATAGACTACCAAAAAATTAGTGAACTCTCGATTGAAGTACTCTCCCCATTATTTGTATGAATCTTCTTGATGTAACTTGAAGACTATTTCTCAACCAAAGCCTTAACGACTTTAGAGTGATTAAATACATCACTCTTATACTTGAAGAAATAAACCCAAGTACACCTTAATAAATTATCAATGAAATTAAGTACATAGTTATCTCCATTGAAAGGAGTAGAAAAGACCATCAAATCACTATGCATAAGCTCAAGGGGTGAAGAAGCTTTGTGGACATACCCTTAGGAAATAGATCTAGGTGTTGTTTCCCCAATGCACAACCATGGAAAAATCCATTAAGACATGAAAATATATGAAGACCCTCTACCCTATTGTGAGTGCTCAACTCCTTAAAATATCTATAGTTCAAGTGTCCAAATATCTCATACTAAAGCCAATTATTAGAATTTACATGAGAAACTAAACATGTTCCTAAAGTAGGAGTATTATCAAAACCCTAAAAATAATAGAATTAAGAACTATGATCAATAATATCCTATGTAATAAGTGTGTGTGGATATTACAAAGCTCAAAATTTAGCACCATGTCATGTGAAAGTCACTATCTTACCCTGACTAGAATGGCAAATATGATAAACTAAAATTAGATTGGTGGTGATGTCTGGAACATATAATGCATCATTGATATGGCCACCATCTATTTGTATGTCACCCTTCCACTTAACAAAAATGAAGGAAGAATCTCCAACCTAAATGTTGGAAGTAGAACTCAAACCAAGAGATCTAAAAGACTCCTTAGAAGAAGTCATATGGTGTGAAACACCAGAATATAGAATCCAACTATCTAAAATAGGTAATTGTGATCTCTCAACAACATTAAGTGTTTTCCCATGCTCATGAGATGGAAAAGGAGTGGAGATAGAAATCTTTTGTTTCCTAATGGAATCCTCTAGGGCATGCATTCTCTTGAAACACTTAGACTCTTCATGACTAGTCCCCCCAAAATAAGAGCAAGATAAGTTAGACTTATTCATGGATTTAGAATATGGTTTGGGTTTATATGTATTAGTGTTGGGATTCGGTGCATTTTGAGGAGGAGGAGGAGTAGTCTTATTCTTACCCTTATATTTTCTAGTAATCTTAGAATGTGATGCAACTAATGATTTTTGAGAGGTGGAAGACTCAAGGTCAAACAATTTGGATTCCTCCCTAGTAACTTTCTCATAAAACAACTCTAGATCTATCATTTTGAATGTGGCACCTAAGGCATCCATACTACAAAAAAAGTTATAAGTAAAGATTTAGAATGGGCCACTCAACTTAGACAAGATCAAGTACACACACTCTTCATCATTTTTATCTTTTCCCCCTTCAATTATGTCAACAAATGCTTAAACTAAGTGAGGTAGTCTAAAATGGAGGCAAAGTCATTCAAATTTAGTGAAGTAAGCTCCACTTTAAGCTACATAACTCTCAAGTGATCTACTTTCCCAAACAAACCCTTTAACTTAGTCCACATTTTGAATGAAGAATCACACTCATAAAAATGAAATAAAACATTGTCAATCACATAACCCCCAATCAAGCCCATACAATCTTAAAACTTATATTGGTGCTAAAGAAATTTAAATTCATGTGTAAATCATGGCTGAGTTTCATTCATTAGGGACCATAATTCTTTGTGCTATATGATTATTTCCATTCAAGGTCTCCATCTATGGTAATTATGTGTATTTAAAGACTCACAGTGGTTAATACCATAAATAGAATCCATGCTAACAAATCACCAAAGAGCAAAAAAATATAAAAGGGTACATAAAATCAACACCGAAACACCCCATAAAAGAATGTATTAAGGACCCCCCCCCAATTTGGCACTTTATAAAAGTAGTGGTTTTTTCAAATTAATGAAACCAATTTATAGATAATTGAAAACCATACACTTTTGAAAAAAATAGAACTCAAATCTGAGTTACAGTTCAAAAGTTATTGGTGTTACGATTTCTCATATAATGGTTCAAAACATTAAAAAACACTATAAACTAATTTTTGTGACCAAATCAGAAAATAATATAGTCATCCAACCACTTATTGAAACCAAAATTGAATAATATACTCATAAATTCCAACAAATATAAAAAAATATCTTCTTGGTTACCGTTATGCTTGTGCAAGCAAACTGTGCTTCCTTTTTAGGTAAAAAGTCAGGTTATAAAAGCAAAAAAATGAATTTAGACATTGTTTTGAGAGGGAATAATGTGTGTTACTACTTTCTATCACCTCTAGGCTGCCACAGAATCTGATGTGAGCAGAGATATAGGATGCCACAATAAAAAAAATAACTAGATCTATTCAACGCCTTAATTCTCCTTTCCAACACTTCTTGCTTGCATTAGATAGGATATTAGCACCCAAGAAAATAGAATAGTAGACTTATTCAACATAATTAGATATATAAATAAGGAAAATAATAATAATAAATAATGTTTCCCTCATATCTTGGGTGACTCATTCAAGGTTAGATAAGGGATACCACACTTATGATGCTAAATCTAGGAAAAAAATCATGAAAGATAAAAGTGAAGCACCATTTTCCTCCAATGCCTAGTTATATGTTGGTGATGACACTTACAAAGATCCAATGCCTTATATCTCATCAATATATAAAAATTGAAAGAGAGGAGGGATGCCACTCTCAAGCAGTCCTCAATACCACTCTCAAGTAGTGCCTTCTAAGATCTATTCTTTCTCTCTCCAATATAGAAGAAAAAGTGGCTTCATATCTCTCCAACATGCCTCTCAGACTTCCCAGACCATATCTCTATAAAAAAATCCAAAATATTAAAAAAAGTGATGCCTATGTTGGAAAGGTAATGCCAAAAACAAGAAAAAAGGCCTTGTCCAACAAAGATGCCTCTATTGGTAAAAAAAATCCAATACCTTACAAATTTGGGATGCCAAGATAAAAACTTGGTAGATCTACAATGCCTCTTTTTTAGCAAAAAATCTAACACCCTTCAACTTTCTTCCTCCTTGGAAAATTGTAGTGCCTCTTATCTCTTCAATGCAGTAGATCTTCAACACCTTTGATCTCTTTAGAAGATATCCATGCTCTTCAATAGAGTAATGATGCCTCTTTCAAAAGATTAATGTCACCTTCCTACCTCTTCAAATGGAATGCCAAGCTTAAAAAGCAACAAAATCTTCAAAAAGTCTTTAAAAATGGTGTGTCTCTTTCCTCAAGAGAAATCAATGAAAAGGGAAGAAGCAGCATCAAGAGAAATACACGATAAGGAAAGAAACAATAGTAAGGGAAATTTCTAAAATAGTAATAGTAATGTGGATGGTATCAACAACTCAAAGCTCTAATACCATGTTATGAATGGAGAATAAGCATTCCAACCCAAGATTTATAAGTGATTACTCCAAAAATATCACACATGAAGCTGTAGACAATTGATTGCAAAGCAAAGTGAATCAAGTGTTATTCAAAAATATGATATGTTAGTATAAAGGAAATCTCTTGCATATATAGGCAAGGTAAAATAATAACTATCCTAACTAGACAATATGGGATAAATCCTCACATATGAAAAACTCACTAAAAGATGAAATAACTAGCTAATACACTAGCAAACGTGATAAATGCATGAAATACACAATCTAACATGGAACAACCACACTAATTTTGGTATTTTTGTAATATTTTATAGCCTAAAACATTTGAAAAATTAGGATTTGATTGATTATCATTTGCTAATTTATTGGACTATTTTTTATAATTTTTTGGAGCCTTGAATAATTATTTTTATGCCAATTTGGATCATTTATAGAGTTCTAAAATTATTTTTAGTAGTTAGGGTTTGAATTATTTATTTATAAATTGTGTGAAAGCTTTTTAATCAATGTTGCAAAGAAAAATCAAAATTTTGTGTTTGTTTGGTTAGGGTTTCATATTTAAAATTTTAGATTATTTTGAGTGGAGTTTGTTGGTAAACCCTTTAATCTAATAATATTCTCCAAAAGGGACATTACAAGGTAAAATAGTCATGTGCCTACATGCTCCTTACATTAACTAAATGGGAAATTGGGCCCCAATTGGACAATTTAAAACATCATGTCGTAGCCACCAAATCTAAATGGAGAATGTCTTATTTCAAATTATTGAGTTAATATTGTATTATAGAATGAATAGGTGGATTGTGCCACCAACTCAAATTGAAACTTGTGATGGGTGAGCCACCAAATTCCATTAATATAGGAGATATTATTAGATCCCTTAAGTGCCCAAAAGGTGAATTGGTTTACCTTTATTTGCTATCAATTGCCCAGAGTTTGCCTCCTCACTAGTGCTCATTCATGTTCCTTATGTGCACTTGATGCTCAAAATTAGTTTCTATTAGGATTTACCCTTTTATGCCATGGTTGATTCATCCTCTAATGCTAAGGCTGAGCCTAAATATAGAGATACCACTTTCCTTGAGAACATAACCCATTTTAAGCACTACAACAAAATATTTAAAACAATCGAGGTTGTGCCAAAGTTATCCTCTAGAGATAATGAAGATGAGTCTAAATTCCTGTATACCCTTAGGGAATATGAAATATGCAAGTTTCACAAGGCCATGGAAAAACCTAAGGTTTCTCCCTATGTTAACCTCTTTGTCAATATGCTACTCACATCTAAGTAGGTGTAAGATGGTGCCTATGATGTGGTATACTCTACAGGATCTAAGCACAAGATTGTTGACATTTTGGGAGTCACTTTCAAAGTGTATTACAATCTCCCCAAGTATATATATTCCTAATATAAGTCCATTATGTATGTGTGGGATGGCACCCAATAAATATATAAGGTCTTACAAGATTGGGTGACTTACCCTAATGCCAAATAGGTCAACAAGGAGGGCATTGATTCCCACACTATCTTCACCTTCAAGGAAGGGGTCCATGTCGATATGATCCTACTTAATCACTTATTCAAGGGAAGTGATTTAGTGTAAGTTGATATGCTTTAGGTAACCCTATTTAGCATCATCCTCAAAAGAGAGGAAATCCTAGACTTTAGCAGTATTATTAACTTTTGGTTAGTCCAGCATCTCGTAAAGGCCCAAGATGGTAATAAATTTTACATGATTAGTTACCTAGTATATGTCATCTATGTTAGTATTATGTTTAAGCCCTATATTTTCCCACCATTTTCTCCCAAGGACATGGTGGTACATGTAGTGTTTTACAAACTATGTGGCCACCACTATCAAAATCATATTTAGGAAATTTGCAAGTCATTCTACCCAATAGTCTATATGGCCATCAATGAGGTCATCATGCCTCAACACTCCAATGAAATAAGGATATTTATTTCCCCTATAAATGATTACTATTAATATAGGGATGACACCATCATCCAAGTGGTATGTATTCACAAAGCCCCCCTCCACTTTCCCTATCAAGTTCTAGACCAATTTTTTGATCAAGTGATAGCCAATCGACTGATAGAATGCATCTTTATCCACTACCTCAGTCACCAATACAAGGATTTCCAATCCTTCCCTATCATCATCCACCAACACATCTATAAAAATTTTCCTCCATTATACAAGATTGTGATGAGCAAGGACTCCTATGCGCTATGCAGAGCAAATCATATGGAATGGGACCCTTATGGCATTGTCAGGGCCCATGTGGCAAAATATCAAGCTCAACATCACTTACAATCATATACCTCACTTGAATGATGAGATCCACCTCAACCTTATAGATGACAAGAATGTGCTCACCAAACTTGAGGCAAATAAAAAAAAGGGAAAAAAGGTTCAGCCCAAGCCATCTATCTAGGGTGGACCTATTTCAGCTATACTAACTCACCCCTAGGGAGACATTCAGATCACTATACCTTATATATTAAGGAAGATCATTTAGGGGTCCCATCTCCCTCTCTTTGATAGGTGTCACCTCCCTCAATCTTTATTCTAGCTCTCCCACTTCATATAGTTTAGGATACTCAACCACATGTGTTATAGGTACTATGCTTAGACATTAGTAATAGCCCTGAGTCAAGCTTGAAACATGACCATTAGTTGGCGTCCATGTAGATCCCTTCTCCTACTTCTACCATCCCTCAATAACCTAGTGGATCACCCCTAAGTTTCCTTTTTCCTATTAGGACCACTCAGGTGGGGCCTCCCCTATTTCCCATTCCAACTCCACCACAATTCCATCAAGTACCTCTGGCTCTGGCCATGTACAATTTCCTCACATCCCAATTTCTACCCACTTAACCCAATCGATCAATAGAGATCCCTACAGCTCACCCCTAGTCTTCAAGAGCTATAGTTGCCTAGCCTTAGGCATCTATATTATTCACTACACAATAGGTGGCTACTATTGGACATGCACTAACTCAAATCCTTACAACCCCAATAATGAGTGCACCTATGTGCATAATTCTATCAACTCTAGCCACCTTAACAGCACCTACAATCACTCTATAGACTCCCTAATTGGCTCCTACCACCACTCTTACTACTATAACACAAGTTGATCTGATTAGAGGTCTAAGAAGAAGCAAAAGGTAACTCTTACTCAGCCCCATGTTGTTCCCCTTGTCCCTCCTAGGCCTCCCTTTTTTATTATCTTGGGTATCTAGGGATTTGGCTTTAACCAACCAATTTCCTCTTTTATTTTTAATTCTCCTTTCCTTAGCACTATGATCCCATAGGTCAATTTAACCTAAATTCAGTGACATGCCTAGATGTTCTAATGGTCTTCCCTATTTGTCCTTCCCCCTTTTACCTCTATGCATCCCCCTCCTCTATTACTCTCTTCCTACCTTCCCTCTACTTCATCTATTCCTTCTCATCCCATGCCTCCACCTCTATCTCTACCACCCACCTTCACCCCTTCTACCTTGAGGATTACCATGGGATCATAAGTACCCAAGATGATTTTTTAGGTTTATTTGGAAGTCTAGTGGGATTTTTTCAAGAACTTAGGGAACATGAGAAAGATAATCATGCATAAATTCACTAAAAGAGGAGATACATTGGTTTAGTAGACCAATAATGACCTCTTCTCCCTCATCAAAGTGAGAACATATAAAGGGGAGGAGAGGGTGGCTAAGGATCCAATATCCATGCTCTAGGCCACTCACGACATGTCTGAGAAACTTATGAAGGACATGAAATAACATGTTGAGGTGCTCAAGGTGTAATTAAAGAGCACCTTCCTGATAAAATTGATTAGCTAGGTAAAAGAGGTCCTCATATATCTCTTAACATCCCTTGGGCAAGTATTCAAAACATTAACTATGATCAGGGATCACCTCTAGTGAGCACAAGCATATTTGGATCACTTGCATAGACAACAAGTGTAAAAATCTCATTGTAATTATTAACAAGGGCATGTTCCCAAAGATGAAACTCATGCCTCTCTTTAACCTAAATTTGTATCAGACCAATGCTGGGAGAACTAGAGTTTCAATTTAGGAGTACTTGGTAGTGGCATAGATGCTCATAAAACCCTTGTAAGAATGTAGGGAATGGAAGTTACCTACTTTAAGGAAGTCATAATCATAGTGTTATTCCATTCAGATGGCACCCTACTAGATAGAGGAGAATTCAAGGACCACCTAGGTTATTTTGACCAATTCATGAGGATGAGGGTGGAAAAGGCCAATAAGGGTGGAGTCAAGGAAATTTTAGAGCTTTCAACCCAATAGATGGTGAGCATCAACCAAGTGTTGAAGGTGGAAGTTTCCCTTGAGGCCCCACTCTAAGTGCATCAAAGACTACTAGCCCAATCATAGGTGATCTCCTAAGATCCTACCATGAAATTGACCAAGTTGGATAGAGAATTAAATTTGGTATTATTTTTGATTATCACCAAGGAGGCATAGCCCAACAATCTAGGAGATGGTTCTTCTCTAGCTCATTAGTTTATCAATTGAGTGGGCCCCTAGGCATCTTTTGAGGAGTATGGGGATTTTTTTTTGAATCTTTTTAGTTGTAACAACACTAGGAGGATATCATGGAAAAAGATCAGAATATCATGCTACTTTGAAGTAAGTCCCATCCTATATTTATTATAAACTAATTTTTATTTGAATGGTTAGCACTTTATGTAAATAAACTTTGTTAAAATTGTAATAGAACACTTTTATTTTTTTTAACCTAGTCTTTTGCTCATGGAATGCAGTCCATTATTTATATTCTATAGTTGATGCTTGTACAAGAGGATTTATTTTATGCTTATGTTACAGAGATAAATATGGAAGTTATATTTTTCATCTCCTAGTCTAAATCCTTGTATGTTATTTTTAGTTTCCTTGTGAACAAGTTATGATTTTTTGTACTTTCAGTGATAAAGTGTTTCAAAATATTTGTGTGTCTAACTATAAATATTTTGAGTGTTTACATTTTGTGAAGGACCTACAAGTAATATATTCATATTGGTGTCCCTTAGAAACTTTCTAACTGAGTGTCTAAACATTTTTACAATCATTGAACTAGGGACGCAGTGGTATAAGTGTGACTTAGCATGCTTCAGTTCTCAATCATTAGCATTCTCTTGATTATAAAAATCCTTTTATGCCCTACCTTGCTCTCCCTTTTTATGTTTATTTTGGAATAAAAAACTCTCCCCTATTTTATAAATTTTCAAGGTTGAGCTTATGAGTAGTTAGTAATCAAATCCAATCAATTAATGATAATTTTAGGTATTTATCAGGTAGACTTTGAGTCTCTAAAGGTATCAGTTCATGTTCTCTGAGTAGAATAGGTTAAACTACTTAGTCCTTGGATTGAACCAGCATCAATCCTAAAATTAATGAGGGGATATCTTTATCCCATGCATTTATCCCCACTTTTTTCCCTAGAGTACTCAACCTCACAAGTGTCTTTAGACATAGGATTTTAGGGCAAACAATAATTAAGTAAATAACATATGCAAAAGCTAGTAAACGTGTAAATGCTAATTATATTTGTATATTTACTTTAATTGAATTTTTTTGTACTTTCTCAATTATTTGATTTATTTATTATTTTTATTTTTGAATTGATTAGAAAATGTGTTATGGACAAGGTGAAAGTGCTGCTAGAATCCAAATATGTCATCAATGTCTCTATGTAGGCCCTACATCATGTGTGTCATAACCCTCAATTATATTACCATATTCATCTTGCATATTATTTGTGTCATTCCAATCATCTTATACATAGCCATTGTTATCATATGAGAGGACTAACTTCTTAGGCTATTTTTGAACTTGTGATACACCATTTTGAGAATTTGTGTATGAAAAACCAATTGCACCATAGATTAGAGTTTCCTCCTTGAAAGTTTGTTTTTTCTTGAGTATGTTCATCATTATAGAAAAATTGTATCTCATTATGGACTAGATAAGTGTCATGTATCCTTGATTAAACACTAGGAAAAGATGTTATCTTTTCTTTGACTTATTTATCTTTTTATAACATTTCTTTTTCTAACTTTACCTTTTGAATCTTTTCTTACCCTAATTGTGCCTTTTGAATCTTGTTTTGCTCTAGGTTTTGCATTTGTAATTATTTTTTCTCTGAATCATCCTTTGGTACCCATACTTGTTATTTTTTCACTTATGTTTTAGGAGATACACTCATAACATGAGTGGGTTGTTTTATTGATGTATCAATGATAGGGTCATCACTATAAATTATATTTTGTATTTTGTTCTTCAAGGCAAGATAATAATCTAAATGATCTTCATGCATTTTATGATATGCACAATAGTATTTAGATGTTCTAAGAGGATGTACAGGAGGTAATTTAATCATGTTTTTTTAAGCACTTCTCTTATAATTTCACTTGATATTTTAGTAGTCTTTTGTTTAATTTTTTAAGCACTAGTTCTAGATCTATTTTTTTGTGTCTTCCAAACTTGAGATAAAGTCTTGTTAAGAATAAAATTCTAGGTGAAGATACCAACACATGATTAATAATAACATAGTTTGAATTTTTTGTATGTGTGTTATTATTTTCCCATGATGTGATATTTGAAACCAAATATTTGTTTTTCCTTTGTAACTATTCTATTAACCTTGCCATAGTGATGATTTTATCCTTAAGGGATTCATAAGCACAAACTCTAGGTACTTAAGATTGAATATGCATACACACACCATCTAGAGGGGATATGGGAGGTGGAGGGGTTTAAGGAAGGTTATTTTGGTTACCTTATTTTGTCACTATAGGTTAGGCTACCTTACCCCTTGAAGTAGTGATAACATGGACCTTATTAGAAGGAAAGTAGCTATCACCCTATTGGGGGTTAAGAGGAGGGAGAGGTTTTTTAAATGTTCCAAAGACTAAGATGAGAATAGGAAAAGAGAGACATACAAATATTATCAAATACTCCAATGTGACAAGGAAATCAAAATTAAATTTGAAACACTAAAAGGTTAAAAACCCTAGGGTAAGATAAAGTTGTGCAAGAAGACTCAAATATTGGGTTCACAAAATGTTTAACCCTTTTTAGAAAGAGTTGAGGAGAGAATATCCTAATTAAAAAAATGGATAAGATATTCTAAAATAATTCCAATTAAATAATTCAAATTCACAATACTCTTATATGGTGTTTAATTATGGAAGTATGTTAATATAGAAAGTACAATGACAAACCATAATTTGAATGTAGCAAAATGAATAAGAAATAATACTTAGATTATTTATTGACCAGCAAGAATATCTAGAAGATGAAAGTATAAAATAATATAGGTTATGATCCATAATAATTCATTAGATTATAAATATTTAATTTTTATTAATTGTGACAATATTTCAAGATCTAGACACTACCGTCAATGCTTATGTCTTAAATCTAATGTTTTTATCCTATACAGGTCCTTTTTTAGAATGACCAACTACACATATTATGGTTCATTATCACCTTGTATATTCTCTATTTAAATCATTCACACATATTTTGGATATCAATCTTTGGCTTAAAACCCTAGGTCCTCCAACTTGGGCATGTCACCTTGAAAAATGGGGGTTAGTGGGTTTGAGAAAAGTTGTGCTGACCTCAAAGACCACTCTGTCACTTTTATCCTACTTTTGACACTTTTGTCTTGTATGGAATATAAGTCATTTTATATAATTATTAATTACACATGTTAGGATTTATTTTCACATTATAGATTATCAACTTAGATCATGTGCATAGGTTTTAGATATCATTATCTAGCTCAAAACCCAAGGTCATCCACATAGGGCATGTCATTTCTAAAAATAGGAGTTAGTGGGATAAATTGAATATGAGTTGACCTCAAATACCCATATGTCAATTATAATTACATACATATCAATATACTCTGAAGAGGGCCTCAGACCGATGTAGATTTCCCCCTTGTATGGTCTTGTGTGTGAATCATTATGTAATATGATATATGTGAGTGCACATAGTGATATAAATTACAAATTGACAAATAATACTTTTAGGTTAATCTTGTAATGATTCATACCTATAAGAAGTCTTATCCTATGACTAATTTTGAAATAAGAAAGAATAGGGTAGTATAACCTAGTTGTGAAAATGATTAAGCGAGATTGATAGGTGTTTTGTTTGGTAATTGTTAAGTATTACTTGAAGTTAATGAATGGTATTTTACCTATATTTATACCATGACTTTTGCAATGATCTCATAAGAGGGTTAATTAAAAAAAAATCACCCATTCATGTTGAAATATTTGAAAATTTTATCATTTGTATGTCTTGAACACTAGCATCAGATTTGGGACACTAGTGCCTAGTTTGGAGGGTAGTGTCCATGAGAATAAAAGTTTGCTAAAAATATATTACTACAAAATTAGGCTATATATCAAGTTTTAAGTAGACTGTGGGCTACATTTGATCTAAGCAATTAGAATATAATTTTTTTACTATAAGATAATCATTTAGGAATGATGAGATGGTGAACACAAGACTTTTATTATTGGGAAGGTCATGAAATGAAGGGTTGAGCCATAAGCAATATTTTTCAAGATTATAAGACTATTTTATCATATGAAATATTATTTTATTATTTACATGTAGTAGTCTAGTTTAAATTTTCTTTATTGCCACTTTTGGTAACTTGGTTTGAGGAAAGTCACATGATAAAAACCAAGTACAAATCTCTAGTAGAAATTTCCAATTCCAAAAAATTTTGAAGATCTGTGATATTATTTAGTTGTGGCCAATATTGGATGACTTGAATCTTGGTCAGATCCACATGTATTCCTTGTGTGTCCATAATGTATCCAAAATATTGAATTTGTGGCAAGGAAAATGAATTTTTTTCCATGTTTGCATACAAATTTTATTTATGTGAAGTGTCAAGCACTTACTCTATATGATGCATATGTTCATCCCATATTAAGTTAAAGATCAGGATGTCATCAAGGTAGACTATAGAAAATGTATTAGTGAATGGCCTTATAATATCATTCATCATCTACATGTTTATGGTTGGATCATTGGTCAAAATAAAGGGCATAACTAGCCATTCGAACAAACCTTATTTAGTTTTTAAGGTTGTCTTACATGCGTCTATAGGATCAACATGAATAGGAAGATACCCAAACTTGAGGTTGATCTTAGTGAAATATTTTTCACTGTGGAGCTATTCCAAAATATCCTCAATTCCTAAAAGAGGATAATGATTTTTTACTGTGATCTTTTTGAGTGATATATAATCAATTCACAGCATTCATGTGTCATCCTTATTAGCACAAATGCAATTGGGTTATTTTAAGGTGATGAGTTGGGCGTAATATATCATTTCCCACAAGTTCATGGATCTATTTCTTAATTTATTCATTCTCTATAAATGACTTACGATATAAATAATCATTAGGAAGAGGTAGTCTAGAGATCAAGTCAATAGTATACTTTACCACACAGTGTGTAGACACTTCCTTTGGTAGCTATAAAACATTCTTGTATTCTCCCAATTTGTGATATAATATTTCTTTTTGTGTTGATTCTAGAGGAACTGTGATAACCATAGGTACTACAAAGATTTTATTATGTTTAAATATCACCATCAAAATCATAAACTTATTATTAGATGTGACTAGATACTTACACTTCTTGGTGTTAATGAGTGATATATTTAGAAATACTTTTGGTATGCAGTTTCTCAAATCACCAAAATTTATGACAACATTTTTAGGATTTTATTCAAACACAACATGTCAATGATAAAGATATGGTTGACCCAGTATAATATCACACACCTATAATAGAGAGACATCATAAAGGACTATATATTGAAAGGGTTTGATATGTCACTCCATGTGACACTATTGAGTGATGTATTTCTCAAATCCCACACTAAACCATCCAATGGAATATGGTTCTGGGTGAGGCATCAAAAATAAGTTCAATCTATGAGCTGCTTCAAGACAAATTAGGTTCTTATGAATTCCATTGTCAATAATGAAATTATTGGTTGGGTATTGATCCACATTTGATAATGGAACAATATTTTTGATTCCTCTATTTATATAGGGTTAGTAGGTATGTTTAAGGTACCTACCATGGAACTAGGCTCAAAATCCATGCTTTATGTACCTTTTTCCAATGTTATGGTGATCATAGTCATTGCCTCAAGTTGTGTAAGTAAGGTTTTCATATTGTAACATTCTTTGTTGGAATGACTATTGGAGCTCTAAACTAAATGTCACTTGATAGTTTTGGACATCTTAGTTTGATCATCTAATGTTTTTATCTTCTTATTTGGTGGTTATTTGGATCTATTCCTTAATTTTAGATTGTTACTTATTCTGAGACTTCAAATATTCTATCTTATTCTTGGACTTAGACTTTGATTCAAACTTGAAATAATATATGTAGGATTCCCCAATGGAGGAGAAGTTAAGAAATCCAATTCTGACTGGATGTGAGGTCCCAAGCCTAACCTATACTTAAAAATAAGATTATGCTCTGAATCCTAGGCTCAAAACAAGATTATGCTCTGAATCTTAAATCCCAAGTTTGGGCACCAAGGTATGAAAATTATATGTGTATTTTTTCACAAACTACTCTTTTCCTTGGTGAAACTAAGAGGACTTAATATATTGATATCATAATTTCTAATAGGATAATAGGTTACTTTGAGTGCTTCTACAAAACCATTCCATGTGTCTACATATGTGTCTAAACTGAGATCTTCTTGATGTGAAGTGAAATAATGTTCCCACCATTTCTTAACTGATAAAGAGACTTTTGAAAGATCAAATGTAATTTTTTATTAATTATAGAAGATATTTACTAAGTAGTATGAGTAGATAAGGTTAATCTAGTTATCTAGTGCATCTACATCTATTTTACCTTTAAACATAAGAATGTCTAGATTGACTTGTATCTTATATGGCATTTGTGAAAATAGTTGATGAGAATGAGAGGTTATCAAATAAGTCTATTGCCGAAGAAGGATAAAAAATTGATCAATGATACTTGCTCACTCACATGCATGATGTTCTTCCAAATCTTCCCTTTGTCTCTAAAATGCATCCTCCATCATTTTATGTAACATATCTGGAGCTGGCATCATTATAGATTTGTCTCCCATTTAAGGACATGAAGGAAGGTATGATGAAGGTTCATGAGTCTCAATCCATAACTTCCTATAATCATACCTCATATGTGTGTGCGTAAAAAAAATGATGAAAACTTTAGAAACAGCATGATACCATTAAAAAATGATATGAAGTGTAAAATCTTTAATACCATTGATTTGGGGCCTATGATGTTCAACAACCTATCTAATGCAAATTAAATAGGTTAAATGCAAAAGTGATTTATTAAATGAAATAATATGAAATGAAAATGTGGTAAAGAAACATGAAATAATTGACAAGGTGAAAAATAGATAAATAACTATAATAGCAAATTTATATTATGCTAAGTTATGTATAATCTAAAAGATCATATGTTTCCACCATAAGACTTCTTAACTCTATTATTCTCTAAGGTTTAACTCAATGTAATATTTAATTCAATCTCTAACCTACAAATAATGGAAGTGTACATTATTATACAATGAAAAAAGATGAATCCTCAATTGAGCCACTATAATAGTTGGTAATAACTGATTCATAACCTATAACTATGGTGACATCACTAACCACTATTACTAATGAGTTGATGACTACAGTACTAAAACTACAGGGGTTTTACAATAACACAAAAGTGTATTTATAAGGAATTACTTGGAACATGGGCATGGAACCTATCGATGCAGTTGTTGAGCAAAATACAAGGTTAGACATGCAACTGCAATAAAATGTGGTATGAATTAGTGACCTAGATCATCCTCAATCAATCTATTTCATAACATGATCCAATACAAAACCCCTATAGAGCCTACTTGATAACTGTGACATAGCAAAACACAAGAATATAATCCTAAAAAGGAGGAGTACCCTATTCCTTTGGTTGTTTCTATAAATATTAAAATGTAATAAATTATACTTACACTCATATTTATATATTTTAGATATATTTTATGACTATTAAATCCAAAAATAGTTAAAACATGTATATGGAAATAATAATTAGACTTTGAGTGAATGGATTTCAAGTGTAGATCATGTTTTTCCATAGGGCATATGGTAAATTATTTCCCAAATAATAATCTTTCTTGACATAAAATGGCTTTAAAATTTTTAGACATGCCACATGATGGAATCATCAACGTATTAGGGTTGATTCCAATTATCACTTTATGGCAGCTCCTTGTCATAAAAACAAGTATTTTGATGTATTAACACATCCAATCCAAATGTTTCTTCACCAAAAGCCTCAATTATCTTTCCCTTGAAATCTTCCTCCTCCTTTATTAGTTGGGTTACTCCTCCTGAATCAAAACCTAGGTCTCCCTTGATTATGCCTACTAAGGATGTTGGACTTCTTGCTACAAGTGTGCTTGGGGGTAATCTCTCTTTAGAATGTGATTCAATGATATGGACTTTTAATGGATCCTCTAGGATTGATGAATATAAGGAATAGATAAAGGTCAAAAATAAAAAATATACTTCAAAAAATAAATCTTTTGGCCAAATGGTTTTTAGATCTTATTAAAATAAGGTGGGTGCATAAGCTTGATGTGGATCTTATTTTGTTGAATTTTTGTTGTGAATCTTATGTTGTGGTGATTTATGTGATGTTTGATTTGAGCTACAAAACTTTGGTTGATTTTTTGTAATGAATAAGTTTAGTTTATTTTTTATGAGGATTTTTAGTTTAATTATGTTTTAATACTAGGATATATAATATTATTGTGATTTCCATTATTTTATCATTGTCTCGTAATATATAAGTTTGGTATTGATGTTTAATAAGTATTATTTCCTTGCTGTAGAAGTAATATTACAGGGTGAAATAATTATAATTTTTGATTTTTGTGGGATGATTTGAGCCACTCGCTTTTAGTGTTTGGGGAATTTAAGACTTTGATCCCTCAATTAAGAAGTTGTGGAAGTCCTTTTTATTGGTTACAAAACACAATTTGTGTTGGTTTTTTAATTAGATTTTTAGAAATATATTTTCATGTGAATTATTGGAAGGTGAAATACCCCTTGTGAGGAACCACATTTCCCATGTCGATTTTTAAGTGTTCATCAAGTGTGATAACTGTGGTGGTGAATAAATTTGAATTTATGGTTTCCCTCATTGTTGCTTATGGATTAATGTTTGTTAATAATTTAAGAAAGACTAATTAAATTTAAACTTGCATATATCTAGCATATGAATTATAATTATTAAAAATGGTCATTATTTTATTAAAATGGTCATAGGCCTCCTAGAAAGGCTATGAACCCTATCTAATAGGCTCGTTAGGAAGCCTACAACCCTTAGGGTCCTAGCCTAGTTAGTAAGTAAATTAATTAAATTAAATTGTGTAAGAAGCCCATGTGAGCATGTAAGTAAATTAATTATTATGTAAGACATATTGCTTGCAATAAATCATTATGTGTGTAAGAAATGAATATAGATTTTTTATGGAAATGATGGTCCTTTTATGACATGAATATGGTAAATTTTTGGACATTGTTGGGGGTTCATTATTTTGAGTGGGACAAAGGGCTTATTGGAAGGAGGTGGAGATATTCATGGAGCTTGTTGTATGCATGACAAATAGAGGAGATGAGGTAAGTATTATTTTAACACATTTGGTGTAGAAGAAAGAGTTAGATAATCAAATAATGAAAATGATAAGTTAGAATCAGTGGTTTTTATGTGCTTGAACTCTTTCTTATCTCATTCCACATCTCTCTTTATTTGATAAAAATTAATATAATTTAGCATAGTATAAAAATACAATGTTCTTGTGTTAAAATATGGAAAATGATGTATTGTTTCCCTCCTCTTTCGGTTGTCTTTTACATATGTGCAAATTTTTATCTTGTCAAGAATAGGTTAACATTGGAAACTATTAAACCCATCATACCTCTTCATCGTAAGTGGTTTCAAGAATATATTAAATGTCAAATGGATTATTGTTATAATGTTTAATAAATTGTGTTGTTTCTCCTTTGATGTGAGGGTAGTTAGTTAAGAAATGAATGTCCTTCTTCCTTTTATGAAATGGAAATATTCATTTGAGTTTCCTTGATGAGAACATAATCTCTCTCTTCCTTTCTTTGTATTTTAGATGAAACTAATATTGCAAATGAAAGTCATTCATTTGGAGTTATGTGTTGTTTATTGAAGCATATGCAACCTAAATTAAACCATTTCACTCTCATTATTATTTTTTAATATATATATATATATATATATATATATATATATATATATATATATATATATATATATATATATATATATATATATATATCCCATTATATCTCCTAATATTCACTTGTTTTTTTGTTAATTTTGTTTTGTATTGGTATTAAAATTTGTGTATCTTAAAGTTGTGGAATACAAACTTAAAAATGAAAACTAATAAATTTAAATTTACACTTATAAACAAATATTTGTAAATGTAAGTATTTGAATGTATTTTAAATAAATTAGGTTAGCTTTTAAATTAAATTCATTTCTATATATTTGAATGTATAAATATATTCAATATAATTAAAATATAAACATATATATATATGGGAAGTATATATGAATAGTTATTTTTTTATAAAATAAAAATAAAAATCTTTGTTTACAAATTTAATATAATGCATTAATATAAAATAAATAAATAAATTGAAGGGAGAGGGGATCAGTTGTGTCAACCCCAAACCCCCCTCCATTGGGGTAAGGGGTCAAGCCACCTAGCCGATCCCAGCCACCCCAAGTTTATATATAAGGGGTTATAGGTCGGTCGACGGCCTGCATAGCCTAACAACCCTATGCCTTATATTTAAATAAATAAAAATATATATACATAATTATTATTTTATATATAATTATTCTATTATTATTATATAACTAAATAAAATAAATACAAATATAGATATATAATAATTTTATATTAGGGTTTGGAGAAACATATATACATATGCATGTGTATGTGTGTGTGGGGGGGTGAGGGGTAGAGTATAAAAATAAATAGATAAATTTAAAGAGATTATTTAAATTAAAATGTGGGTATATATATTGGTGTATATATCCAAAAAAAAAAGCATTAATTTGTGTTTTCCTCTTGAGATCCTCCTTTTCAAACCCTCTTCCAAACCTAAAAAATGACAAGAAGAGAAATGATGACAAAATTATAAATGTTGACGTTTATTATAAATTTAGGGAAAAATTTTGAAACCTAGAACTAGTGGTGGAGATCCACTCAATTCAATAATGGGAATTTGACCCACCACCACTTAGGTCAAGTGGGAACTTTTAAGTCATTTTGATTATCTTAATATATTAATTGCACTCTTGATCCTTTTCTTTGTCCCTTTTTATTATTGGGTAAACTTTAAAAATAATTACTCTAAAAAATTTAAATACTCTTTACCTTGGCATATTATAAGACATTATTTAATTCCTTGTGAATAATTTTTATTTAAATCTTTAATAAAGAGGAACAATGTTTGAGTAGATGGAAAATAGGGCGTAATGCCAAACTATGCTTAAACTAGTTTTTATTTTAATTTCAAACCTATATAAGTTTGTGGTAAACCTAAAACATTAAAACAAAACCTTGTCACTTCAAACTAACTACATTAGTGTTTTTTTCATCCTAATCAACTTCTTTTAAACACTTTTGGAAATTAAATAAATTAAATTTATAGAATAGGATTTTTCCTAAACCGAGGCTTGAAACCAATTCTTTTAGGATGTGGAATTCGCCATCAACAATTAAAAAAAATTAACCCCTTCAACAATGATGATTTGTGGACAATTTTAGAGTCAAATCATAGGAACAAAATTTAGTCTATTGTTTCTTGCCCCTAAATTGGATATGGAATTGATGAAAATTAAATATCAAGAAATATAAATTATCAAAACTAAAAGTTACAACCAAATTTAAATAACTTAAGTTTAGCATCTTTTAAATCAAATAAAAAATTTATAGTGTTTTGTTAGTTTTAATAAGCCAATTTTGAAGTTAGTTCACAAGAGTATTTTTAAGATAATTTTCAATAGATAAATTCACTTTGGAATGATAAACAAACTTGTTGGTTCCTTTATAATAAAATTATTCTTATGCCTTTAACATGATAATTCTAGCTTGGAAAATAGGTTATAACATTTAGAACAAAAAAATCTATCTTTTCATAATTTAAAGCAAGGGAGATTTTGTAACTAGTCTATCTAACTTGGATTTGGTGTGTTTGGTAGCTCCTTGAAGAAACATTGGTCATGAAATTTTCATTAAGTGTGTTTTTTTATATTTCTAAATAAACTAGTGGCTATCATGCATGATATTATCCTTATACAATTGTTATAACCTTATATCAGGTTTTGGGCCTTAAAATGCTTTTATTTGTTTAAGGCCTTAATCGTACCTTGATGGGTATATAAAAGGGTACTCATTGTAATGAAACATGGAACATACTTTTGGAATAAGGCTTGATTTTTATGCTCATACATAGAATTATAACACATGTGCTTCTATATGTTGGATGCTCTCTGTAAACTCTTGATAGTGCCTAGATGCGCTTAGGCCAACTAATAGATATGGATTTACTCATAGAGGTAATTATGTTATGCTTAATTGCATAGTTAAATTATGAAGGTTGTATGCCTTCACATCTAATTTAACACTCATTTGGGAATTGGTGAACTATAGCCAACCCTAATTTTATATATGAAGGGATCACTATAGATATGTAGATAACTCGATAAGTGGGAGAAAACATAATGAAATAACCCTTAGGATGCTCCCATAGAGTGAACATTATGACTAAATAATTTTGGGTGTTCTTGTAACATATTCTTAAACAACTAACCCTTAGAGTGATTTCATTAGCATTAATTGTACATCATTATTCTTCATGTATGTGTATCTTTCTAGTTGTGTTGTATGCTCATATGTATAGTTGTTTATGGGTACTAACCCTCATTGAATATTTTACAAGTGATTTATATTCTTCCATCATAACCTTGGTCACCCTTAGGGGCTACTCAATATATGATTCTTCTCTAAGCAGTGTAATCCAAAGATTGTTGAGACTTCTATCTCATTAGTCTTAAGGGATGTGGGTTCCTTGTCATCACTTTTGACACATGTATGTGTTTCTATGTGATATTTATTTGTGTAAGCATATTCACCTTGGGATTTTAAGGTAATTTTATTATAATCAATCTTAGAGTGTGTCATTTAACCTAGTGTACTTATCTAGAGATTATAAAAGCTCATTTGAGTGGCATAATTTAACCATGTTGGCTTACGTACCAATATTTTTTGGTGATGATGTCTTGTAGAGGAGGCCATCACAAGTTCAAGGAGAACTACATTAGATGCTAATTATATAGCTCAAATAATCCAAATGAGCCACTAGGGTTTAGGAGATGGGTTACCAACAGTACTAAGAAAACACTTAATAGGCTGAAGGACATAGGAAGCCACTAGAAGTCTAAGGTCATTGTCCACTTTTTAGCTTGAATTAGGCCAAATATGGACTTTAAAACCAGGTTAAGGATAGTGCGATAAAATTCAAAAAGGATGCAAGTATCTCTAATTAATCTAACCACATATTTGTAAGCATATAACGGAGGGAAACAATGCATTTTAAGTAACAAAGCTATGTTATTTGAATAATTAAGCATCATCAAGTAAGGAAAATGATTAAGAAGTATGTAGATCTGATGAATGAAGAATTATTTTGAATTAAAATAATTTTTAAAGAGAGAGAATGCATAAAACTTCAAAAACCTATGCCAATACATGTATAAATGAAGCTAACATAGCATATAATCACTAACCCTAGAAAATACACTAATCTACACTAACTAAAATGGTTTTACCTTGTAAAAAAGGTTCCCTTAGATCATGATCAAACACAATGTAAGTATTCTACCAACTGTGAGTCCATGCTTGATCCAGAATGGAGGAATATTGAGCTACAATGTAAAGCCTTATCTAATCCAATGTCCACAAGCAAGGAGAGAAGGTTAATTAGGATCAATAAAAGGGTGTTGAGGCCAATTTAAGTGCAAAAATTAGGTGTAATGCCAAATTAAGGAGTTAGGATCAAGTAATAGTGAAACAAGAACAACTAGGAGTAGTAATGGTGTATCTAACTTAGCAAGTGTGTATGTGAACCTTTATCCAATAGAGAGTAGATATCGATAATGGGAGCTCAATGATCAATAATTAATCAAGAGAGAGATAAAGAGAACATCATATCCAAAAGAGTAGAGGAGGGGTTGGAATAAAGTTTACAAGTAAAATACGGTAGCCCAAGGCTCAGATCTCCCAAAAAGAGGTCATTTTTTACCATTTAGAAATATACATAACATAAAAATCCATAATATAGAAGAGTTATAGCCCAAGATATGCAACTTTGGCAAAACAATATGTATCCTAGGTTGTCCATCCTCCCAAAGGGTCTCTAAGGTGCACATAAAGGGTCTTAAAGTGTGTGGGAGCTTTGATAGAGTGTGTAGAAGGTCTGAAGGGATGCATAATGAAATGGGGATCTCTTAAATTGTTTGGGTATGATAAAATAAGACTCATAATGATGTTAGTATGCACAATGAGTAGATATGTAATCATTGAGAGGAACAGGGTCAAAGGAATCACAATTAAATATGCCCCTGAGGTATAAGCAATTAGTGTTCACTAGAACAAGGAGTGTTGTGTAGCACCTGTAATCCACATAAAAGTAAGAAAGAGATAGGAAAAAATAAAAATGAGAACATTATCTACACTTACCTGATCAAAATGGTGATAGAGGAATAATTAATGATTCAATCTAATGGTTAATAGTGAAAACTCTAGGTAATCCAAATTTAGCTCCAAGTTTAGTTCCTACATAAAAGGGACAAATAATGACATCAAACAAGAAAATCTAAGATGAAATTCACCAGATCATTTAATCTATTTTTCTCTACATGATGGATGTGGGAGATCTAAAAGTCCTTAAAAGAGGAGAGTAAATCATGTGCCACATTGAAGAGGGGGAGAAACTCAGAGATAAGAATGTTCTAGACCCTAGTGAGTTGAGACACAACTAATACTAAGTTAGAGAACTACACATAGCACATGTTTAGCATAAAATCATAAGTCAAAGCTCTAATAATCATGTGTACTCGATAGCATTGTTCATCTCACAAGTAAAGAAATAACTAGGTGTAACAAACTCATGGCCCCATGGGTCATTGATAGTCCAAACCATAATGGTGGGTTATAGTTTGCCTTGATTACTTCCATCAGTGTGGATCACCACTCAATGGTGTACCATGATGGGGGTCAAGGATGCAAGACACCATCTTGGAAGGACTATCTTGGCATGGTACTAAATAGGCAAGTTATATGAGGGAGACAAAAAACATGACCAATTCATAATCATGACCAATTATAACTTGGCATGGTACTAAATAGGCAAGTTATATGAGGGAGACAAAAAACATAACCAATTCATAAAGAAGCTGACTATCCACAGGTTGAGAATTAAGATTTGAAAGGGTGGGTATTATCCATTGAAAAAGTGTTTGAGCAGTGGGAGAAAGAGTATGTCAAACCTGAGCCAATTAGTTTACCCTCTCCTAACCCTATGCCCATTCCCACTCGAGAGCATGAATCCATTCCATCATGGATCTTATCCAACACATTTAACCCTGGCTATGTCATGCCCTCACTTTTGAGAACACCTTCTCCTATAACCATTCAAAAGGAAGAAAAGGTGTCTATTCCTCACTCATTTATATCATGGAAATCAATTCAAAAAGGCATAAATAAGGATGAGGTGTTAGTTATTGAGGTCTAAGCACTAGTTCAAGAGCCACTAAAGAAGCCATTCAAAGTCACTAGCTAAAGGGACACTCTTTTAAGATGCAATCAAGTTGAACTTCTTCACCCTCTCACCATCTCCCTCTTTGAGAAATAACCTATTCTACAAAGGATAGATTATGAGCTTGCATTCATAGGTGAACCCGAAGAAGACAATACAAGTGTCTATGATGAGTAAATCATGATATTTAGCTCACTTCATAGGGAGGATCATGTTTTAGCTTTCAAGTTGTAGGAGATTGATGAGAAATGGGAGGATAACCTTCATGAACCTATTATGGAGGTCAAGGTTAGCTCAAGCAACTTAGCATATCAATGGCAGCATTTGTGCTTAGATTTATTGAGTGAAATAGAGAAATTTAATGTTTTAAACTTGCTTGAAGAGGATAATCCTCAAGTTGAAAATAGAATAGACTTTGAATGGACTACTGAAGGTCCATTTTACATAGATAAAGAAGAGGATCAAAACTAGGTGCTTGAGGTTGGCACACTTCAAGATGAGGTGTCAATTGAGGACAACCCTAATATGTTGGAGTTAGAGGAAAGCAAATTAGATCTTTAGAAAGATAGGTGTGATATGTCAGACCTTGGATGGTCAAATCAACCCTCATTTGCATTTAAATAACAAGATGAAATCTTGATTAATGTTGATGAGAGATACATCTCAAGTGCTCAAGTGATACAATTTGAGAAGCACACCAGTGAAGAGCCTGAATAGTTATGGTATCAATTCAATGCCATAACCAAAGAGT
Source organism: Torreya grandis (assembly GCA_037957365.1). Lineage (NCBI taxonomy): Eukaryota > Viridiplantae > Streptophyta > Pinopsida > Cupressales > Taxaceae > Torreya > Torreya grandis. The sequence goes on from JARHVA010000104.1 coordinate 2,609,146, forward strand.
TTAAAGAGGATAAGAAACATGTCTTTCCTCCAAAACATTATGAGCATGTTTCTCTAAGCATGGTTATTCCTAATTTTCACAAGGATAAGGTGGAAGAACATGGTCTTTTTACACCACTAATTTAACCAAGTGTAGTTGCTCCCAAGAGCCTAAATGAAGTCTTCATATAAGGCTTTCTCAAAGGTGATGAGAAACATCAAGAAAGTGCTCCTACAATCAAACTTTGAATACTTGGACTAGTATGTCTACATTGGAGACATGTTTGTTCCATTTCATCTATTAGAGAGCATATCAAAAGGATTGGCCATCAAGTTGCTTGGTTCACCATTTTTGGTACCTCAAAATCAAGGTATTTTTCATCTTGGTTTGTTACAAGTGAATTATATTCAAATTTTTCCATTTGACCTAGGAATGAGGTGCTTGTAAATTATAACCTTGTATATATTAGAGTAGATTTCATGCTTTTCTCTAAATGCCTGTGTGCACATTTATTTAGTAGGTTAGCTTTTCTTTCTTTCCTCCAAGTGCTTACATTCACTTGCCTTTGTTTTTTTGTTCTTATTGTCCTTTTTCATTCAAGAGGAAGTATTCTAGAAAGGGGCAGCCTTAAAAGCTTCAAATCAATATGTTGAACCCGAGAGGAGACTCCATGCCCAATTGACTAGTTAAGGTAACTAGTATGGATTATCAAGCATATCAAGCATGATTTCCTATGAGTCATTAAATATGTTGGAAAATTTTGGACCACATACCAAGCTTATGCCTAGATATAGAAGCTGAGCAGAGTTTCTGACTCATAAATGATCAAAATATGGAAAAATCAAGCGTTGGAGAGTCAGACCGCCTAAACATATCATGTTAAAATAAATAGACCAATTTGCTTGTGTATTTTATAAATGCACTCAAGAAGCCTCTCAAAGCCAAAGGATCATGTGGACATGGTTTTTTTAATTCCTTGACTATCCTCTACAATTTTCATATCTTGATGTCTTTTCTATCTCAAGATATAAAGCTTCAAAATTAGGCATGTAGAGTGAAACATATGCAAAGATGTCAAGTTAAAGTTGCATCAAATAGCCATTTGAATTAAAATGTTCCAAGGATGAATGCATATATAAAAGTGTCCAAATATTAGGAGATAAGATTAAATATAATGGTAATCAAGTGATCAATGATGTTAGTGGGTCTCAAAGATCTGATAGTGTATGTTTAATCATGCATCAAAGATCAATGTTGAGCTCATAGTCAAAAAGTTAGCAGATCCTAAAATCAAATGAGAAGTTTCCAAGTGGAAAGATCTCAGGTACCTAAATTAATAGATAATGATGAGTGTTAGTCTACCAAAGTTAGTGGGTCCCTAATTTCCAATGGTTTTCATTTGATCATGCATCTAAAGATCAATGGTGAGCTCATAGTCAAAAAGTCAACATATCCTAAGAGAAAATGTGTAGGTGACAAATGTCTCAATTGCATTAGATTGATAGAAGATCTATGACTCACATTCATTAGTAAAAAGGGATATATATAGTGTACATGAGGTTAAGGATTCAAATCACTGATAGTAAGATCTTAAGAACGAATGAAGAGCTTACAAAAGGCACAATTTGAGGAGCCTAGATCAAGATCGATGGTCGATATCAAAATCTGAAAGCTACTTAAATAGAAAGCATATGTGACCTAAGTTTAAACCAAGGAAAATATTAAAAAGATGCTATTTAATCTTAGTCGAGACCTCTGTTAGATGATTTAGAGCATGTAGACTCAATTTTCTTATGTTTTCAATGACATGTATAATAAGTTATTAGTTTCCATAAGATTTTAAGGGAAAAATAGGCCTATTTAAACCTAATAGATATCAATAACAAATCTACATAACATGTAGGCTTTTCATTGATAGGATAACTACAGGAAATCCAATAAATGAGATTGGTTTTCATCTATAGTAGACCTATGTTTAGATATTAAAATGGGGTAGATATGTGATTATGGAGTGTCTCATTTATCAACATAGTCATCTTCTTAACAAGCAGTAACTTACCTCCACTTAAAATAGACATATCATGGCTCTATTAGATTCAAGATATGAAGACTTTGTCCTTACAATGAATCCAAGTGGGAAGATGGCATGGAAGATCAAATTAAGGAGATTTGGTGATTAGAGAAAATAATTATTGAATTTAACAGATTTTGAGGGTTCCTAAAGGTTTTTATTCATAGAAGGATCATGACTCATCATCCTCAAACACTTTCTTGTCCTCTAGTGTATTACTCAGCCCAATGAGAAGATTCAGGGACTATTGGGATAAATTAAAGTTATCTTATCTATGATGTATTAACCTTGATTTGATTAAAATATAATAGAGAATTCATTGAAAGGTGGGAATTCATTTATTGATCTTAGATGGCATATTCCCCCTCTTCTCTCTCCCTTTCTCCTATATCACCCATTCTTTCTCATTTGTAAGCTCTCTCTCAATTTTTAGACTCTCACAAGGACTCTTTAAAATTGAAGAGTAGGGAACTCTTTGAGATATTTCAAGATATTCTCATCTTAATTAGGCTAAACCCTATCAATCATTTTTAATAACTACCTCTTGATGCAATTAAGACTTTCTTTACTTATCTCTTGCCTTGGATTTGTGTTGAGTGAGTTGTGCATGATGGCATAGTGAAGGAGAATTGTCCTCATCCATTGTCCTCCTTTTTGACCTCATTTAAGGTGTTTTCAAGCTATTTAAGGTCTATATTAGTGTTCTTCCTAAAACTAGTCCATGAAACACTTATGCAATCAAATGGTCTATAAGGTTGTGTGAGATAGCATTATCTTGTGTTGATCTAGTGTGGGTTAGCTTATGGGAGTTTCCCATTGTTATTTAGTGCATCACCTTGTTAACTTTCTTAAGAGTCCTTTTCCCCTTCTAACCCTTTTCCCTACAGTAGTATTAGTTTAGGTTATCCATCAAAAGGAAGTTAGCCTTCTCTGAAGTTTTAACCCCATAATAGGTAACCCATAGCCTAGATTGGTCCCAATATTATGGCTTAGTCAGAGGGAGCCTAAAGAAATATCTTCAAGGGTGTAGATTAACACCATAATAGGATAACTACTATGATATAAATTTGTATAAAAAATAGTGGCCTGGCCCTAAAAGGCTCCAAATCTGCCTGATGAGGTTGGAAAGAAGCCTATAGGCCAATGAAAGGGGGAAAATGAAAAAATAATCTTGTATCTATATTTAACTTGGTTAACATTCACTAAAACTCTTTTTTCATGTGCATGGTTGTATATACAATGAGTTAGTCTACCTAAAGTAGGATATCTCTCACAAATGATAAAGTTACCACTAGTAGTGTTGTCCACATACTACGAGGTGGCACATTGAGAGAGAGTGCCCTCATGGATAGCAGCTGAGGTGAATACACTATCTCAAATGGATCAAGAGGGATGGGGAGGGTTTATAAGTATACAAGAGAACAACATTCACATGCCACCTTAATAAATGGGAGTAACCCATTGCTAAGTATGTTTCAAACTTTGATGAGCTAAGACATGACTAAGAGTGAGTCAAATAACAACTACTCATAGCATATGCCTAGCACATAGGCATCAGTCAGGACTCCAATGATTGTGTGATACTCAAAAACATTGTTCATCTCACTGGTAGGAATAAACTAGTTGTAGCAAGCTCATGGCCTTATGGGTCATGAATAGTCCAAGTTTTAACCATAGATCTTGGGTTTCCTTGACTACCACCATTGGCATGAATCATAATCAAGTGGTGCACCATGGTGGGGGTCAAGGACAAAATACATAACTATGGAGAGATGATATCGACATAAATTAGACCCAAAAATTTTCATGTGGTAGACAAAAAGTGTGACAAAGCTAAAATCATGGGAAAGAGACCAATGGAATCCATAATGAGAGGTTAAGAGGGGTAGTAGGAGGCCCATGCAAGACTAAAACTAGTCAAAGAATACTATATCAAGTCCTAATAAATCACAACCACTAACACAAACCACCTATAGAGAACAAATGAGGGTTGGTATGAGGTCCATGAAAGATGAGTACCAATTAGAGAAGACTAGATAAACTCTCAAACAACCATAACCACTAACCTGTACCACCTATAAAGAACCCATGGGGGGTGGTATGAGGTATGTAAAAGATTAAGACCAATCAGAGAATATTATATAAAGTCCTAAACAATTATAATCACTAACCAAAACCACTAAACCACACCACCTATAGGAAACCACAGTGAAGGATAAAGGGAGTTAATAGAGGAAAAGTTCAAGTAATTAGTAGTAATATCGAATGAAAGAAGCAAAAGACTCTACTTATATCCTAAGTTGTATTTGAGGAGTGCACAATCCAAATGACCAAGGAGACCCAAAAGGTATGATGATATATGTCACAAGAGGAATAATCCACTAAACAGAGGCCTAGGGAAGGTGTTTTGGCAAGATCTAAGGCTTATTAGGACACCACAAGCCTTGATTAAGGGCTACCTCAAGGGTAGGCTTTCACTTAAGCCTAACCTATGGCCTACCCCTGAGGCAAGTTATTACTTAGATTATTAGGCCACAACCTAGTGTATTGGGGACCATAAAATCCCCAATCTAGATCAAAAAGAGGCTAAAAAAGGAAAATGTGGGAAGAAGGAAATAAAGTATATGAATCCTTAGGTTCACTAGTCATGACCCAAAACATGGGATTTATAGAGGTGGGGTTATTATTTGTGAATGAATTCTTTGAACCTATATGAGTAAGAGTGTGGTGTCACATATGCTACACCATTATGAGTTTATTATAAGCCCTCCTCTCATTAACCAAGTTGTATGTTGTAGCATGGATATAATAACACTCAAGATCTGACTTGATAACTCTAGCAGCCTTAGTAGGAGAGGCATTGAGTGTGTCGATGACACAATAAGATAATCGTGATGAAGGGAGAGGCTCAACATTCAAGTAGATGTCTCAAAGAGGTATCCCAAGAGTGAAGAGCTAGTTTGATACCTAGAATAAAGAGGCATCTATGAGCACACAATAGGTGTAAGAAGAGTGAACACCAACCAATACTCAACAAGGTTAAGTTTTTCATCCTTGAGAAAATAAAATTTAGTGACATGAACCTTTGGTGAAACTATAGGACCCAGTGAGGTGACAACTACAGCATCATCAAAGAGATTTGTCTTAGTATACAGTAATGCCCAAGCATTTGGGTCTTCCTCCAAAGTGTGAATATCACCTTCATGCACAAATTATACCACATGAAATATTTTTAATGTGATAGCTTACATGTTGGTGGTCTAGGGATGACCAATGATCATGTTATATGAGAGATCTAGGTTTAACACACAATTTGATCCTGACTATCTTGGGTTTAAACTTGACTTGAAGCTTTGCATTTGCCACTAGTGCAATTATGTCATTATTGAGACTATCAAAGTTATGGTGATAAGTAGAGAGCTTCTTTAAGATAATTATAATCTCATTAAACACCCATAATTTCATGATGTTCAATGTTTCTCCCTCATTAATGATGCATCTCTTGACATAATAGTTATCCACTAAGGTCTTGATATAGAGTAGAAATCTATCCCTCTTTACAAAAATAGAAGTGTCTGACAAAGAGGTGGGATAAAAGGACAATGTGATAGGACAATGATGATTGGGGATATCTGAGTTGAACAAAACCTCCACATCATCTCATAGTGGACCCTCATGAGAGAGATAAAATTCATCAAATATGAGTTCCCTTTACTCAAGGAAAAGGTGGAAAAGGTCCCAAATGGATATCCCAATATAAAGTGACTATATATCCTCTACAATATAATAATGATGTTGTCTATCTTGGAGAGGGATATTACACTGAAAGTTAAATCTAACTTTGGGGTTTCCCATTCTCATGGTCAAGGATATAGGACCTACATTGTTGGTCTCTCCAATTGGGTTATTTTATTAACCTAAGTTCATATTGACAAATCATTCATACCCAATAAAGTCTATGTCAATAAAAATGAATACCTTGATACTCTCATGATTAGTATTTCCTTTCGTAGCATAGGAAGAGGAACCATAATAGGTAGAAGAGTGAGAAGGAAAGTTATGGGACTTATCCTTTGATTTATTATTCTTATTTTTATTATTTTCCTTATCATGGTCAGGAAGAGGCTTCATGAACACATTTAACTTGTGATTGGGTTTCACAAGTGGAGAGCTCTGAGGAGCGAATGAGGTTTGAGCAACACACTCCTTATCAGAATGGCCCTTTATCTGGTGAAACTTGTATAACTTGGTATCATTATATTAATACATTATTTTATACACTCTTACACTATTTTTAAGGGCTTTATCTTTATTTGGTATCTTACTTCTTAGTAGGAGAATTAGTGACACCATCACTAGTCACATTGTGGTTATGATTACATGAGGAGGATGAATTTTATGTAGGTACAATCCTAATGCCTAGATGTACATTAAAGAATTAAATATTCAAAAACTTTTTAATAACTTCATCATAATAGGTGGGATCATTCTTGAGGATCTCAAGTTGAACCTCCTACCTCAATGCTCGCATTGACATACCATAAAGTTGATCATTTATGAACCTTGTCCTACATGTGTGGAAGGATAAATGCCACCTACACATGAAGTCAAATTTTGACTCACCCTTATCTTGGAACACGGAGGTGAGTGTTTGGATGTTGAGGTCAAATGGTCTAGATATATCGAATTACTATATGAAATCATATATCAAGGATAGGAAAGCCAAAATAAATTCTAGTGGTAGATTCTACAACCAAACTAATGCTTCAGCTCACAGGGTGTGAGTGAATAGATTTAACATCATTCCTTCATATTATTCTCAATATATAAATTCCATCATAAATTTTATTATATGATCTGTGGGACTAGTGTCCTCAGTCCCATTAAACTTGGGTAGTTCAAGGATTAGAGTAGGAAGGGAAATAGCATGCACCCAAGGGGCTAGAGGATTCCTACAAAGAGCTTCATAGGCATGGTTGATAGTGAGTTATAAATGAGATCCATGGGGAATATCATAGGGTTAATGGTGATGCCTATGAAATTAGGGATCACCATGACTTTAGGCATGCAGTAAGTGATATCATGATGGATCTTATGGTGGGATACATGCATGACAAGGATCTTCCCAAACATATGGAGGCAAACAATCATGGGAAAGCTATTGTTACACATGGGGATGATAAGATGGCATATAATACTTGATGGAGTGGTCACGATGACACAAATCCCCATAATATTATCCATTAATGATAAGATGAAGGTCCACACAACGGTACTGATATTCAAGATGGGCATTTCATGGATCTCTAGTCTACAAATGGTAATTGAAATCAATACACTCATCTGAAACCCTAAAGGAAGGATTAGGAGGATGGGATGTTGGAAGCACAACCACTAATATGGGAGGTGAATTAATGTCCTAAAATAATCCTTTCTTTCTGTTTAACATAAATCAAACATTCAAACTAATCAAGAGATATAGTAATACATAATCAGCCATTCATATCATTATGAAGTAAGAACATAACATATGAACACAATATCTATGTGGTAAACCCTCATGGGGGATTAAAAACACTATTAAAAAAAATTACTACTATCCTATGAGTAATGGATCAACATTTAGTGAGGCACCAACCCCTCAGTAGTCAAGCACCAACTCAACTAGTCCTTTAGTAAGCTCCAACTTATAAGGAAGATCCAACCCCTTAAGTGAATTAGAACAAACCCAACCACTTCAAGGAAACTTATTCAATATCAAACCTGAAAGGCAGCTCCAACTCCCTCTTGACTAAGCACCAACTCAGCTAAGACAAGCTTGATCACCTCAAGACACCTTATTACTTAACCAATATATGGTGACCTCTTCTTCATCTCTTCTATCTTATTTATCTAAAATATACACACTTTAATACACCTATAAAACACCTATTATGTATTTTTATGGTCTCTCAATAGGCCATCAACTTATTCAGCTCTTCTCAACCTTCTACCTCTCTCAAATAACCTTATAGGCTCACTCACTCAATATGCATCTTACTAGGCTCATTAGGTCAATTGACCTTGTCATATACATACATAACTTATAATTAATGTTCATGACTAATCCTCTTCTCCAATTTTATGGTCTACATGACCTACTACTACTCCTCAAGGAGCTCTTTTCTTCACTTATATTCTCATTCATTCAACAAGCTCAAATAGGCCTATTATGCCTTGTACTTATGCCAATTAGTTGCTCTCATAGATCTTGGTTATAAAATCATCTTTCCAAACTTTTATTACCATTTAAACTGGTCATATAATACGTTTTATACATGAAACAAACATTACATATGTTGGACAAACTCATTTATACCTTAGTCTCTTTTTAGGCCTACATAGAGACCTAATGTATTCGGTCTTCTCAACCATATGTTACACTTAGACCATATTGTAACACATTTATCCTCTAAAAATTCATGAAAAACATCACATATACCTCCAACATACTATTTATAACATCTATATAGGTCCATAACACCTATGAGTTTAATTCACCACTTGAACCACGCCATTAGGCATTCACACACAAAAAAAGTCTACCTAACATAGCTAAAGCATACAGTCAAATTTAATAAATAACCACATGAAAAAATTGAATTAATATATCCTTAATTCCATCATGGTTATCACCATTTTCATTTTACATCACCAAGCAAGTCAAAATATCTCAAACACACTCTTGCAATATGACCACTCAAAACTATCAAACACTACCAATGTATAAACAAGAACATTTGACTTTCCACACTTGAACAAGGATAAACCTTGACTATAAATTATTTATCATGAACCTTATATACTTTTATAATATATTAATATGCATAATATCCTTCAACACTATCCAAAACACCCCAAACTCACCTTTGTGAGATGACTACATAGAACTACCAATAGGCCTATCAACATAGTCATAATGAATGTTATTTGTAACTCATATAAAACACTTTAAAATACTCTCATACACATTAATATTTCATTTTTGATCTATATATCATCCTATAATATATATATATATATATATATATATATATCATTTTTTTTGTGTCAACCATTGGTCTTACAGACCAATTTCTTAAGCTTCTCTCTCATTGTTCTAACATAGCTAGATAGGCCATTTTGGATTTCATGTTTCAACTTATTAAATTGAATTTCCAACTTATATAAATAATTTATATATTATATTCATCTCAAAAAATAATTTCAAGTGCATTGGATACATTGAATCCTATCAAAGAGTCTCAAACTCTTCACTTCATCTTGATTACCTAGAATAGTCAATCTATCTTAAGAACCAGTCATGATGAACATGAATTAGAGAACCTATATAAACACTTATATGAAATTTAAAATCATGAAAATTATCCTATAATATCATTATATATACCTTTTAAATCCATATCATATGCTCAAAGGGTAATATTGGTCTTGCAGACCAATATCATTATCCTAGGTTTCACTGTCACAACTGAACTTGACATGAAAACTTATGAATAAAATTTTCACCATTTTCAATGAAATAAAAATAATATAATAAATATTTATATAATTTATAGTTATTTAATAAATACTTCAAGCAATTGGATCCATTCCTAATCCTCTACAACCAATCCCTAAATGCATTCTTACTCTGACTGGTTTTTCTCATTGTCTTCACTATTAGCCTAGATTAGCGATAGGTCAACTTGAGTGACCAAAATAGTTAACACATAATATATAAATTTTCCAAATAATACCATGGAAAAATAAATAGGTCTCAATCTTCAACCTCCATTGATTTGCATTCTTTGATCTAGTCAATCTTTCCTGCTATACTAAATTCCTAAAAAATAAGTGATTTCTTATAGGTTCCACTCACTGTCCTGATAAACCAATTCCACATAAATATTATTTATTTAGTATTATACCACCTCCAATCATAAAAATATCCTTACAAATTTATTCTAGTCCATTTCCAATAATGTTTTCCTTATCGGGTCACTATAAGGGTTTTGAGAGGGTTTTAGACCAGTTTTCATTCTTATCATTTATTTATATAGCTCTATCCTTGAAACCAAATCCTAATGATTGGAAATAATTTATATGACCCTTTTCCATCTCTCCTAAATATATTAGGATACCATGAAAATTTTACACATGCCAATGAGCATCAAAAGTTCCTTCTCGGGTCCCCATCTCTTCATTTTGCATACATAAGAGACCTTCAAACTCATTTTCTTGTTTTATCCTTCAACTCACGACCTAAAAATTCATTATAAATCTTGTAATAACCTATAACACCTCAATCCATTATTACATTATCATTATTTTCTTGGAACCTTAACCTCATACCCCATTTAGTCACATTCTATCTCTTTACACTTTAGGCTCTTGAGTTGCAGATCATATTAGGCCTAGTAATAGACCCTCTATCTATTATTACTACACTTTCAACCTTATGTTAAAAAAAATTCTCACATGATCTACCACTATTTTTTATCCTTCATAGTTATTTTTAACTTCTTAAGAAACATGGTTAGATTAGACAGAGTCTAAGACTAGTTTATTTGCATAATAGACTTGTAGGTCTTACCTTTGTAATCACACTTTAAAATATACTTGGGTGTTTCAATGCCTCAAATTCATGCTCAAATTATCTCAAACATCCTCTTATGCCTCTATGAATTCATCTCCTAGATCCATCATGTTCCTTCTTGCACCAGACTAGGTATCTCATACTCAAGATTTTTCAAGAACCTTGCACTCAAGAATAAGTATACAAACATGCACACCATGTGCTAAGCCTTGACATAAACTTTAAATAAAATTTAGGTTGCCTTAAAATTCTCTCTCTCTCTTACCTCATGAAAAAATCAACCTTTTATCAATGATCCACCTTTTTATGAGCCAATATTTAACCTCAGGCTTCTTTTGACATCAATGACCATATACAAACACATGACATCAATGACAACTTACAACAATATCCCCCTTTGTCATTGATGGAAAACACACTTCAAGATGACTATCCTTTTAATATAAAACTTCTCCATCAATTTGATCTCTCTCCCCTTTTGACATTAATGACAAATGGTCTCTACAACTACCACAAGGTCATCTACACATAGTCCACTAATCCTTGGACTTGATCATTTTATATGAAAATCAATCTCCCCCTTCTCCCATACATACTTTTCTTCAAGATTCTCAAGAGACCTAAGTTATCTCCCATTAACTCCACGCTTCACCTAGATCATGTCATTTGATGCATATATAACACTGAAACCTCATGATACAACTTGAAACCAAAACAATACTTAACCTCAGGCTTCTTTTGGCATCAATGACCATACACAAACACATGACATCAATGAAAACTTACAACAATATCCCCCTTTTTCATTGATGGCAAACACACTTCAAGATTACTATCCTTTTAATATAAAACTTCTCCATCAATCTGATCTCTCTCCTCCTTTGACATTAATGACAAATGGTCTCTATAACTACCACAAGGTCATCTACACATAGTCCACTAATCCTTGGATTTGATCATTTTATATAAAAAACAATCTCCCCCTTTTCTCATACATACTTTTCTTCAAGATTCTCAAGATACCTAAGTTATCTCCCATTAACTCCATGCTTCACCTAGATCATGTCATTTGATGCATATATAACACTAAAACCTCATGATACTCTTTACAATGAATCAATCTTACACACTCAGTCAATATCCTTTGACAAAACTTAGAAAACTTATCATCTTTAAATCATTGTTATCTTCTTCATGGCACTTACATATTTTCAACATGAAAACGTATCCCTTTATGACCTTATAAGGTCACCTTGATATCAAATAAACATTACATTAAATGACATAAACTTAAAGAAACACTATAGCTATCTTCTTCCGAGTTTACAAGATTTATGTGATGCTATAGGATAATGATCACTTCTATAAATTTATGAACATTCTCAAGGCACAAATAGCTTGTCATCTCACTCTTAAAACACCACAAGACCTTGGATTATATGAGCAAATAATCTCTACCTTTAATACCATTGGTCTTGTAGACCAAATTTCAACTCTCACATCACTTTTTCTATCCTTGCTCCTTACACATCACCTTTATCTCACACATGCATTATAAGCACGTATCTTCTAAAGGAAACATTTCACTCATTCCCTCAAATAAACACTGAACTCAAAAGTCCATGAATGAGTTCATTTGCTTCAAGAAAACATACCTAGGGTTTGCAGTCACAATTCACCTTGAAATATTCATTCCTCTATTTGTCACAACTTGATCTTGTTCTTCATATCTAAGATAAATCTAAATAAATACAATTCATTTATAGATGTTATATGACCTTAATAACATCTCCAAATACTTAGAACACTCACCTTGAGTGACTAAAAACTCTACAACTCTACAAAATACCCCTATCTACCATTTTTAACTAAAAATCAACTTTGTCTTGTATTAAATTCCCCTGTATGGATTTTTATAATAAACTACCACCTCGAGAATGATCATCATCGAGTCTACTACAACTTTCCCTTTTATAGCATCTTGATTTGACCAATATCCTACCTTATACAAGCACTTCTTTGCTCTCAATTCTAATGCACACACACAGCCATTTCAAATCCCATTTTCATATTTTTGAACTTCAACAGCTATTTTCTATAGCCTAAACTTTACGTCCTTTTGCACTTCATAGATTGCTAGATGATCTTTTCAAGCTTATATCTTGAAGAGGACAACTCCTCATGACACCAAAATTTTAGGGCACGTATAAGGAACTAAGTACATCATCTCCATGTTTTTATTTTACTAGGGTTGACTTTTTTATTACCTAAAATAAATGCACCAACATACTGGAGTAATCATAACTTCATGATAGGCTAGGATGGTATGGTTTCTTCTAGGATAGAATGATGCATTCTTCTCTCTTCAAATGGTTAAATGACACACTATAAATTCACCAAGACATATATGGATTCATTGCAATCTCTTATTTATCCTCATACACCTACACACATGCCTTATACACTCTTAAAGATCATCTGAAACACTAGAACCTTACCAAAGCATCTAGGGCACCCTCATAGCATCATCTATCACCTCAAAGACTTTAAAACCTTTACACCATTACCAATACTCATATACAAACTTGATAAACACCTTTAGAATAATTTTTCTAAGCTCACTAAAATATCACACCATCTTACATGTTTATATATTTCACATCATGTTTTAATGAACCTGGTAGAGTCTCTGACTAGGTCTAGGTGTAGACCTAAACTAAGTAACATCTTCCTTTTACCATGCTAGCTGACCATGTAGACCACCTTCAACAAGTTCTTGAAACCAATACCAAACATGTCTTCAAAGTTACTAGGTTTTATTTTTTACTTCACTTCAATATAGTCCTTCTTCTTCTTAGTCAATCTGCTAGTATAATCATGCAGTCCTTTATAAAAACCTCAACTATGACCTTCACAAGCCTAGCCATTTTGTGCTTCTAGGATCACATTCAAATTTTCAAGCCTTATCCAAAGGACCTACTCTGATACCAATTATTATAATCACAACCAATGATAGGTGTGGTGTTAATCAGTGTCTTAAAATAATCCTTTCTTTACATTTAACATGAATCAAACATTCAAACTAATCAAGAGATATAGCAATGCATAATCAAACATTCATATGAAAATGAAGTAGGAAATTAACATATAAAAAAAGAGATATGTGGGAAACCCTCATGAGAGATAAAACCCATCGAAACATCACTTGGAATAATATCCTATAATAAATAGATCAACACTTAGTGAGGCACCTACCCCATAAGGAACACCAACCCCTCACTAGTCAAGCACCGACTCAACTAGTCCTTTAGTAAGATCTAACTTGAAATGAGGTTCTAACCCCCTGAGTGACTTGGAAAAAACCTAGACACTTTAAGGACACTTATTCAAGCTCCAACATACAAGTCATCTCCAACTCCCTCTTGATTAAGCACCAACTCAACCAAAACAAGCTTGATCACCTCAAAACACCTTGTTGCTCAACCAATAGATGGTGACCTATTCTTTAGATATTATACCTTCTACATCTAAAATACACTCAATTTAATACACCTATAACATTTATATTATGTATCTTGATGGTCTCTCAAAATACCATCAACTTATTTATCTCATCTCAACCTTCTACCACTCTCAAATAGCTTTCTAGGCTCACTCGCTCAATATGCCTCTTACTAGGTTCTTTAGGTCAATTGACCTTGTCATCTACATGAATAACTTTTTATTAATGTTCATGACTAATCCTCTACTCCCATTTTATTTTCTAAATGACCTAATACTGATCCTCAAGGATCTATTTTATTCGTTTATATTCTCATACATTCAACTAGCTCAAATAAGCCTATTATGCCTTGTACTTATACCAATAACTTGATCTCATCAATCTTGGTCAGAAAATAATATTTACACATTATATTACCATTCACATGGGTCATAAAATAAATTTCACACATGAAAAAAACATTTCATAAGTTGTCCAAACTCATTTAGACCTTAGTCTCTTCATTTAGGCATTAGGTCTTCTCAACCACACATTACACTTGGACCATCTTAGAACACCTTGGACCTATAAAAATGAATTAAAAACATAAAATATATCCTTTATAACATACATATATTTATATACAACTTTTTATTTCAATTCACCACTTGAACCATGACATTAGGCCTACTTGCCATTAGGCCTTCACACACAAAAAAAGTCTACCTCACATAAAAGAAGTATACAGTCAAATTTTCCAAATAACCACAAGAAAAAATCACATTAATATAGCCTTTATGACCTCATGGTCATCTCCATACTAATTATACATCACCAAATAGGTCAAAATACCTCAAACATACTCTTGAAATATGACCACTCAGAACTGTTAAACACTGCCAATGTACAATCAAGAACATTTGATTATCCGCACTTGAAAAGGGAAAAACCTTGATTATAAATGAATTATCATGAACCTAAGGGACTTATATATTAGATTAATATTCATTATATCTTTCAAAACTATCCAAAACACCCTAAACTCACCTCTATGAGATGACTACATAGAACTGCCAATAAGCCTGTCAACACAGTCAAAATGAATGTTAGTTTTACCTCCTTTAAGGACAATTTAAAATACTCTAATTCACATTAATATTTAATTTTTTATATTTATATCATGCTCCAATATATATATAATTTTTTATGGTGTCAACCATTGGTCTTATAGACCAATTTCTTAAGCTTCTCTCTCATTGTTCTAACATAGCCAAACAAGCAATTTTGGCTTTCATGTTTCAACTTTTTAAAGTGACTTTACACCTTATTTAAAGAATATATATATATATATATATATATATATATATACATATTGAAAATAATTTAAAGTGCATTTGATACATTTAATCCTATCAAAGAGTTTCAAACTCTTCACTTCATCTTGCATACCTGGAACAATCAATCTATCTTAAGAACCAGTCATGGTGAACATGAATTAGAATACCTATAGAAACACTTCCATTAAATTTTAAATTATGAACATGATCCTATAGTATCATTATAGCTACCTCAAATATCTATATCATAGGATCAAAGGTCAATATTGGTCTTGCAGACAAATTTCATTGTCCTGGGTTTCATTGTCATAATTGAACTTGACATGACAACTTGTGAACAACATTTTCACCATTTTAAATGAAATCCAAAGCATATAATAAATATTTAAATGAGATATATTTATTTAATAATTACCTTAAACAACTATATCCATTCCTAATCCTCTGAAATGAATCCCTAAATGCATTCTCACTTTGATTAGTTTTTCTCATTGTCTTCATTATTAGCTTATATTAGTGATAGGTCAACTTGAGTGACCAAAATAGTTGAAAAAAATAAATTTTAAAAATAACACCATAGATAAAAAAAATATGTCTCAATATTCAACCTCCATTAATTTTCATTCTTTGACCTAGTCAACCTTTCTTATTATACCAAATTCTTGAAAAATAAGTGATTTCATGTAGGTTCTACTCACTATCCAAAAAAAACACTACCACTTTTATATTATTGAGGGAGTCATATACCACCTAAAATAATAAAAATATCCT
Source organism: Torreya grandis (assembly GCA_037957365.1). Taxonomy (NCBI): domain Eukaryota; kingdom Viridiplantae; phylum Streptophyta; class Pinopsida; order Cupressales; family Taxaceae; genus Torreya; species Torreya grandis. The sequence goes on from JARHVA010000104.1 coordinate 2,625,402, forward strand.
TACCAATCCATTATAGTCCACTTCCAATAATATTTTCCTTATCAGGTCACTATAAGGGTTTTGAGAGGGTTTTAGACTAATTTTCACTCTTAACATTTATTTATACAAATATATCATTGAAACCACCTCCTAATTATTTTAAAGAATTTATAGGACCATTTTACATCTCTCCAAAATAATTTAGGACACCATTCAATGCCAATGAGCATCAAAATTTCCTTCTCGAGTCCTCATCTCTTCATTCTGCATACATAGGAGACCTTCAAACTCATTATCTTGATTTCTCCTTCAAATAAAGACATGAAAATTCATGATCACACTTTAAAAAACCTATCAAACATCAATCCATGATTAAATTATCATTATTTCCTTGTAACTTGAACCTCATACGCCATTTATTCACATTCTATCTCTTTACAATTTAGGCTCTTAAGTTGTAGATCATATTAGTCCTAGTAATAGACCCTCTATCTATTGTTCCTAAACTTTCAACCTTATTCATATGTTCAAAAAATTTATCACATGATCTACCACTATGTTTCATCCTTCATAGGTCTTTTCAACATCTTATGACCCCTGATTAGATCAGACAGAGTCTAACACTAGTTTATTTGCATAATAGACTTGTAGGTATTACCTCTAGAAGCACACTTTGAAACATACATGGGTTCTTCAATGCCTCAAATTCATGTTCAAATGTTCTCAAAAATCCTCTTATGCCTATGTGCATTCATCTCTTAGAGCCATCATGCTCTTTCTTACACCAACTAGGTATCCCATACTCAAGCTTTCTCAAGAACCTTGCACTCAAGAACAAGTATACAAACATGCACACCATGTGCTAAGACTTGACATAAACTTCCAATAAAATTTAGTTTTCTTCAAATTCTCTCTCTCTTACCTCATGAAAAAATCAACCTCATATCAATGATCCACCTTTTGTGAGCCAATGTAAACCTTAGGCTTCTTTTGACATCAATGACCATACACAAACATATGACATTAATGATAACTTACAATAAATCCAAAACTTAACCTCAAGATTATTTTAAAATTAATGACCATACACAAACACATGACATCAATGATAACTTGAAACATGGGAATGATCCATGGGAGGTGGATGCAGAGTCGAGTCAAGATGCCAATGTCTCTCAACATGAACAATAGGGGGTTCTCTTCATAGTCTCCCACTAAGAAGTGAGTGGGGTAATTATAGAAGGACTAGTCAAGGTTCTCAAACTAGAATGGGTATGATCTTTATCTTCAAATGAAGCACATTGTCTAATCCTAAGGGAAGAGAAATACTCTTCATTCAAATGAAGTCGCCTATTATATTTTTCAATGATTATATTTAACTCATCAGGCCTCAATCATGAAATGGGGTCATCTTCACCCCTAATATGTGAATGAAAAATTGTCTTTAGTCTTAGATAAGTATCCTTAGATAAATAAATCTTAGACTATTGAAAAGGTAAGCAAGTCTGTTGGTTGTATATTTCTAAATCTTGTTCCTTATAGAACATGAGATAGTCAAGGTCACTATGATGGGATGAATTTACTTCTTGTATCCTAGGGTGTCTATTACATTTCATTTCATCCTTGACCTACTCATGAGTGAGCTCAGGGATAAGACCCTAAATCTAGAAGGAATGGCATTCCAAAGGTGGGAGGTTGACCATGGAGGCAATGAAACAAGACTAACTAGGAATACAACAAAAAAGGCAAACTACTAGAGAATTAATAAGAGGGGTAAAAAAACCAAATGAAGGTTAAATAACTAGAGAGGGAGCCCAAAACATAACTAAAATTAAAGACTTATAGCTATTAATAGGAAAAGGGCTAGGAAATATCTAAACAAGTTAGAACTAGTTTGAAACCTTGTATAAAGTCCCACTAGGTGTGCCATAATGTAGTTCCAAAAATAAAAATGAGCCACTAGGGTTTGGCAGAAGGGGTACCAAGGGTACTAAGCATATGCCTACTAGCCTGAAGGACATAGGAAGCCACTAGAAGTCTAAGGTAGTCATCTTGTATATTGGCTTGCACTAGGATAAATATGGAATCAAAAACTAGGTTAGGGCTAGTGTGATCATGTGCATAAATGATGTATATATCTCTAACTAATCTAATCATAAAATTTTAATTAACTAAGGGGGGAAATAATGAATTTTAAGTAATAAATTTATGTTATTTAAACAAGCAAGGAAAATTATTAGGAAGCATATGAATCTACTGAATGAAGAATTATTTTAAATATAAGGACATTTTCAAGTAGAGAGAATGCATAAAACTTCAAAAAACTATCTTGATACATTTTTAAGTTAAGCTAACCTAACATATAATCACTAACCCTATAAAATACACAAATCTACACTAACTAAAATGATTTCACCTTGTAATCAAGGTGTCCTCAGATCATGCTCAAACACAATGTAAGTATTCTACCAACTATGAGTCCAATTTTGATCTAAAATGGAATAATACTGAGCTACAATGTAGAGCCTTGTCCAATCCAATGTCCACAAGAAAGGATAAGGGGAAGAAACAACAATCAAAGGGTGTGGAGGCCAATCCAAGTTTAAAAATCTATTACAATTCAAACCCAATGAGCTAAGAGTAATAAATAATGAATCAAGAATGATAGGGAGCAATAATGGTGTATCCAACTCAACAAGTGTATATGTGAACCTCTATCCAAGGGAGAGAAGAAACCCAATTTGGGATATCAATAATAAACAATGAATCAAGAGAGAGACAAGAAGATCATTAGAGCCAAAAGAGTGAAGGAGGAGGGGTTAAAGTGAATGTTTGAAAGTTATATAGGGCATTCCAAGGCTCAAATATTCTAAAAAGTGGTTGATTTTTACCATTTTTAAATAGATAGAACAAAAAAATCCCTAATATATAAGAGTTATGGTTTAGGATACATAATTTTGACAAAAATGTGTGGCCTAAGCTCTAAGTTTTTTCAAATTTTCATAGCCTAAATTTTCTAACCTTTTGAAGGGCCTTTGAGTTGTATGGAAAGGGTCTTGTAGGATGTGGGAGCTTTGATAAAGTGTGAGGAAGGTCGGGAAGGGTGAACAATAGAATGGGGATCTCTCCAAGTGTTTAGGTAGGATAAAATAGGATTCACAATGACGATAGTATAAATGATGATCAATTATGTAATAATTGGGAAGAGCAAGGTCAAAAGAATTAGAAGTACAAATTTTAAGGAGCAGATTTGTAGGTTTCCCAAATTATGGTAATAGCATCGGGTCTAGGTCATAGGTTGGTTAGGGGTACCTTTTCATTATTCTTCATGTTAGACTTAAACATTGTTGTTTAAATTAAATGTATAAATAATATTAATTAAATAAAATTTGATATTAACTTATATTTGATTTTGGTGAATCCCTGTATATATTAAGCTTGTTTTGATTTGATGTTAGCTAGCTCAATATTAATATAGCTTTGTATCCCTCTTTTTTTTCATGTCTTGGGAGTAGTGTTTGTGTAGTTCTTAGTGACAACTCTCCCTAGATGAACCTTAAGGTTATAACCCTTTTATAAATTAATTATTGACTTGAGATGTATGTTTGAATGTCTTCATGATATATTAAAACAAGAAATTATAATTAAGTTAAACCTTATGTTTAAGATATTTTATTAATGTTTCTTCTCCCTCTTCCCTATTAAGGACATTAAGAAACAGATTTTATAAACCACTTTTGATCTTAACCTCACTTGATTATGTTCCTATTCCACTTCCTAGGGAAGCCTTGTGGTGAAAAGTAAATGAATTAAATAATCACATAATAATTATGTGTGTCACACTTCAATTGTACGTTGAAAAAATAATAAGAGTTAAATTATTAAGAAAATAATAGATTTAAAAAAATGAGCATCATCCACTTTAGTAAACAAAAAAAAATCACATGGGTTTTAGGATAAAATTTGTGGGCATGACATTTTTGTATCAGAGCTTAGCTTTAGCACTGGGAACTCTGGAAAAATCAATATGCTTGGTTTAGTTACCCTCTACATCAAATAGAAAATAAAATGTGTACTTTCATTTTGATCAGTATAATTCATGATATTTTTATACACATAGGTACTATATAAATTCATATTCATAAGTGGTTAGACATATAAAACATGCATAATTCCATGGGACACTCTTGTGGCATTGGGTAATATGTGTGTAATGGACACTTGTTATACTACATTGACAATAATAGTGGTAGATGGTTGTCATTGGTTTCATCAAGGATGACATATGTACAATTGTTGGACCAATGAGACCACTTCGACCTTTGTGTATTAATAGATAAATTATGTTATTTTATTTCGATGTGTGTGTACCGATTTCCATGAACCAATGTAAACAATGCATTTTAAGATAAATAAATGTATCATTAACCCTTTTAGATGTCAATGTACATGTGTAATTATATCATATTTTATAATCCATCGTATCATTTTGTATACATACTAAACCTCTTAAATAACTCATTTTCTATAAATAAACAACATTGTGGTGCAAGTGTGACAATGGTGTTGTATAGGTAAATTGTACTATTATGAATGTAAATGTGTGTGTGATGTACCTTGTGTGTAACCTCATGTGTGTAAAAATTGTGTGAAATAACATACATTTATGAAAACATATAATGTCTAAGTTAAAGTGTTCTTATGTAGTGATGTGTTCCTCCACCCACCCCTTAGTGGTTGTTGAAAGAACAACCCTTGTAATTTACCCTATGATGCAGCCATGTGGATCATTTAGAATTCATATGGAGAGTGATGTTTTTATCTTACCTCTAGGAGGTAATCAAAGCTTATATAATTCTTTCTCCCCTCGGGTGGATTCCTTAGTCACATACTATCATAATGTGAACTTTTTTTGAAATTGTTATGCCAGATTTAATTTTATTTGGTTTCCATTTTAAGTTGTTTTTTAAACCATTTTTCTTCTCTTTGATTTAAATTATGATGAGGAAGTTATTTTATGATCATTGAGTTGCTTTTAAAAATTGAATTAAAATATTTTATTATTTGTTTCATTTATAAATCTCTTTAATGGCCACTTGGAGCTTGATCTAATCATCTTATAGAGTTATTTTCTTTTTAAAATTTTGTTTTGTTTAAATTTTGGTTTTATATATGTTTGTAATGTGTACATTGTTTGTCTTGTGAACATATGAGGGAGAAAAAAAAGCTTGGAATATAGTTATATGGTCATGATGGGAACCTGTATAGGCAAGTTCATGACACCATCCTTCCCACCCACTAGACTATTGTAAGCATAATTATTGGGAGAGGGGATAAATTAGTCTTCAAAACCTTTCTTTCAATTACACTTAAGCAATCATGAACCATTCAAATAAACATATAGATCTAGCAAGCATAAGCAACTAGATCCACATTAGCATGAAACACAAGAACACATCACATATGTGATAAACCCTCAAGGGGAATAAAATGCATAGATATTTTCAATTTTAATATATTCCTATAAGACAAAACCAAATTTAGTGAAGCACCAACCCTAACTAGCCAAGCACCCACTTGACTAGGTTTTAAAAAACACCTACTTACAAGGAGGCACCAACACCCTAGATGACTCAACACCAACTCAGCCACCTAATTGTTTTGATAACTTTTATAACACTATATTTCTAAAATAACTCATGATGACCACCTCTTCAACTCTTCACACTCTTATACCTCTCAAACTATCTTCTAGGCCTCTTCACTCAACTAGGTTTCTTCAAGATTGATTAGGTCATATGACCTTGATATTCATACTCAAAACTTCTATTAGATATTCATTATAGTCCCTCTACTTTATTTTCATGGTCTATAATACCTTATTCCACTCAAGGATTTTTTATCTTATTCGCTCTTGTATCCTATTCACTAACTAGCCTATTAGGCCTAAAAGGCCTTGTTCTTATACAAACCTCTTGCTCATACACCTACGGATCAACCATACACACTTTCCCACATAGATTAACCATAAAATAGGCCTTAATAAATTTTATAATTAATAATCAATAATTACATTAGGTCGTCCATTATTCAAATAGACCAAATCCTTCTTTAGGTCTCATGGAGACCTAATTCCATTAGGCCTACTTTAAGACATGTTACCTTATGACCCCTTTGAACACTTTAAACCTATATAAATGCCATAAAATTTCCATAAAATATTCAAATATGCCTTAAGAAACATCCTCCAAGAACCATGATACCTTTTAGGTCCAACCACCACTTGAAACACTTTATTAGCACTATTCACATTAGGCCTTTGATCACACAGAAAAGCTTGTCTTACACAATTGAAGACAACACATAATTTAGCCACATAAAAATGATAATAAATAACTTATACATAACATAAATGACCTAAAAAATATCACCATATTCATTACATACTTCCACTTAGGAGATAAGGCTTCAATAACACCTCTGCAACTCACTCAAAACTGCTAGATTACCTCAAAACAAAGTCATGGTGACTTAGACCTCCAAAACTTGTATTGAAATTTTAAATGAATTAATATTCATGAACATGATCCACTAACATATCCAAACCATCTTCAAATATAAACATCATATGGTCTAGTGGAAACTATTGGTTTTACAAACCAATTTTTTGACCTCACTACACACAGACCTCATTGAGTCAAATAAGCCATTTTGGCTTCATCATTTTCACCATTATACCTAAATTAAAAGATTTTTACCAAGAATTAATAAGACATACCAGTCTCAAATAAAATTTTCATGCACTTGGTTTCATCATTCTATCATGATAACATATTCCAATTCATCTTCTCATTGTTGCCTGGGTTTTTCATTGCTTACACCATTAGGCCTATTAATGACTGGCTAAATTGGATGACAAGTATAGAATAATTTAGGGATATAATATATCAATAAACCTTAATGGACATGAAACATGAGTCTTTACCCTTTTTCCTCCATCCATTCAGTTACTATATTCAATGCAACTTTTGACTTCTACAACAACTTCTTTAGAAACAAGCCTATAACTCAAAATTTTATCTCTCCTCTCTCTAAACAATACCACTTAGAGGTACTTGGTAGACTCCAATACAAGATATAATATCTTACTATTGATGGTTTAAAATTGTGCTTGATCTTAATCAATCAACAATGGGAAGTTTCAAGCTATGGGACAATGCGGCTTGAAACAACCTCCATATTTTAGAGAAGCTGGTCTCTTCTTTTGTGTCAAGTGTTGGGGGAAAAGGGATAGGAAATTAAATAGAAACACAAATGCAGGAATTGAAACCTAACTATGGTGATGCACCTGAGTGTAATCCTAATCCTAACTTGAGCATAGTGAAACTATTATAGGATTTAATTACATTTAAGAGCAGACAAGTGCATGATCAATACAAAAGATTGAAATAACAAAAACAAAGGCTCACAATAGGGAATTCTTTTGCTGAGATACAGAGAATGTCAACAAAGGCATAGTGTTCAATCTTTTGAATAGAATCTTCCAATCACATAAGAGGCACAGAAGTCACGTACAGTTATGTAAACCTTCCAACTCAAGAAAATGAGACAAAAGAAAATGACATTTCTAATCACAACTCCAAAAAATCTATAGTATAGACTACTTTGCAAATGACATAGATAACACCAACCAAGGCATGGAGTTCAATCTTCTTAATTCATTCAGCCACATAAAAGGCACAGAAACATTTACAGTTACATTAACTTTACAACTTAAGAAAATTGAGACAAGAGCAAATGATATTATTGGTCAAAAACTCTAGAAAGTCTAAAACTATAGAATTCCCCCTCCTCTTTTTTTTTTTACAATTCTCTTCTCTTATAGCCTCAAATCACTCCTTCCATTATCCCCTTTCCTGCACAATCTTCTCTATCCTTCACTCCCAAGGGACAAAAAGATAGTGCCTTTAATGCTTTTAGGGCTCCAAAAATCTACCCGATAAACTGTTCCATCTACTCAAATTAACTTCAGCCAATTTTCCCTCCATTTCGCTTTTCGGCAATAGATACACGAAACACTCTATTATGTTGAAATGGCAGAGGACACTTAGCAAATTTTTTGAAAATCCTCTTATTACTTAGAAGGCACCGAAAAATGACACCTGGTGCCTTCTGCCTGATTCATTGAAGACACATGGCTCTCTCCACTTCTCTCTAGCTGTGCTGTAGTATCATTCAGGACTCATATTAGACTCTTACAGATGGTGACACTTGGCAGCTTTCGTAGACTTTTGAAGTCAAAACTGAGGCCCACCACAATATTTATTCAGCAATGAGATTCAAAGATGATATCTTGGGTGTTAACACGTGGAAACTTTTATGGCTTCATGGAAGATACGTAGCGTCTTCTACTTCTCTTGCTAGGGGTATGTGGTGTCTTCCGCTTTTTCCTGGGATGCAGTAAGAAGGGACTTAGAGGGAAACACTTGGCAACATCCGCTACTTTATGGCACTTGAGTAAAATAAACAATGCCTTTATGCATTGAATCAAATCATGAACCTAGGCATCCTTTAGATGTCAACACATGGAGGCTTCTGATGCTTCTTTAAAAAGGTGGTTCAGGGCCTTCCACGGCTGCCACCTGGTGCTTTCCACTTTCTCTGCTACTTAGCTCGTTGAAAGTCTTTGCCAAAAAATAGAATGGAATGCAGGGGCTGATATGAGACATGGATGTTGACATGTGGAAGCTTCTGCTTAGCCACTATTAGGTACGTGGCATGATCTGTAGTTCTCTAAAAAGTTACAAAAAGAGTCTCGAAAGATGTCAGTTGGCTGGCCCCATGTTTCAAAGAGTGACACTTGGCAGTTTCTACTTAAATTTTGACATTTAGGCAAAATGAAATAAAAGAAACAAAAGAGGAAAAATAAGACTCATGCTCAGACAGTGACACTTGGCAGCCTCTGCTACACTCAAAACTTAGACGGAATAAGAACTCACGCTCTACCCTGATTCTGCCACTACAACCAAGGTATATGTGAACCAAAACTGTAATGCTCGACTAAAAATTTGAATGCAATGTAGAGTAAAAATTTACTCTATAATTACTAGCAAGCCTCAAGACTTTTGAGCCTGCTCAAAAATAAAACTCCACCTCTCGCTAAATCAAAATTGTGAAAATTACAGCTTCAAAAGAGCCGTCGAAATGTGTTTAAAACACTTATTTAAAAGCAAAGTGGGAAAACAATGAAAAAATAATACGAGAAAGGGAAACTATTTAACTATAATACATGAGAGACCCAAGTCAATTGAAATTTTTCAAATAGATTCCATTTACAGGAATCTCTTCAGGTTCTCCTTCCATCAACTCTAGCTTAAAATAATTCTTCTGCTTACACGCATGGATTTTATATGGGCCAGTCCATAGTGCTTCGAATTTGGTATGCTGACCCAGCTTGGCAGCCCGTGCATCTCATTTTAAAACAATCGAGCCCACCTCAAAATTAGGACTCGAAGTCCTTTTATCAAAATATTTTTTAACCATTCCCTAATGCTTGATCAATGAATCATGGGCTATATCCCTCTTTTCCTAAACTTCCAAAAGTTCTGTGAGTCTGACCTGCATGGGGCCATTTTCTTCAATCTCAATTTGTTTGATCAGCTGAAGAGCAGGGATTTCCAAACTTAGGGGAATCACGGTAGACTTTCCATATACCAATTCATATGGAGACATTTTGATCACCTACTTGGGCGTGATTCTATCAGCCCATAGTGCTAGATTAAGCACTTTATGCCACTCTTTGTGATGATCAGCCCCTATTCTTTTGATGAGTCTTATCAAGTTCTTGTTGGTTGATTCTGCCAGACCATTACCTTAAGGGTAATATTTAGATGAAGTTTTCAGATATACTCCATGTCTCAAGGCAAAGTCAGATACTTTAGACCCCAAGAATGCTTTAGCATTATCTGATATGATGGTGCGAGGAGCCCCAAAGCGAGTAGTGATACCCCCTAGAAAATCTAGGATCACATTCTTTGTTGCTTCCTTAAGTGGGACTACCTCGGTCCATCTAGTGAAATAGTCTGTGGCAGTTAATATCCATTTGTGACCCATGCTGGACACTGGATTTATCATTCTAATGAAGTCAAGACCCCATTGAACAAGTTCATCCACAACTATAGGACTAAGTGGCATGGCAGCGTTCCTTCTCATCCCCATATAATACTGGCAGGATTGACATTTTCTAACCAACTAATAACAATTTGCAAATAAAGTAGGCCAGAAATATCCTACTTCACTTATCTTTATGGCTATGGTCTTTGCAGAAAAATGCCCCCCTGATATTCCATGATGCATTTCATGTAGTATTCTTTGAGCTTCAGCCTATCCTACACATATTAACAATTTCCCATCAGAATTTCTTTTGAAAAGGACTTGTTCAATTAAAATAAAATGAACTCCCTGTATCTTATAATATCTCCTCTTGTTTTGAGGGAGTTCTCTCAGATAAATCCCATGTTTCATAAATTGAATCCTGCTTGTGACCCAGGATTCCTGATCAACCTCTTGCAACTTTAGCGCTATCTCCGTCTCTCCTTCTGGATCTACTCCCTCAGGTAACATCTTTTCAAGCTCTTGGGTTATATATTGGCACAAAACCTTGCCTCTAACTAGTTTGGTGGGTCTGACTTCTACATCATATTCAAGGATCTTAGTGATCTAATTAGCTCTTTTCTCAGTAATCTCACCCTCCATGATGTATTCCCTGACACTTGGGTGAGCTACAAGTATCAAAATTTGGTTGTCTGATACCAAATGCCTAAATTTATTGAGGGCTTTTACCATGGCATAGGCTTGTCTTTCCACAAAATTTTACCTGGTCTCATAACCTCTAAGAGTTCTTGAGAAAAAAGGCTATTGGGTAGTCCCCCTCTAGCCTATCATTCGTTTGAGTTAGGACAGCAGCAATACTTGACTCTCCTTCATAGACATACATTACGAAGGGCATTGAAAAATCTGAGTTCTTGAGCACTGCGGCTACTGAGATAGCCTTCTTGACCCCCTCAAAAGCTTGCCTTCCTTTTGTATTCCACTTGAAGACCAGGTCCTTTTTTAGCAAGAGTGTCATTGGTCTAACCAAGCCTACAAAATTAGATATAAATTTACTGAAAAAAATTATCTTCCCTAAAAAGGACTGGACTACCTTTTTATTTGTTGGAAGAGGTAGGTCCATTATAGCTATGATTCTCTCAGGATCTATAGAAACCCCTTCTTTAGATACTATGTGCCCAAACAGTTTACCCTGAGGTACAGCAAAAATACATTTCTTGGGATTCAATGATATCATAAAAATTTTGACATTTCTTGAAGACAGATTCAAAATGATCATCAGCATTTTTTGAGAAAATAGTGAGGTCATCCAGATAGACCAGGATGACCTTGTTTATAAGTTCACCAAAGGCTATATCCATAGCTCATTGAAAGGTGGCTCCTACATTTGATAAGCCAAATGGCATCTTCGCATAGGCAAATGTCCCCCATTTGGTAGTGAAAATATTTTTGTACTGGTCTTCCTCAGCTAGCCAAATCTGATTATACCCAGAGAAACCATCAAGTAAAGAAAACCTCTTTGATCCAGCCACAGTTTGCAAAATTTATTCCATGGAGGGCAAGGGATAGTGGTCTTTCAGAGATGCTCTATTTAGATCTCTAAAATCTACACACAGTCTTACATCTCCATTCTTTTTCCTAACTGGGACTAGATTTGATACCCAGGTCGAGTGTTTGATTGGAAATATTATTTTTGAATCTAAAAGCTTCTGCAACTCATCTACCATTAGAGGCTCAATCCTTGGATTTACTGGCCTCTATTTCTGTCTGATGGGCTTGGACCCTTCAGTCAACTCTATCGTGTGCTGGATGATGTCTCTGGTGTATCCATGAATGTCTTCATAGCTCCAAGCTATGACTCTATCATACTTTTGGCACAAATCGATTAATTTTTCCTTCTCTTCCTGAGTTGTGGAATTCCCAACTTTTAGTCTTTTCCTATCACTCACCTCTACCTCTGAATAGTCTGCTTTATCTACCTAGAACCTTTTCTTTTCTAGGCTTACATCCTCTAGGTCAAACAAGTTTTCCAAGGTGATCAATCCCTTAGGGAGCTTATTAGTTCTCAATTGTATAATCTGATCACCATATGCCTCTTTAATTTTAGTTTGCAACTGATCAGCAAACTCATCTGATTATTATAAGAAAGAGACTACCTGGGCATCATTTTCAAACACTTGCCAATTTTCATCATTGTTTGGGACGGTCGGTCTCACTATAACTTTTACTAACTCATTGTTAACCAATAGGCCAGTTGCTGGGTTAAATCGTGAGCCAACCTGAGCCATCCTGTTAGCTTCAGAGTTTTGACTTCTAGGGATTATCCCAATATTAAAAGCTTCAAAATCTTCTATCAAATCCCAAATCCTATGCCTGTAGGATCTCATTCTCACATTTTTGGCTATTGCCTTTTCCCTAATTTGCTTTACTACTAATTCTGAATCTCCTTTTACTTTTAGGTTCTTTATTCCCTTTTTCTTGGCCAACAGAAGCCCATGTACTAAAGATTCATATTCCACATCATTATTAGTGCAAGCAAATTGAAATCGGATAGCCCTTAAAATCTTATCACCGTTTGGAGCAGTAAGACAAATTCTTGCTCTAGCACCGTGTTTACTTCTAGCCCCATCAAAATTCAAAGTCCAGACCTCTGAATCTTAAGCAGTAGGTGCCTCTTTCCTTATAACATTTGGAATTGGTTGATCCTCATCAAAAATGACATACGTGCCCAAACCAGTAGAGTCATAGTTCCCATATGGGTCACTATGCATCATAGCCAACAACTAGCTATTTTCTTCTTCTTGATCATGCTCAGTCCAGTCTCCTAGTTCTTCAACAAAATTTATTTCTTTTTGATTCATCATGGCATTATCTTATTCTAATCTTATTGTTGGTTCATTGGTAATATGGTCTTTGGACAGTGGTTCAGATAGAATTTTCATCTTTGAACCGTATCTGGTTCTCAAGATGAGGTGAGACCAGTCAAGAGACATATATCCTCCTATTTTTGTTGTAAAGTCTCTGGATAAACATAAACCAAAGATGGTAGGTATATCTATGACAACTATTTCTTAGTTGACAATTATGTTGGGACATGTGTATAACTACAAGGGGAGTTGTTTAATTCTCCCTATGGTTTGCATTGTTTTGCCATCTAGATATATAACTCCTTTTGCAAGGGGTTCATAATTTATTTTCAAAGCACCATCTATTTGCTTGGGCATCATAGTTGTGTTAGCTATTGAATCTACCAATGCATTATGTAGGAGTTTCTTTCCAACTATCAGAGTTAAATAGAAAGGCTCTGGCTTGGATTTACTTACTTGTGCGGCATTGTTCACGAAGGTTATTGTCGTTGGAGGAACCGTATCTTTGAGTTTTTCCTTTCCAGTAGGTCCTTCCTTGGCAACAGCACCTTTGGGCACTACTTGCCCTTGCAGAGTTTCTTGCAGTAGTGTCTTTTATTTAGGAATAGCTAAGATATCCCATATAGATACTTGTGCTGGAGTCTTCTTTAATTGGTCCACGATATCGATTGGTCCCAAAGACTGAGTTTTTTGGTAATAAGGATACCTTGTTTTTTCTTGAATCTAGATAGGGATCCCTTGATCTTGTACAGGCTGAGGCACTTCTTGTCTAATGGCAGCATTCCTTTGCCCTTGAGATGGGGGATTATTCTTGACTTGACCACTTACAATCTTGGGTTGCTCCACCATCCTCCTCTTTGATCTAGTGTAGTAATCAGATTGCACTACTGGCCTTTGTGAGGTAGATGCTTCATTCAAGATAACTACTTATTCATCCTCAACCCATGAGAACAAAGCATGTTCAGAGGCTATTTCTTCTTGCTTTTGCAAGTACATTCCTTGTATCTAAGCCACTAGGACTAAATTCTGCATGCCAAGAGACTGGTAGGCTTGATTATTACTAGTACTGACAAACTGACCATCCATTCTTCTCTATTCAGCCACTCTTTATTATAGATTGCCTCTAGGACAATCTCTGGGGGTGTGAGCATCGTTGCAAGGGAAACACCAAGCATTAGTATCATCCACATAATTGTTCTAACCTGGAACCATCTCCCTATTTGAGTTGGGAGGAATGGTTTGTGATGGTGTGGGAACTGCAACTAATTGATTTGTTGGTTGGTGGTTAGTTTGTCTTGGAGGGCCCTGATATTGGTTTGGTTGGGATGAAAATCTATTTCCTTGATAGCCTTGATAAGGAGGCTTAGGGAAAGTATTATGTTGCCTCTTTATGTTAATCAGCTCATTGGAGAATGTCCTTAGCATACTTTTGATATCATCTATTTCAGATGACTGAGCAGGGACCGATTGCTTCATAGATGATGGAGGGTAAGTATACATAGACACAGATGGGCTTACAACTTTAGGAACCTCTTGAGGTAGGGGCAAGGTAATTTTTGGGAATACAGGCATGGGAGGCCTTAGAGGTAACTTCCCAGCATCAATTAAATGATTCTCAGCTCTAACCGTAAGGTCATAAGCTACTGGCAAAGTGTGTCCTCCTAGTGACTAAATCATAATAGATATATTTGAATTTAAAGCCTTGAGATAGAATACTATGGCCATACTAGGTGGTGGCTTAGCTGCAACGGGGATTCTATCCCAAGTTTTCTAGAATTTGGTGTTGAAGTCAGTCATGTCCTTTTGTGGTCCCCTTTGAATAGTGATCAATTGTTGTAATAAAGAAGACTTATCACCCTTTTCCACAAATCTTTCAAAGAACTGATCTCTGAGCTAGTCCCATGTGGATATGGTATTTGGGGTCAAAGATCGATACCATTCTAAGGCCTTCCCTTTGAATGAGGTTGCTAACAACCTTAGGGCCACATTTTGCTCTGTGACACCATGCATGGCACAGACATCTAATACATCTTGATGTTCCAAAGGTGTTTTTGAGTCTTGCCCACTGAACTTGGGTAGAGCTTTTAGAGCATTTACTGGGATAGGATCCCAAATGGCTGGTGGTGTTGGGAGGATTAAGAGGCTACTAGTGTTCCAACTTGCATAATTCCTTGGGGGTACAGGGGCTCCCATATTTAGTATTGGTACAAAATGGTTAGCTCTTCTTCTTAGACTAATTACCAGAGGTGGCAAAAGAATACTTGGATTTGTAGTGGATTATGATCTAGTGACTGGTCCATAGCTCCGACTCCCTGTAGCTCTCTGGTTCATACGGTCTTGAAAGAAACTTCAAGACTGGTCCCACCGGGCGTACCAAAAATTGTTGATGGTTTAAAATTGTGCTTGATCTTAATCAATCGACAATGGGAAGTTTCAAGCTATGGGACAATGCAGCTTGAAACAACCTCCAGATTTTAGAGAAGTTGGTCTCTTCTTTTGTGTCAAGTGTTGGGGGAAAAGGGATAGGAAATTAAATAGAAATGCAAATGCAAGAATTGAAACCTAACTATGGCGATGTGCTTGAGTGTAATCCTAATCCTAACCCGAGCACAGTGAAACTATTATAAGATTCAATTACATTTAAGAGCAGACAAGTGCATGATCAATGCAAAAGATTGAAATAACAAAAATAGAGGCTCACAACAGGGAATTCTTTTGCTGAGATACAAAGAATGTCAACAAAGGCATAGTGTTCAATCTTCTGAATAGAATCTTCCAATCATATAAGATGCACAGAAGTCACGTACAGTTATGTAAACCTTCCAACTCAAGAAAATGAGACAAAAGCAAATGACATTTCTAATCACAACTCCAGAAAATCTACAGTATAGACTACTTTGCAAATGACACTAATAACACCAACCAAGGCATGGAGTTCAATCGTCTTAATTCATTCAGCCACATAAAAGGCACAAAAACATGTACAGTTACATTAACTTTACAACTTAAGAAAATTGAGACAAGAGCAAATAATATTACTGGTCAAAAACTCTAGAAAGTCTAAAACTATAGAATTCCCCCTCCTCTTTTTTTTTTTACAATTCTCTTCTCTTATAGCCTCAGATCACTCCTTCCATTATCCCCTTTCCTGCGTAAACTTCTCTGTCCTTCACTCCCAGGGGACAAACAGATGTGCCTTCAATGCTTTTGGGGCTCCAAAAATCTACCCGATGAACTGTTCCATCTACTCAAATTAACTCCAGCAGATTTTCCCTCCATTTCACTTTTCAGCAACAGATACACAGAATGCTCTATTATGTTGAAATGGGAGAGGACACTTAGTCAATTTTTTGAAAAATCCTCTTATTACTTTGAAGGCACCAAAAAATGACACCTGGCACCTTCCACCTGATTCATTGAAGACACGCGGCTCTCTCCGCTTCTCTCTGGTTGTGCTGTAGTATCATTCAGGACTCATATCAGACTCTTACAGATGGTGACACTTGGCAGCTTCTGCAGACTTTTGAAGTCACACCCAAGGCCCACCAGAATCTTTATTCAATAATGATACTTGAAGATGATCTCTTGAGAATTAACATGTAGAGACTTTCATGGCTTCATGGAAGATACATAGCATCTTCCACTTCTCATGCTAGGGGTATGTGGCGTCTTCCATTTTTTCCTGGGATGGAGTAAGAAGGGACTCGGAGGGTGACACTTGGAAGCATCTGTTACTTTATGGCATTTAAGCAAAATAAACAACACCTTTATGCATTAAATCAAAGCATGAACCCAGGCATCCTTTGGATACCAACACGTGGAGGCTTCCGCTACTTCTTTAAAAAGGTGGTTCAGGGCCTTCCACGACTGCCACTTGGCGCTTTCCGCTTTCTGTGATACTTAGCTCATTGAAAGTCTTTGCCAAAAAATAGAATGGAATGCGGGGGCCGACATGAGACATGGATGCTGACATGTGGAAGCTTTCACTTAGCTGCTATTAGGTATGTGGCATGATCTGCAGTTCTCTAGAAAGTTACAAAAAGAGTCTCGAACGATGCCAGTTGGCCAGCCCCATGTTTCGAAGAGTGACACTTGGTAGTTTCTACTTGAATTTTGACATTTAGGCAAAATGAAATGAAATAAACAAAAGAGGATAAATAATACTTGTGCTTGAACAGTGACACTTGGCAGCCTCTACTACACTCGACACTTAGACGAAACAAGAACTCACGCTCTACCCTAATTTTGCCGCTACGACCAAGGTATACGGGAACCAAAACTGTAGTGCTCGACTGAAAATTTGAATGAAATGTAGAGTTAAAATTTACTCTACACTTACCTAAGTATACCAATCCATTATGGGCAATTTTTATCAACATCTTGAACATTGAGTCCTTATTAAGGTTCTAAGAGGGTTTAAACCTGTTTCGACTCTTAATGATCATTCATAAAGAATATCCCTCAATCCAAAAACTAATGCCTATAATTTTTATATAGTAACCTTACCCATATACCATTAACTAATTAATTTTATATTCAAATTTTTGATGAGCTAATGAGCACAAGAAAATCCTTCTCGGGTTGAGAACCCTTTATTATGAGCACTTGAAAGACCTCCATACAACTTTTCATGCCTTTGTCCTTCACATTATGACCTCAAACTACATGAATAAACTTGAAATAAAATAAATAACCTATGAAAATTCTTACATGATATCAAACATCTTGAAATATGATCATGACCCCTTATTCGGCCAAGCTCTCTCTCTCTCTTTGTTCTCTTAGACCTTGACTTACAAACCACATTAGCCCTTAAAATTGACCTACATGCCTCCTTACATGCACTATACACCTCACTCAAATACTAAATAAATTTATTTCATTATTAAACACTACCATACATCCTTCATGTGTCTTTAAAATAGATCATGATACTTCATTAAGCCAGGCAGGGTCTAGAAGTGGTCTAGATGCAAACTTGGTCTGAAGGTCCTACCCCTGTAGGCTCACCCTGAGACTCTCATGAGTGATAAAATGCCTCACATACATTATAAAATAACATAATACAACCACTCATGCCTATTTTCACTCATCTCACTAAGTTACCATGCTCATACCTTCTCACAAGGTCTCTTCATGTTATGACTAGGCTTAGACATGTACCTTCATGCAACCATAAAGCATTAGTTTCCTTTAAATTATCTACTTTGCCTCAAATTATCTTTAATGAAAATATAATTCAATGACAAAAATCCATCAATTCCCCTTGTCACATCAACACACTACCAACTAGGCACACTCTCTCAATGACATCAACCTTATACAAGATGCACCTTTGACATCAATGACAATACTCAACATAGATGTGGTGGTTTCATACAAGATTTAGCTAAAACACATTATTTATTTTTTCTTGTTAGGTATAATGATAATTTAATTTGGAGGTATAATAAGGGTTTCTTGAGATGTCTAAGGAGATTATTTCAGAGCACAATGATTGCACTTTTATTTTAGCATTGATATTGTTTTACTTAAATGATACTTTATTTTTATAGAGTGCACTCTCATCATATGATGGTGCTGATCATATTTATTAAGATATTAAATTATAATAGTTTTTTTTTACACACGATACTTATCAAAATTATATTATAGTATAAATTATTTAGGTTTCAATTGTTTTCTAATAGATTTGGATGATAATATGACATATGGGAATTACCTAAAGAAAATTAATATAAACTATTGACTTAAAAACCTTCTTCTTTTAAAAGAGAATCCAATTACAAAATTGATTTAAATTTTTAAGGAGTTATGGAATTTAAAACCCTAGGTTGTTAAAGTGTTGGAATAATAAATCAAGGAATAAATATAACAATATCAACAGTGGCTGATTTGTATAACAATTGACTACAATGACTGATTTATATAACAATTGGTTTATCTGATCATTATATAAATAGAAATGAACTTAAAAATGTGTACCTATATATAAAAATTAATGATATGGATAAGTGGTAGGCTAAAAATAGGTGCAAGAATAGTAAAATGTGTCACTAATAGAAAACATGTGTCTAAAATGGACCTGGACATTAGCACAGTCAATCAGACAATAGCGTAGTGCATTAGTGTCCAAGTTAGTGTGTTAATTACCCACTTATGATCTCCACAAACTATTTATGGGTTTTTTATATCAATTCATATTCCAATTATGGTCCAACTTTTAAGTCTATGCAATTAATAAGTTTTCTTATATTTGTTTTTTCCTATGAAAACTCTAGGTTTTTATGCTTATCAAGGTTTTGAATGAATACCATGAGAAAAAGGGGTTCATGGTTATGATTTATTGGATGTTTCATCCATACCACAATGTGGTCATGTTACCTATATACCAATACTCTAAGGAGGTATCAAGCTTGATTTAGTTCTTTTGCTTATGTGATATGTGTGAATGTTTATGTATGTTAGAATGCCTGAGTGTGAATGCAAGAGAGGATAAATTGGAGGCCACTTGAGATCTAGATACCTACACTAGGGATGTAATATTGAGTGTATGGGTTGAATCAATATAATATTGGAATAATTGGGAGTTTTCCCTCAATATGAAGTGGTACTTTTATGTTCTTTTATGTGACAATGTCCACTTAGAATGTAAGAGTGTGAAAGTAGAGTTTATATAGTGTTTTAATAAAAATGACTAGGGAGGATGACGTAATAATAGGTATCGACTGACCCTAATCCTCTTATGGAGATGAAAAATTAGTTTTTGTATGGTTTAGGGACCTAAATCACTAAGGTATTGCACCATTATGGATCTCATGTGGTGTTTTATAGGCCTAGGTGGTATTTGTGACTGTCATGTGACAGAAAATGGATCAAAAGGGCCCCTAAGATGGGCAAGTGTTATAATAAGGGTAAAGTGACCTTAAGTGGACATCTAAGCCATAAATGTTTGATTTTAATGATTATTCCCCCCCTTATTTTAAAAATGCAGCAGAGTAAAATGACTAGGATAAAGGAAAGAGAGGTGTACCTAGACTTACCTATGAGGCGAAGCCTATGAATTTGGATCAAAGTTTGTGAACTATGTTCCATTACATGTCTTACAAATTAAACATGAATGAATTAGTCCTTAATAAATATAAAAATCAAAGATAAAACTTAGTAAAGAGATGAGAGAAAGAGGAAAGGAATGAATACACCTCATTGGGTACATGAACTAATACAAAAACCTAGTGACATCATGTGTGTGTATATGATTGTAAAATGGTGAATAGATTGGACTGTGCTAATGTCTTAATCAATCCTCATGTGTGGGTGTCTCAAAAACTCAATTTGGCCTTGACTCCATCATTTCCCACCTCTTCTCGATGGATCATGATCTATGAATAACTTGGATTGGACTAATGAGTTGTCCAACCCTCTCATGTTGCTAGCTCAAGAACTCAAAAAAGCCTTGACTCCATCATTGCCTAACCCTGTTCATTAGAAGATGCATCTAAAGCTAAAACCATGTGATGTAACTGAAATAATGTAAGATGGCTTTGGGGCCACTTAGAAACTCTAAAATGTAAAATAGCTCTGAGGCCACTTAGGAACTTTGAAATGTAAAATAACTCAGGGGCCACTCAAGAATGCCAACCAATGTAGATGTAATAAGGCATCACTTTGGTGTAAACCTAGTAATAAACTAGTGTAAATGGTGTCTGGATTATACTACATGGAGAATGACATGGAACTACCATTCCATCTAAGCAATTGGTGAAAAACTAGGCATACATAAATAATGTGTTAGGCATATGCACCTAATTTTGATACATGTGTATATGGATTTTGGATTGATTTATATTAATTTGTGTTTATGCATATCTAAAATTGAAATGGTGTCATCATGTAAAATATGATTCCCCCAAGTTGAGAAAACTTATGTAATCTATGTAAAAACTAAGTATATACTGAACTTGTCGAATAATATGTGACTAAGACTATGTAAATCTAAACTATAACTATTGTACCTTTCTAAAAAAAATTTAAAAAAAATTATTTATTGGGCTATTGGATAGTAGTGCAGACCCCTAGTCAATATCACATTGTGATAGTGTCTCATGTGCCACACTATTGACCAAATGTGTTATTTTTGTGCAAAACTTAGATTGATCTATATGTGACTATTTTTCACTGTGTTTTCCTAAGACTACACTCTATAATCTATGTCTACATGCTTAAAAGTCTATGTAGGGTGCATTAGGATGGCATGATCTCTATGACAAACCCCTATGAATTCCCCCTCATTACAGGGAGTTGTTGAACCTCTATAATAACTATCCTCAAAATAAAATCTATGTATCATGTGTGTTAGACTGAAATCATATGATAGTTATGTGATAAACCAATATAATGTGTATACATGACATCAAAATGTAAAATAGTCTGAGCATAAGTTAGAAATATATGATATATGTTAGATCTAGCATTCACAAGGTTGCCAAGATAGATAAACTAATATAAGCATGTCTATCAACAACAAATCTAGATATAATATAAGTAACTACCTAGGGGAATGGGGAATGATGTCCATCAAGGCACCCAAGGAGGAAGGGGAGATGCATGAGGTCCCTCATGGCATTACAAACTAGATCGACAAGAAATAAGCAAGATACAAGTGTCATGGTCATGATGTATACATGAAATCATACATATAAACACATGAGGCATGTAAAGTAGGCCAAGGGGGAATAATATAAGGGACATGGGCACATGTCACTAATTTTGAGAAAGAGCATACATACAAGGACATGTTTAAATGTCCATATACACAAAGAGAAAGCAATGTTGGCTTAGATCCATATCGAAGGACATGTTCAAATGTCTGCATATGCAATAAATAAGCACACACAAGGACATGGGCACATGTCCAAAGCATGCACATAATGAAAGGAATTGGCTTAGATCCATATAACAATAACATATTCAAATGCCCTCAAATAGATGTAGAAGCAAAGAGATACAATCAAATCTAAACTAATAAAGTTAGAAATGAAAGTATGCATGAACATCTAGTACAAATCTATATAAGAGCAAAGATGTACATAAGTTGAGTTTATAGTAGTGGTAGTTAGAAAAAATTAGTGTAAAGTAGAATGATGTAACTTGGAAAACTGAAAGTTGTATAGTATAATGCCCTTAATGGATGAATGTATCAATGCTAAATCTGGTGAATATGTGTATGTGCCCACAAATTGGTAGATAGTAGCAAATCCAAATATGTGTAGAGGACCAAAGTCCTATAGTAATCTACAAACACTCAAAAGTAACAAGTGAAGCATGTATGTATGATAAAACTGACTATACTAGCATAGATAACATATTCAGTACCTAGCAAATAGAAGTAATGTAAACATAGAAATGCATACAATCTAAAATTTGTATTTTCTAAGTAATATTTGAATGTTTTTCTATTTTTGAATATGTTATATTATTTTTGTATTATCTATGTATAAGTTATGTGCAAGCAACATGAAAATTAAACTATGTACAAGGAACAAGATAAAGGAAACTATGAAAAAGTAAATTGAAATAATGAAACTATATACAAGAGGAGAGATACTATTAACCAATGAGTCTCAATTGAGACTTGCTATCAATGTGGCCTATGTCAAAAATAGGAATAGTGACCTCTCATGAAGTGTGATGGATAGGTTATGGTTGAATTGTATCTGAGTATGTTGAAATTGTATCCATTGTAGGTATATCTTGTTTTGGAAGAACTTACTTGGAAAAAATATTATCATCTCTGGAAACTGTGATCATTACACTCCCATGTGCAAAGGTGACTTGGTTGGAATCTCTATCCAATGTTTTCCCATTGTTGTTATCCATGATCTTCCTAATTCGGCAATATATTGTGTCAAACTAGGACGTACATGAAATACCATTGAACATGTCTTTGGTCTAATTATGCAAGGAAACTCAATGGATCAAATAAATGATTTATATAAAGTGCTCTTACCAAAATGTTCCTTGTCATAGCCAAGATATTGTAAGAGTCTCATGCTACAAACATTGATTTTCATATAATTATTGAGTACAACATTGGTATAATGCTTTCCATCTATGATTGAAATAATAATCCAAGGCTCTATGAAATTTGAACTATTCTTAGTTACCTACTTTGGAACCTAATTTGAAACTATTGATTTTATATGAATTGTTTACTTTGGATTTTGTTGGGTCAGAAACCTTATCTTAAGAATGCTCTCTTGCTTACCTAGAATTTGACTTTGCAACTCATATGGTTGCTCCATTTTTAATATGACATTTGTATCTTGATCTTGTGCCTTGATAAACTATGTTTGTGAATGATTTGCCTTAACATGTTCCATAAATCCAAAACCTTATTAACCAACATTATCAACTGCTAAAATAGGAGTAGTGATGCCTTGGGCATGTTTACCCAACCCTTGACCTTAATAATCAAACTATTGTAGGTATTTTTTACCGAACCCATACTAATTTGAAAGTGGGACCTCATTCTGGAGAGGTATATTTGTATCCTTCACTTGATTTAGATGTGCTTTTTGTATTATTTATTGCTCTAATTTTGCTTTATGAACCTTTTATTGTTATGAGTTATGATTTGGTAACCATTTTTATATTGTTTTTGAATTTGACCATTTTTTAATATGTTCATGTATCATTGTGGATTAATTAACTAATTTATCTTGTATAGGTTCCTCATCAGCAATGATGTGTTTTATATGCTTTTTCAATGCCAAACATGAATCTGTGTGATGACCATGCATTCTATGGTATGCACAATAATATCTAAATATCCCCACTAGATTAGAGGAGGTAGGTTGATCAACTTATCTTTAATAATTTTCATTAAAATCTCAATTGAGCTTCTATTTGATCTTTGAGTACTTTTTGAATCACTAGTTGTAGATGCACTTTGTTTTGATTTCTTATTTTGATATGTAACATTACTTGCCACAAATTGAACATGTGAAGATGCATATACATGATTGACACTAGTGTGCCCTCAAGCTTTTTATTTTGATATATGATTTTCTAATATTATAATGTTTTCATGTAATAGTTGATTCTGGTTTTTTAATTCTAAAATTAACTTATCCATATTGATAATTTCATCCCTTAGAGTCTCATAAGAGCAAACCCTAGTTTTTTTTAATTGAACATGTAAGCACACACCCTGTAAAAAAGAGGTGGAGGTGTGGATAGGCTAAGTATGGGCATTAGTAACAAAAGTATATTTTTCTTCATCTCATAGAGTGATAGCATGGACCTGATTACACGGAAAGTAGTTATCATCCTCTTGGAGATGAGGAGGATAAGGAGATTCGTTCCTATGCATAAGATATGATATTGAAACTTGAAAGGTGGTTTTTATGGTATTAAATTTATGGATTAAGTCAAATAAAATATATTTTAATTGATATAGGACATTATGTACATATGTGTTTATATCTTATTTGAATTGATTCCAAATGAAAGGAAACAAGCATGCAAATGAAATTATAAAACTTTGCATTAGAAAGGGATAAACATCTTTTGTCATTATTATCATTATTAGACAAAAAAAGAATCAAAATATACATGGATATAAAATCAATGTATGAGTTCTAAAAATTTGGAAACATAAACCCTAAAGGTAGTCTTAGGTTAGGGTTATTGCACTAATCAAAGTAATTTTGATTCAAAAAATGATTTAACTTTTTAGGGATTTATAGAATGTAAAAACCTAGGTTTTTAAAATGATGGAATAATAAATTAGGGAATAAATATAACAATATTAATAGCCACTAATTTATAAAACAATTGATTTATCTAAGTATTCTATAAATAGTAATGAACTAGAAAGGTGTACTTAGCTAAAAAAATTGGCTGAGGTAGATAAGTAGTTGACTAAAAACTAGTTCAAGAATAATGTAAGGTGTTTCTAATAAGAAAGAGGCATCAAAAACGGACCTATACATTAACGTGATCAATCAAACAATAACACATTGTGCTAGTGTCAAAGGTAGTGCACTAATTTCCCATTTATAATTATTTCAAATGATTTTTGGGTTCTGTAGATTAGTTCATGTTCTAGCTATGGTCAAAATTTCAAGTCTGTATAATCAATACATTTTCTTATAGCTCTATTTTCCTTTGAAAACTCTAGGTTTTTATGTTTGTCAGGGTCTTAAATGAATACCATGAGAAAAAGGGGTTAGTGGTTTTGATGTGCTAGATGTGTGATCCACACCCCAATGTGTGCATGATACATATGTACCAATACTCTGAGGAGGGATCAAGCTTGTTATAGTTCTCTTGCTTATGTGATATGTGTGAATGTTTGTGTATGCAAGAATACTTAAGTGTGAATGTATGAGAGGATGTTTTGGAGGCCACTTGAGATCTAGATACATGTATTAGGGATAAATTATTAAGTATATCGGCTAAATAAATATAATATTGGAAGAATTGGGAACTTTCCCTTGATATGAAGTGGCACTTTTGTGTGTTTTTATGTGATAATTCCACTTAGAATGTAAGAGTGTGAAAGTAGTGTTTATGTAATATTCTAATAAAAATTACTTGGGATGGTGACTTAAGAATAGGTTTAGGCCAACCCTAATCCTCTTAGTGAGATTTAAAATTAATTTTTTGAGGGTATAAGGACCTAAATCATGAAGGGATTACACCATCATGGGTCTTATGTGGTGTTCAATATGCCTAGGTGTCATTTATGACTGTCATGTGACTAAACTTGGACCAAAAAGGCCCCTAAGATGGGTCAATTGTTATACTAAATGTAAAGTGACCTCAAGTGTACATCCAAAGCATAAATGGTTAATTTTAATGACTAAAATAATTATAAAAGATGTTGACATTTGAGAATTTTAAAACTTGAATAAGAGGAAACCTTGCTAATAATTTAACTAGTAAAATGGCATTAAAAATCTATAATCAAAACTATGTGGTTTAAAAACACAATTGATAATTGTTATTGAATTTATGTTAGCTTGAGTTGCATTATTTGTAATGTGATATGCCATTTGAAAGTGTGTGGTTTTTAACCCATTGTGTTTTTTAGTACATTGAGGATGATGTTTTTATAAGGGGGTAGTATGTAATACCCATTATGAGGAATCACCTTTCCCTATCAATTTGAGGCATTCATCAAGTGCGACAATTGCGGTGATGAAGAAAATTGATTTGGTGGTTTCCCTCCTTGTTGCTTATGGATTAAAGGTTGTTAATAATTTAAGAAATATTAATTAAATTTATACTTGCATATATTTATCATATGAATTATAATGCCAAAAAATGATCAATATTTTATTAAAATGGTCATAGGCCTCCTAAAAAGGCTATGAACCTTATCTAATAGGCTTTTTAGGAAGCCTGCATTCCTTAGGGTCCTAGCATAGTTGGTAGGTTTGACCCATTAGATTGAGTGTTTTGAAAGTTATGTAAGAGAACTAAATTATGTGTAAGAATCCCATGTGGGTATCTTAGTAAATTAATTATTGTGTAAGACATATTTCTTGTAATAAATCCTTAAGTGTATAAGAAATGAGTATGGGTTTTTTAAATAAAATTATGGTCCTTTTTGACATGAATATGACCCTTGTAAGGAGGGTATTTTCCTCCATTTAATAAGTTTTGGGGAAATTTAAATTAAACCCTCTTTTATTATAAATTCTTGTTCATTGTTGGGGGTTCATTATTTTGAGTGGAAGGAAGAGTTTGTTGTAAGGAGGAGGAGATCTTCATGGAGATTTAGAGCTTGTTGCATGCATGATAAATGGAGGAGATGAGGTAATTATCATTTTAACGCATCTTGTGTGGAAGAAAGATTTATTTAATCTAATAATGAAAATGATAAGTTAGAATTAGTGGTTATTGTGTGCTTGAAATCTTTTTTCTCTCCTTCCCCTCTCTCTCTTTGATAAAAGTTAATAGAATTTAGCATAGTATTAAAATATAATATTCTTGTGTTAAAATATGGAAAATGATGTATTGTTTCCCCGCTCTCTTGGTTGTATTTTACATATGTATAAAAGTTTATCTTGTTAAGAATATGTTAACATTGGAAAGTAGTAAACTCATGATACATCTTATTGATAAGTGTTTTTATGAATATGTTAAATGACAAATGGATTGTTGTTATAATGCTTAAGAAATTGTGTTGTTGTTCCTTTGATGTAAGGGTAGATAGTTAAGAAATTGATGTCATTTTATGAAATGTAAATTGTTCATTTGAGTTTTTATAGTTTCCTTGTTAAGAATATTAATATATCTCTCTTCCTTTCCTTGAATTTTAGATAAACTCAATATTTCAAATGAAAGCTATTCATTTAGAGTTGTGTGTTGTTTATTGAAGAAAATATTCTCTCTTCATCTCACATTCAGTTAGTAAATAAAAATTATTTGCATTTGATTATGAGGAAAATATGTTTCTCCCTTCCTTACATCCTTCCACTCTAATTGAGTCATAAATATTTTAAAAAAAAGGATGAGGGTGAAATGGTTTAATTTAGGTTGTATATGTTTCAAAGAAAATTATGATACTTATTCATTTTAAATTTATACAAAGCTATATATATATATGCAAATCTCCTTATCTCTCCCAATATTCACTTTTTTTATTTAAAAAAAATGTATTGTTAATAATTTTTGTTTTTCTTAAAGTTGTAAAATACAAACATAAAAATAAAAACTATTAAATTGAAATTTATAGTTGATAAAGCAATATATGTAAATGTATGTACATTTATTTTAAATAAATAAAGTTTATTTTTACAATAAATTCATTTATTTATTTGAATGTATTTATGCATTTAATATAATCAAAATATAAACACATATACCAACACACACAAGGGAATATTATTTTTGATAAAATAGAAATAAAAAGCTTTGTTTAAAAAATTTAATATAATTCATTCTCCATGACTCTTCGCTCTCACAATGGGAAGGGTGAGGGAGGAACATAATGGCAGGTTGGGTGTATTTGTGGTAGGCCCATGGTAGGAGAAGAGGTTTGTTGGATTTGGTTTTCCATGGGTGTGTTTGGTTTTCTTTTAATCTAGGGAACTATCTTGGTAATTTTGATCTATTGTGGTTGCATGGACTTGGTCCATTTCTTGGTTTTGCATGACTATAATTCATGGAGGTTTTGGTTTTTTATTTTTTTTAACTCTCAATCTTTTGGTAATAAAGAGTGAGGGACCCGTCAAACCTTGATTGCCTATCAAAAATAAATTTAATATAATTAATTAATATAAAATAAATAAATAATTGAAGGGGGAGGGGTGGCAGTTGTGTCGACCCCAAATTCTTTTCTATTGGAGGAAGTGGGAACAAATTAGGCCTACCGACTGACCCTAGCCACTCCATATTTATATATAAGGGGTTGTAGTCTAGTTGAGGGCCTACACAACCCAGTTGTCGATCTATAGACACGACCGAGGGCTTATGTAGCTCGGTGATCCTGCACCTTATATTTAAATAAATAATATATATATATATATATAATAAAAGGATAAAATAATAACAATAAATATGTGTGTGTGAGAGAGAGTGAGTGGTAGAGTATAAAAATAAATATATAAATTTAAAGAGATTCTTTAAATCAAAATATGGGTATATATAATGAGTATATACATCAAAAATAAAAATGGGCATCAACTTGTGTTTTCATTTTGATCTCTTTGTCCAAACGAGCCAAAACCTATCAGAATGGGCCAAGATTGAGAACTTGTGAGATTCAAACACACTAGACTCTTAACATGCAAAAAGAGAAAATCTTGTAGTAAAAGAGGAACCAAACATGAGTATAATAATAGCTTATATTCAGAATAAATAAAAATATATTTGAGGAGAGGTATATAAATAGGTAGAGGAGAGACATAAAGACTCTTATATTTGGTAATGTGAACACAAGACAATTTACAAATTAATAATGAGCATCATATGCAACATGTCCACATTGGTTGGTAAATATTTTATGAATTCACACCAACCAATTTAAAAACAAATTAGACATGTGAATGTATAACTTAATAACATCATTATTACACCTAAATGACCTCAATATTACACCTAAGCAAGCTAAATACATGTGTAGGAAAAACCATAGAATAGAATAAAAAATATCCCTAACACCCCCTTAAGTGTAGTTTAGGTGGGTAGAAGAATTGGGTCTTGATAAGAAGGCATGATTAGGTACCCAAGTATATAGAAAATTCCCCTATAATAATACAGAGAATATCCCCTCTATAATTAGAGAGAAGAATTTAGGACTATAAATCCCCTCAAAAGATGATGTTGAAGCAACCTGCACCCCAAAAAGAGCTTCTAAATGAAGATACTTTCTCTTAGTAAAGTTTTTAGTCAATATATCAGAAATATGCTCCATAGTTTGGAAAATTTTGAGATCAATAACCTATCCATGAATGAGCTCCTAAATGAAGTGCATATGAATCTTGATGTGCTTAGTCTACTAATGTTGGATTGGATTTCTACAAATTAAGATGGTGCTCTAATTATTAAAAAAATGACTATGGGTCACCTAAACTATATACCAAACTCAGTTTGAATCACGTGAAACCAAATAGCATTAGTATCAGTATTAACATCTCCTTTGTATTTGACTTTAATAGATGATATATTAACAATATTATGCTTATTACAAAACCAACTAATTGGACCTGAACCAAGTGAGAAACTATATCTTGAAGTGGACTTCCAATGTTGAATATTATCAGCCCAATCTGAATATGTGTACCCAATCAAGTCAACATTAATTCCTACTCCATAGTGAATCCCAAAGTTGTGAGTACCCTAAATGTAGTGGATAATCTACTTGGTTGCCTTCCAATGTAGCTCATCTAGTGTTTACATAAATGTGGAGACCATGCCCACTACCTATGAAATATCATGTCTAGTGTGAGTCAGATATACAAGATTACCAATAAGTTGTCAATATAACATAGAATTTACTAATGGATAAGAATACCCAACCTCAAGTTTAACTCTAAAAATAAATGGAGTTAGAGTTGGCTTGCAATCAACCATGTGAAACCATGTGATCAAACCAAGAGCATTCTTGAATTGTGTAATGGTGATCCTTGAGTTAGACTGTGAAATCTTAATCCTAAGGAAGTAGTGTAATAAACCCAAGTCAGTCATGGAGAATATATCATGCAAATTAATTTTCACTACTACAATGGAGGATGAAAAACTTCATGTGATCAATAGGCCATCAACATATAGAACGAGAATCAAGAGTGAGTTATCATGTGGTAAAATGTATACATTTGGATCAGAATGACATCTAGTGAACTCAACTATGATAAATAAAGAATTTATCTTGGCATACCAAGCTTGAGGGACCTGTTTGAGGCCATAGATAGATTTATGAAGCCTACAAACTAAGGAAGAATCCTACACAAAACCTTGTGGTTGCTCCATATATATTTTATCTGCAAGGTCTTTGTGAATAAATTTGCTTTTCACATCCATCTAATGAACATCCTAATTATGAGTTCCAACAATGGCAAGAGTGAGTTTAATATAGTTCATCTTTGTAACTAGTGCAAAGGTCTCAGTGTATTTGATGCCAGGAACCTATGAAAAACTTTTTTGTACCAGCCATGATTTGAACTTATCCATTGATATAAGAGTGAAACATGCACTCATGCAAATACATGATCTCTCATGCACATCATTACTACAATAAATTCATCATTTCCCACATAATATTTATAAATGCATAATAGTCTCTTCATTATTTCCTCAAGGTGAATATACAATCTATAGTTTTTCTCTCTACATAACCAAGGATAAGCACAAGGAGTGCCTAATAAATATGCTAATGAGTTGGTTTCAAAATAACCATTTGGTTATTGTGATCCACTTAAAATAGCTTGGATGTCTTATATAAGTATACACCAAATATTTTTTATGCACACAACAATCTAACAATTCTAGCAAACATTAAATCAAGATTAACTCCATAAGTAGGTATGAATATGACTAAGATAAAAATTGGTTTACAAATAACTCAAACTACTAGCTAGTGTGAACATGACCACTCCAACACCCTCCCTTAAGCACAAAATAGGGAGTGAAAAAATAAAATTAAAGAGACTGAATGGGTCTCGACAAATAGGCCTTATCAAGTACCCATGTACAAATATACAATGAAATATTAAGTGTCCTTATGGTAACCAATATATCTTACTAAAATACATGGATTTCAAGTTTTTATAACTATCAAGTCAAATAGTAATGGGTACTCTATATGAGGCTCACTCATTAAAAACACTAATCACAAAATTGGGAAAAAAAATAGCATGGATGAAATGTGTTACCATAAGGTACCCAAAAACTAGTAAAACCACAATGAAAGTAGATAAAATAACTTATGCTACAAGGTATCCTAAGAAGCACAAATCAAAATGTCAACATAATATTGTAATGTCTGCACTTTATGGAGTGAATCCTATCAAACAAAAGTGCACTCAATCAACTACTTCTAATAAAAAAATGTGATGTGTTAAGGACTAGCAAGGAGCACAACACCTAAAGCATTATATGCACACCCCCTAATAATGTTGAAATGGGTGTAATGACTCAAAATATTTGTGTGAGTGGATAAACCCCATGATTCAAACACTAAAATGTTGAAACTAGGCTTAACCAAACTAGCTAATCTTCAGAATGAGAATAAGTTCCACTAAAAATCTGAAGGAGTCCATCAACATCAAAGATATAGATACAAAATATCTTAATAAAATCTCTCTGGTGGTGATGAGATAGTCATGCAAATGAATAAGAAAGTGTTCATCATAGAGGGCACATATATGAAGAAAAAAACTCCATGAATCTTTGTGTGACTACAAAAATGGTCCCATCCAACAAAAAATATCACCAAGTGACGCAAGAAACTCTAAAATATAGTCAATATAGATAAGACACCATCTGTGAAATGAGAAATGCAAGATCAAAAAATAAATCTATCTACCAAAGAGCTCAAAAAAATAAGGAACTTCAAAAGGTATGAGGAACATTGTGTGGTCAAAGAAGTTTAGTAGTGGAAGAATCTTGCCTATAGATTCCTCTCAAAGAATCTTGTCTATGTCACCAAAAACAATCATAAATCCACCCTAAATTAATATGAATGCTGGAAGAATATGCCTACATATGTGTGGGTGTTAAGTTGACAACAAAAGAATATGAGGTAACATATAAATAAGTGTCAAGATGGTCAGGCCTAACATAATCAATCTTATGACTCACATGCATGAGTGGAGGAGTGACAGAGCTCATGTGAATTTCAATATCCTCATGAAGAGTGAAGTGTATAGAGGATGGATCTATATCATCAAATGATCCCAATGAAACATCTACATCATAACCAATGTCTTGTCGATCAATGCACATAACAGGTTGGGCATGGATAACAATACCATGTAAATGCTTACCAATACCCACAAGTTTAGTAGTGTAACTCATGGAACGAAGCATGAGAGAGCCAAAATCAGTGGTATGCTTCTTAAAGGAAGTAGACATGTATGCAGGTGGAACTAGAGTGGGATATGCAAAGTGTGAGGCAATAGTAGGCCCAGAAGCATCAATTACAATAATAGGAGAAACATGAACAATGGGTTGCTTGGTATATGATAGGTCACATTATAAAAGTGCATCAAGTAGATGCATGCCATATTTAAGATTAAATGATGGATTAGAAATAGGGGCATGAATGTCCAACATATCATGGTGATGTTGCATGCTAATAATTGTGTTGTGCAAGGAGTGGATGAGGGAACCCTTACTATGAATGAGGGATGACATAAATAAATTTTGCTTCACTAATTTTCTCTTTACTTCTTCTAGTGCTAGAAAAGATCCCTTTAGAGAAGGCATAATAGGTGAAACAACCACAATATTAGAATGCACATCAATATGAGCAACAAAAAGATGTTTATGTTCCTCTTCTATGTCATCAATAAAAGATGGTGTAAGTGAAACATCCTAACGATAGAAGTTCTTACTAACAAATGGAAGAGGAAGAGATTCCAAAGATTCCTTATGCATATCACCATCAAGAATCACATCTGCACAAATAGGAAAAGACAGTGGAGGAACATCAACAATGTCACCAACAAAAAAATCATCACTAAGAGAGGGATGAGAAAGAAGAGAAACTATTGGTGATGAAATGACCTCTCCAAATGATACTGAAATAATGTCCTAAGGTTCCTTAGGTGATGTGACATGCACAATGTGAAATTACTAATTGTCATAAATATGGAGGAGAATGAAACAAAGTGCCTCATCTTGCAAGGATATAAGTTAGACAATATATTTCGCGTTTGTAAAGTTAGGAAAGTGACCAAGTATAACTCTCTATAAGCCTTTCATCTACAAGTGCATTTGCATTTTGGTTTTCCATGTGGTATAGTTGGAGGAGTTGAGGGGTTCAATCATACTGAAATCTATATCTAGAGATAAGAAAAACCACTAATTGTAAAAAAATAGTCAAATGAAAATAAAATGGAGAACCCAAAATGGACGTCAGTTACCACCGAAAATGCATCTATCTATGATAGTGACACAAAAAGTATAATGCACATGCAAAATACAAGACATTGGGTTTAGCTAAACATGCATTCGTAAATGAAAGTGGAGTACAATTACAACAAAAAAAATAACCTCATGGAGTAAAGGTGAGAGTAATAAATATATTTATTTTATCTGTGAGGGGGTCTAACTTCCTACAATACCTAACCTCACCCTCCAATCTTTGACTATCAAGAATGAAAGAATGGGAATGCAAAAAAACACCCATTAAAAAAATAGCCCTTTAAAATAATATCCTCTATAAACAATATTTAAAAAACCCGATATTCACAAAAACATAACTCACCATTCAATAATTTTACTTTTACAAAATGCAATTTATGCATAAAATTATGGCAAAACAAAAAAATTGATAATCACTCAAAAACATTTCACACCCCACTTTATAAAAAATATCCTCCTCTTTATGAAAAACAATTATGGTGTGAGGCTCAAACCATAGATCTATCTCTATGTAAAATTTTAGCAAAAATACGACAACCAATCGGTCTCTCAAAACCTTTAAGAGCGTAGTTGTAAAACTTGGTATTTGAATTTAAAATTAATCTCAAATTACAAAACAGAATAGTGGTTTTGGGTTGCCCCACATGGGAGATAACCGTTATGGTTGGAAGTTGGTTGACACAATTGGCAAGAGTGGATAAGAGTAAGAGTAAGAGTTGGTGGTGACTGTGGAGAGCGAAGAGGGAGTATGATGCAGTTGATAGCACATTATATACACATATATATATATATCTAATATCTCGCGAAGGTGGTTAATGTCGCACGTCAGATGAACAAATGTTCTTCAAAAGAAATGTCAATGTGGTTAACCCGTGATTGGTTTGGCGAGGACGACGGTGGAAGGTGGTTTTTAATATGCTGAGAAATGATCGTTGATGGAGTGAGCAGTGGAGCACTAGGTGGTATACCATACATTTTTCAATAAATAATAATCAATCTATTCAGAATACTACAACATATTCATAAATCACCAAATCTCCAATTCACATACAAGAACAAAATTGCATATCAACATTATTTGACACAGCTATTAGATTTTTTCTTGAAAGTAGCGGCCATTGACGATAAAAAAATTCCGGGTAACGACAACCCTAAACTCAACGGATTCATTGTGGAGTCGATGCAGTTGTTTATGTTAGGATGTTGGACGATGCAACGAGAATTTTAAGGCAAAGAGCGGTGGTTGCAGTTGGGAGATGTTTTCCCTCACTTACGTGGCCGAGTTGAAGGTTGAGCTAGTTGTATACGGTGAGGGAGTAGTGAATATCCGATCAAATCAATGCAAAGGCTGTTAAAAAATCGAATGGCTGACGTATATAAATTTTTTGAACGACTTCAACAATTGATAAATCAGGCAACAAAGAATAGTGCAAACCAATATAAGACTATGAGCCATCTCCGCAGATGGCGAGCACCCTTCAAATGCAAATAAAAGAACTGCAAATGTCGTATTGTGTAAAGGAAAATAATGGTGGATTATAAAAGAAGAGAACAAAACATTGATACCATATCGGAATGCCATGCATTTATGCAAACGCAGGATCTCTCCCGCACATCATTACTATAGTGAAGCCATCATTTTCTAAACAATAATCAAACAAAGAATATGCACAATAGTCTTTTCTTTATTGCTTCAATGTGAATATACAATTTGTAGCTTCTCTCTACACAACCAAGGAGAAGCACTAGGAGTGCCTAACAAATAAGCCAATGAGTCAGTTTCACAACAACCGCTTGGTGGTTGTGATCCACTCAAAATATCTTGGATTGTCCAAATAGGTGCACACCAAATATTATCCGTGCACACAACAATCCAACAACTATAACAAAATCTAAATCAAGCATAACACCATGAGTGGATGTGAATATGACTAAGACAAAAAATAGTTTGCAAATAACTAAAACCACTAACAAGTGTGAACAAGACCACTCCAACTGACCTATATGCTACAAATTACGTCCGATAGATCCATCTACATTGAACAAGTTTCCTTCTCTTAGGAAGGGGAATCAAATGCCAAGTGTGGTTTCTAATCAAGGATCTATATTCTTCATGCATGGTTCTATCCCACTCAGGAGTGCCAGATGCCTCACAAAAGGAC
Organism: Torreya grandis; assembly: GCA_037957365.1. Classification (NCBI taxonomy): domain Eukaryota; kingdom Viridiplantae; phylum Streptophyta; class Pinopsida; order Cupressales; family Taxaceae; genus Torreya; species Torreya grandis. Next base: position 2,661,121 of record JARHVA010000104.1, read on the forward strand.
TGTTGATCAGAGGTAGTGATAAAGAAGACATGTGGGACACCCTCAAATTATGAGCATGTCTACATGGTATCTGATGGATCCTAAACCCAATCACTTGCACTTTGTAGTGTATGTCTAGCCCATAGAGGGCCTAAAGTCAGAGTAAGGAGACTCTTCAACCTTTGAAAAGTGACTAGGAGAAGAAGGATGTGAATCCCTATCTTTATTAGCGTCATCTGAAATGGAAAAAGAATCCTCATCATCAAGAATCTATAGACAATATTTATGGATTATATGGGACCTTAGTCTTGTACATTTGGTAAACTCAGACATTGGCTATTCCTCTCAGTTTCGAACCTTTCTCACTTTTGCAAGTCTCAAATCTACCCTATCTTTTGCCCCTTAGCCTATATTTTGGTCTGACCAGTCTTATGTTGATGACCCAAACCTATTATCTTGTCCAGAATGATTAAAATCTACTTATCTTCCACCTCTACAAGTTTTGAACATGTACTTACTTTCCTATTCCCTAGACACTAGCATCCCAGATAGACACCTGTGTCGACGTAGGTGTCCAGCTCCGACACAAGTGTCTAATGCTCTAAATTTATCTAATTTGCTAATGAAATGTATCCTAATGGTCAACCTAAGTGCTTTAATGCGATTTATTTCTCCAAATGGATTGATATAAATATAAGATCAATCCTCATTCATTCTTTGTCTATAGAATACCTATGCCAACTTATCAAAGCATTCAATCAAGCACTTAATAAATCAAAGCTTCCCTATTTTTTCCTATTTTCATATCAGTCATAGGGACAACACATACAAAGGTCAAAAGTACTGAAAGAGCAGCACAAGAGCCTAATTTTCAAAGTTACAAGCTATGTCATTATTATACTTTATTTCCACATATTGCATGATTCACACATAAACCAACGTGTAGGGGAGAACTACATTAGGCTAAGACCCTCTTCAAAGTATTAGTTGTGTAGGTAGCACTCATCAATAGAGGGGTATTTATGGTTAGTTTGACATCGTGTGCCCACTAACCTATTTTTCTCAAGGTCACTATGAAGATATAAAAACTAAGGTTTTACAATTTTATGAGGAGCGATGGTCCATGACCCAGATTTGAATGTACTAAAGCGAAGATGAAGATAAACCCAAAAGCATCTAGGTGGTCGCATCCTTTTCTATCTAGTAGTCCATATAGGACACCTACGTCAAGTTCAAACAATAGTGTTGATATAACCATCTAAGGCTGACACCAGTGTCTATAACTTTAGAAGCACTCAAATCAAAGTTTGATAATTGTTACAAAACCCTCTTCCATTTGCTTTTTATTTGTTCCAGATCCATAACTATGTCAACATCAAAACCATCTAAATACATTACTTCTTTATCATTTCTATATCTAGCATAGTTGCACTTATTATTTTTAGTTTATCTCAGTTTAATGAATTTAGCATATATTATATCTAAGTTTAACATCTAATTGGATTGTTATAGAGATAGTTTATCACCCTTATACCTTAATCTATCTATATCCCCTTTAACCCTAGATAACTCCAATCTGGATCTTTTTAGGGTTAAACATTTGGTGAATCTAATCTTTGAACATCATTGTTACCTAAGCATACCATTTAGGATGTTTTTTACCTGCTTTGTCCTATCTTTGTATTTTTTATCTCTCTCATCATGGATGATATCGATTGCTTTGATGACTATGATTATGAAACTTTCCAATTTTCTATTAAGGGGTGAAAATTTACTACTCTTGTATTCTTCCAAGTGTTAAATCCTCAAATATCAAATATTTGAATGGTAGTAGCTACCATCCCTCTAATCATGTTCGTGATCTCACCATTTTAAGAGATGATGTGATCCATCTTAAGGAAGATAAAGAGCCTTTACCATTTTTCCTACACCACCATCATATGATTTTGCCTTTCGATATTTGCTAAAATATGGATACAAAGGCCAAGGATTGGGAAAACATGAGTAAGGTATAACCCACCCTATATCTCTTAAATATAATACAAATCAGCAAGGCTTTGGATTTTCAAAAAAAATCTATGAGACACCAACAAGGCAAGTCATTTAATAAATACCTTCATGCATATTCTACCACAAAAATGATTGCATGTGATCAAGATGCTCCTTCATATGATCGTCAAAAGTTCTGACAAATATATAAGAAAATTATGATTGATTTACAAACTAATTATAAAGGGAATGAACCAAATTCTACCAATGGTCCAAGCTATTCAAATGATATGCCAAAAGTATCAAAATTTAAATATCCAATCCCATTACCGACACATCCTAAATTTAGTGATCATGAACTCGCACTTTTTATCAGGAGGATGATGATACTCATATACCTTGATTTAAAAAAGGTTGTGCTTTGGAACCAATGATAATACCTATGACAAACATCATTGTTCCAATGGAATATCTTATTTCTATGATGACCACTATTGGGGATCTTCAAAAATAGTTTTTTATACTTCAAATGCAAATGGCTTTCCATAATATTAATGCAAATGTGACTTCATTTAACAATCAACCTCTTACACAATGTATGCTTGAATATCCTTGTCCATAATATTTTAAACTATTAGATTTACCTCTATTTTTGAGTCACAACAACCCATTCAACCACATGATTAATTGTGTACATTATTTTGGTCAATGAGCAAAAGATGACAAACTATTGATAAAATTATTCCACATGAGAATTTCTATTGAGGCTCAAAATTTGTTCTATAGCCTACCAAAATATTCCTTAACCACTTTTTTACAATTAGAATATACTTTCTTCATGGCTTTCAATATCCACAATGTGCCAAATTTTACATCAGAACATTTGCATAATTTCAAGCGACGCAATGATGAATCCATTCAAGATTATACTACTCGATTCAAAAATACATCATATGAGCTAGCATTTAGACCTTCAGATTTGGAATTATAAATTATTTTTAGTAGAGGTCTTCTTTCCCCATTAAAATAAAGATCATCGCATAAATAATATAATTCATTTACACATTTATATGTGGATGTGCATAGATATGCTTCATTCATCCTTACTCATCCAAAGGAACTTAACATATATTCTTCTAAGATCAAATTTTTATTCCTCACACAATTGAGGGAGATGAATTACCAAATAAACATTATGAACAAAAATGTGGAGTTCATAATCTTTACAAGGGTGCTCTACAAGGGTTACTCAAAATGGGACCACTTCAAGGTCTGCATCCTATTCAAAAACCCCATGGTGAATAAGATAAAAATCATCAACATCAAAAAGATTTAAAGATTATAGTATTCATGGATGGTGCTCATTTTTGGCATAACCATATTGATCCTACACAAGCAAAAATTATTTGTAATGTAAGACATTTACAACAAATTAACGTCAATCTAACAAACTTACAAAACAAAGGACATTAGAAAAACTCCTTAGATAGGATAATAATACCAATTTCTTGTGGTCCTAAAGTAATTTAAACACAGGTTTGGGTTATACCTATTGCATCTCCATAAGCATTTACACTGGGAACTCTTTGGTTATACCAAATGGAAGCTTAAATTGATCCATATCAGTAAGGTATTTCTTTTTATCATGAAGGCAAATTAATAGATATTCTAAATGATAGCATTATTTTTTCTATTACACATGTAATGTTTGAGGAGGAACATGTTATGTACCTTTTTAACTTATCCAATCATAATGCAAACAATGTAAAAGATCCAACTTAAGGTTGTTAGGCACTGAGTGGGGAGATACCTATGACCATCTATTGGATGAGCTCATAGAGTAGTCTCTTCAAATATTCCAAAAATACCAAAAAAAATAAGAAAAGTAAAAATAAAAATAAAAAATCTAAACTCCAAAAACAATTTTAGAATCAAGCATATTTTATTTGTTCCTTGGCATCTATGTGTTAGTTTCATGTTGATGGATGACATATCAATTACTTCTACATATATGTGTGTCACATTTCTACACAAGTGTGACATAGGTATACACAGATACATGATATATTCCTATTTTGAATGTTAGGCCTTCCCTCTATTCATGCCATATGGACATTGGGGGCATCCACCTCTATGATCACGATACTTCTAAGTTATATCATTCCATGGTCACTTTATATTTTCATGTTTGAGCTCTCATATGTACTTACGTATGCCTTTATCCATGATTATATCTTTCATAGGGTATTTGATATGCTATGCACTTAACATCTTTTGCTAACACATTTGACCCATGGGCTATTATGATATGTTTATGCTAGTTGTTTATGCTTTCTTTTATGCACTTCCTTGAGTGTCTTGCCTTGATTTTATATTTCTTGTTTGAGCATTTGAATATGCTTATTTGTTTACGGTCCCCATGTCTATGTGTGCTTTATTTGACATTTAAATATGTCTTTGTTTATTATATGGACATTTTAATATGTCATCATTGCTTTTGTAGACATCAGACCGAGTCATGTCCCTTCGATTATGTGGCATTTGAACATGCCCTTTGTTTGTGGTCTCTTTGGACCATTGATTTTTGGCTTGATTTTGAATGTTCTTGTATGTGTGCTTCATTTTTTTGTTGAACTTGTATTGTTACTATCTAGATGTTTCCATCATATTTATCGTGCATTTTAGGCCTTCATGTCATCACATTTTTCTATGTGATTCAATGTTATATTTAACTAGACATATTTTTTTGTATGTTACATTGTTCCATTCCCAGATTATATAGTTGTCTTATCCTTTCAAGGTGAGGTAAATACCAATTTATATTCTTCCCTCACCTCAAAGGGGGGACTATCATTAAGGGCATGTCATGGATACATGGCTTCTATACATTCACAATGTCAAATATCAATGTGGGCATGTCATACAGGCATGACTTCCACACATTTAACATAATTTTCAAATTTAGTGGGAGCATGCTTTGGAAGCATGTTCTCCACACTTGTTCAGTATTCAACACACCCAGATTTAGTGGGGGCATATTTTGGAAGCATGTTATCCATAGTTATTCATATTTGGCACAATTTTTGGATTCAGTGGGGGTATGCTTTGGAAGCATGTTCTCCACAATTATTTAGTATTTGACACACCTAGATTTAGTGGAGGCATGTTTTGTAAACATGTCCTCTACGTTGGCATTTATATTAGTTTTCATATTCAATGGGAGCATGCTTTTGAAGCATGTTCTTCATATTTATTCAATATTTGACACACCCATATTTAGTGGGGGCATGTTTTGGAAACATGTCATCCACATTGGCACTTATTTCAATTTTTAGATTTCTCAATATATAATAGGGGCAAGCTTTGGAAGCATTTTATCCACACATAATTTTTGAATTGGCCAAAACACACAGTTATATAATTTAGATTCACAGTTATGGTAAAATTGTATACATTGGTACCATTGTTATACATATTTTTAGCATGAGACATATCTAAGGTGCATATGCTATGTAATGTGCCCCTAATATCACAAAATCCAAATCAATTTTAGATTTTAAAACACTCTCAAGGATTGTCATCACCCACCAGAAAGTATTTTTATGGACTATATTGAGCCAATCTACTACAGTAATTAGGTCACTTTTGGTATGGTTAAGATGATTAAATGACTCAATCTTGCCAAGTTTTCAGGTTGTACATGATTGTATCATCTAATCTTACCAATTTGATAGTATGAATTGACTTTGTTCACTCATGCTTACCAGGTTATAAGTATGATTGGGTTTCACGATTGAGTTAATTTCAACTATCAGATGTCAACTCACCTTTTCTCCAAGCTAGGGGTATGTGCCTTCCAATCTCTCTATATCTCCTTATATATATGCACTTTCCATGTTTATATATATTTTTACTAATGTCAATTTTAGATCCTTACAATGATATATCTTTTCAAATCAACTTGCCAATAGGCAAGGTAGTTACATTGATACACATGTATACTCCTAAACCTTGCTTTTTTAATTTCAATCTTTTCAAATACTTAAATTTTAGATTATATGCACTGATTATGTATTGTAGCATGCTCTTGGTTGCAGGTCAAACACCAACAAAGCACTCAAGTTAGATGCAAGCAAAGGTAAAGTGTGTTATACACACCAAGGTATGCATTTCTTCTCATTTAAACCAATAATTTCATTACTAGATTCAAATGGGGGAAATGTATATTATAATTATGGATTATATAACACCTCAATCTTGTATACTTGGAAAATTCAAATCTTGGATATTTCTCTCAATTATGAACCTTTTTCACTTTTGGAAGTCTCACATCTACCCTATCTTGTGCCCATTGGCCTATCTCTTGGTCTAACTAGTCTTATTTTGATGACCCAGACTTGATATCTTACCCAAAATGCTTAAAATCTATATATCTTTCACCTATGCAAATTTTGAGCATGTACCTATTATTGTCATGTTAAAGTGCATCCTGTCAGGTCCTTGAATCTACTTCAATAGATATAATGGAAACACTCTTAGGTTATGGATGACCTATAGTACGAGTGAATCTCTAAAGAAGGCCATATCATTCTCAAACTAAAGTCACTCTTGATTTAAGATCAAGTTATAACCCTAAACCTATACTAACGAAACCCAGTCTAATCTACAACTATGCTTTTATCATGGAAAGGGAGAAGAAAGAAGCTGACAACTAAAAATAAGGTGATGCACCAAGCTTGATTATCTCCTCTACTCATTCTAATAACACATGAAAAAACTTTAAAATATTAATTTTAGCTACACACTCTCACAAACTTACTACAATTGAGGCATAATGAAAAGACCAACTTACATAAGGGTTGTATTGTCTACAATTTCCTTACAAATGAGCCAAAAAAGACTAATGGGCATCGACAATATATCTCACACTAATCAAAAGAGATTAAAGACCACAATATGTAATTAAACTTATAGAATACACAGTGAAATAATAAGGAAAGAGAGGCAAACTCAGGATTTTATTAATAGTTTTAGGCCTAAGCCAACATTACAGGTCTCTATATGAGCAAAGTCTTGTCATACCCAAGAGGAGGGATACAAAATAAGGCATTTCTAGCCTAATATATAGAATATGAGAGACAAGAGAGAGGAGTAAATTAATATTAAACTACATAAATGCAATAGTTACATTCTAATTCCAACCTAATCAATAGAAAAATAAGTGGAAAATAAGAGCATTAAGCTCTATTCCACACCTTCATAGTTACCACTTTGATGTCTCTCATGGAAGATGGATTTATAAATGGAGGAGAGGGATTAATTACTACTATTTTTTGCATTTAGAGTGATTTATTATGGTGAACATGCTCCTACAAGGTTTCTCCACTTGAGAAACTTCTGCATTGATTGGTTTCACTCACCCCTCTCTTCACACCTGCATGTCAAAGTTTGATGCATGGTTGACTTAGAAATAGGCCTCCTACACCATTTAGATTTGTGGTTGACTTACACTAGCAATCACTCCATCTCATAGAGGGAGTTACATCCCTCTAGTATTAGTTTCAATGCCCCATTTCTCCATTCACTCTTAATGACCATTGATCTCCACTATTCATAGGCTTGAAGGACTAGTCAAGAGACCTATCCAATGTGCTTGTCATGTTTGAGGCATGATGGAATTTGAATATTTTAAATCAACCTTGGAGCCTATTATGAGGCCTCTTGGAGAAGCCTCTAAGCTTTAATCACCATCACATATACCTACAATAGTCCTTGAAGAAGTAATAAACTTGTATTTATTTTTTTAACAGTCCTATTTGCTCTTTTCATTCCCTTTGCAAACTAACAATCAGCTAGTTAGAGTCATGGCTTTGTATCACATGTATCCTTTGGTTTTTAGTATTCTTTAATGCAACTTCATGCCTTCATGTATAACCTTGCTCCATGTTAAATTTTTCGTGTAAAATACATTGTAGTCCTGCATTCTTTATGACTATGTTTGAAACTTATTTGACCTACAACTATCATGCTCAAAAAACTACATGAGCATGTAAAACTTGTCACAAGATCTCTAATTCTACCATTTTAGGTCTAAGTATGCTTTTTTGGTATGTTTGAAGGCCATAGAAGGCTAGACATCATATGATAAACCCTATATATCCACTTGATTATGCTTGACACGGTCATAAAGTTCATGCTAACAAGCCCACAAACTTACAACTTTCTTGTAGAAACTTATTGATCATGCCTATGTCCTGTAGTTACCACCATCACTTATGCATTCATCCCTAATTTAGCCATGAATTTTGTGAGGTAGACCATGTTGATATGCAATTTCATTTTGATAGTCTTAACATGACTTTATTCTAACTCCTAATATGTTGTGTAGGCCTGCAACCTATATGTTAGGCTTTGAGAGTTCAAAACCCTCTTTCTTGGAACTATAATCATCAAGAAATATTGATCAAGTTGTCATAGACTGGTATGAGGTTTAAATCATGCATTAGATTTTGGTAACATCTTACTTTAAGCTCTTGATCATGATCTTACATTCTTACAACATCATAACTCTGCATGAAATTTTACTTCATAGCCTTTTAAGCCTGCAAATGACCTCTACAAATAGACCCTATAGTCTATGGAGACTTAGTTATCTCTTCATGTAAACTTGTTAGGTTAGGTTTTTAATGTCATTTAGACCTATTGATAGATCTTCATACAATATCAAAAACCTGCACTTTCATCCTCTTGCATTTACTCCTCATTAGCTATTAAGCTTGTGAGATCTTGAAAAGGTTCAGTGCTTTAACACACTACAATCTTCAGTCTTGTATAATTATGCTTAGGCCTGTCAAAGCTTTGATAAATTTGAAGAGGCTTACATGCCTTCAAGCTTGTCATAAGAGCTTTGAAGTCATGACAAACACTTAGATGTCTTTATGAACCTAGATGTGGACTTTCACCATATTGATGACCATTGAAGACATGTTGCCATGAAAGAAGATTTCATTTAGCTTTGAGGACATTTCATAAGCCTATAGTCTTGATCATACAGGAAAACCTCTTCAATTTTTAGTCTCCTTTTAAATTACCTTAGTATGTGAACCTAGCACTATTCCTTATAACACATTAAAGGTTTGAACTTGTGTGTTGAAGTCTCGAGAGTTCAGCTCTTTACTCACAGACTTGTTAATATTGTAAGACTTTGTTCCCTTTATATGCAAGCTTATTGGGTGATTATAACCTTCCCAAGCTAGATCTCAAACCTGCAAGTTTTGAGGACTCACAGACCTTTCTTAACCTTGTTATTTCACTTAGCAAAATTAGTAAGCTTAACCAAATTACCTGCAATTTGAAATTACCAAGCATGCAATATTCTTTGGGCCTCTTTAATCATGCTTAAGGGTCTATTATTGGAGTATTAGAGGACTCTTGAGATGTATTATAAACCTCCATGAAATCAATCATTTTCTTCATTTTTAGGCATCACATAGGCTTATTCAAGATTGAAGTTCCTAAGCCCTAGCGTGTGGGCTTCTTGAGGTCATGAAACCCTATAGATCTACCTCACAGGCCTACAACTTTCTTCATATTCTTGCATTATGTTGAGACTCCCTCTAAAGTATACAACTTATTGATCTTCTCCCAATTTGCTTTACAAGAAACCTTGACCATTATGAAGGATCCCAAGAAGTTTGTAGCTTTGTGGTCTAATATTACAATGTGAAACATGTTATAAATATTATCATTGATGTCAAATTAGCATTTAATGTCTAAAGGTGTTTTTAATGTTTATATCTTGGCTAAAAGTGTGTTAATATTAATGAAATATTAACGAATATATTTTTGGTTACATAAAGACAAAAGAGGGCCCATGAGGAAGTGGAAGAGACATCACTAAAGACAAAAGAGGAAAAGGATGCATTTCTCCATGAAGGATAACCTTGAGGAATCTGAAGAGTCATCACTAAAGATAAAAGAGGAAAAGGATGCATTTCTCCATGAAGGCTCACCTTTAGGAATTCAAAAAGTCACTAGGAAAATACAAAGAAAGAATTCAAAGGGTCATACAAGGGTGTTAGGTTGTGGAGCTAAAAGCTTCACCCAGATGCAAACATGGAGGGTTGCTGAGTGTCACAGTCACCGACGTCGGCAGGCCAGCATCGACGTCAGGCAGGGGTCGACAAAAAGCAACCGACATTGGTAGGAGTCGGCCGACGTCGGTCACCTCCAGTCAGATAGGGACCGACGTCGGTCGCCTGTGCGGTTCCAGAACTGCTGTTGACGAATAGTCAGTTAGTTGAATGGGTTGTTTGCATGTTAAATACTACTTTGAGTCTTGAGCCGCTTGTCTAAATTAGTGTATGCATGGGATCTATATAATAGACCCATGGGGTTGTATTGTAAAGTGTATAACTAGTAGAGTTCTTCCCATGGTAGAATCAAGTAGGATTCTTCATGTATGTAAGATCAGGTTTGGTCTGCAGGGTGTTGCAAGATCATGGTGGAGATCTACATGTGATAAGTAAGATCGGGTTGGTCTGCAGGGGTGTGTGTATGCGAGGGTCAGAAAGAAGATCATCGGGGAAGAAAGATCCAAGGTGATAGCAATACATCAAGGAGCAAGATCATGGTGAGATCTACTTGGAGTACCAGTTCGTACTCGATTATACTGGAAGCACAATGAGGTGAACAACAGCTTGTGTTAGCTGTGTGTTGTGACCTGTATTGAGAGAAGATTACTCTTGAGGAAGATTACTAGTATGCCCACAAAGTGGAAGAAGAGTGTGATCTCTTTGTTGTAATTTCCTTTTAACTGAGTTGAATACAATTATGTGTTGCCTCTCATATTTTGTGTTATTTCTCATTGATAGTTATTTGTTCTTCTGGGTATTTCCACATGTTTAGTTGCTTATACATTGGTAATCATGTGTGCTCTTAAATCTAATAAGTTGTGTCAGAGCTCTGGGGAACCTAGGTCCTATCAAGTGGTATCAGAGCAAGGTTGGACATTCTCAGAGCGAGTTTGACTAATAAGTGGTTCAGATCTGTTAAGTGTTGTTGATTACAGGTTACTCTCAGGGGTTTCTGATTGAGTGGGAGTATAGCAATGGCAGAAGAAGGTAAGCTGAGAATGGAGAAATTCAGACACAGGTGTAGCACCATAGGGTGTGTGGTGGGTGGTCTTCAAGATTGATCTTGAAGAGGGATACAAGCCAGGATACAAATTAGACAATGTACTGGTATAGGTACAGGTGCAACTGTTTATCTCCAAGTGGGAGATTGTTAGGTTGTGGAGCTAAAAGCTTCACCCAGATGAAAACATGGAGGGTTGTTGAGTGTCACATTCACTGACGTCAATAGGCCAGCACCGACGTCGGGCAGGGGTCGATAGAAAGCAACTGACATCGGCAGGAGTCAGCCGACGTTGGTCACCTCCAGTCAGACAAGGACCGATGTCGGTCGCCTGTGCGGTTCCAAAACTGTTGTTGACGAACAGTCAGTTAGTTGAACGGGTTGTTTGCATGTTAAAGACTACTTCGAGTCTTGAGCCGCTTGTCTAAATTATTGTATGCATGGGATCTATATAATAGACCCATGGGGCTGTATTGTAAAGTGTAGAACTAGGAGAGTTCCTCCCATGGTAGAATCAAGTAGGATTCTTCATGTATGTAAGATCAGGTTTGGTCTGCAGGGTGTTGCAAGATCATGGTGGAGATCTACATGTGATAAGTAAGATCAGGTTGGTCTGCAGGGGTGTGTGTATGCGAGGGTTAGAAAGGAGATCGGTGGGGAAGCAATATCCAAGGTGACAGCAATACATCAAGGAGCAAGATCATGGTGAGATCTACTTGGAGTATCGATTCGTACTCAGTTGTACTGGAAGTATAATGAGGTGAACAATAGCTTGTGTTAGCTGTGTGTTGTGACCTGTATTGAGAGAAGATTACTCTTGAGGAAGATTATTGGTATGCCCATAAAGTGGAAGAAGAGTGTGATCTCTTTGTTGTAATTTCCTTCTAACTGAGTTGAATACAATTGTGTGTTTCCTCTCATATTTTGTGTTATTTCTCATTGATAGTTATTTGTTCTTCTGGTTATTTCTGCATGTTTAGTTGCTTATACATTGGTAATCATGTGTGCTCTTAAATCTGACAAGTTGTGTCAGAGCTCTGGGGAACCTAGGTCCTATCAAAGGGTGAATGCCAAAGGTCATTTGGAAAGCTATAAAATGAGGCTTGGGGAACCATTTTCTATTATGTAAGTGAATGATTTGATCTAGATGAGAAGAGCAAAGGAGAGTAGAGAAAAAAGAAGAGATATAGTAGTGTGTTATCATTTGTTGAGAAAGCAACATTGAGAAATAGTGGTGTTTTATACACAAGAGGGGTTGGTGCTCTTGTGGGTTGGTGCTCATGAATTACTATTGTGTTGGTGCTCAAAAAAATGGTTAGTAATCCTATAAGTTGGTACTTGCAAACTTTGTAACTTGAGTTGGTGCTCATTTATATACTTGAGATTGTTCTTCATGGTTTTTCCCACTTTGGGTTTCCATGTAAAATATGGTGTGTGTCTCCCTTATGTGGTGCATGTTATTGTTTCAGTTTTATTGCATATCTTGAATGTGTGATTAAGTGGTTAAAGAAAACAAATCAGATTACGTAAAAGATATATAATATACTGATTCACCCCCTCCCCTCTCAGTATATTTCATGCTTAACAATTGGTATTAGAGTAGATTCCTTTGAAAAGAGTTTAATAACCTGAAGGTAAATTGGGGAAAGCACAATGGCCAAGAAACTAAATAAGGAGAATCAAGAGTTGAAATTTGTGGTCGAGGCTCTTAAGGAATAGGTGTGTATCTTGGATTCTAAGTTGGCTATAGAAGCAAAAGAAGATAAGATGTTTATTTAGGATCTTAAGAATCAACTAGAGGTTACAAATTCAAGTTTGAAATCAAGAGAAGAAGAGTGTAATCAGTTGAAGGTTGAGTTAGGTTCTTTGAAGGATAAGCATGAGAAGCTCATAATCTAGGTTGAGAAAGATCATGAAATATCAGTCCAAGGTAAGAAAGATGCAAGTTTTAAAGGCAAATTAAAGAAGCCAATCAGGCAGCCTAATGCTTTTAGGTTTTCAAATTCTTTTCATGGCCATTGTTTTATTTGTCATCATGTTGGTCAGAGGACAAGAGACTATATAAGGAGAAGAAATCAATCAAAGGGAGATGTCAGTCACATTCAAGCAAAAGGTATGAGAAATGATGTTTGCTTTTATTGTCATAAGGTTGGACATATTGCTAAATTATGTCCAAATAGAGTAAAGAGATCTTCAAGGTATGTCAAAGGATACAGAGCCCCTAGAAGGTATGAGAAGAGCCAAATTCATGTTTGGAGACCTAAGGTAGTAAAGGTTGATTAGGTTTAGTTTAAGACTGAGAATAGATTACTTGATACAGTGGGTAAAGAATCAGATAGGAAGGACTGTGAAGAATCTCTTGTTACATTTGAGCATAGCCTTGTCAAGATAAGATAGTTACAAGAGTTGAGAAGATGAACAACATCATGAATGTTGAGGTTAGTGAGTAAAATAAGTTAGACATGCTCAAATGGATTCTAAGATAAAGACACAAGAAGATCAAGGAAGTAATAGAGGAGATGTGGGAATCTTCTGAGATTATGTTCTAGGACCTTTTATGTGGGGTGACTCTTCTAGGCTTTAAGGAGACATTTTTAAGAAAAATTGAAGCATGGTGGATGTTGTTGGGTCTTGGGTATGTTGCATGATTATAAAGTGAGTTAACATATTAATTTATATACTAGTTGAGGGTGAGATAAGTGTAAGATATAATAAATAGGTACAAGGAATAGGTGTAGAAATAGGTACAAGGAATAGGTACAGGAACAAGTTTATGAAATAGGATGCTACAGTAAGGGGGAGTTACTGTATATTTTCAATTTGTTTAGTTTATAGGTCTTAGTTTCAGGTTGGCATGTGCAGTATAGGTTTTCAAAATTGGTGACATTTCAGGTTGCCATCAAAGATAAAGGGGGAGATTATTGGAAATATTGTCATTGATGTCAAATTAGCATCTAAAGTCTAAAGGTATTTTTAATGTTTATATCTTGGCTAAAAGTGTGTTAATATTAATTAAATATTAATGAATATGTTTTTGGTTACATAAAGACAAAAGAGGGCCCATGAGGAAGTTGGAGAGTCATCATTAGAGACAAAAGAGGAAAAGGATGCATTTCTCCATGAAGGGTCACCTTGAGGAATCTGAATAGTCATCACTAAAGACAAAAGAGGAAAAATATGCATTTCTCCATGAAGGGTCACCTTGAGGAATTTGAAGAGTCACTAGGTAAAGACAAAGAAATAATTCAAAGGGTCATGCAAGGGTAAATTCCAAAGGTCAATTGGAAAGCTATAAAAGGAGGCTTTGGAAGCCATTTTGTATTATGGAAGCAAATGATTTGATCTAGCTGAGAAGAGCAAAGGAGAGCAGAGAAAAGAGAAGAGATATAGTAGTGTGTTATCATTTGTTGAGAAAGCAACATTGAGAGATAGTGGTGTTTTATACACAAGAGGGGTTGGTGCTTATGTGGGTTGGTGATCACGAATCATTGTTGTGTTGGTGCTTATAAAATGGGTTGGTCCTCCTGCAAGTGGGTGCTTGTGAACTTTTCAACTTGAGTCAATGCTCATTTATATACTTAAGATTGCTCTCCATGGTTTTTTCCACTTTGGGTTTCCACATAAAATTTGGTGTCTCTCTCTCTCTTATGTGTTACATGTTATTGCTTTCAGTTTTATTACATATCTTGAATGTATGATTAAGTGGTTAAAGTAAAAGGAATTTGATTAAGTAAAAGATATATCTTGTGCTTAACAAAACCTTGCATTGGTAGGTCTGTATCTTCATGAAGAGGCTAGGGAACTTGAAGAGAAGTTTATAATTTTATCACAAGCTTGTAATCTCCTTCTGTGGTATTGAAGCTTATACCTTCAATCCCATCCTTATCTTGCATTCTAATATGACATAATAGATACCCCCTTTTGAGCTTGAAGTATCTCATTATCAAGACTACTAAGACATAAGGTGCTTAAAGGACCTTGAAGGCTTAAATAAAACCTTTTCATGAGGTCATGCATTATGCCCACACTTCTCACAACATCTAAACATTGTCACAGGCTAGAAAAAAGGGGCTCTAGAGGCCCTTGAGAAGCATTGTGACCTATTGAACCTAGAACAACCATCTCCTTCTTTGCATAGGCCTGAAACTTGATAAAACATCCTTAATTTGCCTTGTAACTTGTTTTGGAAATTATTTGGGTGTATTAAGAGTCTTTTGTCTATCTTAAAGACTTCCTACGAAGATATAAACATCTTAAAACACATTGGAACTTCATTTTTGTGTGCAGACCTATGTTGGTCACCCTCAAGCACAAACCCTATGGAAACCTTGATTTATAATTATTTTCATGGTTTTAAATTTACTAGAAGAGTATTTTATGTAGGGTATATCTTCTTTTATTTCTTTAACCTTCACTCAAGTTATAAACCCTTTAAAACATGTTAAGAAGCCTTCTTTTTATTTGCAAACCTGTGACTCTCCTTCACTTGCTTGAAACCTCATTGAGCATGATTACCAATGGTTCTCTTGGGCCTAAAACTATATTTGTATGGAATGATATGTAAGGATGGTATTTGTTACTTGTTTTTATCCCTTCCCTTCATGATAAAACATCTTTAAATGCATTGAAATTTTTATTCTTTTTCTAGACTTGCAACTCAAGTTTTCTTGAATTAAAACTTGCCAAAACCCTTGAGGATGAATTTCATGGTCTATAATTTTATTTAATGATGATTTTAGGTAATATTTATTCATTTATATTATTTTATTACACTTCATGATAATATAAACATCTCAAAACTTGTTAAAAACCTCATTTTCATGTTTCTAGGTCTGTATAAGCCATCTCAAGCTTAAACTCTCATTGGAAACCTTGACCATGGTCTTTAGGGGATTTAAACTTGAAAATTTCTTAGTGAATTGATTATTTAGAATATTTAAATCATCTCTAACCTTTTCTATCTCCATTCATTCCATTATAACAAGCTCTAGAACATAAAAGATAGATTCTCAATCTCTTAGGGTTTTGACAAGGTTTTAAGACTCCTTATCTTATTTATGATGGATAAATGTATTTTTTAGCCTCTCAATAAGGTTATTTGGTTTAATATGATTCTAAATATATATCCAAATCTCAGCCAATATCCATCCTTTTCCATTCATTAGTAGAAATGAGTTTAAACCTCAAATTGTGCTCTTATCAAACTGCCTACAGGCTTATTTTGACTCCTCAAGGATGATTCATAGCCCTGAATAATTATTTTGGTTTATAAACACATGTAATTGGTTATTAAATACCTTATCCTTCTCCTCCAATATATATGGTCCCATGAAACTCTTGATCAAAAGTAACACATCTTAAAAAATTGCTTGTAGGTGCCTGTGAAGGAGATTGGAGGTTGGTTTTTCCTTATTTTGATGTTTTTTAGCGTATTTTTCCTCTTTGAAGGACTATGAGGGATTAATAATTACATTAGGGACCTCATATGACCCTAAATTTTTATTTTTTTCCACCATATAGCTCTTCAACTCTCAATATTACCATGTAAAACCTATAATTTCACAAAAAAACCCTCGTGTTTGGAAGCTTTTAGGTTTGGTTCTACATGTTAATGCACCAGGAAAGGTTTGAGACATTTTAGAGGTATTTTAATAAGGTTTTTAGATCCTAACTCATGCATGAAACCTTTTTACATCCTCTGAATATATGCCTTCAAGGCCAAAACCTGCAACTTTCTTGGACTACAACCTCATGAAAGTTTGTTTCCCTTTGATCTTTACTTGAAACTTGTCATTTTTATCCATGAATGGATGTCCTTTTCATTTTAAAACCTATATTAAATGTCTTGGATGGTTTTATCTCTTTTAAAATGATGCCCTTTCCACTACATTCTTAAGAAACCTGCATAAAAATGATTGAAACCACCTAGTTTGAAGCTTTTGGCTTTGAGGAGACTTCAAATCATGATTGGACTTTGATTTTGATGGCTTGACTTTTATATTTTATTCACCAATATTTATAACAATGAAACCTCCATGATCATGCCTTAGATGAATAACGGTTTTATGATGTTCAAGTGCGCTTTTCCACATTAAGGGAGTTGAAGGTCACCAAAAGGCAAGAATGGAGGGAAATAACTAATTTTGATGCCTTTTTGACTAGTTGTACAAATAAAACAGACTTTGAAGGAGCTTTCAAACATTGAAATGACCTTTTGAAACTTTTATAATTCCTATCCTTATTAAAATGACTTTAATGACCCAACTATGACCTCTCGACCTTTTAAATGCACTTTTTGGGGACCTTTTCATGTGTTCATGACTTATATTGCTTCTCAAGGCTTATTTTGACCTTAATATTCATTATAAATCACATTTTAATACCCTATTTCTATTTTCATGACCTTACCTTGCATTGAGAAGTGGAGATTAGGTCTATACAAGGTTGTCATGAAGACTTTTGGACTACTTCAATTGCATTGATAATGGATATCATAGGACACTAACCATAGGATGGACCTCAACAAGGATGGTATGACCCTATAATATGACATAAACTCTCATTTTTTAGGCATTCACCTTTGTACAACATCTCATATCTCTAACTATCAATTAGGCCTCACTAGGACATCATGGTCTTAAGGTGACACATTAGGATTTCTTAGAAGACTAGGTATTAAGGATCATTTTGGGAGTCTTTTGGATATGAATAGATGTTGTACAATATTAGAGACCTTATACAATACCTTAACACACATCCATGCATTTAAAATCATGAAAATATACTCTCCAATAGGCATAATACCAACCATGACTCTAACGGTGACCGCAAGACTCATTTAATGAAGTAAGAGTACAAGAAACCTTAATGACTCATGCATACCTGATCTTGAACTCAACTAATCATCATGATATTCTTAAAATATTTCAAACTCAACTAATTTTTGAAAAAAAAAAATCCCTCTCCAAGTGTGCAAGTGTCTTAGGGACCAAGGGTAGATAGGATAGCCAACACCTACTTTCCTATTCCCTGGACACTAGCATCCCAGATAGACACTCTAGTGCCCTAAATTCATCTAATTTGAAAATGAAACATATCATAATGGTCAGCCTAAGTTCTTTAATGCAATTTATTTCTCCAAAGGGATTGATATAAAAATAAGATCAATACTCATTCATTCCTCACCTAGAAAAGACCTAAGGCAACTTATCAAAGCATTCAATCAATCACTCAATAAAGTAAAGCTTCCCTATTTTCTCCTATTTTCATACCACTCAAGGATAACACATACATAGGTCTAACGTAATGAAAGAGTAACCCAAGAGCCCAATTTATAAGTTACAATCTATGTAATTATTGTACTTTATTTTCACATATTGCATGATTTACACATAAGCCAACACATAGGGGATAACTACATCAGTTTGAGTCCCTCTTTAGAGTATGGGCTATGTAGGTAGCGCTCATTGACAGAGGGGTATTTGGGGTCAATTCGACACCATGTGCCCACTAATCCATTTTCCTAATGTCACTATGAAGATTAAGAATTAGGGTTTTACAATTTCATGTGGATCAATAGTCCATGACTTAGATTTGAATTCACTAGAGTGAAGGTGAAGATAAACTGAGAAGCATCTAGCTAGTTTCATCCTTTTCTAGATAGTATTCCATATAGGACACATGCATCAGGTTTAGACAGTAGCATAAATGCAACCATCCAAGGCTAACTCTTGTGTATGTGGCTTTAGAGGCACTCAAATCAAAATTTGGCGACTGTTCCATAACCCTCTTCTAATCTAACTACTTCCTATTCTAGATCTAGAATATGTCAACATCAAAACTAGATAAGTACATTACTTATTTTTCATTTCATATCTAACACAATTATACTTACTATTTTTATCATATCTCAATTTAATGAATTTAACATATGTTATATCTGAGTTTAGTATCTAATTAGCCAACTATGGAGATAGTTTATCACCCTTATATCTTAAGCTATTTCTATCCCATTTAGCCCTAGATATCCCAATCTAGATCTTTTTAGGGTTAAACAAAAACTTCTTAGGGTGATATGAATCATCAAAATTATAATCAAATCTTAGTGAGTCTAAGGAGGAGGGAGAAGTGTCAATTATGGCGTCTAAAGGACCCTCTTGAAACCAAACACTCCTCTCAATGATTAACTCATGTGTGGTAGGATGAATAAGATTATATCCCTTAACACCATCTAGATACCCAACAAATATGTAAGGCCTGGTCTATGGATCCATTGCCTTACATTTCTTCTTAGGAATGTATGCCATAGATGGATATTCAAACACTTTGAAGTGCTTAACTATGGGTTTTGGATAGTTCCAAGTTTCAAAAGGAGTGATTCATTTTAAGGCTCGATGAAGAACACAGTTCTGGATGTAACATGCATAGTTAATGGCCTCTACCTAGTATTGAGGTGTAATATATTTGGAGTGTATCATACAATTTGCCATGTCTTTCAAGGACATGGTCATGCATTAAACAACACTATTATAGTGAGGATTATATATAGCTATATATTGTAAATCAATTCCTCCTGAAGTGTATAACTACTCAAAATGATGGTTGACATGTTCTCCATTATTGCCTATGCACAAAAACCTGATGGTTTTCTCAAATTATTTCTCCAAAAAAGCCTTGAAGTCCTAAAAAAAATAAGCGTTAGACTTTTTTTGTGGGAAGTACACTACCTTGAAAAGTCATCAATGAAATTAACAATATATCTAGTCTTGCTAAATGGAGGTTGTGCATATGGACCAAAAATATCACTGTGAACAAACTCCAAAATATGTGTAGCTCTCTATGATTTACCTTTGTCATAATTATCTTTAGGATGTTTACCAAGTATACAACCTTGGCAAATGTCATCAAACAAGTGGACATAAGTCAATCCTATAACCATATCATGCTGACTAAGTTGCTCTAAGTAGTGATAGTTAAGATGGACAAAATTGCTCATGATATAGCTTACTCACCCCATTTGAGTGAGTGAGTAGTGTAGTAGAAGGGTGATTAGGAGAAAAGTGGGAGAAAGTGTACAACAATGATTGGTGATTTATTTTCCCAACTTCTACTTTATAATTATTGTTCAACTCCCTAATGACAAAATAATCTAGGGTAAACTCAACTCTCTTGCTTGATCCAATGTGGGTAATCTGACAAATAGATAGGATATTAGTTGACAGTGAAGGAACACATAAAACATCCTTTAATGTTTCATCACTCACTTCAATGAACCCTCTCCCACAAACTTCTATATAAGTATCATCACCTATCAAAATAGAAGTCATGGAACATGGCTCTAAGGATGAGAAAAAGTCACGTGATGTGAAGTAGTAGAACCAATCACCCATGTGAAAAGTTGAAATACAATTGAAATAAGGGTTTTGCCCTTACCTTTCTATTTACCACTATGTTTTTCCTTAGAGGACTTTAGCGTTGATGAACTATGTATGATATAATTATGGACACTTATATTATTACTCTCAATATTTTTTGTTAAGTGATATATTTGTTTCTTCATACATTTATGTTCATCATACTTAATTCTCTTGAAATAAGCACATTTGACCTTCTCTATCTTATGTTTGGAATCTAAAGAGGAGGCATTAGTTATTGATTTAGACATAGCATAAATTTTATGACCCTTCTTTTTATCATAGTCTTTCTTAATCTATTTATTATCCTTATTGTTTGAAGCCTTCTATTTTTCATGACTAATAATGAGGGCATGAAACTTATAAAACTTCAATGTACCCATATTAATAAGCTTGTCTTACTCCCTAATCAAGTATTTATAAAATCATCTAAGGATATCATGGTCCACGTAGCTCTTATGGCTATCTTAGTATCATGGAAGTAAAGACAAAAACATAATAGTCTGGACTTGACAAACATTAAAATGATCGATTGTTTATTCTTTTTCTCTATGCCACACAATTTCAATTTCATCCTAAGTGACTTAATTTTGGTGAATAAGTATTGTATTGTGTCAAATTTTTCCAGACTAAAACTAATGAATTCATTCTCCAACTTGTGACCCCTCATTACAACTTTCTTCCCAAAGAGTTCTTCCAGAATGGTCCATACCTCATTTTGTGATTTTGTAGTTTCAATGTGAAAGAGTAAGTCAAAATATACATAAAAATATAATAGACCATGTGTCTCATCACATCATTTAAACCACTTAATCTTTCTCTAGAGTTGGTTTAGTTTCAATACCCATAATTATTTTGTGCAAACCTTTACTCCTAAAAAATATTTTTACTTTAGTTTTCCACTCATGATAATTATATGGAGTGAGAAATATAACCAAATTATAATCCATAGTGCAGTGAAAGAAATATATTTTAAGAAATGGAAGTGAAAGAGAGAAAGAAAGGCATAAACAAACCCCTGAAACTATCAGCAATAACACCCCCCCCCCAAATTATAAAGGTTTGACACTTATATTTTAGTCTGTATATAATTGGCACTTTTTAGTGTATATATAATTGACACTTTATATTAAGTGCATATACAATTTTATAAGGGATTAAAATACATTGTACCATCCAAATAAGAATTTTAAAATAACACCAATTCAAAGAACCAAAAAATACACACTTGAAAAAAATGACACCTCAAAATGAGCTACCCATAGAAAGTTGTGTGCTTTACAAGTTCATTCAATCAATCTTTTATTATTTTTGCACCAAAAATTCACAGTTTGATACTTTTTACAATTTTTTTTGCATGATAAAGCCTTAAAAACCTATTTAACCCTTTTGAGTGGTTGTGACCATTGGCTAAATTCCCATGTGACCAAGGGATGAACTTTCTAAAGTTGTTGATGTTGACCTTTGGTTTTTATCCCAAACATGTCAAAGATGATGTGATGAGTGGGGACAACTTTTCTAAGGCTTATGCAAATTTAAAGTGGTTGACTTTCCTTGACCACACATGGATTGACCTTGATGACTCAGTAAGTGATGCAAATTATATGCATATGGATGCATAATCGTATGTTATGTAAAGATTTGTGTTTTGTTGTTGTAGGTCATTCCCAAGTGCAAACCATCCACAACTTGTAGCCCCTACAGGTGAAAAATAGATGGGAACATGAGTACAAGATCAGTTCATGTAGGTTCAACTACTGCAAGCAATTTACACAAATATATGATGCATATAATGTACATGAGGTATAAATCAATATAGTAAACTACACAAATATGTAGGTACAATGCTACATACAAGTACATACAATTGAGACAATGAAACCACATAATAATGTGCAATATTGATCATCAAAAAATACACACAACAACAAGGTGATCAACAAAGGTCTTAAAACATGCAATACAACATAGTATCCACTATCATGAAATACACACAACAACAAAGTGACTAACGAAGGCCATCAATATGGAACATAAAAACCCTTATGCGATCTACAGTGTATGAACACACAGTGCATTGATGCATGTAAAATGAGGTCATGTAAATATATAAATATCTTAAAATTGGTATTTGTAACAAAAAAGGTAATAAACCCAATAATTTTCAAGAAAAATACATAATGATGAAATTTTACAAAAATCCTTCAGTCCTCCAAACTTGTACAATGAATAGTATAGAATAGTACCCGGGGAGGCTAAAAACCTATAAAAATGAATTTTTAGAAAAAAATCTATTTTTGACAAATTAATAGGTGATCCTATGGTTTTGAGGCATTCTAGACTCAATGGCATAAGTTAAAATCCCTTAAAATATACTTATACAAATATCATATCCCTTGTTCTTTTATGATTCTCCTGATCATCCAAGGATGGAAAAGAAGAGCATACTTAGGAAACAATAGGTCGATAAGAAGAAAACATAGTTAATTGATATTTTAAAATGCATTAAAACAAAATAAAGGTGTTTGGTTTACTATAACCCACTATTACACCATGTCAAAATGAAACATGACAGAGAACTTGTAAGATTCGAACACACTAAACTCTTAACATGTGAAAAGAGAAAGTCTTGTAGCAAAAGAGTAATCAAACATGAAAAAAATAACAACTTGTATTCAAAATTGATGAAAATAGTTTCGAAAAGAGATACATAAATAGGCATAGGAGAAGTATAGCCACTATATTTCATAATGTGAACACAAGACAATTTCCAAAAGAATAGTGATCACCATGTGCAAGATGTTAACATTGGTTGGTGTAGATGATATTTTATGATTATGTAGCACCTCAATATTGTACACTTGGAAAACTTAGATCTTGGTTATTCTTATTATTACTACACAGGCCTTGTTTCTACAAGCCTTGCATCTCCTCTATCTTGTGCCCCTTGAGCTATCTCTTAGTCTGACTAGTATTATATTGATGACACAGACATCCTATCTTGCCTAGAATGCTTAAAATGTACTTATCTTACACCATGTATTTTGCTACTCCTTGGACACTAATGTCTAGGATAAATAATAACATTAACATTATTATCCTACCCTAACCCTAAAGTCCTCCAATTTGTAAATCAAATGTATTCTAATGGTCAACCTAAGTGTTTTAATGTGAGTTATCTCCTGATAGGATTGGTGTGAATACAATATCAACCCTCATTCATTCCTCACCTAGTAATCATACCAAAGAGACCAAGGCACTTATCAAAATCACTCTATCAAGCATTCAATGGATCAAAAGCTTCCCTATTTCCATACCAGTCATAGGTATAACACATTTATAGGTTTGAAGTACTAAAGGAGCAATCATAAGGTCTTATTTTCTAAGTTACAAGTTAAGTCACTATTATATTTGCTTTACACATATTGCATGATTCCCACACAAGCCATCACATAGGGGATAACTACATGAGTGTAAGGCCCTATTTTGGAGTATTACCTATATAGGAAGCATCCTTTAATAGCAGGGTCATTGGGTTTAGCTTGACATTGTATTCTCATTAACCCATTTTTCCTCAAGGTCATATTAAAGATGGAAAGCTAGGGTTTTGCCATTTCACAAGGACTGATAGTCCATGACCTAGATTTGAATGTACCAGAGTGAAGGTGAAGCAAAACCCAAAATCATCCAAGTGGTCACATCATGTTTCACCAAAATTTTATGTATATGACACTAATGTCATAATTACATAGTAGCATCGATGCAATTATTAAGGGCTAATGCAACTATCTAGAGAGCCCAGACATCGAATTTAGAATCTGACAATTATTCCAGAAGTGTCTTCCTACCTAATTTCATCCTATTTCATATCTAGATGTGCATTAGCATCATAAAAAGCTAAATACATCACTTATTTATCATTTTTATATCTAGCATAGTTGTACTTTTGATTAATAGCTTATCTTAGTTTAATAAATTTAGTATATGGTATATCTAAGTTTAAAATTTAATTGGCCTGATGTGATATGATATTCACCCCTATACATTATCATTTATATATTCTTAACCCTATCTACCCAAGAGGATATGCATCCAGATTAGGGTTAAAAATTTGGTGAACCCGACCTATGTGAATGCATTTTTTTTAATTCTTAATGTTTTAAACCAGCTAGAGTTTTATATCATTGTACTTTTTAATTTCCTATTGGTACTATGTTGCATGCAACCTAGGCATAGCGCTAGCTTAGGGGGTGTGTCTATTGAACATATTGAGTTTCCCCTCAACCCATCCAAGGTGTCTCAAACTAATGAGGGATCTCATACCTTGGATCATGATGATACCCATGTTAACAATGAAAAAAATGTTGATAAGGTTATCATTAGAAGAAGATTATGATAATGAAAATCAGGGAGCTAAAGAAAATGAGAAAGAAGACCATGATCAAGTGCATACAATTGCATTATTTCATGAGCATATTTGACAAATCCATGAAGATCTTAATAATATCTTAAAAAGTATACTTGAAGCCAAAAATTTAAAAACTTTAGTGGACACATCTCTCCCCTTGAACACACTACAAATAAATATATCTAATGGGGACACAAATTATGTGTTTAAACCTTTGTTCCCTAAAACTACTATTGATACATCTATTATAGACTTACTTATTGTTTCAACACAAATATTGATTTTAATACCTATTATGATTGAAAACATGTTGTCATCCCCTTCATTGACTACTCAATTGGCTAATCTAAATCCCATTGGGTCTATAGTTCAAACACTCTTGCAAGTCATAAAGACCTTCGAGGACAAGGTTAAAAATATTGAACAAAAGGCTTCAAAGTCTTGAGATGCCATTGATTAACAATATGTGTTGTGTAACGATCTTACACTAGAGATATATTTACACCCTTTTCCAATTGGTTTTGTTACACCTAAGTTCACATTTTTTGATGGCAAGGGTGATCCAGAGCAACATCTTCAATCTTTCTTTGTAACATGCCCTGATTATGCCTCTAATGATAAAGTTTTGACCAAATTATTTCCAAAGAGCCTCAAGGATTATGATTTAAGATGGTTTTATGACTTACCTGTCCAATCTGTGAAAGCATTCAAACCTCTTACAGATCAATTTTTGGCACATTTTTCTATTGGCATTACCAAAAATGTTTCATATGCTCAAATTACAAAGATCAAACAAGGAATCAATAAACCTATTAATGAATATATCTTGAGGTACAAGACAATGCTAGCTAAAATGACTAATAATATGGCTGATAACGAGTTGCAAGACATATTCAAGTAAATTTTGCTTGTTCCTTTACATGAGTCCATTATTTTTAAGAAGTTTTAATCTTTTGATGACTTATGCCATGTTTTATGAGACCATGAAATGAAGCTAATATTATGTAATAAGCTCAAGTATGTGGCAAACACACCAGCTACATCTACATCTAGTAATAAATTTATGATCAAGCCAAGTTATAAGGGAAAACCCCCTGACCTAAAAAGGAAACAACCACCATGGTAAACATAGTTACACAACTTAATCAACTTATTTTATTTAATACACTAAGGAGACAATTTGCACGTTTACTTGAGCCTCTTTCTTCATTACTCCTACAGTTGATAGAGTGTCATCTTATATTTCTCCCTCCTCTTATAGAGGTTGATATAAATAGACCTCTACCCAAAGGATATGATGCAAATGCTTATTGTGACTATCACCAAGGCCTTGGGCATTCTAAAAATAAAAGTTTTACCTTGAAGCATAAGATACAAGACCTCATCAATGACCAATAGATTAATTTGATGATCCTCTAAAGAAATCAAGTTCATAACTTGGTGATCACCATAAGCAGAAGATATTTAACAATCCTTTGTAAGACCATTTTAATAAGGAACCAAAAGTCCAAATGGCATATAATGTGCATCCTCCTCTATCATGTTATGAACACCCACTTGATGGGGTTATTGATAATTACATATGACATATGCATCCTATGGTTTAAAAATCTAGCATTTCCTTTGATGACAGTGAAATTATTGATGATGACTCTAATCTTCATTCTCTATTCATTCGATCATACCTTGATTAACACCCCATACACAATATTATGATTGATAATGTTGCAAGTAAAAATGCTTTCACCGTGACATTACTTATGCATTTGGGTTATTCTTATCATGATTTACACCCTTCTATTAGATCATTTAGAGCATTTGATGGGACATCCTAAAATGTTATTGGTGATATTGATCTACCTTTATAGATCAGCCCCACACATGTGGTTACTACTTTCTCAGTTATTCCTTCTATGGGTGTATTTGGCATGTTGTTAGGATGGCCTTGGATACCTACTCTTCGAGTAGTGCCTTCTATAGTACATGGGTGTGTTAATTACATTCATGCCAATCAGGAAATTATAGTTTTTGGTTTTCCATATGAGCATCCTCTTGAACAATAGAAATTCATACCCAAAAAGTTAATTATCAATCTTGTTAAGACTAATCCACCAAAAAAGGATAAGTAATAGACAAACCCCTTTACTAGGAAGATAGTGCTTAAGATACCTTTACATTAAAGATAGACAATGGGTTCCATGGAATCCTCATCTTCTATGTACCATATTCAGATGTTCATATTATTACCATTCTAAATAAACCATAAAACACATAGATATGGGTTCAACGAACCCCTATTGCTTCTATTGGTACTTCACAACCTCAAAGTCTTATTATACATACATTGAGCATCATATATACTATGATGACATATATTTCACCTATAAATGCTCCTTGGTAGTACCAATGTTTTCTTGCACCATGTTGTGTGTGGGAGATATCTATGATCATACTTTGGATAAGATCATAGGATGATATTGTCTCTTCAAAAAAAATTCCAAAAAAATCAAAACATTCAAAAATATAAAAACATTTTTTGGCACCTAATTATTCTATTTGCTCCTTGGAATTTATGTGCTAGTTCCATGTTGAGGGATAACATTTCAATTACTCTTACATATACATCTATAGGCATACACATATGCATGATTCTATGCACTTATGGGTGTTTGGATTTCCCTTTACTCATGTTGCCAGGATGTTGGGGGCATCCATCTTCTATGATCTTGATACTTCCAATTTATATCATTCTATGGTCACATTGCATTATCATGTTGGGATCTTATGCACTTACACATGCCTTATCCATGCTTCTATCTTACATAAGGTAATTGATATGCTATGCACTTGACATTTTTTTCCAACACATTTGAGACATGATCTACCATGATATGTTTATGTCGGTTGCTTATGATTTTATTTTATACACTTCCTTGAGTTTTTTGCCTTGTTATTTGCCTTGCTTATTAGAGCATTTGAATATACTCCATTGTATGTGGCCCATGTGCCTATGTTTGCCTTATTCAACATTTTAATATGTCATTGATTATTGTATAGACATTTAAATATGTCATTTCTTACTTTGTGAAATTTGACTAAGTCATGTCCATTCAATTTTGTGGCATTTTAACATGCCCCTTGTTTGTGGTCTCCTAATACCTTTATATGTTGAATTATTTTTTAGTGCTCTTGTGTGTGTACTTGTTTGCTTGTTGAGATTATATTGTTATTATCTAGATGTTTCCATGATATTTATCATGCATCTTAGGCCTATATGTGATCACATTGGTTGTATGTGATTCAATGATACATTTACCTATGTACATTATCCTACATGCTACATGGTTCAGTCACAAAATATACATCTATATGGTTATCTTATTCCTTTGAGGTGAGGAAACTACCAAGTACTATTTTCCCTTTACCTTAAAGGGGGGCATATCAGTGGGGGCATGTGATATGGACATGGCATCCACACATTCACAATTTTTAGATTCAATGGGGGCATGATTTTGAAGCATGTTCTCCACACTCATTCCGTATTTGGTACTTATATCAATTTTAAGATTTAATGGGTCATATCATATGGACATGGTTTCCACACATTCATAGTTTATAGATTAAGTGGGGGCATGCTTTGGAAGCATGTTCTCCACATCTATTCAATATTTAGTATCTCCAATTTACAGTGGGGGCATGTTTTATAAATGTGTTCTCCACATTGGTACTTATATTAGTTTTCATGTTTCTCCATATATAGTGGGTGCATGCTTTGGAAGCATGTCCTCTACACTTACACAATTATTCAAATTGGCCAAAGCACATAGTTATATGATTTAGCTTCACAATTATGATAGAATTATATATATATTGGTACCATTGTTATACACATTAAAAACATGAGACATATCTAAGGTGCATATGATATGCAACATGTGCCTAATATTATAAAATTTAAATCAATTTCAAATTTCAAAACCATTTTATATATTAATACCCTACAGACTTTTACAGACTTTATCGAACCAATCTATTGTAGTAGTTAGTTAACCTTTTTGATATGGTAGTAGTTGGTTAAAAATTTTGGTATGGTTAATCTTGATAAATTTTTAGGTTTGAATTGATCATCCAACCTCACCAAGTTATAAGTATCATTGGGTTGCATAGTTGATCTAATATCAACTGTTAGGTGGCAACTCACTTTTACTCCAAAGTTGGGGGAACATGCCTCTCTCTCTCTCTCTCTCTCTCTCTCTCTCTCTCTCTCTCTCTCTCTCTCTCTCTCTCTCTCTCTCTCTCTCTCTCTCTCTCTCTCTCTCTCTCTCAGATATATGCACTTTACATGTTTTATCTATATTTATCCTTATCTCAGTTGCAGAGCCTTACAATGATAATTATTTTGTAAAACATCTTGCTAATAGGCAAGGTGATTAAATCGACACATACGTGTACTCCTAAACCTTGATCTTTCAATTTCAATATATTTCAAGTAATTTTAACCTAGATTATATGTATTGGTTTTACACTGTAACATGCTCTTAGTTGTAAGTTAGTTACTAGTAAATCACTTAAATTAACTCAAACAAAGACAAGATGTGTATACACACCCAAGTGTTTATTTATTTCTTTTAAACTAGCAATTTCATTACTAGATTAAAGGCGGGGGATGTAGATAATAATTTATGATTATGTATTACCCTAGTCATGTACACTTGGCAAACTCAGACCTTGGTTGTTCCTCTTAGTTCTACACATGCTTTACTTCCACAAGCCTTGCATCTACTCTATCTTGTATCCGTTGGCCTATTTCTTAGTTCAACTAGTCTTATATTTATGATATAGACATCTTATCTTGTCCAAAATGCTTAAAATGTATTTATCTTACACTTCTACAAGTTTTGATCATGTACCTATTTTACTACTCCCTATACACTAGTATCCAGGACAAATAGTAACATTGACGTTATTATCTTACCCCGATGCAAATGTCCAGTGCCTTAAAGTCATCTAATATATAAATGAAACATATTACAATGGTTGTCTTAAGAGATTTAATGTGAGTTATCTCTTGATAGGATTGGTATAAATACAATATCAACCCTCATTAATTTCTTGCCTAGAAATCAAACTAAATAGACCAAGGCACTTATCACAAACACTCTATTAAGCATTCAATTGATCAAAATCTTCCCTATTTCCATACCAATCGTAGGTGCAACACATATATAGGTCTAAAGTACCAAAATAACAATCATAAGGTCTTATTTTCCAAGTTACAAGCTAGGTCAATGTTGTACTTGATTTACATATATTGTAGATTCACACACAAGCGAACACATAAAGGAGAACTACATGAGTATGAGGCTCTCTTATAGAGTATTGGATATGTAGGCAAAATTCTTTGACAATGGGGTCATTGGGGTTAGCTCAATGTTGTATGCCCATTAACCCATTTTCCCCCAAGGTTATACTAAAGATAGAAAGCTAAGGTTTTGATATTTCACAAGGAAAGACAGTCCATGACCTAGATCTGAATGTACCAGAGCGAAGGTGAAGCAAAATCCAGAAGCATCTAGGTGGTCGCATCCCATTTCGTCAGATATTTCATACAAGATAGTAGCATCAGACTTAGACAGTCGTATTGATGCAACCATCCATAACTAATACAACTATCTAGACAGCTAGAGACACCAGATCCAAAATCTGACAATTGTTCCAGAACTGTCTTCCCACTTGCTTTTATCATGTTCTATATCTATATTTATATTAATATTATAACAAGTTAAATACATCACTTCTTTGCCATTTATGTATCTAACATAGTTATACTTTCTATTAATGGCTTATTTCAGTTTAATAAACTCAATTTATGGTATATCTAAGTTTAAAATTTAATTAACCTACTGTAAATTTGATATTCACCCTTTTGCCCTATCATTTCAATATTCTTAACCATATCTACATAGGTGAGGATCCACATTCAAATTAGGGCTAAATAGTTGGTAATGTCAAGTTCATCCACACCAACTAGTTTGAATTCAAAATAGACATGTGCATATGCAACTTAATGATCTCATTATTATACCTAAGTGATCTCAATATTACACCTAAGCAATATAAATACATTTGTAAGAAAGACCATAAAATATAATTAAAAAATCTACACTAACACTCCTCCTTTTCAAATCCTCTACCAAACCTTCAAAATGAAAAGAATATAGATGAAGACAAAATTATAAATGTTGAAATTTATCATGTATATAAAGAAATTTAAGGTAAAATTTTGAAACCTAGACCTAATGGTTGAGATCCACCCAATCTAATGATGGAGATTTGACCCATCCCCACTTAGATCAAGTGGAAACTTTTATGTTATTTTGATTATCTTAATGTATTAATTGCACTCTTAACCCTTTCCTTTGGTCCTTTTTTTATTATTGTGTAGACTTGAAAATTAATCAATACAAACAATTTTGAATACTCTTTACCTCAGTGTATTACAAGACATTATTTAATCCTTTATGAATTTTTTTTATTTAAATGTCTAATAAAGAAGAACAAATGTTTGAGTATATGGGAAATCAGGTACATGGCCAAATGTTGCCTAAACTAATGTTTATTTTAATTTCAAACCTATAGAAGTTCATGGTAAACCTAAACCATCAAAACAAAATCTCGTTACTTCAAACTAACAACATTAGAGTTTTTTTGCCGTGTTCAAATTGTTTTAAAATTGTTTAGAAATTGAATAAATTAAATATATAGAATAAGAGTTTTTCTCAATCGAGATTCAAAACCAATTATTTTAAGATGGAATTCACCAACAATAATTAATTTTTTTATCCCTTTAACAACAGTGATTTGTGGCCAATTTTGGAGTCAAATTACAGGAACAAATTTACTCTATTGTCTCTTTCCCCTAGAGTCGATTTGGACTCAATGAAAATAAAATATCAACAAATAGAAATTCTCAAAACTAAAAGTTACATCCAAATTTTAGTAGCTTAAATTTAGTAGTTGTTCAATCAAATAAATTTATTACAAAGTTTAGTTAATTTTAATAAGCCAATTTTGAAGCTAGTTTATAAGAATATTCGTAAGACAATTTTCAACAGATAAATTCAGTTTGGAATATTAAACAAACTTTTTGGTTCCTTCATAATAAATTATTTGTAACACAATAATTATAACTTAGAGAATAGGTTCTAACATTTAGAAATAAATTGTCTATTTTTTCATAAATTAAAATAAGGGAGTTTTTATACTTGATTTATCCAACTTAGATTTGGTGTGTTTTATAGCTCCTTGAAGCATCGTTGCTCATAAAATTTTGGTTAACTATGTATTTTCAATTTCTAAATAAATTAGTGGCTATCATGTATGATATTAGCCTTATATAATTACTATAACCTGATTTTGGGTTTTGGGCCTTAAAATACTTTTAATTTAAGGAATTAGTCATACCTTGATAGATTTATAAAAGGGTCTTGTTTGTTGTGTCTTGGAACATAATTTTTTCTTAATGCTTGTTTTTCATGCTCGTGGAACATACTTTTTTCTTAATGCTTGCTTTTCATGCTCGGATTTAGAAGTCTAACCCACATGCTTCTCTTTGTTGGACACTCCTTGCAAACTCTTAGTAGTGTCTATATGTGCTTAGGCTAGCTAGTAGTTGTGGAGTTACTTGCAGAGGTAACTACTGTAGACACCCCATTTTGGCCACAAGTGGTCTCCAACTAGCTTTCAGATTGATTTCTACCAAATAATGCATATTAAGTCTAGAAATCATTGAATGTCCTAATTTCATCTGCATATAAGACATTAGTGCTTAAAATCATGTTGAGGCATCTCTATTTGGGGTATTTTCCTTTATGCAATAGTAACTTCTCATGGATTCATCTCCAATCAACTTGTGACCTAGAAAATTGATAGTTTGGCCTTTAGGTTCATTAAGTGGAGCACTTGAACAATTCTTAAAGTGAAAAAATGCTAAGTAGAATGAATTAACTAATCAAATCAAATTAAATGTTTCAGTATTTCCATATGCAATTAGTGAAATTGAATTTTGCAAAAAGGAATTTTCAAAAAAAATGAGGTCATGATGATGTCATCATCCTCAAAGTCAAGGAATTGAAAATATCTCCCTAAATGCCTTAAATTCAAAAATGGAGAGCCATGCCTAATAAATGGGTTCTCTATCCCAAATATTAATTGCACGTTCCCTCCTTAACTCAATTAGAATTAGTTTGAACTCAACCATAATTAACTCTAACCTAACTACACTTGGGTTAAAGTTAGTTTGGAAGGCTATAAAGTATAAATCCACACCCATTGATTCATAAGCTCTTTTGGTGTAAAGTTATCATGAAAAATACCTTTAAGGAGCCCATTTTTATAGTTTTATCATACCCATTTACTAAGCCAAGCCAAGCCAAAGCCAAAGCTAAGCCCAACATTACCAAGGTGATAAGGAGAGGTGGTGCAAGGATCTCCATTGCCAAAGAATTCTTGATCACACAACTAAGCACATAAATTCATGGCCAACATACAACTCTTGCTCTCATGGAAGGTAAAAAATTGTATGTTTTGTCTTTATTTGGTAGTTACTTGTATTTTTCACTTGCTCTTTGAGTGTCTAGGCTAGAGGTGTAAGTTTCATTAGTGTGTTTTGCTTTGATTTTGTTCATACTAAAACCATACTAATCTCCCCTCTTGTATTCCTATTGACCATAAATACATTACTCTTAATTTTATAGCTGAATGACAAAATTTGGATGCCAATACATCTAATTTAACACTCATTTGAGAATGGGTGAACTACAACTAGCCTTGCTTCTACATGTGAAGGGATCACCACATATATGAAGGTAACTTAGGAAGTGGGCACAAGCATAACGAACTAACCCTTATGACACCCCCATAGAGTCAGTGTTATGACTAACTAATTTTGAATATTATTGGAATACATACTGAAACAACTAAATCTTAAAGTGTTTGCATTAACGTGAATTATATAATGTTCTTCTTCATGTCTATGTATCTTTCTAGTTTCTAGCTGTGTAGTATGCTCAAATGTATGGTTGTTGTTGGGTAGTGACCCTTATTGAATATTTTTTAAGTGAGCTATATTATTTCATCATGACCTTGATCACCATTAGAGACTACTCGAGAGACAAAACTTATCCAAGCAGTGTAAGCCAAAAATTATTGTGACTTCCATCTCATTGGACCAAAGGAACTAACAGGCTGGAAATATTATTGATGGAATGATAATGAAATTGTATTTCATGATTCAAAAAGAAAGAGAGGCAAACATTGCAATTTAAAGCCAAAATTTGACAAATCTCTTCACCTACCAAGAAGTCCATTCAGCTACCTACAGGACTCTTGAGCTACACACAAGGAGACAAAAGTAAATGTACAACTACTCCTAGGAATTAGGAAATATTATCTACAATAATATTACATCCCCCACATAATCTGTAGGGGTTGTTGTTAGACCAAGCATTCCTCTGAACTTTTCAAAATTTTCTCGTCCAAGCATCTTTGTTAGGATGTCTATTGGTTGCTCTACTTTTGGGCAATGTTGTAACTTGACACTGCCATCTTTCACATAGTGTCGAATCAAATGAAATTTGGTATTGATGTGCTTGGTTTGGTCATGAAAAAATGGATTCTTTACCATCTATATTGTAGAAGTGTTTTCAACCATGAGAGGTGTTGACGAAACATATTGCTCCTGCAAATTTGAAATAACCCTTTTGAGCCACAAGATCTCTCTAGTTACTTCTAAAGAAGCCATATATTTTGCTTCTACTGAAGAAATTGCCAGCACTGATTGCATCTTAGATTTCCAACTGACAACTATTGTTCCCAAATTCATTAGAAAACCCAAGGTGGAATTTTCATCTTCATGATCACCAGCATAGTCAAAATCTGAATACCCAACTAGTTTGAAGTCTCCTACCCTGTAGTATTTGAGCTCAAAATGTTGTGTGCTTTTGAGATATTTGAGGACCCTTTTTGTTGCTACCCAATGACTCTCCCTAGGTTGTTGTATGAATCTTGAGATAACACCACCTACATATGATATATCTAGTCGAGTGGTAGTCACATAAATCAGATTTCTAATGAGTTATCTGTATATAGTGGCATCAACCAAATCTATTGAATCTTTCAATGTCAAATTGAGATTCTATTCCATGGGCGTGAGAGGCTTACAATATTTCATTCTAAACTTGCTCATAATGTCACCAACATACTTTTTTTGAGTGATGAATAAATATTTTGGTTTCTGAATAACTTCAATGCCCAAATAATAATGAAGATAAACCAAATCAGTCATTTTAAATCTTTTCATCAACTCTGATTTGAATTTTGTAGTGTACCATTCATTGTTCCCTGTGATGTGTAAATCATTAACATACACCACCAAAAATACAACTATTTTGATGAAAAGAGTTGCATCTTCAAACTCAAAACATTTGAAGTTCATGTTTATGAGGTGCTCAACTAGTTTTTTGTACCATGCTCAAGGAGCTTGTTTCAAACCATACAATAATTTTTCTAGTTTGCACACCTTGTGTTCTTATCCCTTTACTACAAAACTATCCGGTTATGTCATGTACATAGTTTCCTTGAGGTCTCCATTTAAAAATGTAATGTTGACATCCATTTGGTAAACTTACCATCTATTGTGAGTCGTTAGAGCCAACATGGTCTGAATCATAGTCTATTTTTCTATAGGTGCAAAGGTTTCATTATAGTCAATTCCATCCTTTTGATCATACCCCTTTGTAATAAGACTTGTTTTGTGCTTGTCAAGTGAACTGTATGCCTTGTATTTGTTGCGATAGACCCACTTGCACCCAATCAGTTTACAACCATATGGTGGATCAAACAGATTCCAAGTCCCATTTTTCACTAGTGAATTATACTCATCTTAAATTGCTTTTCTCCAAGAGCCAATCTTCTCAGCTTGTTTGAAAATTGTTGGTTCTGAATCAAATGTAACATTTAGTTCCTCTTGAGAATCATCTAATGTGAGTTTTTCAATCATGTCCTGAATTTCATCAATAGAAATGTTTGGTTGAGATGAGGTTGTATGTGAAATTCAAGTGCCTATTTTCCCAACTTCATTAGGTCTCACATATTTCAGTGTTTGAGTGGCCCACTTAGGCATCTTTTTTTGTGCTACAGGTGCTTTGGG
This sequence comes from Torreya grandis, assembly GCA_037957365.1. Lineage (NCBI taxonomy): Eukaryota > Viridiplantae > Streptophyta > Pinopsida > Cupressales > Taxaceae > Torreya > Torreya grandis. Next base: position 2,697,254 of record JARHVA010000104.1, read on the forward strand.
TTCATCCTCTGATGTTCCTTCACTATCTGCCCTCTATTCAACTTGCCCTTGTTCAATATCTGATAAAGTTTCTCTCTCTCTTTCAGGAGGATTTTCAATCTCATGTACGAGAGATGATAGAAAATCAATAGATTCCCAAATTTATGTCCCCCACTCATTATCTGGACATTCAAATCACTCTCCTTCTAGACATCAAACTTTGCATATTTGTCTAGTCAATTCAACTACCGATCAATATGATATTTGTCCTTTGTAGTCTCACAAAAGACAACTTATCTTGTGATAATAAACTTCTTCTCTTTCTTGTCGTACAACCTGAATGCCTTGGAGGAATTAGAATATCCCAAGTGGATGTATTTTCTACTCCTGTGGTCCAATTTATTTCTCTTCTCCTTTGGAATCAATGCATAAAAAGTGGATCTAAAAATCCAAAGATGTCACACTAAAGGGAGATGACCACACCACATCTCATACAAAGTCTTTGATTCAAGATTTGTTGATGGTGATTTGTTGTGAAGGTATATTGTTGTTTTAGCTGCTTTAGCCCAAAAGTACAGATTTATCCCTTTAAAATACAACATTAAAAAAACCATATTCATCATTGTTTTGTTTATCCTTTTAACTAATCCATTTTGTTATGAGTGTGAGGAAATGTGAGATGGTGTTTGATATAATTTTTCTCAAGATAGGATTCAAACTTATTTGATGTGAATTCACCATCATTATCTATCATGAGTATCTTGATATGAGTTTGTGCTTCATTTTCAATCATTGTTCAAAACTTCTTGAAAGTGTTGAAGGCTTCTGATTTCTTTTTTAGAAAGTATATCCATGTCATCCTGCTGTAGTGTTTAATGAACAACATGAATTACTTCTGACCGCCAGTGGAGAGGATTGGAATAGAACACAAGTCTAAATGAACAAGCTACAATTTTCTATCTATTTTCTATTGTGACTTTGAAAATGGTTCTCTTGCATGTTTAGCCAAGATGCAAGCTTCACACTTCTCATTTAAGTTTGCAGGCAATGTAAGCATGCCAAAAACACCATTCTTTTATAATACACAAATGTTGTTATAGTGAGTGTGCCCAAATCAAGCATGCCACATATTTGGAGACATTCCATCTTCCACAAGATGCGCATAATTCCTTCAATTTGATAGCTCACATTTTAGTTTGAGTAGTTTCCATTCCTCATATCTAGTCAAGATGACTACATTGTCACTTTTTATCCTGATTATGATGTCACCATTATCAAACATAATGGAATGGCCTTGTTGCCTTATGAGCACAAGGGACAACAAGTTTCATTTCAATTGAGGAAGGAAGAGAACATTCTACAGTTTGAAGTCTGGAATCCCTGGACACTTGAGTCAAATTGTACCTCTTCCCTGTGGTTACAAGCTTGATCTATCTATGAGGTATATTGAGTCATAACTCTCTTCAATGTACTCCTCAAATAAGTCTTTTTAGAAAGTCATATGTCGAGTGGTGCCAGTATCAAGAACCCAAGCATCAAACCATGAGGAATCAATTGAGACACTGTTTGCTTCATCATCTATACTGGAAACACACATTCACTAGTGAATTGGGCTGAGTTTGACTCTTTTGACTATTTCTTTGAATTTCCCTATTTATTTTTATGATATGCTCTAATTTATTCGCATAGAGTCCTGAATTCGTGAGTCTCATGGCTACCTTTTTTGTCACATAGTTCACAATAGAGATTTTGTTTATCATTCTATTTTTTATTTTGACCACCATGATTTTCATTTTTGCCACCTTTTCCCTTGTACTTATTCTTGTACTTGTTATTGCCTTCATTTTTGAAATATGTGGCCTTGTTTGATGGTTTGGAAGAATTTATTTTGACATAACACACATTTTCTCCTATTGTGGTTTATGTTTTCCTTCCAAAGGCCTTTTCTCTTTCTACCATCTTTTTAACCAATATTTAAATGTGAGCGTCTTTAATTGATTACTTGCTTGTAGAAACTCCAAATAGGTTTAATAGTTGGGAAGAAGAGATTTTATGAATGCGGTCATGTATATGTCGATTTTGACACCTGTTGCTTCAACATCATTTTTGATAACACGTATCTATGAAGCCAATCTCATCACATCACCATATTTCAACTCTAGGTTTAATAGTTTCAACTGCAATTGAATGATTTCCAACTCTGACTGGGATTTATATAGGTCCTTCAATTTATGATATGCTTTCCATGGTGTATTTCACCCCTATATATGATAAAACACATCTCCTTCCACTGATGCCCTCATCAAGGCCAAAGTCTTCTGGTTTTTCTACTTCCATGTTTGAGTGTCCTTTGCATTCCCTGTAGGTTCAGTTGGTTGTTTTATTGCATCACAAATATCAAACCATAGATCATTGAATATGAGTGTGTTCTCCACGTTCCAAGACCATTCTAGCCAACTATCTTTGCCAGTCAAGGTAGTGCCAATAATGGATTTGATGGAATGCATGGTTTTGAGTTTTGTTTGAGTTTTTGTTTAACCCCAATTGGTTCCTTATCACTCCAAAATGGTCCCCTTTTCTATATACGTAAAGGTATTGAAAATGATTCACTTTGTCATTAACACTAGCTTAAAAAGAAAACCTCATACATCAATATACTCAATTTTTCTTGATTTCTGGATTAATATTTTTCTACATACTCGAATGGGTAAAAAGAGTAACTTCCCTTATTTCTCCTTGAATTACGTGTGTTGTTCCCAAAATCTGTCACTCATTTTTGGGACAACATATGAACTATTTTGGTCCTGCAGGCCAAAATTCTCTCTTCCCTTCTCAAAAATTGTTTTGAGCATTCAAATTCTTCATTATTCAAGATTTTTTAGCTAAGGGAATAACAGGTTCAAAAGGTTCAATAGGTTCAAAGGTTCAATGATGTTGGCAAGCTTAAAGAGTTAAGCACTTCGGCAAAAGTTCAAAGTTCAATTGCTTCAGCCAGTTCAATGGCTTTAAAAGACGTAACGAAAAGAAGGAAGATTAAACCATAGAACCATTGAACCTTGAACCAAAAAGGTTCAAAGGTTGAACGAGATTGGTTCAAAGCGGTTAGTTCAAGCGATCAATTGAATGAGCGAAACAAAAGATTGAACCGTTGAATAGTTGAACTAAAGTTGGTTCAATCGGTCGGTTCAATCGAACGGTTCAAAGGAGTCCCCCAAAGCCCAAAGGGCAAGTGCCCTTGCGAAGGGCAGTGAACAAAAGGAAAGTGCCCTTGTGGAGCGCAGTGAACAAAAAGGAGCAAAAAGATATCCTTCGAAAAGATTTTATGCGGCTAATTTTACAAGGGAAATCCTTCGGACAAAATGTCTGAAGGAATTCTTTCAAACATTTTGTCTGAAGGAATGATCAAAACCCTGACAAAAAGTGGCTAAGGCAAAGGAAATATTTCCTTCAGACATTTTATCTGAAGGATTCAAAGACAAAGGCCACCCGAAGGACCCCGAAGGGTAGGTACCCTTGCGGGGGGCTACCGACGACCAGGAAATGGACCTTTTTTAAGGCCCGAAGGGACACCTTCCCTTCGAGAGGTTCCAAAGATATAAAGCCAAAAGAATGATTCTCCAGGCTAGTTTCTATGGACTCTATAGGCTTATTTTTATGGACTCTACAGGCTTGATTCTATGGACTCTGCAGGCTTGATTTTATGGACTCTGCAGGCTTGTTTCTACAAACTCTGCAGGCTAATTTCTACGGACTCTGCAGGGTTGATTCTATGGACTCCGCATGATTTAAAGAAGAAGATCACCCAAAGGACTTTGAAGGGTAGGTAAGCTTGTGGGGGGCTCTTGGTGACCAGAAAATGGACCTTTCTCAAGGCCCAAAGGGACACCTTCCCTTCGAGAGGTTCCAAAGATATAAAGCCAAAGGAATTTCAAAGCTTCGAAAGACTTAGAGAAAATAAAGGCTTCTAAGAAAAAGGATGAACCGTTTAACCTTAAACCAAAATGGTTCAAAGGTTCAATGGGTTCAACAGTTTAATGAAAGCTCTGAGCAAAGGAAAGAAGTGAAAGATTTCAGAGACTAGTTCAAAGAGATGGTTCAAATGAATGAACCAAAGAAGTGACGAAACCAAGGGGCCGAGAAGGCCACCCAAACTATTGAACCAATGAAGTCTCATGGTTTGAAGGTTCATGGTTCAAAGTGGTTCAAAGCGACCAGCAACTAGTGACATCCCCACGGACGTCAAATTCAGGGTAATGAAATATCTGTTTATTTTCAAATGTGGCAAGAAAACTAAAAACAAACTCAGCGACCAGCTGAAGAGAGAGCCAAAAGAGCCAGCAGAAAGGGAAAAGATAGCCTGAGGCTCAAATTGCAACATGAAAGAGAGAAAGACCAAAAATATCTGTGTAAGAGTTATTTCCAGTAGGTGGAACAGTCTACCAAGTAGACATCTGAGCTCACAAGCATTAAAAGGTGTGACCTATTTTTCTCCCTTGGAATAAAAGCAAGGGGATAGCTGAGTACATATAGAGAGAAATACCAAAAAACCCATGCTGAAGAGAAGATATTTGAGATGAATTGACGTGCCACAGTTAAGGCAAATGCCTTGTTCCAGCATGGCCCCTTGACAAAACTAAAAATGCATTCAAGACATTGAATGTAGCATGGGCCATTCCATGAAACAAAGTGCCAAGCCTTTCTTGGCTGCTATATATTGTAATCTCTTATTTTATGCATGGGGGATTCTTTGGTTATAGAAGCAAAACTCTACCAAAATTGAAAGGCGATTACTGAGACTTTGAGCTCAGATTGTTGATCATATTTCTTTATATGAATGAGAAAGCAGGTTACTTCCAGACTTTGTGCTGTAATATCTTGTGTCATTTAGGATATTGTTCTTATATCTGTTTCCTGAATGTGTCCTTGTCCATTTTAATGAAATAAGCAAAACTAGTGGAAGTAATTAGGAAGGTGTCCTGAAGCCAACTGTGGGAAGACTTTGTGCTACCACAATTGCCTTTAGTGTGTTTGTCCATTTTCTGTTTCTATGTAAAAGATCTTAGGATGACTTTGTGCCCCTATTATCTTTCATATTTCACTCTTGGTCAGTTGAGGTGGATACTTTGTGCTACACTTCATTATGTTGGTTATTCCACCCTGTTACCAGTTACTTGTTACCTTTTAGAAAGAACTGTTTTTTGTTGTAAGACCACTTCTAAAAGAAGATAAGTGTCTTCAGTGTTTTCACCTAGATTTCTCCTTTGTTTGTGAACATCATCTCTAAAAGAAGAGAGATGGATAGTGTTATCCTACCCCTGAGTGTTATTTTTTGCATATATATATATATTGGCCCTCATAGTTTACAGAGAACCTCCCCTTGATGAGAGGAGAGATTTGTCCCCTTTTGATGTGGTAGACCTGCACATCTGGCCAACCAATCTCCTTATGATGTGGTTGAAATGACCTATTTTGCCTATCAATTAGTTGGTGACAAAATATTCATGCCAACAGTTTTTTGGTGACTCCACTGGGGACACAACAATTTTGCACAGTTTGAAGCATCAAGCTTCAAATTGAAGCATCACCTGTGTCTTATCTATTATCATTATAGCCTTATCCATTTCCATTATATACTCTGAGCTACAAAATAGAGACACTGGAGATCGAGCGTTTCATTTCAAAATTCAATGCTCTAGTAGCTTCATGCCAATAGTTTTTAGGTGACTCTACTGGGGATCGAATGTTTCACTTCTTTTTTCCACTTTCCTCCAGCTCTTTGCCAACAATTTTTTAGTGACTCCATTGGGGATCGGTGATCATTTCCAGTCCTTTTCTAGTCTATTCAAATTGAAACATTTCATATCGCTGGGGAATGACGTGAAGTAGGAAAGAACATTGCCAGCTTCATGCCAACAATCTTTTTTGGTGACTCCATTGGGGAAGAACAAGTAGTTTGAAGCCTCAAGCTTCAAGTTGAAGTAGGGCCAATTATTTTCCATTTTTATTCTATAATCTGGCAACTCCATGCTATACTAGAAGCCAGAGAGCCCAAGGTGTTTTTGACCCTATTTTTGAGTTGGTGCAGCAGGGCAATTTTGATTTGTTTCCTTCACAACTTCAAGTTCAACGAACTAGAAGTCTTCTTCCTACCAATACCAAGTCACCAATACAAGGTAGAGCTTCTTTTTCTACTGTTAGTAGAGCTTTGCCTATAAATATTCCACCTAGATTTGTTATCCCCCCTTTCCATAATCAAATCATGGCAGTTCAAGGCCCCTAGGGTAACTCTTTTGGCCTGCTCAATTTAACTCCACCTCTACATGAGCTACCATGCAGTTCAAGGAAGAATTTTCCCAAATTTTTTGATGATGGGAGAGTTCATCCTAATGAACACATTATAGCTTTCAGCATAGCCTGTGGTGTGATAGGCATGGAATATGAGGACATGGCAGTCAGACTGTTTATGGAGACATTACAAGGCACTACTGCAGACTGGTTCTATCATCTGTAGGCCTAGACAATGACTGACTAGAACACTCTTAAAGCTAAATTTGAAGCCAGGTTCAAGCCTGTAAAAGATGTGCATGCCCTATTGGCTCAACTCACATAAATGAAGAATGAGCCTCATGAACCAATGAGGGATTTCATTGCCAAATTTGACAAGCTAAGGAACAAGATTCCCATGATTGCTCAGCCAACACCTGAGAACCTTAAATGTTTCTTCATCAACTCACAACTGCCTAAAGTAAGTTTTTTGCTGAGACGTGCTGGCCACATAGACCTTGTTGCTGCTCAAGATTTGGCCACTGAGGTGGAAGATGACCTTATATTGGCATAAAAGATAAGGAGAGATCCTAACAAAGGTAAATCTTCTTCATCTTTTGAATATCCATCTACAGGCACTACTAATCTAAAGGTGCAGAAGCTAGAAAATGAGTTGCTTGCTCTTAAAAAGCAAATGGCACAAGGGATGTCATCTGCCCCTTCATACAGAGATATACCAAGGAGGACATTCCCTAATCAGTCATACCAAGGCAATGCTGCCAGGAATCAAGGGTAGCCAAATCGTCTTCCTCCCCCTCAGGGAAAATTAGCCATTGAAGCACCTCCAACCAATTTAGTAGTTGGATACCTTGAATCAGAATCTGATTTCTCCTTCTAGCCTGAGTTGAACCCAAAAGATGACGCTAATCTCTTCACAGAGGGAGAAGAAGAATTAGCTGGTGACTCCAACATTAGTTTCTTGAATTATCAGGATGAACCCAGAAGTGAAGGTAAAGCAGTTGATAGATCATACACTATTTTCACCCAGTCTAAGAATCAGTTAGCCCAGCAAGCTGATAAGGAAAAAATAAGAGAATGATCTCAGCCTGTAATTTTAATTGCTAAGTGGGGAACCACTCTGTCTTTTCAAGTGAAGGACTCGATGATTGCAAAAAATGTGAGTACATCAAGCACTCCTTCATCTTCAACTTTAAATTCATATACCAGTACCACCCCTCCTAAAAACTAGAAGGATGAAGTCCCTTCACCTGCTCATAATTCATTTCAGACATTTGACATAGTCAACCATGTCAAGAAAACTAAAATTTAAATGTCTAAATTTGAATTCCTGTAATCCAACGCTGAGCAGTTGGATAAGTTAGTGGAATGTGTAAAGAATAAAATCATCCCTACAGGACTAGCTATTCTAAAGGTGACTCCCACGTCCACCTAAAATAACCTTTTCATTGCTCCTCCTGTTGCTCCCAAAAAGATTGAACCATTTTATGTCTCCCTGCCGATAAATGGACACCAGTCGAATAATTGCATCATAAATTCAGGTGCGTTTGACAATGTCATGCCTGCCAAAGTAGTTGAATCTCTTGGTCTCACACTGACCAAGACATTTTGGACATGTTTCTCCATGGAAAACAAACAAGTGCCACAATTGGGACAAATCAAGGATGCCCAATTTGCATTTGCAGCATTCCCAGACAAGAGAATCAAGATGATAGTCCTAGTGGCTGACGTCCCATCCTCTTACGACATCCTTCTTAGGCAAAATTTTTGCAAGGATGTTGGTAGCGAGTTGAGCATGGACCTATCTAAAGCAAGGATCCTAGTCAAAGGCGTCATGCAAAAATTATTCTCTGAGAAGGAGGCAAAAAATGTCGTCACTCAAAAATCAGCACCTGAAGCTCAAATTTTATTTGAGTCTTCAGGCATGGGTAATTACTTCCTGACCATAGAGGATGTTCCCATCTTAGCTAATGAAACCTCTGAAAATGACAATATGAAAAGTGGTTTAGATAAAATAGCAGAAGACACGAGAGAGCACAATGCAAGCCCAAAGGAACTCTCCCCTCCACACAAAGAAGAATCTAAGGTAAAAATAGTTATTGATAATGTATGGATACTAGAATTTGATGGAAGTTGTTCTTCTACCAGTTCAAGAGCTGGGATTGTGTTGATATCTTCTCAAGGAGATATTTTTCCTTCTTCATACAAGTTGCAGTTCAGTAATACTAAAAATACTGCTGAAGATGAATCACTGCTGCTTGGATTGAAGGCTATTCAAGACAAAGGTGTCAAACTCCTTCATGTCAAAGGAGATGTTAAGCTGGTGGTTTGCCAAGTCAGGAACCTGTACCAAACCAAAAATGAGAGATTGCGCTATTATCGCAATATAGTTTGAGATCAAATTGAAAGTTTTGATGCTTTCAAAATCTCTACAGTTCCTAGAGAATTTAATGACCAAGCTGATGCTTTAGCTATTTCAACAACTCTTTTGGTTTCTCACTCAGATTTTAAAGAAGATAGGTACACTATTGAATTGGTCTTTCAACTGAGTGTGCCTGAAAATTCCAATCATTAGCAAGTGTTCAATGGTGACCATCAAATCATGGCCTTTCTAGAATAAAAAGATAGTTTTGAGCAGCTTCACTTTGAAGGCAGTGAGCCCCAGAAGTTTGAACCAGCCCCTGAATCAAGTTCAGACGTAGGTGAGGAATTCCTACAACTTAAAGGGAATAAAATCCCAAAAGGCCTAGTTTCCCTTAAGAAATTGTTTGACAAGCACGACAGGTTCATCAAATAGCAACAAATGGATTCAGGGTCCTCTCAGGAGTTTGATCAGATAAATTTGGGTACTAAAGAAAATCTTAAGATGGTGAACACTGGGAAGTGTTGCATTTTGGAGGAGAGACTCAAATTCACTACTCTACTATGTTAGTACATAGATGTTTTGGCATACTCCTATGATGATCTGAAGTCACTCAGGCTTGAAGAAATTTGCCATGAAATTCCTCTCAAAAGTAATTCGATGCCTTACAAGCAAAAGTCTAGGCAGCACAATCCAAAGATATCAAGTACTATTTTGTCTAAAATACAAAAAATACTGAATGCTAGGATAATTTTCCCAATCCATCATTCTACATGGATTTCCAACATAGTACCTATGAGAAAGAAGAATGGCAAAATTCACCTCTGTGTGGAATTCAAAAATTTGAATCAGTCATCCTTAAAGGATAACTATCCTCTGCCCATCATGGACCAAGTTCTTCAGACAGTGACCAGTTCAAAGATGTTATCAATGCTAGACAGCTTCTTATAATACAATCAAGTTGAAGTCAGTGAAGCAGACCAGTATAAGATTGCCTTCACCACACCTTGGGGCACCTTTGCATATCAAAGAATGCCATTTGGCCTGATAAATGTTGGCGCCACTTTCCAAAGAGCAATGGACCTTGCTTTCAAAGATGAAATGGGTAAGTTCACTATGGTATATTTTGATGACTTGACCATATTTTCTAAGCATCGCCCTGATCATGTACGCCATTTGTAACAAGTGTTGGGGTAACAAGTCTATTTTTGGGGTAACAAAAGAGAAACTTCTCAGACACATTGTATCTAGAGAAGGCATAAAGATTGACTCAGAAAGAGTCAAATCCATCCAAGAGCTTACTCTGCCCACAAGTAAGACTGTAGTTCACTCTTTCTTTGAAAAGGTGAATTTTTTACGAAGGTTCATCCCTGAGTTTATTGAGAAGACTCGCCACATTGTGAACATGATGAAGGGAAATGCCACTTTCAGCTAGACTAAAGAAGGCAAATTGGCATTCTGAGACATCAAGACAGCTATTTTGCATGCCCTAATTCTAGTTTGTTCAGATTATACCAAAGATTTCACAGTATACAGTTATGCTTCTGAGCACACACTTTCAACAATTCTGGTTCAATAGAACAAAGGTGTGGAATCTCCCATATCCTTCATGAGCTTTCCTCTCAAAGCTCATGAACTGAAGTATTCAAACATAGAGAATCATGCTTATGTAGTGGTAAAGGCAGTAAAACACTTCCATTTTTACATCCTGAATTCACATGTTACTGCCCTGGTTCCTGATACCACAATTAAATCCATATTAACTCAGTAGGAGTTTGGAACCAAAAGGGGCAATTGGATTTCCAAAATCTAAGAGTTTGATCTAGTTATCAAACCAACAAAGCTTGTGTGGGGAAGGGGTCTCTGCCAATTGATTGTTGATAATAGACCCAAAGAAGCAGGGCATGAAGAAACAAAAGTGGAAGACACGTCAAAAATCCTCTTTGTCTCCACCACGAATGAGTGGTATTCGAATATTTCTCATTTTCTTACCTATGGTGAGTGTCCTGCTCACCTACCTCATAAAGAAAGGAGGACTGTTAAATTGAAAGCTACCAATTTTGTCCTCTAAGACAACGGCCTATATAAGAGGAGCCTTGATGGAGTGTTCCTTCGTTGCATGAATAAAGAACAGTAGAACCAAAGTTTGAAGTCCTTCCATAATCTGGCCTGTGGAGGACATTTTTCTACTTCTGTAACTACCCATAAGATTCTGTGAGCCAGGTATTACTAGCCTACTCTATTTTAGGATGCATACAAATGGGTACGAAGATGTGAATTATGCCAATAGTTTATTGGAAGACCCAAGTTAGCTTCTCTACCTCTTAAGCTAGTGGTAATAGAAGAGCCATTTCAGCAATGGAGAATCGATTTCATTGGTGCTGTAAACCCATCTTCAAGCGCTGGACATGATTATGTCCTCACAACTACAGATTACTTCACCAAATGGGTGGAAGCAATTCTAACTAAGCATGCTACTTCAGAAGTGGTATGCGATTTCCTCAAGGAAAACATCATTTCCAAGTTTGGGGTCCCAACCAAGATTGTGACAGATAATGCAGCCTATTTCTCTTCTCATGAGATCACTCAATTCTATTTTTATTATGGGATTACCCTCTCCCATTCCTTTGATTATTTTCGACAAGGGAATGGCCAAGTTGAATCAAGCAACAAGAACTTGGTGACCATCATCAGGAAGCTAGTGGATGACAACAAAGGAACCCGGCATAAAACATTGGTTGATGCTTTATGGGTAGACAAAATTACACCCAAGAGGGTGATAGGTATGTCACCATTCCAAATTTTATATGGTCTCAATGCAGAGATACCAATCACCCTGGAATTGCCAGCACTAAAATTGGCAAAGGCAGTCGAAGATCAGACATTTGAAAGCTCCATCGATAAGAGGATCATGTGCTTAACTGAGCTAGATGAGCAATGAACTATGGTGGTGGACCGAATTATTGTGCATCAAATTCTGGGTAAGAAGCTCTTCGACCAAAAAGCAAAAACTCATGATTTCCAGATTGGAGATCAAGTCCTGTTATGGGACAAAAGGAGAGAACCAAAGGGAATGCATGGGAAGTTCAATTCCCTATGGAAAGGCCCGTTTACTATCCATCAGCTCAATCGTGAAAATAGTTTCCTATTGAAGTATCAAGATAGCATGCCCTTTTCTCTGCCTCATAATGGGCATCATCTGAAGCACTTCAATTCTTGAAGTATCAGATAAGATCATCTGTACATATGTATATTTGTATAGTCTTTAGTTTTATTTTGTGCTTTTCATTTTCATTTTTTGGCACCTTTCTTTTTTGGGTAGCATGACTCCGTAGCCCAATGGCATACTTAAAGGCACTGGAGATTCTGGTTTCTACTCCCCTCAGCTGTTTCAAAATTTTAATTGAAAGAAGTTCCCCAACTAGAGCCGGCTGTTGTTCCCAAAATCTATCACTCATTTTCGGGACAACATATGAACTATTTTGGTCCTGCAGGCCAAAATTCTCTATCCCTTCTCAAAAATTGTTCTAAGCATTCAAATTTTTCATTATTAAAGATTTTTCAACTAAGGGACTAGCAGGTTCAATGGGTTCAAAGGTTCAATGACGTTGGCAAGCTTAAAGAGTTAAGGGCTTCGACAAAAGTTTAAAGTTCAACCGCTTTGGCAAGTTTAATGGCTTCAAAAGACTTAACGAAAAGAAGGAAGATTGAACCATTGAACCTTGAACCAAAATGGTTCAAAGGTTCAAAGGTTCAATGAGATTGGTTCAAGCAGCCAATTGAACGAGCAAAACAAAAGATTGAACCGTTGAACCAAAGTTAGTTTAATTAGTCGGTTCAATTGAATGGTTCAAAGGAGTCCCCCAAAGCCCAAAGGGCAAGTGCCCTTGAGGAGGGTAGTGAATAAAAGGTAAGTGCCCTTGCAAAGGGTAGTGAACAAAAAGGAGCAAAAAGATATCCTTCAGAAAGATTTTTTGTAGCTAATTTTACAAGGGAAATCCTTCAGACATTTTGTCCGAAGGAATGATCAAAAGCCCGACGAAAAGTGGCTAAGGCAAAGGAAAGATTTCCTTTGAACAAAATGTCTGAATGAATTCCTTCAGACATTTTGTTTGAAGGATTCAAAGACAAAGGCCGCTCGAAGGACCCTGGAGGGAAGGTACCCTTGCGGGGGGCTCCCGACGACCAGGAAATGGACCTTTTTCAATGCCTGAAGGGACACCTTCCCTTCGGGAGGTTCCAAAGATATAAATCTAAAGGAATGATTCTACGGACTCTACAGGCCAATTTCTACAGACTCTGTAGGCTTAGTTTTACAGACTTATTTCTACGGACTCTATAGGCTTGGTTCTACAGACTAGTTTCTACGGACTCTACAGGCTTGATTCTACGGACTCTACAGGCTTGTTTTTACGGACTCTACAGGCTTGATTCTACGGACTCTGCAAACTTATTTCTACAGACTCTGTAGGCTAGTTTCTACGAACTCTACAGACTTGATTCTATGGACTCCACATGATTTGAAGAAGAAGGTTGCCAAAAGGACCTCGAAGGGCAGGTACCTTTGCGGGGGGCTCTCAGTGACTAGAAAATGGAACTTTCTCAAGGTTTGAAGGGACACCTTCCCTTCAAGAGGTTCCAAAGATATAAAGCTAAAGGAATTTCAAAGCTTCAAAAGACTTAGAGAAAAGAAAGGCTTCTAAGAAAAAGGATGAACCGTTGAACCTTGAACCAAAATGGTTCAAAGGTTTAACGGGTTCAACGGTTCAATGAAAGCTTCGAGCAAAGGAAAGAAGCGGAAGATTCTAGAGACCAGTTCAAAGAGATGGTTCAAACGAATGAACCAAAGAAGCAATGGAACCAAGGCACTGAGAATGCCACCCGAACCATTGAACCAGTGAACTAATGAACTCTCATGGTTTGAAGGTTCATGGTTCAAAGTGGTTCAAAGTGACCAACAACCAGTGATGTCCCTATGGACGTCAAATTCAGGTTAATGAAATATTTGTTGATTTTCAAATGTGGCAAGGAACCAAAAAAAAACTCAACGACCAGCTAAAGAGAGAGCCGAAAGAGCCAACAGAAAGGGAAAAGATAGCCTGAGAGCTCAAATTACAACAAGAAAGAGGGAAAGACTAGAAATATTTGCGTAGGATTTATTTCCAGTAGGTGAAACAGTCCACCAAGTAGACATCTGAGCTCACAAGCATTAAAAGGTGCATCCTATTTTTCTCCCTTGGAATAAAAGCGAGGGGATAGTCGAGTACATATAGGGAGAAAGACCACACAACCCATGCTGAAGAGAAGATATTTGAGATGAATTGACATGCCACAGTTAAGGCAGATGCCCTGTTCCAGCATGGCCCCTTGACAAAACTGAAAATGCATTCAAGGCATTGAATACAGCATGGGTCATTCCATGAAACAAAGTGCCAAGGCTTTTTTGGCTACTATATATTGTAATCTCTTATTTTATGCATGGGGGATCTTTTGGTTATAGAAGCAAAACTCTGCCAAAATTGAAAGGTGATTACTGAGACTTTGAGCTCAGATTCTTGATCATATTTCTTTATATGAATGAGAAAGCAAGTTACTTCTAGACTTTGTGCTGTAATAGCTTGTGTCATTTAGGAGATTGTTCTTATGTCTGTTTCCTGAATGTGTTCTTGTCCATTTTAATGAAATAAGCAAAACTAGTGGAAGTAATCAGGAAGGTGTCCCGAAGCCAACTGTGGGAAGACTTTGTGCTGCCACAATTGCCTTTAGTGTGTTTATCTATTTTCTATTTCTATGTAAAAGATCTTGGGATGACTTTGTGACCCCATTATCCTTCGTATTTCACTCTTGGGTAGTTGAGGTGGAGACTTTGCGCTACACGTCATTCTGCTGGTTATTGCACCCTGTTACTAGTTACTTATTACCTTTCAAAAATAACTCTTGTTGTATGTTGCAAGACCACTTATGAAAGAAGAGAAGTGCCTTCAGTGTTTTCACCTAGATTTCTCCTTTGTTTGTGAATATCATCTCTGAAAGAAGAGAGATGGATGGTGTTGTCCTAACCCTGAGTGTTATTTTTTACACACACACACACACACACACACACACACACACACACACACACACACATATAGTATATTTCCTCTCATAGTTTACAAGGAACGTCCCCTTGATGAGAGGAGAGATTTGTCCCCTTTTGATGTGGTATACCTGCACATCTGGCCGACTAATCTCCCTATGTTGTGGTCGAAATGACCTATTTTGCCTATCAGTTAGCCGGTGACAAAATATTCACCCAACAACGTGATTTGGTTATTTTTGCCCAAATTCGCTTACAATATCTTTCCTCAAATAATTAAATGCTTTTCAAAAAAAAAATTCAAATTTTGAAATTTAGCATTTAAAAATGGAAATTTGATTTTTAAATAAAAAAACATAAAATATACCCCTCCTTTTGTTTGACTTGATTTCAATATTGGAAATAAAATTAAAAAAATTAGCCTCCTCCATAGTAGTATTGGAAATATAATGAAATATGCAACTATCTTATTCTCCACAGGTGGCAAACATGGTTGTAAAGAGGACATGGTAGGTAAAAAGGATGTGGCATAGCAAAAGTGAAACACCAAAGCAAACTCTACACAGGTCTTTTCATAATATTTCCAGGTCGTGGCTCTATGTTTCTATGGTAGGTCTACAAATACAATGTAGAATACAATGCTAGCAGAGATTTATCACAACTAAAATGTAAAATGCAGTCAAATGCCTTCTATGTAGAGATAAATGAAATGCCTAGGCTCGAATCCCAATAGCCATGCAATGCTTCCAACTACTAGAGAAAAAAGAAATATATCACATCAAAATACAATGCAGGTTGCAGACAATGTTGTCTTCTGCCAAGATACCATGCAGGTCGATGTAGGTCACGCAAGTCTAATGATAGGGGTTGACCAATTTTTAGTCCTATAAGCCAAAATTAGTCACCCCCTCCTTTTTCTTTGCAAAAGTCATCCAATCCATGTTTTGGATAGATCATCCCTCTACTACCTTGTGCAAAATGTTCTCTGCTAGACCTTTCCTGAGAAAAAGCTAAGTGTTTTCCTCATTTGCTTAGCCAAGTGCATTTCGGGTTTGTCAAGAGTAGTTACTTCACCTACAATAGACCAAATCAAGTTTTCCAAATGACTATACTTGTGAAATTTTCATAAGTCAAGTTAATTGATAAACCTGATTTGGTCCTTATGGTGTAATTCAGACTTTGTAAATGTATTTATTTATAAAGGTTTATAAGTAAAGACACTTGAAAAACATAATTTGGTCTTAGCATACCAAATAAAGTTTTCCAAGTGTCTCTAATTATTTGTTTTATAAGTTGAAGTTGATGCAAAACCCTAAGTAAGAGCTCATGAGAAGTCTTAAATGGTCTATCTAGTGCAATTCAGGTTTGTGCAGGTGTATTACTTGTCAGCTTTTATAGGTAAAAGCAAGTGAAGGACCCAATTTGGTCTATGCAGCTCACCAAAGGCACGAATTTTCTTCAGAGGGCACATAAGCAAAGAAAGTGGACTTTTCACTTTTCCAAAGGACAATTGAAGAAAGGCCGAAGGGTAAGTCTGGAAGTAAGTGCCCTTGTAGAGGGATTTTCATCGATAGGGGGACCTCTTCACTTCTTCTGAAGGGTCATTTATAGGAGTTTTGAAGGGTAGGTGCCCTTACGGAGGGCACCCAGGCAAGAAAATGGACCCTTACATTTTCCCTGAAGGGTAATTCTGGGAGCTAATGGCCCTTGCATAGGGCACCAAGAGGAAGTAAGGGATGAAGAAAAAAATATGAAGGACACTTGCCCTTCAGGAAAAGCCAATGCCAAGAGAGAATTTCCTTCAGACAAAATGTTTGAAGGAATTGATGATTGCCAAAATCCCAAACGAAGCTAAACAAAGAAGTGAGCTAAGGCAGAGGATGATTTCCTTTGGATAAAATGTCTGAAGAAAATCCTTTAGACATTTTGTCTGAAGGACACTCGAACAAAAGCCTAAGGGCTGGCAGTGCAAGGGATGAAAGCCAAAGGATGATTTACTTCATGAGGGCCGACAGTGCAAGGGATGAAAGCCAAAGGATGATTTATTTGGACAAAATGTCTGAAAGAAATCATTTAGAAATTTTATCTGGAGGAATTTTACAAGGAAAAGCCCATCACAAGTAAGGAGTGAGCAAAGCAAAGGCAAGGAGGAAAGAAATAAAGGAAGAGACAAACAAGAAGGAGCCAAAGGAAAGAAGTGAGCAAGGAAAGAAATCGTGAAACTTTCCCTCAGGAATTTTACCTCAAACTTTTGTTCGAGAGGATCCCCTATCGAAATCCTGAAGTCAAAAACCTAAAGATGAAGAGCGAGTAAGGATAAAGGCAAGGAAGAGACAAAAAAGAGGACGGAAAGAGGAAGAAACAAGCAGAAGTAAAAAAATCAGACAAAAAAGAGACAAAGGCAAAGGCCCGAGAAGGAGTAGAAGACCGTCGAGAGCTCGAAGGCTCGATAAGTAAAGACAAGCCAAGAATAAATAAGGAAAAGAGAAATCAAAAGAAAGAGATAAAATACGGGCAAAGACAAAGCAAAAAAGACAAAACTTGAAACTATTCCAGCTGTTGACAAATGGTAGAATTAAGGACCAATCATAACAAGACAAGTGGCATGAACAACTCAATAAAGGGAGTTAATACATATGGGTGGAAAATATCTACCGAAAACCAATAAATAGATTGGTTTTCAAACTATAGAGGAGAGCAACCTAGCCATTAATGCGCAACCAGTTGTATCTAAACATTGAAGAAGGCTTAGTCAGTCACAACAGTTTGGAATAACTTTGTTAGTTGATGGGAATGGGTTCCGCATACTTTTACAACCCAAGAATAGTAGAAGCGATGGTGGACAATCTACAACATGGCTCTCCCATATGCAGTTTAAGGATACAGTGGCATAATGGTCTCTTGACTCAGCAAATGTTTGACTCTAGCATGGGTCTCCTTTCCATGATGTCAGCCATCTTGTTTCCAACATTCCATATATTGTAACCTCTCATTTAAAAAAAAAAAATCTCTTAGCTTGTATGGTGAAGCCCTACAAGAATTTACTTTGAATCAAGACATAACATTTTTACCTCTGTTTGAGTTTGCACTTTTGCATATGTCTATGGTTTTATCTTGTGTTAAGTCATTTTATTTCATACTTTCATAGTTTGAATCCAAATATCTAGTGTATTATGATTTCTTCTTTTGAATATTAGCAAGAAATGTCCACAACAGAGTATAGATGCATGTGAACAGGATGCTATAGTGTGTCTTAGATAACCTCTGGCAGTTTTTCCTCTCTGTATCTCCATAGAGTCCTCTGTTGAAACACTGATGCGTGAGAGTTTCTCATCTTGAATGATAGTGTATGTCAACTTGTCTTGGTGTAAAGTGTATGTCAAAGCTGGGTAGACCAACCATTTTGGTGCATCACCACTTTAGTTTAGGTTCTAATTTCTAGTATTTCTCTCCCTTTTCATCCCCCCATTGTTAGCAGTAGGAAATCCAGGGCCTCAAGGTGCATCAAGGGGAGCTAACCCCTAATCTATAGAGTCATCCCTCAAGTTTGCCACCCACAACAAGAGGGATGTCTCCATTATGTCGCGTGGATGAAGAGAGCTGAGTCTCCCTTAAGAGGGTGTAATCCACTATGTCAACAATAGGTCCACGCAGTTTCGAGGGTGTATTTAATGCTGGTATAGAAAAACATCTTTTATATTTCCAATATATAAAACCAACAAAAAAAATGACCTCCTAAAAAATTAACCAATGTAGCAATCTATATGCAATCTATACCAGTATATTGCTATAGACCAAAACGACTTCTTACAGGTTGATTTGCTACATAAGCCCATAGGAAAATAAGGTATTGAGTAATACCCAAGCTATGCAGGTTGTAAAACTAAAATAAGAAAAGAGAATGAAATAATTCAAAATTTCTAGGCTCTAATAGCAATGACAGGTCAAAAATATTATTGACAGAATGACAATGAAATTATATTTCATGATTCAAAAAGAAAGAGAGGCAAACATTACAATTTAAATCCAAAATTTGACAAATCTCTTCACCTACCATGAATTCCATTCAGCTACCTACGAGACTCTTGAGCTACACACAAGAAGACAAAAGCAAATGTGCAACTACTCCTAGGAATTAGAAAATATTATCTACAATAATATTATAGGAACATGGGTTCCTTGTTGTCACTTTTGACCCTTGTAGGTGTTATTGTGTGAGAGGGATTTGTGTAAGCAGATGCACTTTGGGATGTTAAGGTAATTTTGTGATAAATACTTTAGAGTGTATTGTTTCACCTTGTATAATTATCTAGAGCTTATAAAAGCTCATTTAAGTGATGTAATTTAATCTTGTTGACTAAGAGTACTAACCCTTTTTCGGTCATGACATTTCACGGATGAGGCCATCACAATTTTAAGGAGAACTACATTAAACCCTAATTTTAAAGAGTAAATATGTAGGCTACCTAAGTTATGGTGGGGACATCGAGTTTATATCATTGACTAGGTTAGGGGTGCCTTGTCGTCATTCTTTGTGTTAGGCTTAAACATCGTTGTTTAGATTAAATATATAAATAATATTAATTAAATAAAATTTGAGATTAACGTATATTTAATTTTGGTTAATTCATATATATATAATTTTGGTTAATTCATATATATATATATATATATATATATATATATATATATATATATATATATAACTTGTTTTGCTTTGACGTTAGCTATCTCAAGATGAGTAGACCTTTGTATCTTTCCTTTTTTTATGTGTCTTGGGAGTAGTGTTTGTGTAGTTCTTAGTGTAAACTCTCCCTTAGTGAACCTTAAGGTAGTAACCCTTTTATAAAGTAATTTTTGCCTTAATTTGTTTTGTTTTTCTTGGTGTGTCAACTCAAGATGTATGATTGAATGTCTTTATGAACTATTAAAATAATAAATTATAATAAAGTTAGACCGTATGTTCATGATATCATATTAATGTGACTTGTCCCTTTTCTTTATTAAGGACATTAAGTAAAAAGTTTCACAAGCCACTTTTGATCTTAACCTTACTCGAATATATTTCTATTCCACTTCTTAGAGAAGCTTTGTGGTGGGAAGTAAATGAATTAAATAATCACATAATAATTATGTGTCACACTTCCATTGCATGTTAATAAAATAACAAGAGTTAAATTATTAAGCAAATAATAAATAAATAATTGAACATCATTCATTTAAATAAATAAAAAAAAATTACATGGGTTTTGGGATAATTTTTTTATACATAACAAAAAGATTAGTAAAACTTATGTATGAAAGTTTTTGAATATTAATGAATGGTTGAGGGATCCCAACTCTCATTTTATAAATAAAAAATAAAATCTTATTTAATATAATATTGGTGATAGGATATTTTATATTTATGTATGAAAGTTTTTGAATATTAATAAATAGGATAAAAAGGAAAAAATTATTTAATATAATATAATATTAGTGATAATGATATTTTATTTTATAAGATGACAAAATTTTATAATTATTTTTAAATTTAATTGATTTTTTATATTTATCTTAAAATATAAAATAGTATTTTATATGTTCATCTTTTCTTCAATTGTGTTTTTAAATATATACTTATATATACGAATCCCATAAAACCACTTTTATTATTTACCCAAGTTTTTTTATAAATAAATTTCTAATAATCTCCACAAAATTAAGAAGTTTATAGAACCAAGTTTTGAAACATTTGACTTAAGCGTTGTGTTATTAATTTTATAAATTTTCCAATTATTTTTTGATGTCAATGTTAACTCTGATTAAAAAAACGTGTTATTTTGACTAGTCTTACTTCCTCAAACAAATAGGTTAGGTTGTCTACTCTTAAATTGTCATTGTACTTGTTATCGATGTCATTATAGGTTGCGCACTATACGACGAACTGCTATTTGATTT
The DNA here is from genome assembly GCA_037957365.1 of Torreya grandis. NCBI lineage: Eukaryota > Viridiplantae > Streptophyta > Pinopsida > Cupressales > Taxaceae > Torreya > Torreya grandis. The sequence goes on from JARHVA010000104.1 coordinate 2,717,893, forward strand.
TTGCCAGGATTCATAAATACAAAATGATATTGAAACTAACTAGCAAACTGATGGTTGAGACCTTCTCCTTATAGATGAAGATCCTCTCGGCCAAGATGGTTAGGGAGGGAAGCCTTAGGGCCCTCCGCCTCTGCGTTTTCCTCTGGCCGCCATATTTGTAATCGCTGCTTCATGTGTTCTTTGATATTTATATTATTTCATTTTCTTTTTTTAATTAATATGTACTTGAATTAGTTTAATAGTGATTATTGGTCGAATTGTGTCCAATTATTTTGGACTCTGATTTCTCTCAATTTTTTTTTAACTCAATTTAATATTCAAAATATAACTTTTTCACATTTTTTTTTTATGACTAATATTATATTATTTATTTTTTCTTAAAATTTATAAAAGTACTTTCCAAAACATTTAAAAAAAGAAAAACAAAACAAAACAAATAATAAACTAGTTATTTTGTTGCTTACTCAGAACTTTTATAGCCTAATATATTTTTGGGATGTGACTTTTCCATCCATTTTTTTAGTATGACTAACTATTTTTATTTTGTAAATTTTTTATATAATAAAATGCACTTTCCAATAAAAAAAATGAAATAAAAATAAAAATCATGGTCTCATTCCTACTCCTCACTAAGCATTGTCAACCTGAACTCAAAAATAAATAAATACCGAAGCTACAACAGAGCGGTTGCTTACGCCATTTGTTTGTAATCCATCCCGGCGTAGCAATGGGTAAAAGTTATGGGATTGGTAACAACATTGAGGCGGTAATTGAGGTGTTGTCTTAGCAGAGCCTGCCAACTTTAATGTATAGTCACCGGACATTTTGCTTTTCAAGATGCCTTTCTTTTCTTTGAAGTTGAGGCAATGTTTATATTGGTCGCTCTTACGCCCTTAATCGAAATCGAATTTTTTTCTGCGGATTTGGATGGGCACTATCAAGTCCTAAAATCTCGGTTAGCAGTTTTAGTCGCTTGTATCGTTTATTAAGCAAATGTTTCCTTTGTTTTCTGAGAATTGCTGTTATTGAATTGTGTTATCTGCTTGGTAGGACTATTCAATTAAATATGAGTTGGGTAGGTTTGGTCTTCCCAGAATTAGGGTCTGTTAACTTATACAAGGCCGTTTACAGTTTGGGTCGATTTATGGATAGATTAATTTCCTGATCAGAACAAACGTTACTTGCCCAGTCTCTCTTATGGCAGGAATACACTAGTCAATGAAATGTGTTTCAGTGGCATTATTATTTTCTGAGTCCATAAAGTGAACACCACTGCCATGAAGATGACTTGGTTCGTACCATGTTAAGCATGCTTCCCTGTGCACTTCGAGTGCTCGGCCATGAGGTCAAAACTAGGGGTACGAAATTTGAATAATATAGAATGTAAATGGAAAGAAATCTCTTTGCAGGTTTCCACAAAAGGAGTCTTATTTACGAAATTTGCATTGGCCTTGGCTGAAACCTGACAAACAACCTTTACCCTTAGTTACAATCAAAATAGAAAGGGAATCCAGCCAAATATAGGTGGCATCCAACCAGCCAGGCTAAAGAGATAGCTACATAGCCAGAATTAGGCAGGCCCAATAAGCACAAGAGAGCAGATATCTTAAATAATTATGCCATGACTTCTTCATATTTTCTTTAGCGTAAAATCTTGGAACTGGGGATCATTGGAGACTGCCAAGTCTTTTGTATGTCATTTTGGTATTCTCGTCCATGCTTGATGAGGGTTGTGAGCTATGTCTCAAGATACACAAAATTTTATGGGGAAAATTTGAAATTTGCTAAACTTTATCTTTGTAGAATATGAACTTTTTATTCATTATTTTTACGTGGAAAGTTTTTGACATGCTTTTGCATTGCTTTATAAATATGTATGCATATATACATATACTGACCAAAAATAGAGGACCAAACGCTCTCCACTCCATCCCTTTTGACATATTTATGCATTTATTCTTGTTAGAAAATTAAAATGATTAAACAAAATTGCACAAATTTTGATAAGCAAAAATGCTCTGAAGCCATGAAATTTATTGACTCAAAAAAATGTTACATCATTCTAGCACATACTTGCGATCTTTCACCCGCAAGTTTAAATAATTAAACACTCTTTTTCTACGGGATCAACTACCTCTAAACATATAAGTGCCCAACCAATTAATAAAGTTAAACTATTTTTAAGTTCTGACTTAATCAATAATGGGGGTGTCTCTAAAAGATGCATGCCCCATACACTAAATTACTACAACCTAAACATTATTTGGATTAACAACCTAAACATTATATGGATCAACAACCTAACAAACCCCCCTTGATCAAAACGGGATAAAGGATCATGTATGTTGGAGCAAACATCGTTGTTTGATGAAGTCATTGCAACCTGTTATTTGCACCATGTACTCCGATCAACCTGTGTCAACACATCTACTGCTTCCCTGACAGCCTGACCTCCTTTGCCATGTGTCTACTACAATCCTACAACCTTCTGGCACTACTTGACACAAACATTATTTTGAATGTTCGTCACACAACAGCGTCCTCCAATCCTTGTACCTGTGCCCGCAGTATGTAACATCTACGGGATGCTCCAACCACAATGATTATCATTGCTTCCTCTGAACCTGTACACGTAGTGTGGAACATCTATGGCATGCTCCTACTATACTGACCACTGTCAAACAGACAGTTTACTGCCTGCAACACTGTTGTCAAACCTGTACAAAATTACTTGATTAATATGTCTGCCCAAAGGATCATCAATCCCATCATCTCAAAGGGTAATCTTTAACATCTTCCCCCTATAAGACGAGAGATAGGAAATCCATGCAGCTCCATTTTGCCAATCTGCTTCACATCATGACAATCTCAAACCAAAGAAACTCTCTCTTAGAAAAAAATGGAACAAAACAGACAAAGCCAAAACTGCCACAAAATCATCATCCCAATCCTTGAGCTAGTAACAAACTCAAGATGGGTCTCTGCAAGTTTTTTAGAAGACACTTTCATGGTCATGTCCACCTGGACCAAAAGCTTCTGCAAAACAAGATGCTTCTTGATCAGAAGAATAACCACTAGAATCAACAATATAATATGTGCAAGCTTCTTTCTATCTTTGGATGACTTTTTCTTGGAAGGGCATCCAGTTCATAATGTCCCAGTCGACCACATTTATAGCATTTAAGTTTTTAACCTTTTTCTTGGTATTGTGAGGTGATTTGCTATTGGTGCCAACGCATTAAGAAGTGTCGCTTGTTTCATCCTTGTAATGATGCCGATAAGAGTGCTTATGTTTAGATCTTTGTGGTGAATGCTTCTTTTTCACTCTATTTTTATTTGGCTTTGCAAAATAAACATCTTTAGAAGGCTTCGCGTTAGATTTTTTCTTTTTTGAAAATTGGTGTTCATATTGTTTGAGCATTTCACAAATGGAATCAAGTGTTGTTTTGTTAAGTTTGTTAGAGACTTGCAACATTCCCTAGAAATTTGTGTAAGTTGAGTTAAGCCCATTCAAAACTATAGAAATCATCATGTCATCATCAATTTTCCATCCTGTTGTACTATATTCTTTCTTTACATTCTTCAAGATGTAGACGTGTTCGGGAATATCCTCATCATCTTTAACCATAGTGTTAAGCAACTAAATTAAAAGATCACTCTTATATGGGGGTTGTTTGCCATACATTTCTTTTAAATGTTTTCCAAGCCCATGCTTTTGAACTAATGGCCTCTATGTCAAATGCTTACTTATGAAGAACAATAAGACTTTAATAAGGCTAGGGCGTTCTTAACCCCTTTTGGGACTCAACCAAGTTAGCAGCATCAGTAAGTGGCATGGGTTCTTTTTTCAATAATTTCCCAAAGATCATTGAAAACAAGGGTATTTTCCATATTTAAATTCTATTTCATATAATTTTTTTTAGTGTAAGTTTTCTTGCTTCTACGATCAAAGTAACTATCTTAGCCATGGCAAACTTTAAAAAAGAGAAACAATCACACAAAAGCAAGTGTTCTACCAGGGTTTGGCCTTTATCCTCAAGTATACCCTTGGTTTACAAAACTAATCACTCCATTAAAGAATATCTTCATTTTCTGATTTTACGCCTTTAACTACTTTCCAAAATAAATTCAAGTTTGCAAAGGAGTTCTTCCAAAGAGACATTTTATGCAAAATATAGAAGATTAGTTTTGAACTTGTGACCTCTAGAGTTGAAGTGTCTTATACAAATACTATTGCCAACTCTTCAATGCAGCCCATTAAACATTAGATTGTAAAATTTTCATATAACCCTTCTCAAAATTGTCCAGTTTTTTGTTTTTTTAAATATTGGAGGATCGTTAACAAAAGTCAATACACTTGAGGGTGCATAAAACAAGCTACCGCCACAAGGGCAGTCAAATGTCATAAAGAAAAATCAAGTCTAAACATTAACGATACATCAATATAAAAAACGCCTTGCACAAGAGGCAACAGTAGAAAGGAAAGAATAGCATGAACCAAAAAACATAGGAATCACGGGCCATGAAGCGCCCCAAAAAACCATAAGTAGGAGTCAACTAAACAAGAGCATCCAGTGCCCTCCTAGTAGCAACACCCTTAGAAGAACCATCAAAACTATCCTTTACCAAAAAACTAGGTCCCTTCTGAACAATGTCAACAGGTCCCAACTGATCAGTAGAATGAGAGTCCACTTTCGAGGGGAAGTATCAGGAGACTTTATCGAGCAGAGGAGCAATTCTATTTTCTTTTGTAAACTGGAGGACGTCGTCAACTTCTTTCTGGCCACCAACTTTAACCAGTTTCTCAAGTCTCCTAGAAAACTCATTAACTTCTTTATGAATGTTCTTGTTATAACTCTGGAGTGCATCCTGATTGAAGATGTGTAAAACACAACCTCACTCTAGCTGATACAATTAGAACTTCTCAGAGTGTGGGTGACTCTTTGATGAGAATAACCTCCAGAGAGGGCTGGTTCCATTTAGATTTTTCAATAAATTTGACTACTGTGATTTTTGGGGTGAAAAGGGAGAAGAAAACTGAAAAAGAAGTCCTATCTAATGAGGTGATGCACCTGAATTGTTCAAATCCTCTGAAGTTACTGAAATCAATGCACACATATAATCAAATGAAATTCTGTCTTTAAGCAAAAATGTTTCAGATGAAGGGTTGAAAACCACTTCAAATGACCTGCAAAAGGGTGAGATAAAGAAAGATTGGTGAGGAAGGGCACTGCAAAAGGAGAAAAATCTCACTTATACGCTGATGCACAATCAAATACACACTATTTTTCTCTCCAAACTCAGATTCAAAACATAAATTTCTGTACTGATCATTGGTCCAACTTACAATTTCTTTTCTTCCCACTTCAGGGATCCTTTCTAAATGGCTTGATTAAGCTAATAAATAAGCTTTCCAAAATCTAAAATAGCCTTAATTGGAGTTTTAAAAAGGGAAAGGGTTAGTCTTGGTTAACTAACTCAAGACTTAACGCCTTTTACAATATTTATAATATTCAATAAAATCTTTTCCTTTTACAAAAATTGCATGCCTTTCAAAACTTTGGCATAGAAGTATGGCGGTGGGGCCAAGTTTGAAAGGTTAATTTTTAAAATAAACAATACACTCTCAAAAAAAAAATCTTCAAACATGCATGAATCCAAGGTTGGCGTAGAAGTGTGGATGGTGGGCACATTGAAAGTCAAATTTCACCTTTGCATGGAAAACTATGTCAAATCTCTAAATAAAGAACTCCGTTTGATTTGCTTGAAAGTTGAGTTGAAAGAAGAGATTATTCCACTTTTGCATGGAAAACAAGGAAGATGCGTAACAAGCTTGTTTAGTCAACTCCAACTCAAAACCAGTCAAACCTCCAATGGAGGAAGAACTCCGCTTGAACTGCTTGAAACGTTGAAAGCTTTGGATTGCATGAAAACCAAGGAGAAGCGTGATTTCATCAAACAGTCAATTGGAGCTTTGACTAATCCACTATAAATAGCCCTTGCTTGCATGGACAAGGATCCTGATGAGTGAGAGACATATTCAGATTGAATTCCTTGTTATTTCTTGGCCTTTTGCTTTCGGTTACTTTGTTTCTGTGCATGCATTTCTTCGACACTTATCTGTTTGTGGCCTTTGTCTTTGTTTGCTCCTTGACCTCTTTGGACAAAATATCCGTGACTTTCCTGTGTGTATTTTCCCTTAGTTTGTCTTTCCTTTCAGGCTTTATCATTCTCAGTTTTCCCTTGGTTATTTTTCCACAGGAATTGTTCATTTCCTTCTGACTTTTCTCGGGCCTTTGTCTTTTCTCCCAATTGTTTGCCTCGGACAAAAGTCCGAAGGAAATATTTCTTTGGGCTTTTTGTTTTTTCCACTTTCCCGTGGACAAAATGTCCGCAGGAATTGTCTCTGGCTTTTCCTTTTGAGCTTGTCTTTCCTTCTCCGAAGGAATTCCTTTGGACTTTTTGTCCGCAACCATTTGCTTGTGTCTTTTTAGACTTCCTTTGGACAAAAAGTCCAAAGGAATTGTCTTCTTTTCTACCTCTTTGCAAGTGACCTACCCTTCGGAAATCTTGTAAATGAACTTTCCCGAAGGGCACATACCCTTCTGGATTCTTGTAAAAGTCCTTAGAAATCTTGAAGTGAACCTTCCCGAAGGGCAGATACCCTTCGAGTTTCTTGAAAACGTCCTTTTCCAAAAATGCCCTTTGGCAACTTGAAGATGCCCTTTGGGCTTTTGTCCAAGTGACCCTTCGGAAACATAAAAGGTACACTTGCCTTTGAAAAATTCTTCGAGTTTTCTGCGAATGTACTTTCCAGAAGGGCACATACCCTTCGGGTTTTCTGTGAATGAATTTTCCCTTTGCAAAAAGAAGCCCCCAAAAATTTTGAACTGGCCTTTCTTTCAAAAAAAAAGAAGTGTCCTTTCAACCTTTTTAAAGTGACCCTTCAGACTTTGTCTTTTGAAATTTCTCGAAGGGTACATACCCTTCGGGATTTTGTAAAAGGTCCTCTTTGGAAAATTTGGAAAGTCCTTCGCTTGAATTTGTCCCTTAAAACTTCTGTTTTGAGCTTCCCCAAAGGGTATGTACCCTTCGGAATTTTTGGAATGAACCTTCCTGAAGGGCACATACCCTTCGGGATACTCGAATTGCACGTTTTCCCTGCCCTTTGTAATTCTTTCGGACTTCTTGCAAAGTCCTTTGAAATCTCTTTTCCCTCGGACAAAAAGTCTAAGGAAATTGTTCTCACTCTTAGCTTGAAGAAATTCTGAGAAGACAACACTTGGGAAAGAAAACACTTAGTGTAAAGTCCAAAAAAATAAACCTATACTCCTTTTTCTAATCCCTTGTAAGTGAAACTATAGGCCTGTAAGTCTTAATCTTAAGGATGACTGTAGCTTTATTAATTCTTCATTGTCTCTGATCAAGGCATTACATGTTTTGTAACCCGATCCTCGTGAATGACCATCACCCTTGGCACACAAAACCTCTTTGAAAACAACTAAAAACCCCTAAAATAACAAAAACCTTCTTGACTGGGACATCTTATGGCAACTGTAAGTTAATGTTTGTACAGGACTGTAGGTTAATGTTTACTGTCCCTTTTCAAAACATAACCACACCCTCCATGTGCCTTCCATAGAATCACTTCACCACCATATTATTTAACCATTTGTGATTAAACCTTTCAAATTAGAACTCCATATAGAAAAGATTGATATATAGCCCTAAAAAAGGACCTGTAGAGTTATCTTTTTGGTGACTAGCTGTAGGTGCATATGATGAGTAACCCTATATAAGGCATTTTGAACCTGAATATGCCTTTTTCCATGACACTTTTATCCACGTTACGAAGTTATTCCTCCTACAGTTCTGTAGGTTAACTTTATAACTGTATGTGACATTTTGAGTAGGAGATATGCTTTCTGAACCTGCTGTAGGTGTCTTGCTCTTGTACGGACTGTAGCTTGTCAATGACCTTAAAGAAGGCTCAAAGGCAGATTTGATCTTCATTCTTCTTCATGGTTGCTTGATCAGTCCATTGGCAAACATGAACCATACGAGAAAACTCACTGCCACCTTAACCTTCATCTCCATGCTTGTCTTTCACCCCATAAATGGGTTGTTCATGTATTCCCCTCATGATCATAAGCACTTTGTCACTAAATCTTGATAAAGACCTTTCTTACTTGATTGTGAACATTGTTGTAGGTCCTCATCGTGACTGTATTTGATACTTGACTGCCTACATATCTCTTTGTTCATGCCTTTAGACTATAATTCATCAGTTTGACCAGTTGTATAGGGGATTTGACCATTCTGGGGAAAGTTTCGAATAGTAGGGGTAGTAATTTGGCCTTGACAGGCCAAATTACTAACACTTCCAAATTTCCCTTTGTTGTTCCTCATTAAACAAAGAAGAAGAGGTAAGCTCCAAACCAGTTTCATCCCCTGGAGCATCATATTCAAGATCGAAAGTCATGAGACCAATACTATAGTCAAGGTCATCACCAGCCACTTGAGAGTCTCGAATGGGATTGTCATTGTCAATAATCATGTTATGAGTTGCATTCAACCAACTATGCACCCCATTTTTGTCAGAATCAGAAGAGGCAATCCATCCATAAAAGGGATCCTTGGCCCACTCGAAATATGAGTCTTTGATGTAGGACCACTCATACTCTAAAATCTTGAATTCAGCAGGCATGTTATGGGAGAGATTCCAATCCGGATGGGGGGATAATTTTGGAAAGCCACCAAAATCTAGCAGATAGTCCGAAGTGACTTTCAACATTCCCGTACTAAGGAATTTCTCCAACATCTCCTATGGGATCTTGAACCTAAGATGAATCTGCACATAAACAATTCTACTGATGACTTCAACTGAGAAGTCAGTAAGTGATCTAGCTTTGAATTGAAACACCTCTTCATTCCTTTGTCTCCAAATGAACCATAGAATTTCAGTTGAAAAAACAAGCCAAAACTTATGGAAGAAAGGATGGACTTTTTTCTTATTGTTGACCATTTTTGGTCCTACAGGCCAAAAATTGGTCTCCCTTCCTTCCCTACTATCTTGAGCAGTCAGTCATGTATCCACTTTTCTGCTGCTGTGCTTTTCCCCTTTTGTAATAGGCCTATTTTCTGAACCAAATGACTTGAGCTTTGTAGATGTTTCGGGTTGATCCAGAGGTTTATTTTGATGTGGGCAGCTAGTTTTCACAAGCCTTTTGGCAAAGGAATGGGCCAACTTCAAAGAGATATAAGTCTTTTACGAAGCTCCAAGGACAAAGTGCCCTTGCGGAGGGCAGTCGGGTTACAAACTGGATCGTTCCAACAGGCTGCGGAGGGCAATTATGGACCCAAAAGTTCCCTTGCAGAGGGCAGGGAACACTTGAGGAGGGATAAAAGAGAAGGCCGAAAGGTAAGTTTTCTTCGGAAAAAATCCAAGGCAAAAGATGAAGAATTCCTTCAGACTTTTTGTTCGAAGGAAATTCATAAGGAGCAAACGATTTCTTCAGACTTTTTTCTTAAGAAAATCCATGTAAAAGACAAGGGATGAATTCATTCGGACATTTTGTCCGAAGGAATTAATCCAAAGGGAAAGAGACCGAAAGGAAGGGCCGAGACTTGTCTTCTCAATTCCTTCGGGCAAAATGTCTGAAGGAATTCCTTCGGACATTTTGTCTGAAGGAATTGAGAAGACAAGGAGCCCGAAGGGCAAGGGACTCTCAGCGACCAAAAAGGGATCTTTTCAGTTTTCCGAAGGGACACCTTCCCTTCGAAAAGGTTCAATTGAAAAAAGCCGAAGGAATTGCCAAAGGGGTGACGTGCCCGAAGACGTCAACTTCAGCGTAGCAAATTATCGTTGGAGGTTCAAACGTTCGGTGATGGGCGTGCGAACGTCAAATTCAAAGCGGTGAAATAGTCGTTGATTCTCAAATGTTTAAAAACGGGCCCGCACATGTTAACAGTTGAGAGCCCGAAAGAGCTCATAAGCGAAGGCCGCAAGTGAACTCAGCGACCCGCCGAGAAGAGAGCCCGAGAGCTCAAATTGTCAGCAAAAGGCGAGAAGATAGCCCCGAGAGCTCAAATTGCTAGAAAGAGACAAAAAATAGCAAGGAAAGACGGAACAAAATAGAGAATCCAGAACACGGCCATGCACACATACGACAACATTTGGAATATTCCAAAAGATGCACCCAACCAAGCACAGACACGAATCAGATCAACCCAGGTGGCAAAAGAAAGCGTCGATAGAGGAGTTATTCCAGCGGTTGAAACAGTCTTTACGAAATGGTCATCAAGGAGCGCAAACAGTGAAGGCGTGGCCTGTTTTTCCTTGTTTTACATTAATGAGCAAACAGTCGCGTAAAACCCATGCTTTTGCAGTGATTTTTAATACGGGTTAGGCGCTAAAGTCCAGACTGGCGACATCTACAGCATGGTTATTTCAGGGCTTTCTAGAAGGATGACACCAGCATGAGCAAGTTTTCCTTTTTTCAAGACTTTCAACGTAGCATGGGTCACCATTTATAGAAAGTGCCAAAGTCTTTCTTTTGGATGTTATATATTGTAATCTCTCATTTTGAGAAATAGATCTCTCATTTTGTAAGGTGAAGCCCTGCCAATTTTTCACCTTGAATCAATAGAATGCAATTTTACCTCTATCTGGCTGGATATACCTCTAAGTGTGTCCGAGTATTAACCTTGTGTTCAGTCATTTTGCATGATGCTTTCACAAGTTTGACACCAACATACCTGGTATAGACAAATCACCATTTTTGCAGGTAACAAGATGTGTTGTATTTGGAGCGCAGAGACAGAAGAGGGTTACCAAACAGAGTGTTTTCCTACAACCCCTGTGGTAAGTTCAATTTCTGTGTCTTCATTAAGCCTCCCTGTTAAGTTTCCCACAATCTTGTCTTTTCATCAGATAAAGTGTATGTATGTCTTGTTATGGTCTGAAGTGTGAGTAAATGAGTAGATCAAACTTTTTTGGTGCATCACCATATTAGTCTAGGTTCTGTTTTCAGTAATCCTTCTCTCTTTTCAACCCCCCCTTTTTTATATATTAACAATAGTAATGGAATAACTTAGAGATGCATCAAAGGGAGCTAGCCCTTATCTAAAGATTCTCCCCTTAGTTTTGCCAGACCCATAGGCAAGAGAGGAGTCTCCATTGTGCCGCGTGGAGGACAGAGGCTCAGCCTTCTGTCAAGGGTGCATTCCACTGCGTCAAAACTTATGACAAACATAACCAAAAACAATATTCAACCAAGTAAGATCACATCCAAAAACAATAGACCAACAATGTAAACAATTTTTTCAAACATTAATAGCAAAGAGACAAGTGAAAAACAAATGTTTTAAAGACTCAACCTCACCACAAACCAAACAAAAAGGCAGGACCTCAAATTGGTTAGAAATAACCTCACTAACAACAAGCCTATTGTAAATAAGAAGCCAACGAAAGCAGATTTCTTAGGTTCCAGATAAGAAACCCACAACCCATTAAGCCTAAAAGACCAGCTTGAAAGAGGGTTAAAAACCTGCCAAATATGGTTAAGTCTAAGGTAGGGAAGCTTGGGAAAAGAAAGCTTGTTGTATAGCCTTTTAGTGGAAAATTCATGCAAAGGAGGGCCATTAACTCACTTGATAAGTTCCCAGAATTCATCTTCATTGTCCAAGATTGAAATGGTATTATTATCCTTAAGAGCCTTGGAAACCATAGAGAAAGTCCTCCTTTGAGACAAGGGAATATGATATCTAAACCTGATGGGATCCCAAGAGGCCCAACCCTCAAATGAGAAGAGGTCCTTGAAACTCTACAGACCTTTTTGGAACCATTGCAAGGCAGAGCAACCCTTGGTGAGAGCAAGGGGCCGACCATTGAGGGAGAGGTTCCACCATATGGATTTGTACCCCTGACAGCAGGACCCAAACCATCTGAAAACATGCTTTGCAGTGACCAAATGCTTGACCAAATCCCAAGCTTTTCAGATAGACCCAAAAATAGGAGAACCAACAACTTTGACCAAGAAAAGGCCAAGAAGGAGATCTGCCATATGTAACCCAGTCTATCTAGGCCTTCCTTTAGGGAAACCTCTCAAAATGTTGTGTCTAATGAGAACTTTCCAAGGTTCATTACCATCAAATGACCGAATGATCCACTTCGTAGCTAGATGATGCCTTGAATTTTGAGGTCTTTTAGATCGAGCCCACCAATGAATTTAGGCCTAAAACAAAACCTCCAAACAACTGAATGCCTTTTATTGTTACCTTTACCATCAGACCATAGGAAGTCTTACATTTTTGTTCAATAAATTGATTTGGTACTTATTAAACATCCAACAAGAGGCATAGAAAATACTGTAGGAGGATAGGACCTTTTGGCAAACCTGGATTCTTCTTGGGAGAGATAAAACATGACTTTGCCATTTACGAATCTTCTTGTTAATTTTGACATACAACCATTCCCACATTTGCTTAAAGGCAGGGTTAAGAGCAAAGGGTATACCCAAATATCTAACAATCTGATTAGGTCATTTCCATTCCCATCCGAACTCAGAAATACCATTAGGAGGTTCATCAAACCATCCTATCATAAAAGACTTATGCTTGGCTACCTTAGAACCTAAGGCTTGGCAATAGATATTGAGCCTTAATTCTACTTGGAGTAGGTTGTCACAGGAAAGATTGACAAAGAGAGAGGTGTCATCAGCAAAGAGAACATCAATAAGGACATAGTTGTTGGGGAGAGTGATACCCACAAATGAGGGGCCAATCTCACCACAACGAAGTAGATAATGAAGGGCATTAGTAGCAATGACAAAGAGGGAAGGAGAAAGAGGGTGGCCTTGTCTAATAGACCTTTGCAAGTCCAGTACCTCAGTGAGTTCCCCATTAACCTCCACAACTGCAAAGGCATCTTTAAAAAGAACATTAATCATTCTGTAGAAGTAGTCTTGAAAACCAAAGCCCTACAGAATAGTCTCAGTGAATGGCCACTCAATTTTGTCATATGCTTTTTCAAAGTCCAAGAGAATCATTCCAACATTCTGTTGAGAGTCTCGAGCCTAGTACATCCCCTCCCAACTAGAAATAAAAATGTTCAAAATATATCTCCTTGCCACAAACCTAGTTTGAGTCTCTGAGATAATAGAAGGAAGCAAGGAAGAGATTCTATTTGCTAGATTTTTTTCCAATATTTTATAAGAGACATTAAGAAGGGTAATTGGTCTCCAAATTTTAACAAGGGATTGGTCTCCTTCCTTTGGAATGAGCTTGATGACATCTCTATTAATTTCTGGGCCTTGAGACCTAGCCTTAATGGATTCCAAATAGACATTCAAACACTCAGATGCAATCCAATTTCTATTGGCTTTATAGAACTCTACTGGGAATCCATCAATACCAAGGGCCTTGTCATCTTTCGAAGATTCAATAGTGTTTAGAACTTCATCAATAGAAATGACACTGTCCAAGAAGAAACCCTGAATAGGGGAGAGTTTCCTAGGAATAATTTTGGCACACAAGTCTCTACTCCTAACAATTTGGTCATTTGACCCACAAATTGAAAGAGGGAAGAATAAAATTCAAAGAAAGCCTCTTTAATCAGAGTAGGGTCATCTGAGACCACTCCCCCAAGGTTGATTGTAGGGATTTTTTGCCTTAGATGTTTGGCTTTCAAGAACCCAAAAAAGAACTTAGTGCCTTTGTCTCCCAGCTGCATCCAATTCAATCTGGATTGAATCTGAGCACCCCTAGCTATATACATTTGGTGTTGTCTAATTTGATGATTAAGGGACGAAAGGTCAATTAGCAAAGAAGGGTTCACAGGGTCATTTTGAAGAGCACTCTCTGCTTGAATAAGTTTCTCTTGAGCCTCTCTAGCAAATTTCCTCTTCCTCTCAGCTTCAAATTGACCATAGGATCTAGCAATTTTTTTTGACGTATCCATAGAATTGTTCCACTTATCAATCTTAGAAGAAGAGCTATACATACATTTACCAACATTCCAGGTAGAGCGGATGCCATTCATGCAAACCCTATCTTCGAGATGGGAGACATTAAACTTATAAAGACCCTTCATACTTGCTTTATCACTAAAATTCTCATCCTTTAGGGAAACACATATTTCAATAGGGGAGTGATCAGAGATAGTACATGGAACCACCTTCACCAAGTTAGCATCATGATAGTGAGGAATATCAAAAGAACTTGACAAAGATAGAATTTGTCCAATCTATAATACATCCTTTTGGAGCTACTCTGATTATTACACCATGTGAACCAAATATCTTTACTCAACTTTTTGTGTTTATTAAGGGGATCCACAACCTTGTGAATTCTCTTGAATTTGGACCAGAAGAAGAGTTCATTCCCTTTCCAAGAGTGCAGCTCTCCTCCTTGCTTATCCTCCCTTTCCTCTATCATATTGAAGTCACCCTCAAATGTCCAAGAGATATCTTTAAGGTTAGAGGCCAACCAATTCCATAGATTCACTTTTTGATTATAGTCATTGGGGGCATAAATGTTGCAGATACGAAACACACGGTTGTTTATTAGAAGACTCAATCAAACAAACATGATTAGGTGGAGACGCCATGCTCAATGATACAGTCCTTCAAATCTGGATTAATCAAAATAGAGGCACCTCCTTTGCCTCTCTAGTGATTAGTAGAGAATTGAACAGAGTTGAGCCAGATAAAACTGAGAGTTGAGGAGAGCATGAATCCGGTAGCTTTGACTTCTTGGAGGAGCAGGATGTCCAGATTATGTCTTGTGTTTTTGAACTGTCTAACAATAGGCTTCCTATTAGGTGTTTCCAAACCCCTAATATTCCGGCTTAAAATACACATAAAAATCTAGACTTTCTTTTCCACCATAGGGGACTTATCTCCCCTTTACCTTGATAGAGTCTATTTGAAACACTCTAGAACTTGATTTTCTTTATTCCTTTTTTTGCTAGAGCCATCACTTGATTATTGCAAAATATCTTTTGCTTTTTTTAAACTTCATTCACCATATGAGAGTTATTTGGGGCTAAAGCAAAGGCTTGTGTTTTCAACCTCTTTATAGACCCTTTAGCTTTCCAATTTTCTCAAGAGCTTGGGTCACAATTGGTCATCGGGTCCATTTCCTCAGCCTTAGAGGCTAGAAGAGAAGGGAGAGAATTATTCACTGGAGGGCCCTCAAGAGGAGGGATGCCCTCCATCAAAGAATCCGGAAGGCAAGCGGTGCTACTATCAGGGGACAAACCTTCTTTTTCAGGACAATCCATAACTTCCGCATCAATTTCTCTAGCAGGTTTCCCTTTAGAGAAGGGAATGACATCAACCATGAGCTCAGCGTGAACCCCAGAACAAGGCTAATCAAAAGAGGGAATACCTGATTTATTGAGCATCTCAAGGGGGGGATCCCTCCCTCAACAATCAGCATAGAATCAAGGTTCAAGCTAGAGTCATTATTCAACTTGAACTGGCCAATACCTTCTGGGCTATGACAATCAATGCAATTTGCCGAATCTTGCATGCAATTTTCACCCCCACCAATAATAGGGGATGCTCTGTCTTCTAAAGGTTCATTGGTAAAGAGAGGTTTATTTTCAGGATTTAACTTCTTAAACCCAGGAGGGTTGGGATAAACAAGGTCCTTGTTGCTGACAAGGTTAGGAATAGGCTTTGAGGCCTTACCCTGATTTTTAACAAGAGGGCAATCTTTCCTTAAGTGACCATCTCTTTTACAGAACAAACAAGCATTGAGACCTCCTAGACCTTTGATAGGGCAGATATAGGTACTTTCGTGAAGATTAAAAGCTCGGGTAATTAGAATCCTAGCATTCATGTGGGCCAAAGAGCATCTAGTATCTTCAATCCTGAGAAATCTCCAAGGGGTTTGAGCGCCCAAGGCAAAAAATTCCACAATTGCAGAGGAACATTTTCGATATCAACCCATGTGATGTCTCCATTTCCACATCATGAATAAACAGGACTTGAAGACCTTTAGTTTATTCCCCATAGACTAAAGGAGCCCTTTTTGGGGAATATTATTTTATTAATTATCGAAATAGTGATTTTTATCATAAAACAATTATTAATTAATTAATAAAATATTTAAAAAGTGGCTTTTACCACTAAAGTGTTTAAATGAATTAATTATTAATTTATTTGCCTTAAAAATAATTTTAATTAAATGAATTAATTAATATATTATTAAAAAAGGAGATGTCGACATGGGAGCTAAAACAAAGGAAAATAAAAGTGTTTTATCTTCTCAAAGTGATTCACCCTCTTTGGAAGTTATAAATATATGGCGAAGGCTACAATAGAGAATATGCTGAATTTTGATAAAATTGTTCTTCATGCTTGAAGAAAACTATTAGGATGCATGCCCAATAGAGGTTTGCTACCATTGGTGTTGATCAATCTAAAAAGCTGTCTTTTGACATCACCTTTTGCTAAAGAGATCTTGTTCTTGCCTTAGAAGTGGGGCAAATTACTTTGAAGAGTTCGTATGGATTTTTGTGAGGGTTTCGTGAGTCTTTTCTTGCATGTTAAGCTTGCTAATTAATTATCCTATTTTTGCAAGTGAAGCGAACCACCTTAGAAGCTTGGATCTAGGATTTGGAGGCCTCTTTTGGTTTATTTATTGCAAATTAAATATTTTGATTTTATTTGCTAATCTTATGCGTGTTAGTGGGAAGAATTGGAGTTCGTAAAGGGTTTGAAGAAGAAAATTAAATAATAATTTTCAGAATTATTATTTAATTATTTTTACAGAAAACTAGGGTTTTGAGAATTTCGGAGCAACTTTTGGTGTCCTTCCCATGGAAGAAAAATTATGAATTTTTATTTATTTGATAGTCATTATTTTTATGATCAGTTTGAGCTTTTGTTTGCATCATAATTCCAAGAATTGAGGGAGTTATGAATTTTGAAATTTTCAGCTATTTATAAGAAATAATATTTGTTGAGGGTAGATTTTTGGCAAGGGTTTGAAGCAGAAAAAATATTTAGAACAGCAGCTGTATTTTTGGAACTAAATCAGATTTTCAAGCAATCATAAAGTAACATTTGAGCTTCAATAATTTGACAAAAAGGTACTTGTTTCGTGCATTTAATTTTTTGATTATTTTTGCAAGTATTCAGTTAATTTTGAGACGAGTTATTGGTTGAAAATCATCTACAAAACCTTACTATTTTGGCATCTAGGGTTTCTAGGGCTTGACAAGGGTTTTTGAGCTTATTTTGCAAACTAGGGTTTGCTAATTTCATTTTCAAAATTTTGGGATTTAGGAGAAAACCCCGTTTGCATGAAATCGTCTCATTTGGGGACATTACAGTGATATCAGAGCACCGATCTTGTCTAATCTGTGAGGGTTTGTGTTTGCAAATTTGGATGCAATCTATGAATCATGGAGTTAATGAGTGAAGATGAATTCAAAACTAAGCTTCATAGATTGGGAAAAAAGCTTGAGCATCGACATCATTTAAAAAATGTTTTGCTCAATATTTTGGAGGAAGCAGCAAAATGTTTGTCCATGATAGGATAATCAGATTCTAAGTCTATGTTTTGGGGAATGAATCCTTTAGTGGTTTATGTGGCTAGATCCAAGATTTTGAGACATCAGATTCAGATGTGAGACTTGCAGCTATCACTTGTATTAGCGAAATTATAAGGATAATAGATTCGTAACAACCATACAGTGACAACATCATGAAGAAAATATTTTAGTTGATGGTGGAAAGTTTTGAAGGTCTTGGTGACATCACAAGTTTTTCTTTTAATAAGAGGATCACTATTTTGGAAAATATGGCAAATGTCAGATCTTGTGTGCTAATGTTGGATTTAGAGTGTGATAAACTTATTCTTGAAATGTTCCAACATTTTCTTACAGCTGCAAGTAAAAATCCTACAGAAGGTATGATAACTACCATACAAAAGGTGATGACCTCAACACTCAATGAAAGTGATGATCTTTCCGAGCCATTGTTGTCTATCTTAGTGGCAGGTTTAAAGTTAGAAAAGAATAAATTTTCAGTTGCTCAAATACTGTTTGAAAATGTTGCAAATATTTGTGAGGAAAAATTAAGGCCATATTTGATAATGGAGCATGTAGGAGAAGACAAATCAAAAGTTTGTGAGCAGCCATTAACCGAACTTTTTGTGCCACAAGAACTAGAAATTTATAAGCAACAAGGGTTGCAAATAAAAGACAAAAAGAGTGGATAAACAACCCTTTATGAGGATTCCTATGGAGGAATCAACCAAATAGAAAAATCAGATTTGAGAGGAGGGAAGCAACACAAATGTGACACTTTGGGGCAGCCTAGAGTAGAAGAGTGTGAGCATAAAAAATTTGAGTTTTTGAAGCAACAAAGAGGGCTGCAAATGATTGGCCAACATGGAGAAATGCTAAGTACTTTGGGGCAACCAAGTATCACAAAGTTTGAAATTCAAAGAGAAGAAGACATAGAAACCGAGGTATTCATGGATTACCCCGTAAAGAGGTATGTTGTGGATGGAAATATTGATTCTTGCAATGATTCTAATAATTGTTCATTTTCATTGCATGACTCTAGAGTGGATGAGGGAGATTGGAAAGAACAATTGTTAATCATAAGTGAGAGGGAAGTACAAACCCTAACAAGGTGGAATGGCACAAAAAGGCTTCTTGATGAATTAATGCACAATGTGAAAGGGGAATGTTTGAAGAGAAGGGTCATTATGATGGACTTACACACAATCAAAGTTGCAACGGAGACAACAAAATCAGATTATCTTCACATGATCAAGGACAAGGATGTGGCCATCAAAGTTGTAGATGAGGCCTTAAATGCACATAAGGCAATGAAACTTAAGGTGGAGGAGCTCACCGTTGAGCTAGAATCAACCAAGGACTCCTTAAAAGGTAGTCAAAGGGCATTTCTAGAGACAAAAAATCAGATTGTGATAGCAAAACAATTAAGGGAGCAAGAAGATGAGGCAAGGGCTAAGGAAATTGAACAAGTGATTGATGAACTCCTTAGGCTCCAAGAAGACTTTGATTCGGGATGCTTTTCGGAAAAACCAAAAGATACAAAGATAGAAATTGAGCATTGTATGGACAATCCATTGTTTGAAATGGATCGAGGTTCGAACTTGTTGTGGAATGCAAGTGATTTCCGTTGCATGGACAATCCATTGTTTGAAATGCATAAGGAGGTAGATCAAGGTTTTGAATTGTTGTGGGATGCAAGTGTGATTTTTAGGCCATGGCAAGATGTTGCAAATTTTGATCATGGACAACCAATAGGACTTCAAAGAAAATTCAGCGTTCCATTAAATCAGTATGACTAAATCTGAATTTTGTTTTGCATTGAAAGTGACATAAAAAACCATGGAAAAAGTCTTTCTCAAGAAGAAATGGATAAAGGCAGCAAAGAACCAGGGCTTTCCTAAGCTGGAACAACCTTCAAGGTATGAAAAACACTATTTGTTTCCATGTGTATTGAGCCCAATGATTGCTGAAAATAATAATTTGAGTCATGAGATCATGGAGGTGGAAAATTGTTTTTCTTTCTCTCCGAAAATTTTGAAATTTATTTGGATACATTTATGTTCATTACTCTATGCAAAGAACAACTTATCTTGCATGTGGCAGCCAAAGAAAAAAGTTGGAAAAAATGGTATGAAGTCTGATTTTTGTTTCTTAGAAATTTTTGAGTCAAATGGGCAATTCCAACCACTTAATTTGATCACAAAATTGCAAAATCAGGGCATTCTTCAGCTCATAGGAGGATGGATGAATGCATATATTAATTCTGAACTTTGTCATCTGGAAAAATCAGATTTAAGAGGTCAAACACAGCCATGCATGGAAGGGGAAAATTCTGAATTTTATGACATGTTCTAGCTCTCGAGTCAAAAATGGTATGAGTATGTTTATTTCCGTGTCTGTCCACATGAAAAATCAGTAATCTACTTGCATATACAACCATGTTATCGTAAAAGAAAAGTTGATTTGGTCCAACTCATACAAGATTTTGAAAACATATTTATGTTGGCACCTTGGGAAGGTGATGTAAGAAGCATTCACAATGGGAGGGTACAGCGTTCTTGTGGGAATGTTTGGGAGCATATGGAGCCTTCGAAAGGCTATGATGACACTTCTAGCACGAGGGGGCAACGCCCAAAGTACAGGTTCAACAATATGAAGAAGCCATTTGAGGATTTCTTTCATTGGAAAACAGGGAAATGTGGACATTGCTTGATAAGGTGTGTTGGGACATTTACTTGGATTTTGCCATTGTTTGAGGACAAACAATTTTGGGTGGGGAGGACTGTGATGTCCTCATTTCCACATCATGAATAAACATGTTTTGAAGACCTTTAGTCTATTCCCCATAGACTAAGGGAGCCCTTTTTGGGGAATATTATTTTATTAATTATTTAATAATTATCGAAATAGTGATTTTATCATAAGACAATTATTAATTAATTAATATAATATTTAAAAAGTGGTTTTCACCACTAAAGTGTTTAAATAAATAAATTATTAATTTATTTGCCTTAAAAGTAATTTTAATTAAGACATTTAATTAATATATTATTCAAAAAAGAGATGTCGGCATTGGAGTTAAAGTAAGGAAAAATAAAGGTGTTTTGTCTTCCCAAAGTGGTTTACCCTCTTTAGAAGTTATAAATACATGGCGAAGGCTACAATGGAGGATATGCTGAATTTTGATAAAATTGTTCTACATGCTTGAAGAAAACTATTGGGATGCATGCTCAATAGAGGTTCGCTACTGTTGGTGTTGATCAATCTAAAAATGTGTCTTTTGACATTACTTTTTGCTAAGGAGATTTTGTTCTTGCCCTAGAAGTGGGGTGAGTTGCTTTAGAGAGTTCGTGTGAATTTTTGTGAGGGTTTCGTGGTTCTTTTCTTGCATGTTGAGCTTGGTAATTAATTATCTTATTTTTGCAAGTGGAGCGAACCATCTTGGAAGCTTGGATCTAGGGTTTGGAGGCCTCTTTTGGTTTATTTATTGCAAATTAAATATTTTGATTTGATTTACTAATCTTCTATGTGTTGAGAAGAATTGGAGGAGTTCATGAAGGGTCTGAAGAAGAAAATTAAATAATAATATTCAAAATTATTATTTAATTATTTTTACAAGAAACTAAGGTTTTCAGAATTTCGGAGCAACTTTTGGTGAGCTTCCCATGGAAGGAAAATTACAAAATTATTTTTATTTGATAGTCATTATTTTTACGACCAGTTTGAGCTCTTGTTTGCATCATTATTCTAAGAATTGAGGGAGTTATGAATTTTTGAAGTTTTTCGCTGTTTGTAGGAAATAATTTTTACGACCAGTTTGAGCTCTTGTTTGCATAATTCTAAGAATTGAGGGAGTTATGAATTTTTGAAGTTTTTCGCTGTTTGTAGGAAATAATATTTGTTGAAGACAGATTTTTGGCAAGGGTTTGAAGCAGAAAAAATATTCAGAACAACAGTTGTATTTTTGAAATTAAATCAGATTTTTTAGCCATCATAAAGTGGCGTTTGAGCTTTAATAATTTGGCAAAAAGGTATTTGTTTCGTGCATTTAATTTTTTGATTATTTTTGCAAGTATTCAGTTAATTTTGAGATAAGTTATTGGCTGAATATCATCTACAAAACCCTACTATTGTGGCATCTAGGGTTTCTAGGGCTTGACAAGGGTTTTTGAGCTTATTTTGCAAACTAGGGTTTGCTAATTTTATTTTCAGAATTTTGAGATTTACAGAAAAATCCCTTTTGCATGAAATTGTCCCATTTGGGGACATTACAACCCATCTGGGTGAAGTCTTAAATACAAGGACATTACAATCCACACACGAGTCCCATGGAACAACTTTAAAATGAGATTGACCAACATTCTATAGCGGATCACTAATAACTTTTTTTTGCATATTTGAATTTTTGAAAGTAACAAAAAAAACACCCTTCCTGGAACATTCTACAAAAGCTCACATATATCCCCATTTTCTTCCTCCAAACAGAGTTTAACAAATTATCAAAAAAAATTTGGGAAGTGAGTTTTTATTAAGACAAAGAAGATACCAACATTTTTCAGTCTGGCTTCTTCATTCAACAAATCATTTTCCATGGAGTGATTAGGGTTAAGGAAGAGTGTTGTGGAAGAGCTAGAGCACTTACCGATTTCTCCCATACTTCCCTTTCCTGCTCCATCCTTAGCTGATTCGAACAGGCCAACCATGAACTTCGCTCCTTCATAGTGCTTAGCAACCTCTTCCTGATGCAGGATGTCGGAGAATGATTTCTTAGCTTTCTCAACAACAAAAACTTTTTCCATTTTTGAACAATCCTCACAACCGCTTTTTCCAACGCAAGCCTTATGCAAATCCGGTGCACGATTCTTTCCATTATTATCTTCTACATCTTTATTCTCTGCACGATTGAGGTTGCCTTGTCCACCATCCGCCATACACCAAACAATAAATTCGGCCACTTTCTTTTCCCAAAGGGAAAGGGAACGAAGGGGGGAGGCAGTAGGTGAAGGGACGTGTCACAAGCCAAGGGCACTAAACGCAATACAAACTCCTAGGTAGAAAGAAAACCACAATAAAAGCACATAACAAATTTAAAAACAATTAAACTTAAACAAACCCAACAATAATGTCCAAAATAAAAAGCATGAGGAGAGTATCATAACTCAAATTGCCTCCTAACCAGCTTGTAAGAAACATGTCAGAACAAGGAGAAAAAGAGAAGCAAGAAAGCCAAAGGAAAGCTTGAAGCGCTTTCAATGGAGGATGACCTTTCGACTCCCCATTGCAGAGCTCCAAACTTCCTCTCTTTCATTTCTATCAAAACTGTCCGGATTTAAAAAAAATAAAAGAGTTTTTATTTGTGTTACAATTGACAATGAAAATAGCAGAGAATAAATAACTGACAACCAAAATATGCTCAGGGCCCACACTTTACACAACAAACATGATTCATTCCCAGATGTTTAGTAGCAAAATAAAAAAAAGGCCACATACGTACAAACCGTATATAATTTGCTGCAGCAAAATTTTAAACACCCTTTTGTCAGAACAATACCTTCATGCTTCTCAAAACACCATAATAATTTGGTTCAAAAATCTTCATGCACCCTTCCTACTTTGTACGGATTTGTACAATTCTTATGTCCGTACAACCATCGAGTCCTCAAAATTTTTAAATGCTTTGCAAAAATAAGAGGCCTTTGTCCGCCTGTACAGTTCTGTACGCTTTTTTTTAATCTGCCTCAGCAAAAACAAATTTCAGCATCCTCACAATCTACTTCCTGCCTCAAAATAATCATAAGTTCATTCTTTCACGCTTCCTTGTTCATATCCGTACTTCCACTAATGATTTCTCTCTCCGGTAAAGTATCTTGGCTCTGATACCATTGATAAAACAAAATTATACAAACTTTGGTGAGTGAAAATAACCAGAAGCCATGATATTTTATCGACTTAAAAAAATGTTACATCATTATAGCACATACTTGCAATCTTTCATCCACAATTTTAAATAATCAAACACTTCTTTTCTACGGGACCAACTACATCTAATCATATAATTGCCTGACCAACAAATAAAGTTAATTTACTTTTAATATCTAACTTAATTAATAATGGGGTGTCTGTAAGTGATGCGTGCCCCATATACTAATTTACTACAATCTAAACACTATTTGTTTCAACAACATATCCAAAAAGTTTTTGTTGTTTGAACTTAGTGACATTTTGTTTTCCAACTTTATCCATGGGTGAACTTGAACTGAACTTTTTCTGTGGGTGAACATGAACCGAACTTTATCCTTGTCAAACTTGAACCTAAACTTTATCTTCATTGAACTTGAACCGAACTTTATCCTTGTTGACCTTGAACCTTGTGACTTAGGTTGTGAGGACTATCAAAAAGACTGGTAGTTGACAATTAGCCATTGCTTAGTATCTAAACTTGTTATTGGAAGGTAATCTAAGCTTTTTTTTTCAAATAATTGAAATGGGACTGTTCATGAGTAATAATGCAGAAAAAACAGAGTCTTCAAAATGGGGGAACTACATTTTTTTGAATTCTTAGCGGCATCCATTGTACTCCTAGGTGCATAATGAGGGATTTTGCTTTAATAGTTAGCCGTCAAAATGTAGGAAAAAATAATAGTAAAGTCTCATAGTAGGTACAACTACAACATATACAAAATATCATAGCGGACCACTTAGCACACACATATATATAGAAAAGAAAAATTCTCACAAAGCTTTAGATTCCTTTCATCTACCATGGCCTTGTTATTGAACATGGCATCAAAATCTGCATTACCAGGAGGAAGAGAAATAATTGGGTTTGCAATTGTAAGTGTAGCATGTGTACGTGGGCTAAATATGGTCAACAATATAAGGATCCTCTAATACAATAAAATGTAGAAGACCATACTAGATCCAACACACATATAAGATTCTGTTTCAAAAAGCAATATGGGCAATAGACAAGGGTAGTGCACAATGAAGATCGCAAGGATTCTATTAGGAAATCTATACAAGGAACTGAAGAGTAGAGACCTACCTAAATTCAAGATGTAAGAAGGGGCAAATTAAATTTATCAAAATGCCATTAGGCGGTAACCAAGAGGTATATAATCTAAGGTTTGTAAGGGTGCCATTTAGCGGGAACCATGAGATGTAAATAAAGGAACACAGCATGTAAAGATAACAGTATACTAACAAGCATAAACTAATTTAAGCATGTAAAACACTAACATATCAATATAATATATCCACTGAAGTAAAGAAAGAAATAGTATAGGGTTAAGAAAACTTACCTTAGGTTGATTGTCGACTCATCAATATCCCCCTTGGCTCAAGTGGCACTTTGTGAGAGAGTTGTAAGTGAAGCTCAAGATGGAAGAAGACTTAAGTATCCTTAGTTGGGGTCTCCAAAGACTAGGTGTACATTGCCAGTTCAAATTTTCTTCTTGATAACTTCAAATATTTTGTGCAAATAAGTATTCCTCAAGTGTAAGTTCCTAATCCCTAATTCCTCTTCTTCTTACTAAAGTGGATTTATGTGCGTGAGCAAAGCAAATTAAATGTTTTGCTTATGAGAAACGATAAAGGGGAACCATATAAATACAACGCAAAACCCAAAAGTCACTATTCAAACTTAGTCGATGTCATCGGCCCGATCGATGTTGTAGAAAAATGTCAACAAACACAATACTTCATCACCCTGACCAATGACGTCACCGAAGGGGGAGCACTGTAGAACATCATTGGTCAGGCCAATGACATAAGATGCAAATCTAGAAGAGGGTCAAACAATGCTATATCAGCCAATATATTTATAAAATAAAATTAAAGTATGATAATAGTAGATGTCCATATATAAATGTAATCTTAAAAATTTTAGGGTGTTTAAGAGTGGTTTAAGACCTTCAGGAGTTATAATGCAGATTCTAGGTTTTGGAGGATCCCATCAGATTGGAGACTTAGCTCGATTTCAGGGCTTTAATATTTTAGGGTTTTCGAAAGACATTATAGGAGGTATGAAGGGAAAAATGATCTACTACGTACCTAGGGATATGATATATTAATATATATGGGTTGATGGAGATATCGACATATGGCACACATCCCCCTTAGTTATATGGGTCCGATATATTACGATAAATGACTAATCTGTGGAATTGGTACATTGGGTAATGGTCGGCCTACATTGGGATTATGAGGTTACCCATCCATTGTTAACTATATAGAGGTCTATATAAAGGAGATGAATATCATTGTAAAGGATATCAATCAAGTGTTGAGTCTTCTATTTGGTAGATGGATATTGGAGGTCTCCCCCTCGAAGTGGAATCGTGGAGTTATTCCTTCCTAAAGGAGTATTGTATGGTGTTGCCCTATCATAAGAGTATTATTCTATTTCTCTATATATTGAATATTTGGGCATCTTGGCCCACCAATATTTATTGTGTTGTGTTGAAACTATATTATATTATGCATATCTCAATTATTACATGTGTGGATCATAACAAGTGTTATCAAAGCATTTATTTGGGCAAATATTGTGGACGAAACCCTAATAATGGAGAATCGTTTATATCTTGCAATCTGTTGCGAATTTTTCTACATTTTTTTTACTGAAGTTGGAGAATATTTCAAGGAAGTCAGAGTAAAAAAATTGAGGTTTGATGATTGGTTTTGGGGGAGATATTACTATTTTAGGATTTTTAATAAATTCATCATATAAGTCGCAATTTCAGGGATTTTTGTACGAAAGTTTTACTAAATTAGTATCACAGCAAAGCTACAATCAAAATTTGAGATTTTTTTGATAAGTTTTAAGGAAGTTATTGCGATTTTTTATGATTTTTCATAGATTCGCTCTATAGGCTGAAATTTTTAGAATTGTCCCACCAAATTTTTATTGAAGTTGCACTAACATACATGGAAGTTATAGTAAAAAATATGGATTGTTTTTATCAATTTGGCATGAGCTATTGAAAATTCAGGGGTTTTTCACTAACCCTAGTTTTTGTGGATCATTGAGTTAGATTTATTTTTTAGAGAGGAGGATATTGATGCCAAAGAATGGTGGCTCCTTTTTAAGGAGTATAATGTTCTAAGAATTTGGTAGCAAAAACTTGTCTTATTTTTTCAAGGGTCCTACATCACTTTGGTAGGTTGAGTTGAGATTAAAATGCTGGAAGTTTTCATGGGAAGAAATGGAACAGGTTTTCCTAGATTGATAGGACAAAGAAGCACAAGATGATGGAAAAGAAGAAGAGGACAAAAACAATGACGATGATAATGAAGAAGATACTACATATAAATAAGAAGAAAAAGAAGAGGAAGAAACTAATGATGATGATGGTAATGAGGAAGATAATACATGTGATGAAGAAGTGAAAAGGGAGCATGATGAGGATGCAAAAGGAAAGGTAGAGGATCTTAAAGAGGAAGAAGAATTGGATGATAAGGATTCAAACCACTTAGATCCAAAGAGAGATGCTTCCGTATTTCAATTTTATGGATGCATTCAAAAGGAGGTCATTGTGTCCAAAAACGTTAATAAGTATAACTTTATCAACATACATCTAGTTCAACATCTACATGTTCATGTTGTCAACCTGGAGTTGCGTCTTGATTCGAAGACGTGCATGGAACGGCCAGTCCTCTATCCGGTTGAAACAATGGGATCTTCTCACGAGGGTGGGTGCCTCAACAGTGAGAAGAACCTCTAGAGAAGGCTGGTTCCTATATGATGTATCGATGAGGATCTCTACTCTACGCGGCGGACTACCATGGAAAAGGGAGAAGGAAACTTAAAGGGGAAATCCTACCTAAAAGGGGTGATACACCAGAAGTTTGATCCACTCAACTTGGAACCTTGAACACTGAACGAACAAGGGAGAAGGAAGACCTTAGATTTCAATCAATCACTTATGCATAAATATTTCATGAAGAGGTTCGATCCTATGGCCAAAACATGAGGGAAAACGATGGAG
The DNA here is from genome assembly GCA_037957365.1 of Torreya grandis. NCBI lineage: Eukaryota > Viridiplantae > Streptophyta > Pinopsida > Cupressales > Taxaceae > Torreya > Torreya grandis. The sequence goes on from JARHVA010000104.1 coordinate 2,745,424, forward strand.
AGAGGTCCGATACAAGACACTTTGCAGCCACTTAACATCCGCTTACAGCTTCAACAAGGACATAAAGAACATTTTAACATGACCTGCACAAGGATAATCTAGCAACTAGGTATGAACCAGAATTTGGGAAGGGAGAGAAATCTACCACTTATGCAAATTGCTGAATGAAATACACACTATGCCAACGCTTGAAATTTGAAAGTACAGTCCTATTGATCGAAGAGGTTACACAACTCACCAATGGCAGAGTCTGGTCTAACCAAGAGAGATTGGATTATTTCTTTTAATCAAGGCTGAAAGCCATTTTATAGAGAATTACAAGAGGCCAAAGATTGGCGTTGGAAATTTGAAGAGAAGAATTCACTTAGGATAACTCAAGGCTTACTTGGCCTTTCAATAAAATATGTTTTCTTTTGTGTCTTTGCATGAAGCTTTTTCGTTTGAGGAAGTGAACTTATCTTTGTTATGAACCGCCCACCTCTCTTTACATGGAAATCGATGCCAATGTTAATTTTAGAACTCTATGTGAGCTGCTTGATGCCAAATTGGAACGTTTGGAATCCTGAGTTGGACGAAGAGATCAGTTGAGTTGAACGAAGAGATCATTCTCCCTCGCATGGAAAGCTCCTAGTGAATGCGGCGTTTAACAATTAGTCAACTCTAAATCTGGAACAGTCAACTCGACATTCGAATTTGGAATTTCAGTTGGAGTCTGAGTTGGACCCTCGGATGCATGAGATGATCTTGAGACGAGTAGGACTTCAATAACCAGTCAACTGAAGCTTTGACCGTTGTTTGAAAATAGCTCCTGCTTGCATGTATTTTGTCCTATTCTGGTCTGCCTGCTCATGTCTATTTCTGGCGGGATTCTATATTTAAATGTATTTTTATAATTAATCCGGTCTATATTCTGTTTTCAATTCTCCGTTGGATTATCTTTTGCACAGTCAACCTCCATTACTTTCGGATTTCTGGTTGTCTCTGCTTAATTCTTCGGGCTTGTCTTCCCCTGTTTTTGTGGCAACTTTCGTCGGACAAATTGTCCGCTCGAATTGTCCTGAATGCGGGTTTGATTTCCCTTGGCCTTTTTGTTTGGACCGCTAAGTCATTTTCCCCAGACAAAATGCCCGCAAGAATTAACTTGGTCTCTTCCCTTGGCCTTCGGAATTTTGCTTCGGGTTTATTTCCTCGGACTTTTGCACGGCCCTTTCTCCGAATTTTTTCGGACTTTGTAATTTCCCGAAGGAATCCGTTCTGTTGCAACTTCGTTTCAACTTTCTCGAAGCCCCTTTGGATTTTGCCATCGGCTTTCTTTCTTTGCAGTCTTTCGAATTCCTTCGGACAAAAAGCCCGAAGGAATTAGTCCTTCGCTTTTGCCTTTGTGTTTTGCCGTGGGCTTTTTGTCTTCGGACTTGTCTTCGGGCTTGTAATTTCTTCGAATTCCTTCAGACAAAAAGCCCGGAGGAATTAGTCTTTCGCTTTTGCCTTTGAGCGCCTTCCAAAAAATTGCCCCTTCGGAAAATTTAAAATGGTCCCTTCCGCCGACCAAGTGCCCTCCGCAAGGGCTAGTTGCTCTTTGTTGTGCCATTTTCGAAAAAATTGTAGGGCACTCGGACTTTTCGCAAAGCGCCCAAATCTGTTCTCTAACCTTCCCAAAGGGTAGGTGCCCTTCGGGATTGTCAAAAGTGACCCTTCCGAAGGGTACCCTGCCCTTTGGGATTCTTGAAATGGACTCTTTCCTTATTAATCCTTGGCTTTTTCTTGCCTTTTGTGTGGACTTTTGGATTCTCTGAAGGAATTCCTTCGTCTTAGGCTCTTTGTTGATTTGTTATTTCCTTGGCTTTGCCTACTTTGATTAACCATTCCTTCGGACAAAAGTCCGAAGGAATTCATCCTTTTGTCACAAAGGCCCTTACCAAAAGAGTAATGTATTCTTTCTTCCTTGTCTAGAGACGTGAACTTCCTAAATAGCAAGAGACAATTTGACTTGTGGAAGCATTGTCAACATTTCTGGCGACTCAGCTGGGAAGCATGTCTACTATGCTTGAGAACTCAGACCATGTATAGACGATATTCAAATTCCCAAATGGTGAACCTGATTTCTGACTAAAAATCTGCTCTGATCATCGCTGTAGTAACCTCCTTCAAAATAAGAAGGGAAAGACACAAAAGCATAAAACTAAGAAGCAAATGTGCAAAGAAGCACTTATTGGAACAAAACTGAAGCAAACTACAGTGCTTGAACAACACTTGGAGGAAAGTAGAAACAAAATAACCTAAGCTAACCATGATAAAGCATGATCCGCCTGGATCAAACGGAAAATTCTTGAACTCACTCCTTCCAAGAGACGGTATAAGTTGCAAGGCATGATGTTTATTAGTCATAACCTTTGATGGGGTGTTTTCCTTGTCTACGAACTGTATTAGTGTTGGGTGAATATTTTGTCACCAGCTAACTGATGAGCAAAATAGGTCGCTTCAACCACAGCACGGGGAGACTGGTCGGCCAAGTGTGCAGGTTTACCACATCAAAAGGGGACAAATCTCTCTTCTCATCAAGGGGAGGTTCCCTATAAATATGAGGAGTTATATATATATATATATGCAGAAAATAACACTCAGGGGTAGGACAACACCATCCATCTCTCTTTTTTCAGAGATGATGTTCACAAACAAAAGAGAAATCCAAGCTGAAAATACTGAAGGCACTTCTTTTCTTTCAGAAGTGGTCTTGCAGCGAATAACAGTTCTTTTAAATAGGTAACGAGTAACTGGTAACAGGGGCGCAGTAACCAGCAGAATGAAGTGTAGCACAAAGTCTCCACTTCAGCTGCCCAAGAGTGAAATACGAAGGATAATGGGGGCACAAAGTCGTCCCAAGACCCTTTACACAGAAAGAAACTAAAAACACACACACTAAAGACAATTGTGGCAGCACAAAGTCTCTCCACAGTTGGCTTCAGGACACCTTCCTGATTACTTCCAGTAGTTATGCTTATCTCATTAAAATAGACAAGAACGCATTCAGAAAACAGACATAAGAACAATCTCCTAAATGACAAGCTATTACAGCACAAAGTTTGGAAGTAACTTGCTTTCTCATTCATATAAAGAAATATGATCAAGAATCTGAGCTTAAAGTCTCAGTAATCGCCTTTCAATTTTGGCAGAGTTTTGCTTCTATATCCAAAAATATCTCCCTTGCATAAAATAAGAGATTACAATATGTAGTAGCCAAGAAAGGCTTGGCGCTTTGTTTCATGGAGCGGCCCATGCTGCATTCAATGCCTTGAATGCATTTTCAGTTTTGTCAAGGGGCCATGCTGGAACAAGGCGGCTGCCTTAACTGTGGCGTGTCAATTCATCTCAAATGTCTTCTCTTGGGTTTGGGCCATCTGGTCTGTCACCACATATGTACACGGTTGTCCCCTCGCTTTTATTCTAAGGGAGAAAAACAGGTCACGTCTTTGATGTTTGCAAGCTCAAATATCTACTTGGACTGTTCCACCTGCTGGAATAACTCCTGCGCAGATATTTTTGGTCTTTCCCTCTTTTCTGTTGCAATTTGAGCTTTCGGGCTATCTTTTCTCTTTTTGCTGGCTCTTTCGGCTCCCTCTTCAGCTGGTCGTTGAGTTTGTTTTCAAGTTTTGCGCCACATTTGAAAATCAATGGATATTTCATTATCCTGAATTTGACGTCCACGGGGATGTCATTGGTTCACTGTTTCAATGGTTCGGGTGGCCTCCTCGGTTCCTTGGTTCCGTCGCTTCTTTGGTTCATTCGCTTGAACCATCTCTTTGGACTGGTCTCTGGAATCTTCCGCTTCTTTCCTTTGCTCGGAGCTTTCTTTGAACCGTTGAACCCGTTGAACCTTTGAACCATTTTGGTTCAAGGTTCAACGGTTCATCTTTTTTAGAAGCCTTTGTTTTCTCTTAAGTCTCTCGAGCTTTGAAAGAGTCCGTAGAAATATGTCTGCAAAGTCAACTTGCGGAGTCCGTAGGAACATTCCTTCGGCTTAATGTCTTTGGAACCTCCCGAAGGGAAGGTGTCCCTTTGGGCCTTGAGAAGGTCCATTTTTAAGTCGCTAAGAGCCCCCCGCAAGGGTACTTGCCCTTTGGGGTCCTTCGGGCAGTCTTCGGATGGTCTTCTTCTTCAATTCCTTCGGATAAAATGTGCGAAGGAATTCCTTCGGACATTTTGTCGGAAGGAAATCTTCCGTTGCCTTAGCCGCTTTTCGTCGGGCTTTTGATCATTCCTTTGGGCATTTTGTCCGAAGGATTTCCCTTGTAAAATTTGGCCGCGAAAAATCTTTCTGAAAAATATATTTTTGTCTGCTTTTATTCACTGCCCTCTGCAAGGGCACTTGGCCTTTGGTTCATTCCCTTCCGCAAGGGCACTTGCCCTTTGGGCTTTGGGGCACTCCTTTGAACCGTTCGATTGAACCAACCACGTTGAACCTTTGAACCTTTTTGGTTCAAGGTTCAACGGTTCAACGGTTCAATCTTCCTTCATTTCGCTAAGTCTTTTGAAGCTGTTGAACTTGCCGAAGCGGTTGAACTTTGAACTTTTGCCGAAGCGTTTCACTCTTTAAGCTTGTCGATGTCATTGAACCTTTGAACCCATTGAACCTTTTGGTTGAATCTGTTTTGAAATTGCCTAAGTGTTGGGAACTTGTTTCTTTGAGAGAGCTCGCTTGTTGAAGTCGTTGACCCTGTTGAACCTGCTAGTCCTTTAGTTGAAAAAGCTTGAATAATGAAGAATTTGAATGCTCATAACAATTTTTTGAGAAGGGAAGAGAGGATTTTGGCCTGCAGGACCAAAATAGTTCATATGTTGTCTCAAAAATGAGTGAGATTTTGGGAACAACAGCAGGCTCCGGTTGGGGAACTTCCTTCAGTTGAAATTTTGGAACTGCTGAGGGGAGTAGAAACCAAAATCTTCAGTGCCTTTAAGTATGCCATTGGGCTACGGAGTCATATTACCCAAAAAAAAAGGCGTCAAAAACGAAAACGAAAAGCTCAAAACAGAACAAAAGACTATACAAATATACATATTTACAGATGATCTTATCTGATACTTTAAGAATTGAAGTGCTTCAGATGCTGTTCATTGTGAGGCAGAGAAAATGACGTGCCATCTTGATATTTCAACAGGTAACTGTTTTCACCATTGAGCTTATGGATAGTAAACGGGCCTCTCCATAGGGAATCGAACTTCCCATGCATTCCCTTTGGTTCTCTTCTCTTGTTCTATAACAGGGCTTGATCTCTAATCTGAAAATCACGATTTTTTGCTTTCTGGTCGAAGAGCCTCTTCACCAGACTTTGATGCGCAGTAATTCGGTCCACCACCATAGTTCGCTGTTCATCCAGCGCAATTAAGCACATGATCCTCTTATCGATGGAGCTTTCATATGTTTGATCTTCGACCCCCTTTGCCAATTTTAGTGCTGGCAATACCAGGGTGATTGGTATCTCTGCATTGAGACCATACAAAAGTTGGAAAGGTGACATACCTATCGCCCTCTTGGGTGTAATTTTGTCTACCCATAAAGCATCAATCAATGCTTTATGCCATATTCGTTGGTTGTCATCTACCAACTTCCTGATGATGGTCACTAGGTTCTTGTTGTTTGATCAGCTTGACCATTCCCTTGTGAAAAATAATCAGAAGAGTGGGAGAGGGTAATCCCATAATAAAAACAGAAATGAGTGATCTCATGAGAAGAGAAACAGGTTGCATTGTCTGTGACAATCTTGGTTGGGACCCCAAACCTAGAAATAATGTTTTCTTTGAGGAAATCGCATACTACTTCTAAAGTAGCATGCTTGGTTGGAATTGCTTCCACCCATTTGGTGAAGTAATCTGTCGCTGTGAGGACATAATCATGTCCAGCACTTGAATATGGGTTTACAACACCAATAAAATCGATTCCCCATTGCTGAAATGGCTCTTCTATTACCACTGGCTTGAGAAGCAGAGCAGCTAACTTGGGTTTTCCAACGAACTATTGGCACAGTTCACATCTTCGTACCCATTTGTATGCATCCTGAAACAGAGTAGGCCTGTAATATCTGGCTCGCAAAATCTTATGGGCAGTTACAGGAGCAAAAAAATGTTTTCCACAAGACAGATTATGGAAGGACTTCAAAAGTTGGTTCTGATGCTCTTTATCTACGCAACGAAAGAACACTCCATCAAGGCTTTGTCCCAGAGAGCAAAATTGACAGCTTTCAATTTAACATTCCTCCTTTCTTTACGAGGCAGGGGAGCATGACACTCATCATAGGTAAGGAAATGAGCAATATTTGAATACCACTCATTTGTGGTGGAGACAAAGAGAACTGTTGGCGTGTCTTCCACTTCTGTTTCTTCATGCCCTGCTTCTTCGAGTTTGTTGTTAGCAATCAATTGGCAGAGGCCTCTTCCCCGCACAGGCTTCGTTGGTTTGATAATGAGATCAAACTCCTGGATTTTAGCAATCCAATTGCCCCTTTTAGTTCCAAACTCCTGCTGAGTTAGTATGGATTTGACTGTGGTATCAGAAACCAGGGCAATAATGCGTGAATTGTGGATGTAAAAATGAAAATGTTTTACTGCCTTGACCACCGCATAAGCATGCTTCTCCATGTTTGAATACTTCAGCTCATGAGCTTTGAGAGGACAACTCATGAAGGATATGGGAGATTCCACACTTTCTTCGTTCTGTTGAACCGCTGAAAGCATGTGTTCGGAAGCATAACTATACACTGAAATTCTTGGTATAATCTGGACAAATCAGAATTGGGGCATAGACAATCGCTGTCTTGATGTTTCGGAATGCCAATTTGCCTTCTTCAGTTCAGCTGAAGGTGGCTTTTTTCTTTATCATGTTTACAATATGGCGAGTCTTCTCAGCAAACTCGGGGATGAATCTTCATAAAAAATTCACCTTTTCGAAGAAAGAGTGAACTGCAGTCTTACTTGTGGGCAGGGTAAGCTCCTGGATGGACTTGACTCTGTCTGAGTCAATTTTTATGCCTTCTTGAGATACAATGTGTCTGAAAAGTTTTCCTTTTGTTACTCCAAAAACAGAGTTTTTTGGGATTTAAAAAAATGTCATTATGGCAGCATCGTTCCAGCGTTTGTTGCAAATAGCGCACATGATTAGGGCGACGCTTGAAAAAGACGGTCAAGTCATCAAAGTATACCACAATGAACTTACCCATTTCATCTTTGAAAGCAAGGTCCATTGCTCTCTGAAAAGTGGTGCCAGCATTTATCAAGCCAAATGGCATTCTTCGATATGCAAAGGTGACCCAAGGCGTGGTGAAGACAGTCTTATGTTGGTCTGCTTCACCAAATTCAACTTGATTGTAGTTTGAGAAGCCGTCTAGCATTGATAACATCTCTGAACCGGTCACTGTCTGAAGAACTTGGTCCATGATGGGCAGAGGATAGTTATACTTTAAGGATGACTGATTCAAATTTCTGAAATCCACGTAGAGGCGAATTTCGCCATTCTTCTTCCTTACAAGGACTATGTTTGCAATCTATTTGGAATGATGGATTGAAAAAATTATCTTAGCATTCAGCATTTTTTGTATTTCAGATAGAATAATACCTGATATCTTTGGATTGTACTGCTTGGATTTTTGCTTATAAGGTACCGAATCACCCTTGAGAGGAATTTCATGGCGAATTTTTTCAGGCCTGAGCGACTTCAGATCATCATAGGAGTACGCCAAAACATCCATGTAGTGGTGAAGCAGATCAACAAATTTGAGTCTCTCTTTCGGAGTGCAACACTTCCCAATGTTCACTATCTTGGGATTTTTCATGGTACCCAAATTTATTTGATCAAACTCTTGAGAGGAGCTTGAATCCATTTGTTGTTGTTTGATGAACCTGTCATGTTTGTCAAATAGCTTCTCAAAGAAAATCAGGGCTTTAGAATTTTTTTCCCTTTCAGCTGTAGAAATTCTTCATCTGCGTCTGAACTTGATTTAGGCGCTGATTCAAGCTTCTGAGGCTCACTGCCTTCGAAGTGAAGCTGTTCGAAGCTGCCTTTTTGTTCCCAAAAAACAATTATTTGGTTGTCACCATTGAACACTTGCGAATGATTGGCATTGTCAGGCACACTTAGTCGAAATACCAGTTCAATAGTGTACTTGTCTCCTTTAAAATATGAGTGAGGAACTAAAAGAGTTGCTAAAACAACCAAAACATCAGCTCGGTCATTGAATTCTCTGAGAACTGCAGAGATGCTGAAAGCATTAAAGCTTTCAATTGATTTCAAACCAGATTGCGGTAATGGCGCAATTTCTCATTTTTGGTTTGGTACAGGTTCTTCACCTGACAAACCACCAGCTTAGCATCTCCTTTAGCATGAAAGAGCTTGTCGCCCTTGTCTTGAGCGATCTTCAATCCAAACAGCAACGATTCATATTCAGCAGTATTATTGGTATTGCTGAACTGTAATTTATATGAAGAAAAAAAATATCTCTTTGGGGGGATATCAACACAATTCCAGCTCCTGAATCGGTAGAGGTACAGCTTCCATCGAATTTCAGAATTCAGACATCATCATAAACTGATCTTACCTTAGATTTTTCTTCGTGTGGAGGGGATGATTCCTTTGGGCTTGCACTGTGCTCTCTCATGTCTTCTGCTGTTTTATCTGAACCAATTTTTAGATTGTTATTTTCAGAAGTTTCATCAGGTAAGACGGGAACATCCTCTGTAGATAAGAAGTAATTACCCATGCCTGAAGACACAAAATTTGAACTTCAAGCGTCGATGTTTGAGTGACCACATATTTTGCTTTCTTCTCAGAGAGCAATCTTTGCATAACGTCTTTGACTGGGATACTTGTCTCAGACAGGGCCATGCTCAACTCGCCACCAACATCCTTACAGAAATTTCGCCCAAGAAGGATGCCGTATGACGCTGGGATGTCGGCCACCAGGACTGTCATCTTGATCCTCTTGTCCGGAAATGCTGCAAATGCAAATTGAGCGTCTTTGATTTGTCCCAGCAGTGGCACTTGTTTGTTCTCCATGGAGAAACATCTCTCAAATGTCTTGGTCGGTGTGAGACCAAGGGATTCAGCTATTTTGGCAGGCATGACATTGTCTGACGCACCTGAGTCTATGATGCAATTGTTCCGCTGATGTCCATTTATCAGCAGGGAGACATAAAATGGTTCAGTCCTTCCGAGAGCAGTAGGAGGAGCAATGACAAGGTTATTCCGGGTGGACGTGGGAGTCACATTTGGAACAGCTGGTCCTGTAGGGACGGTTTTATTCTTCACACATTGAACCAACTTATCCAACTGCTCAAGGTTGGATTGCAAGAATTCAAATTCAGACATTTGGATTTTGGTTTTCTTTACATGGTCGACTATGTCAAATGTCTGAAATGAATTATGAATAGGGGAAAGGGAGTTCATCCTTCTGGTTTTTAAGAGGGGGAGGACTGATCTGCGAATTCGAAGTTGATGGTGCAGAAATGTTTGGGGTACTTACTTTTTTAGCAGTCACCGGGTCCTTTGGCTGGAAAGACAGAGAAGTTCTTCGTTTGGCAATTGAAATTGCAGATTGAGGTCGCTCTATTTTTTTTATCAGCTTGCTGCACTGACTGGTTCTTGGACCGGTTGAACACAGCATATGATCCCTCAACTGCTTTACCTTCACTTCTGGGTTTATTCTGGTAATTCAAGAAACCAATGTTGGAGTCGCCAGCTAATTTTTCTTCTCCCTCTGTGAAGAGATTAACGTCATCTTCAGGGTTCAAGTCAGGCTGGAAGGAGAAATCTGATTCTGCTTCAAGATATCCAACTGCTGAATTGGTTGGAGGTGCTTCAATAGCCAATTTTCCCTGAGGGGGAGGAAGACGGTTTGGCTGCCCTTGGTTCATGGCAGCATTGCCTTGGTATGACTGATTGGGGAATGTCCTCCTTGGTATATCTCTGTACGAAGGGGCAGATGACATCCCTTGCGCTATTTGCTTTCTAAGAGCAAGCAACTTATTTGCTAGCTTCTACACCATTGGATCAGTGGTGCCTGTAGATGGGTATTCAAATGATGAAGAAGATTTACTTTTGTTAGGATCTCTCCTTATCTTTTCTGCCAAGATAAGGTCATCTTCCACCTCAGTGGCCAAATTCTGAGCAGCAACAAGGTCTATGTGGCCAGCACGTCTCAGCAGAAAACTTACTTCAGGCAGTTGTGAGTTGATGAAAAAACATTTAAGGTTCTCAGGTGTTGGCTGAACAATTGTAGGAATCCTGTTTCTTAGCTTGTCGAACTTGGCTATGAAATCCCTCATAAGTTCATGAGGTTCTTTCTTCATCTATGTGAGCTGGGCCAGCAGGGCATGCGCATCTTCTGCAGGCTTGAACCTTGCTTCGAACTTAGCTTTGAGGGTGTTTCAGTCAGTCATAGTTTGGGCCTGCAGATGGTAGAACCAGTTTGCAGCAGCACCTTGTAATGTTTTCACGAACAACCTGATTGCTACGTCCTCATACTCCACTCCTATCACACCACAGGCTATGCTGAAAGTTGCAATGTGTTCATCAGGATGAACTTTTTCATCACCAAAGAATTTGAGAAAATTCTTCCTTGAACTGCGTGGTAGCTCATGTAGAGGTGGAGTTAAATTGAGTGGGTCAAAAGAATTTCCCCAAGAGCTTTGAAACGCTATTATTTGATTATGAAAAGTGGGGATAACAAATCTCGGTGGAGTATGTATAGGCAAAGCTCTGCTAACAGCAGAAAAAAATCTCTGCCTTGTATTGGTGCCCTGGTATTGGTAGGAGGAAGACTCCTAGTTCGTTGAACTTGAAGTTGTGGAGGAAACAAATCGAAATTGCCTTGCTGCACTAACTCAAAAACAGGTTCAACAACACCTTGGGCTCTCCGGCTTCTAGTATAGCGTGGAGTTGCCAGATTGTTGAATAAAAATGAAAAAAAATTGGCCCTGCTTCAGCGTGAAGCTTGAGGCTTCAAACTGTTTGTTCTTTTCCAGTGGCTCTGGTTTTGCAGACCAGATTATATAATGGAAATGGATAAGGATAAGAACTGCTTCAATCTGAAGCTTGAGGCTTCAGACTGCACGTAACGTCCCTAGCGGAGTCGCCAAAAACTGTTGGATGAATATTTTGTCACCAGTTAACTGATGAGCAAAATAGGTCGCTTCAACCCCAGCACAGGGAGATTGGTCGGCCAAGTGTGCAAGTTCACCACATCAAAAGGGGACAAATCTCTCCTCTCATCAAGGGGAGGTTCTCTATAAATATGAGGAGCTATATACTATATATATATATGCAGAAAATAACACTCAGGGGTAGGACAACACCATCCATCTCTTTTTTTTCAGAGATGATATTCATAAACAAAAGAGAAATCCAAGCTGGAAATATTGAAGGCACTTTTCTTCTTTCAGAAGTGGTCTTGCAGCAAACAACAAGAGTTATTTCAAATAGGTAACGAGTAACTGGTAACAGCGGCGCAGTAACCAGCAGAATGAAGTGTAGCACAAAGTCTCCACCTCAACTGCCCAAGAGTGAAATACGAAGGATAATAGGGGTACAAAGTCGTCCCAAGACCTTTTACACAGAAAGAAACTAAAAACACACACACTAAAGACAATTGTGGCAGCACAAAGTCTCTCCACAGTTGGCTTCAAGACACCTTCCTGATTACTTCCACTAGTTCTGCTTATCTCATTAAAATGGACAAGAATGCATTCAAGAAACAGACATAAGAACAATCTCTTAAATGACACAAGCTATTACAGCACAAAGCCTGGAAGTAACCTGCTTTCTCATTCATATAAATAAATATGATCAAGAATCTGAGCTCAAAGTCTCAGTAATCGCCTTCCAATTTTGGCAGAGTTTTGCTTCTATATCCAAAAAAATCTTCATTGCATAAAATAAGAGATTATAATATATAGTAGTCAAGAAAGGCTTGGCGCTTTGTTCCATGGAGCGGCCCATGCTGCATTCAATGCCTTGAATGCATTTTCAGTTTTGTCAAGGGGCCATGCTGGAACAGGGCGGCTGCCTTAACTGTGGCGTGTCAATTCATCTCAAATGTCTTCTCTTGGGCCTGGGTCATCTGGTCTGTCACCACATATGTACACAGCGGTCCCCTCGCTTTTATTCCAGGAGAGAAAAGCAGGCCGTGCCTTTAATGTTTGCAAGATCAAATATCTACTTGGTGGACTGTTCCACCTACTGGAATAACTCCTGCACAGATATTTCTGGTCTTTCCCTTTTTCCTGTTGCAATTTGAGATTTCGGGCTATCTTTTCCCTTTCTGCTAGCTCTTTCGGCTCCCTCTTCAGCTAGTCACCGAGTTTGTTTTCAAGTTCCGTGACACATTTGAAAATCAACGGATATTTCATTATTCTAAATTTGACGTCCCCGGGGACGTCATTGGTTCACTGTTTCAACGGTTCAAGTGGCCTCCTCGGTTCTTTGGTTCCGTCGCTTCTTTGGTTTATTTGCTTGAACCATCTCTTTGGACTAGTCTCTGGAATCTTCCGCTTCTTTCTTTTGCTCGGAGCTTTCTTTGAACCGTTGAACCCGTTGAATCTTTGAACCATTTTGGTTCAAGGTTCAACGGTTCATCTTCTTTTTTAGAAGCCTTTGTTTTCTCTAAGTCTCTCGAGCTTTGAAAGAATCCGTAGAAATATGTCTGCAGAGTCAACTTGCGGAGTTCGTAGAAACATTCCTTCGGCTTAATGTCTTTGGAACCTCCCGAAGGGAAGGTGTCCCTTTGGGCCTTGAGAAGGTCCATTTCTTGGTCGCTAAAAGCCCCCCGCAAGGGTACCTACCCTTCGGGCGGTCTTCGGGCGGTCTTCTTCTTGAATTCCTTTGGACAAAATGTCCGAAGGAATTCCTTCGGACATTTTGTCCAAAGGAAATCTTCCCTTGCCTTAGCCGCTTTCCGTCGGGCTTTTGATCATTCTTTCGGACAAAATGTCCGAAGGAATTCCTTAGGGGATTTTGTCCGAAGGATTTCCCTTGTAAAATTTGGTCACGGAAAATCTTTTCGAAAGATATCTCTTTGTCCACTTTTATTCACTGCCCTCCGCAAGGGCACTTGGCCTTTGGTTCATTGCCTTCCGCAAGGGCACTTGCCCCTTAGGCTTTGGGGCACTCCTTTGAACCGTTCGATTGAACCGACCGATTGAACCAACCGTGTTGAACCTTTGAACCTTTTTGGTTCAAGGTTCAACAGTTCAATCTTCCTTCATTTCGCTAAGTCTTTTGAAGCCGTTGAACTTGCCGAAGCAGTTGAACTTTGAACTTTTGCCGAAGCGTTTAACTCTTTAAGCTTGCCGATGTCATTGAACCTTTGAACCCGTTGAACTTGTTGAACCTGCTAGTCCCTTAGCTGAAAAAGCTTGAATAATGAAGAATTTGAATGCTTAGAACAATTTTTTGAGAAGGGAAGAGAGAATTTTGGCCTGCAGAACCAAAATAGTGCATATGTTGTCCCAAAAATGAGTGACAGAGTTTGGGAACAACAATTAGCATCTTTTTGAATGAGTCATCAACAACAACAAAGACAAACTCATCAAGTACTTCTTGATCTTTTTCATATTGCTTATCATCTACCAACTTGTTAAGTGATACCTCATTTATGCATGGTTTTTTAGTGACCACATCTTTCTTATTGACTGCTGCAAGTTCATCCAGCGCTTCAAGGAGCTTTGAGTAGGCAACCCAATCTGTATTGGGATCTTGAATAGGTGATTCTTGCTCAAATCTTTCATAAATATGCTCTTTAATAGCCATCATATCTGTACAAAGCTCTTGAATCTCTTGTAGAGGTTCAAGGTACAGCTGCCAATCATCTTTTTGTTCCTCATTTTGATCTATTTGAACTGAATCAGCAACAAGGCTATTTGGATCCTTCTCAATAAGAGATACCTGTAACTCATTTATAACTTCAATCTGTACCAGTTCCTCTTGAAGTTCTACATCAAGATCAGTCTTCTCACTCTCAACTATAATTGGATGCTCGATTACAACCTCAAGTGAAGTATCAATAGGAAATTCTTCCTCAAACACTCCTGAAGCATCCTCTACACATTCTGCAAGAACTTGACCTGTAGCTGTAACCTCTTTCTCAATCCTCCAAAGAGCAGGGTCCTTCTGAGTAAGGGGAATGGCGGGAGGGTGATGAAATTCATTTGTTTGAGAGGGAAAATAAAGCATGGGAGGTTGATCATGATCATATTTTGGAATCTTGAGGGCAATGGAATTATCTAGGGAGTTTTGGAGGGGAGGGAAAGAGAAATTCTTAAAGACCTCTGTATTCTGTTCCTTCCATTTGGCCATTACCTCATCAAAGTCTGGAACCTGTTTGTCCTCTTGGACAACCTGAGCTTGAGGGATGATTGGTGAGGCAATGGGACTATAGGAAGGTTTAGTCTCATGAATATGCTCTTGACTCCAACTAGGAAGCTCCCTTGGCACACACTGGGCATGGTTAAGAACTTCATGAGAATAAGGAGCACAATAGCCCTTTGTAGACCATTGGTTTAACTCGATTTTCTGCCTTTCCCAAGCCTCCATCTTTTCCAATGCAAGAATACATAGTCCATTTATTTCTTTTGGATCATTGGACACATTTCGAAATAGACCATTCACTTCCTCATACTGTGAGTTAGAACAAACCTTTCTTGCATATGCTAGTATTTTGAGCTCTATTTCATTCATTTTTTCTTGAAGGCAATACTGCTCATATGCAACATCATAGCCATATGGAGAAGAAATCCGGTCCTGAGACTGATATGGCTCACAAGGAAGGTAAGATTCATGCTCTTGATAATAAGGATCATGAGAAACTTGATAAGGCTCAACATAGCTTTGATAATACTCTTGATAACGCTGATTAGGCTCATAGGTATCATGACCACGCTGGTATGATCCATATTGCGCTGATAAGGAAACATAGCATAGGAATTCTCTTCATACACAGCTATCAAAATTCATTCACGATAATGCAATAAAAATAGACTTACATGGAAGCTGTCTTGAACTATTAGAAGCAATTGCTTGAGCTTGGAATCACCAAATACTTCTTGAAGAATACTGCTGCAATTGCAATTTTATCAAGACCAGAAAAAATAGGTCCCACCGGGCGTGCCAAAAACTGTTGTCAACCTGGAGCTGCGCCCTGATTCGAAGACGTGCACGGAACGGCCAGTCCTCTATCCGGCTGAAACAATGGGATCTTCTCACGAGAGTGGGTGCCTCAACGGTGAGAAGAACCTCCAGAGAAGGCTGGTTCCTGTATGATGTATCAATGAGGATCTCTACTCTACGCTGCGGACTACCATGGAAAAGGGAGAAGGAAACTTAAAGGAGAAATCCTACCTAAAAGGGGTGATACATCAGAAGTTTGATTCACTCAACTTGGAACCTTGAACACTAAACGAACAAGGGAGAAGGAAGACCTTAGATTTCAATCAATCGCTTATGCATAAGTATTTCATGAAGAGGTTCGATCCTATGGCCAAAACCTGAGGGAAAACGATGGAGAGAGGTCCGATACAAGACACTTCGCAGCCATCTAACATCCGCTTACAGCTTCAACAAGGATATAAAGAACACTTTAACATGACCTGCACAAGGATAATCTAGCAACTAGGTATGAACTAGAATTTGAGAAGGGAGAGAAATCTACCACTTATGCAAATTGCTGAATGAAATATACACTATGTCAACGCTTGAAATCTGAAAGTACAGTCCTTCTATTGATGGAAGAGGTTACACAACTCACTAATGGCAGAGTCTGGTCTAACCAAGAGAGATTGGATTATTTCTTTTAATCAAGGCTGAAAGCCATTTTATAGAGAATTACAAGAGGCCAAAGATTGGCGTTGGAAATTTGAAGAGAAGGATTCACTTAGGATAACTCAAGGCTTACTTAGCCTTTCAATAAAATATGTTTTCTTTTGTGTCTTTGCATGAAGCTTCTTCATTTGAGGAAGTGAACTTATCTTTGTTATGAATCGTCCACCTCTCTTTGCATGGAAATCCACGCCAATGTTAATATTAGAACTCTACGTGAGTTGCTTGATGCCGAATTGGAATGTTTGGAAAGCTGAGTTGGACAAAGAGATCAGCTGAGTTGAACGAAGAGATCATTCTCCCTCGCATGGAAAGCACCTAGTGAATGCGGCGTTTAACAATTAGTCAACTCTAAATCTAGAATAGTCAACTCGACATTCGAATTTGGAACTTCGGTTGGACTCTGAGTTGGAACCTGGGATGCGTGAGATGATCTTGATATGAGCAGGACTTCAATAACCAGTCAGTTGAAGCTTTGACCGTTGTTTGAAAATAGCTCCTGCTTGCATGTATTCTGTCCTATTCTGGTCTGCCTGTTCATGTCTATTTCTGGCGGGATTCTATATTTAGATGTATTTTTATAATTATATCTGGTCTATAGTTTGTTTTCAATTCTCCGTTGGATTATCTTTTGCACAGTCAACCTCCATTACTTTCGGATTTCTGGTTGTCTCTGCTTAATTCTTCGGGCCTGTCTTCCCCTGTTTTTGTGGCAACTTCCGTCAGACAAATTGTCTGCTCGAATTGGCCTGACTGCGGGCTTGATTTCCCTCGGCCTTTTTGTTTGGACCGCTAAGTCATTTTCCCTGGACAAAATGCCCGCAAGAATTAACTTGGTCTCTTCCCTTGGCCTTCGGAGGTCTGATTTGGGTTTATTTCCTCGGACTTTTGCGCGGCCCTTTCTCCGAACTTTTTCGGACTTTGTAATTTCCCGAAGGAATCCATTTTGTTGCAACTTCGTTTCACTTTCCCGAAGCCCCTTTGGATTTTGCCATTGGCTTTCTTTCTTTGCAGTCTTCCGAATTCCTTCGGACAAAAAGCCCGAAGGTTTAGTCCTTTGCTTTTGCCTTTGTGTTTTGTCGTGGGCTTTTTGTCTTCGGACTTGTCTTCGGGCTTGTAATTTCTCCGAATTCCTTCGGACAAAAATCCCGAAGGAATTAGTCCTTCGCTTTTGCCTTTGAGCGCCTTTCGAAAAAGTGCCCCTTCGGAAAATTTAAAATGGTCCCTTCCGCCGACCAAGTGCCCTCCGCAAGGGCTAGTTGCTCTTTGTTGTGCCATTTTCAGAAAAATTGTAGGGCACCTGGACTTTTCGCAAAGGTCCCGAATCTGTTCTCTCACCTTCCCGAAGGGGAGGCGCCCTTCGGGATTGTCGAAAGTGACCCTTCCGAAGGGTACCCTACCCTTCGGGATTCTTGAAATGGACTCTTTCCTTATTAATCCTTGGCTTTTTCTTGCCTTTTGTGCGGACTTTTGAATTCTCCGAAGGAATTCCTTCGTCTTAGGCTCTTTGTTGATTTGTTATTTCCTTGGCTTTGCCAACTTTGATGAATCCATCCTTTTGTCGTAAAGGCCCTTACCAAAAGAGTAATGTATTCTTTCTTCCTTGTCTAGAGACGTGAACTTCCTAAATAGCAAGAGACAATCTGACTTGTGGAAGCATTGTCAACAGTTCACGCAAAGAATATCAAGAAAACTCAAGTAGATGGTAAGAATATTCAAGTTTTTGAAGATTTGAAGCTCACTATGGACAAATATGCTTTGTATTTAGATTTTTATGCATTGCATATGAATGGTGTTGATATGGTTCTTGGATACCCTTGGTTAGAGACATTGGGAACAATAAATATTAGTGTGCAAGAAGCATTTCATGAAGTTTTGGTACAAGAAAAGAAAGGTTACCTTACAGGGTATCAGAGTTGGAAAGACACAAAGGTCAGTCAAGGTAGAGCATGAGGATGCGATTGAAGCGGGTGAGGAAGAGCATGAGGAAGATTCAGATAAAGACATAAATGAAGAAATAGTACACACAGAGAACAACACTTCATCTACTCAAGAGACAAAGGAACCACCACATGAAAAGGTGGAAGGGGTAGAAGAAAAGGCTGATAAGGTCACAATAATAGAGCATGATACTAGGTTTGGGGCATATAGACACCCACATCATCATTAGAGGCAACAATTATGGATGCATGACAGGGATTGTAAAAGCAACAATCACTTGGGCTATGCATGGAAGCCAAAGAAGAAGTACTATGATCATGTTTGGAATTAGAATAGTGCAACAAACTATGAGACATGGAATAAGTGGGGAAATCATTATGACTTCGCATGGAAGCCACGAAATAACTACTATGGTCATGCATGGAATCAGAGCAATGCAACGGAATATGGAACATGGAATCAGAGTAGCGCAATAGACTATGGAACATGGAATCAAAGAATGAATCATTATGCATGGACACTAAGGAGGTATAGTTATGATCATGAACGAAATCGGAGTAACACAATGGAATTTGGAAACAAGGTTTGATGGCTATCAACTATTGAGATCACATATAGGTGGTTGGATGATCGAACATGGAGACAAGTGTGCAATGATTTGAAGCACACTCATTGTTAGATTTCTTATGTTTTGGGAGCAAAACATGTTGAGGAAAGGAATGCTATGTACCTAGGGATATGATATATCAATGTATATGGATTGATGGAGATGTTGACATGTGGCACACATCCCCCTTAGTTATATGGTCCACTATATTAGGATAAATGAGTAACTTGTGAAATTAACACATTGGATAATGGTCGGCTTAAATTAGGATTAAGAGGTTACTCATTCATTGTTAGTTATACAAAGGTCTACATAAAGGAGATGAATATCATTGTAAATGATATCAATCAAGTGTTGAGTCTTCTATTTGGTAGAAGACTATTGGAGGTCTCCCCCATAAGTGGAATCGTGGAGTTATTCCTTTTGAAAGGAGTATTGTATGATGTTGCCCTACCATAAGGGAATTATTCTATTTCCCTATATATTGAATATTTGGGCATCTTGGAACACCAATATCTCATGTTGTGTTGATCTATATTATATTATGCATAATTCAATTATTATAAGTGTGGATCCTAACATGACCATTGGGGAAACTTCACAAAGAACCATGAACCAGACCGCTTCAATCTTGATGTACGCCTTATGATGTACACTCAAGGAGATTGATGTGCTCACGAGTCCTGCAAGAGAAATCGTTAGTAAGTGAAATTAAGTTGTCTATAACATGTACTATTACTGAATTACTAGGACCACCCTCGATGTCATCTTTTAATTAGACTATAGTTCCTCCTTTCCTTCGAACTACTTGCACCATCAAGTTGACATGGTGAAGTAAAGTTATCACTTGTCTTTTAGTGGGTTTGGCGAACTTTAGTTGTACATATTGCCCAAAAAGTCAGATAGAGTAACTGACTGAAGTTGGGGTCAAAGAATAATTTAACTCCCAGCTATAAACAAGTTGTCTATGGTAATGTGCTAAGCATTTGCCCTACATTACTATGGTGCCAAAATGTCTTAACTCATGCCAAAGAGGTTGGAGCTGCAATTTTGTGCATCAAAAAACAACGGTCAATGTTGAGGATTTGGTGGAGTTAGGGGATTCTAACTTGCTACAATCATGTATCTGTTTAACTCTCTTTTATGGTTTTGGTTTGGAGATGAGGGTTAAAGGGGTAGAATAGCCTATACATAAGGATGAATAAAATTATTCTAGAGTAGGCAAATTAATTGAAAACTCAAATAAATGAATATTCTGATTAAAATGTTGAGTTATGCTAAATATAGGAAGTACATTCAAAACAATAATTTAATTGCTTAGCCAATGAGATCTGGGCGAATTGGTTAAGTGGTTTGGTTGTTCCAAGCCTCACCTAGGTTCAAATCTCAGGAATGGCATATGAGGCTGGTTATGGCCGTTTACATTCTTGGGGTCAGTTGTTGGTATTGGGTTGTTCATGGCCGTTGGTGTGAATCTCAAGGCCGTTATTGGTCGTTGGCATAATTATCGAAGCCATTCATGGCCACTGGCACATTTATTGAGGCCATTCATGGCCACTGGTGAGATTCTCGAGGCCGTTCATGGCCATTGTGTGATTCTCAGACTGTTAATGTGTGGTATTTTGTGGTAAAAAATTGGGATTTGGGCCTCGATTGTGTCCCAAACCGATTTCAAGCTCCGGTCAAAAGTTGTTACCTAGCCAAAAAATAAAAATAAATAAATAATTTGATTGCATAAACTTGAAGAAGAGATAATACTTAGCTTATCTGCAAATGCCCAGGCAAATCTAAGAAGTGGAGAGGTTGAAACAAGCAAGAACGAGATCAGGATCCAATCGTCAGGTTCTAAAAATATTGTTTCTAGAGGCCTAGACTCTTGCGTTGATGCAGGGGTCCTAATATCAATAGAATTATCCAGTACAAAATATTCATCGCATTGCAGAGCGACCACCTGGAGCCCTCTAGTCGCCTTTTTGCTAATGTATTTTATTTGCACGCACAGGCTGTGGATGACTGTTTATGGATCAAACCCTAGCTCTTCATCTTAGGGGTTTGTACCTTGCCAAAAATGGGTTAGTGGGTTCACGAAGTCGAGTTGACCTCAAGGACCCCTCTATCAATGAGTGCTGCCTCTATAGCCAATTGTTCAAAGAAGGCCTCAGACATATGTAGTTCTCCCCTAAGTGTTAACTTGTGTGTGCACAAGGGTGCAATATACTACATGCAAGGGCATAAAATGGTCTAGCTTGTAACTTGAGAAATATGTGCATAGGCTACTCTTTGAATGCGTAAGACCTGTAATATGACTGCTCCTATGACTGATATAGAAATAGGGAAGAATATGGCAGTTTTAAACACTTGGAAGGTGCTTTGCTAGATGTGTTTGGTAAGCTTTTTGAATATTACTTGGTGATAATAAATGGTTTTTGTTTTGTATTTATATCACACCTGTTGAAAATATCTCATGGAAGGGTAAATAAAACAAATAGGTCGACCCATAGGATTCAAAAGATTTGCAAATTAGATGACTTTTAAGGACTAAACACTTGATAAGAATCTGTATAGTTGCATTGATGCAAGTGTCCCAATGTGGGATGTAAGTGTTTGACAGGTTAGGAAGTTGTTTGACAATCTAGAACTGACAATGAAAGATATATATCAAGTTTTAGGCTTTCTATATAGTGCAAGAGATTTGGGTCATCAAAAATGATAGGGTCGGACCATAAGATAAACAATTAAGCACATTGAGACGGTGAATGTGAACCTTTTGGCAGCAAGGAGGCCTAAAACTAAAGGGTAGAGCCCTGATATATATTTTTCAAGTGTACAAGATTGAGATGCTATATAAATCAGATTTTAGTATCCTTTTTTTCCCTGTTAACTTATTAATGCATAATGATGAAATTACTAGTTTAAAGAAAAGAAATGCATACCTGGGTGTGTACAACACACCTTACCTTTGCTTGAGCCCACTTTGAGTGTTTTGATGGTGTATGACCTATAACCAAGAGCATGTTACAGTATAAATCAATGCATATAATCTAAGTTTTGAAATAATTGAAATGCTTGAAAAGAAAGAGAGCAAGGAAAGAGTACCCCTGTGTGTCGATGCAACCATGTTGCCCCTTGGTATTTTGACTAGGTAAAGATGTTTCCTTATGAAACATTGAAATTAAGAGGTTCAAAACTGAACTTTGGAGATTTGAAGAGAGATTGGAAGGTAATTATGCCCCTAATTTGGTGCAAAGGTGAGTTGTGACATGAACATTGAGATCACTGAATCTCAATCGCACAACTCAAGTGACAGTACAATAAAAGCCAAGTTAAGTGGTATAACCAACTCAACCTGTAAAAGAGAAGTAGTTTTAGGCCGTTGAGGGTGTTGAATCTCAACCACATTACTAAAAGGAGTCAACTACTATAGACATAAAAGGCTCAAAATGGTGCTTCCTAGTGAAAACGGTGCTTCTTGGTAAAGTATTGGTGCTTCTTGGTAAATAAGTTTGAATATGTATTTGCAATTTTTTGTGCACTTGTATGGCATATGCACTTCTAATGTGTTTCAAGTTAAAGTATCTGTCAAAATGTAACCTTTGCTCTGTAATTGTGTATAATATCTATCACAAATCTGAAAAATTGTCTCAAATCTATAAAAATTGGTGCATTGTGTATGGGATTCTGACCCAAGTGTATATTTGAATCATGTAAATTGTATCAAACATTGTCAACTGTGTATGTGGGGAGCCATGTGAGCCATGTCTCTATGACATGCCCCTACTAACATGCCCCTCCTTTTAAGGTGAGGGGAATGGAATTCGATAGTTACCTTACCTGAAAAGGATAAGATAACTATATAATCTGTGTATGAATAATGTAGCATATATGAGTAACATGTCTAAGTAGATATATCAATTAAACTTGTAGTATGTGATCACAAGCCCCAATATGCATGATATGGATCATGGCAATGTCTAGAAAGTAACAATACAAGCTCGACAAATAATCAAGTATGCACATAAGAACACCCAATGTCATACAAAAAAGGTCTAAGGAGACCGCAAACAAGGGGCATATTCAAATGTTGTACACTCGAGGGAATGACATTCAAATGTCCATATAGCAAAATAAAGCAACACACAGTGGCACATGGACCAACAAGCAAGAAACATATTCCAATGTTCCACAAACAAGGCAATAGCAAGCAAGAAAAAGACACTTAAGGTAGTGACAATGTGAATAAATGAAGCATAAACAATCAACATAAGCATATCATACTAGTACCTGCATGTATGCGTTAACAAAAAAATCATGTAACGTAATATATCAAGTACACTGTGAAAGATGTAATCATGAGTATAAACATGTGTAAGCGTTAGTATATAAACCCAACATGATAATGGAAAGGTGATCATAAAATAATATAATCTGTATCAATCATAATCAAGGAAGCAGATGCCCCTAACATAGTGTATCACACGGGAAGTGAAAAGATCCAACATCTATATATGCATGCATAATGTATCTGGTGTATACCTATATCACACTGAAGTATGCATGAAATATGTGTATTTGAAAAAGAAATGATATGCTATCTACTAATATAAAATAAACAAAATAGATGCCATAGAGCTAGTAAACATGTGAACGCTGAATATTTTTGTATTTTTAATTTTATTTGAATGTTTTTGTTTTTTTTGAATATTTGATTTTTTTGAAGTTTTGGAAAGGAAAAAAGTCTAACCTATGATCCCATCTAAGGGATGTTCATAGGAAGTTCCAAACTCGGAATATGGTACATCAAACTAGTGATACTGACAAGGAGCATGTATAGGTGTCATATTTGAAACTGTTGAATCAGTGGTACTCTGCGAATATTGCATAGGACTATGTGGTTGTGAAGAGGTAATAGAAGCAGGGGTTCGTGAAACCCATTGTTTAGTGATTTGTGGTTTCCTCGGTGCAGTTGTACTTAGAACATGTTTATGTACTCTTAGCAACTGGGTAGACCGTGTAGGTGTAGATGAGGATTCCGGGGAATCCATTGTGTATCTCCGGTGCAACGGTCTCTTTAGTATGTGTTGTCTAGGAAAGGGGATTACATGTTGCTTACCCTTTCACAAATGATTAACCTTAGTAGGTTGGATAATTAGTTGTTTTGGAATAAACTTCTCTTATTCAAGTTGATGTTCATATGGAATTCTGGAAATTGTAATTATCTTGTTGGAATGAATGCATTTAATGCACCCATGCACTGTGGAAGGTACCATGTGGAGTTTATGTATCCAATGTCGTTCCAATAACATATCAAAGACTCCCGTGTATGGTACAATTGAAAAGGTAGCAACCACATGTGCTAGACCAACTTGTAAAAGTAAATCAATATCACCAATTATGTGTTGTGATGTCCCATTGAATGCTTTGACCATTTTGGTCAAAGGGTATAAATAATCATCTGTATATCCCAAATGTGTAAGTAACATCATGGTACATATGTTCTCACTAGCACCGTTATCAATCATAACACTATGTATAGGCTGATAATTAAGGTATGCTCAAATAAATAATGAATGAAGATCTGAGTCATCATCCACAATTTCACTGTCATCAAATGTAATAAAGGGTCTCTAGACCATATGAAGTATTGTGCATGTATAAGTTCCAATAATCCCATCTAATGGGTGCCCATAATGTGATGGGGTATGTGCATTATATGCCATTTGCACTTCTGGATCTTTCTTAGAATGATCTTGCAATGCATTGTTAAATATCTTATAATTTTGATGGTCATTAGGTTGTGAACCTAAATCTTTTGAAGGATCATCAAAGGTAAGTTGTTGGCTATTGAGATATAACATCGATTTGTATAATGCCCAAGGCTTCCCTGATAGTCACAATATGCATTAACATCATATTCCTTTGGTAGAGGTTGACTCATATCAATCTCTATAGGAGTGAGAGATATGAGATGACACTCCACAAGCTTCTTAAG
Organism: Torreya grandis; assembly: GCA_037957365.1. Classification (NCBI taxonomy): domain Eukaryota; kingdom Viridiplantae; phylum Streptophyta; class Pinopsida; order Cupressales; family Taxaceae; genus Torreya; species Torreya grandis. The sequence goes on from JARHVA010000104.1 coordinate 2,769,814, forward strand.
TAACAACGCTGGAGACTTAGGTAATTGTGTAAATTGTCTCTTAGGTGTATGGGATAAGATGAGCCGATTAGGTTGTAATACTACGTTAATTGTTGTTGTTGCTTCTTTTTTAGGTTCTATACGTTTATCCTTGTAGTTTGGTTTGATATGAAACTTGGTAGTAGATGGAGTTGGTGTGTTTGCTACATACTTAAGCTTGTTCAAGGTGTAATATCATGAAACGAAAGGTAGCTCCGTTAGTAGAAATCAAAACTCAAATTGAAATGCTACTACTAAAGTAAACATGTGTCATGGGATTGAGCAAGACTAAGAAGCATGCAATTCAAAAGAGAAAATGAACACGATTGTTATACCTTCTTGCAATTGTTTTGCCAAATTTGTGATGCGCTCATGTCATGACCCCTTTTTCAAATAAAGTAAAAATAATAAAGTTAATATTTTTAAGTTGTCAAGTGACTTACTTTTTATTAAAAAGTGGCAACTTAATATTACTTGATTATTATAAATAAATAAATAAAGGTAACTTTCCAAATAAAGCAAGTCAATGTCAAATTATTTTTGGGTTTTTTCTTGGAAAAGTGTCAAGTGAATTTATAAAAAGGTGTTGGAGGTCCATTTGGAAATCATTTTTTGCCTATTATCAATTACACTTTTGCAAGTTTGAGCATCTGCTTTGGCTTTTAGCTTCCGAGGACGAAAACCCTTCGGTGGATAAGGAAACTTGAGGACGAAAATCTTCCGGTCTTGTGAGGTGGTTCCATTTAGGAACTACAATCGTGCTTTCAAATCAAGATATCGTCAAAACTCATTAGTGGAAGAATCATTAGGCAAATTTATCATATTTTTAGCTCCTTCCAAGGTTTGTGTTAGGGTTTTCGACTAGCTGTACTAGCTAGGGCAACATCGATACACCCCTCCATTATTGATGTCAATATTTTCAGCCCTAAATCATTTTGCTACAGTGATATCATCCCTAAATAAGATTACTATAGTGATGTTACAGTCGTACTAGGGTCTCAGACCTATCGTTTCGGACTTTTGGACATTGCTGGCAGTTAGGACATCATTCTTCAGTCATCTGTACATCATCTCTAACCAACCGTACCTCCCATTCAGTCATTTTTAACTTGTGATGTCATTATCAACGAGCTTGGATGCCATCATTAGTGAGCTTGGACATCATTTCCATCCAACCAATTCATTTGTATGGTCAATCGTACAAGCACAGGTTCTACCCTTAGGGTTGTTTGTAAATGCCAAGTGGACATAAAAATCCACGTTTACAATTTTGAATTTTGCATGCATAATTTAAGCTAGGGTTTCAGCCAGTATATTTTGTTTTGTACTTTGCATTGCAATTTGATTTCAATAGAAATTCTGCTCTCCATGGGCATTCAACCAATTTAATTATTTCTATAGAATTCCAAGTTAAAAGGGATTTATCCTTAATTTTCAAAATTCAGGGTTTATTTAGAATTTCAAATTTATTCTTAAAAAGAGTTCATTGACAAATCTCATAATTCAGTATTTCAATCGGAAAGGGACATTACAGTGGTATCAGAGCCTTGCTCTTATCAGTGTATTGGGAATAATTAATATTTTGTAGATATTGTCTGATGCATAGCTTGTGAATCATGGAGTTAATGAGTAAAGATGATTTGGGAATAAAGCTTTACAAAGCAAGGAAGAAACTTGAGCAGCCGTCTCATTTAAAAAATGTTCTACTCAGTATTTTGGAGGAACTAGCAAATTGTTTGTCCATAATGAGACAGTCAGATTCTAAGTCTATGTTATGGGTAGTGAATCCATCGATAACTCATTTGACTAAGCCCAAGCTTTTGAGACACCTAGATCCAAATTTGAGATTTGTAATTATCACTTGTATTAGTGAAATCACAAGAATAATAGCTCCTGAAAAGCCATACAACAACAACATGAGGGAAATATTTCATGTGATTGTGGAAAGCTTTCGAGGTATGGATAAAATCAAAAGTCCTTATTTTGCTAAGAGGGTTATAATTTTATAAACTGTTGCAAAACTCAGATTTTGTGTTCTAATGTTAGATCTTGAATGTGATGATCTTATTTTCTAAATGTTTGAACATTTCTTGGCTATTGTTCATAAGAATCATGCAAAAAATATTAGTCTCAATGCAAACAATTATGACATTGATCCTGAATGAAAGTGACGATATTTCCTAGCCGCTCCTATCAGTTTTATTGACTAATGTGAGAAAGGATATGTGGGAAGTTTCACCAACAATGCGTGCACTGACTAAAAGTGTGGTTGAACAATGTGAAGAGAACTTGAAACCATACTTAACAACAAAAATGATAGCTGCATTGAACAAGAACTCTTAGAAAGATAGCAGCAAAAATGATCATAGAAGACAAAAACTTTGCTTCTTATACAAAGAACCTTGGGAGTCAAGCCATAGTTGTCTAGGCAAATGACATATAGAAGTGTTGCCAGATGAAGAACCAGAAAAAGTGTTAGATGTAGCAAAATCTCAAAAGGTTGAGGAAGCATAAACTGTTGAGAAATCAGTATCATCAACTTTTGCCGAAGCGTTTAACTCTTTAAGCTTGCCGATGTCATTGAACCTTTGAACCCGTTGAACCTGTCTTGAAATTGCCTAAGTGTTGGGAACTTGTTTCTTTGAGAGAGCTCGCCTATTGAAGTCGTTGAACCTGTTGAACCTGCTAGTCCCTTAGCTGAAAAAGCTTGAATAATGAAGAATTTGAATGTTCAGAGCAATTTTTTGAGAAGGGAAGAGAGAATTTTGGCCTGCAGAACCAAAATAGTTCATATGTTGTCCCAAAAATGAGTGACAGAGTTTGGGAACAACAATTAGCATCTTCTTGAATGAGTTATCAACAACAACAAAGACAAACTCATCAAGTACTTCTTGATCTTTTTCATATTGCTTATCATCTACCACCTTGTCAAGTGATACCTCATCTATGCATGGTTTTTTAGTGACCACATCCGTCTTATTCACTGCTGCAAGTTCATCTAGCTCTTCAAGGAGCTTTGAGTAGGCAACCCAATCTGTATTGGGATCTTGAATAGGTGATTCTTGATCAAATCTTTCATAAACATGCTCTTTAATAGCCATCATATCTGAACAAAGCTTTTGAATCTCTTGTAGAGGTTCAATGTACAGCTGCAAATCATCTTTTTGTTCCTCATTTTGATCTATTTGAACTGAATCAGCAGCAAGGCTATTTGGATCCTTCTCAATAGGAGATACCTGTAACTCATTTATAACTTCAATCTGTACCAGTTCCTCTTGAAGTTCTACATCAAGATCAGTCTTCTCACTCTCAACTATAATTGGATGCTCGATTACAACCTCAAGTGAAGTATCAATAGGAAATTCTTCCTCAAACACTCCTGAAGCATCCTCTACACATTCTGCAAGAACTTGACCTGTAGCTGTAACCTCTTTCTCAATCCTCCAAAGAGCAGGGTCCTCCTGAGTAAGGGGAATGGCGGGAGGGTGATGAAATTCATTTGTTTGAGAGGGAAAATAAAGCATGGGAGGTTGATCATGATCAGATTTTGGAATCTTGAGGGCAATGGAATTATCTAGGGAGTTTTGGAGGGGAGGGAAAGAGAAATTCTTAAAGACCTCTGTATTCTGTTCCTTCCATTTGGCCATTACCTCATCAAAGTCTGGAACCTGTTTGTCCTCCTGGACAACCTGAGCTTGAGGGATGATTGGTGAGGTAATGGGACTATAGGAAGGTTTAGTCTCATGAATATGCTCTTGAATAGGCTCTTGAATATGCTCTTGACTCCAACTAGGAAGCTCCCTTGGCACACACTGGGCATGGTTAAGAACTTCATGAGAATAAGGAGCACAATAGCCCTTTGTAGACAATTGGTTTAACTCAATTTTCTTCCTTTCCCAAGCCTCCATCTTTTCCAATGCAAGAATACATAGTTCATTTATCTCTTCTGGATCATTGGACACATTTTGAAATAGACCATTCACTTCCTCATACTGAGAGTTAGAACAAACCTTTCTTGCATATGCTAGTATTCTGAGCTCTATTTCATTCATTTTTTTTTGAAGGCAATACTGCTCATATGCAACATCATAGCCATATGGGGAAGAAATCCGGTCCTGAGATTGATATGGCTCACAAGGAAGGTAAGATTCATGCTCTTGATAATAAGGATCATGAGAAACTTAATAAGGCTCAACATAGCTTTGATAATACTCTTGATAAGGCTGATTAGGCTCATAGGTATCATGACCAGGCTGGTATGATCCATATTGGGCTGATAAGGAAACATAGCATAGGAATTCTCTTCATACACAGCAATCAAAATTCATTCACGATAATGCAATAAAAATAGACTTACATGGAAGCTATCCTGAACTATTAGAAGCAATTGCTTGAGCTTGGAATCACCAAATACTTCTTGAAGAATACTGCTGCAACTGCAATTTTATCAAGACCAGAAAAAATAGGTCCCACCGGGCGTGCCAAAAACTGTTGTCAACCTGGAGTTGCGCCCTGATTCGAAGACGTGCACGGAACGGCCAGTCCTCTATCCGGCTGAAACAATGGGATCTTCTCACGAGAGTGGGTGCCTCAACGGTGAGAAGAACCTCCAGAGAAGGCTGGTTCCCGTATGATGTATCAATGAGGATCTCTACTCTACGCTGCGGACTACCATGGAAAAAGGAGAAGGAAACTTAAAGGAGAAATCCTACCTAAAAGGGGTGATACACCAGAAGTTTGATCCACTCAACTTGGAACCTTGAACACTAAACGAACAAGGGAGAAGGAAGACCTTAGATTTCAATCAATCGCTTATGCATAAGTATTTCATGAAGAGGTTCGATCCTATGGCCAAAACCTGAGGGAAAACGATGGAGAGAGGTCTGATACAAGACACTTCGCAGCCATCTAACATCCGCTTACAGCTTCAACAAGGATATAAAGAACACTTTAATATGACCTGCACAAGGATAATCTAGCAACTAGGTATGAACCAGAATTTGAGAAGGGAGAGAAATCTACCACTTATGCAAATTGCTGAATGAAATATACACTATGTCAACGCTTGAAATTTGAAAGTACAGTCCTATTGATGGAAGAGGTTACACAACTCACCAATGGCAGAGTCTGGTCTAACCAAGAGATATTGGATTATTTCTTTTAATCAAGGCTGAAAGCCATTTTATAGAGAATTACAAGAGGCCAAAGATTGGCGTTGGAAATTTGAAGAGAAGGATTCACTTAGGATAACTCAAGGCTTACTTAGCCTTTCAATAAAATATGTTTTCTTTTGTCTTTGCATGAAGCTTCTTCGTTTGAGGAAGTGAACTTATCTTTGTTATGAATCGCCCACCTCTCTTTGCATGGAAATCCACGCCAATGTTAATATTATAACTCTACGTGAGTTGCTTGATGCCGAATTGGAACGTTTGGAAAGCTGAGTTGGACAAAGAGATCAGCTGAGTTGAACGAAGAGATCATTCTCCCTCGCATGGAAAGCTCCTAGTGAATGCGGCGTTTAACAATTAGTCAACTCTAAATCTGGAATAGTCAACTCGACATTCGAATTTGGAACTTCGGTTGGACTCTGAGTTGGAACCTGGGATGCGTGAGATGATCTTGATATGAGCAGGACTTCAATAACCAGTCAGTTGAAGCTTTGACCGTTGTTTGAAAATAGCTCCTGCTTGCATGTATTCTGTCCTATTCTGGTCTGCCTGTTCATGTCTATTTCTGGCGGGATTCTATATTTAGATGTATTTTTATAATTATATCCGGTCTATAGTTTGTTTTCAATTCTCCGTTGGATTATCTTTTGCACAGTCAACCTCCATTACTTTCGGATTTCTGGTTGTCTCTGCTTAATTCTTCGGGCCTGTCTTCCCCTGTTTTTGTGGCAACTTCTGTCAGACAAATTGTCTGCTCGAATTGGCCTGACTGCAGGCTTGATTTCCCTCGGCCTTTTTGTTTGGACCGCTAAGTCATTTTCCCTGGACAAAATGCCCGCAAGAATTAACTTGGTCTCTTCCCTTGGCCTTCGGAGGTCTGATTTGGGTTTATTTCCTCGGACTTTTGCGCGGCCCTTTCTCCGAACTTTTTCGGACTTTGTAATTTCCCGAAGGAATCCATTTTGTTGCAACTTCGTTTCACTTTCCCGAAGCCCCTTTGGATTTTGCCATTGGCTTTCTTTCTTTGCAGTCTTCCGAATTCCTTCGGACAAAAAGCCCGAAGGATTAGTCCTTTGCTTTTGCCTTTGTGTTTTGTCGTGGGCTTTTTGTCTTCGGACTTGTCTTCGGGCTTGTAATTTCTTCGAATTCCTTCGGACAAAAATCCCGAAGGAATTAGTCCTTCGCTTTTGCCTTTGAGCGCCTTCCGAAAAAGTGCCCCTTCGGAAAATTTGAAATGGTCCCTTCCGCCGACCAAGTGCCCTCCGCAAGGGCTAGTTGCTCTTTGTTGTGCCATTTTCAGAAAAATTGTAGGGCACCTGGACTTTTCGTAAAGGTCCTGAATTTGTTCTCTCACCTTCCCGAAGGGGAGGCGCCCTTCGAGATTGTCGAAAGTGACCCTTCCGAAGGGTACCCTACCCTTCGGGATTCTTGAAATGGATTCTTTCCTTATTAATCCTTGGCTTTTTCTTGCCTTTTGTGCGGACTTTTGGATTCTCTGAAGGAATTCCTTCGTATTAGGCTCTTTGTTGATTTGTTATTTCCTTGGCTTTGCCTACTTTGATGAATCCATCCTTTTGTCGTAAAGGCCCTTACCAAAAGAGTAATGTATTCTTTCTTCCTTGTCTAGAGACGTGAACTTCCTAAATAGCAAGAGACAATCTGACTTGTGGAAGCATTGTCAACAGTTCACGCAAAGAATATCAAGAAAACTCAAGTAGATGGTAAGAATATTCAAGTTTTTGAAGATTTGAAGCTCACTATGGACAAATATGCTTTGTATTTAGATTTTTATGCATTGCATATGAATGGTGTCGATATGGTTCTTGGATATCCTTGGTTAGAGACATTGGGAACAATAAATATTAGTGTGCAAGAAGCATTTCATGAAGTTTTGGTACAAGAAAAGAAAGGTTACCTTACAGGGTATCAGAGTTGGAAAGACTCAAAGGCCAGTCAAGGTAGAGCATGAGGATGCGATTGAAGCGGGTGAGGAAGAGCATGAGGAAGATTCAGATAAAGACATATATGAAGAAATAGTACACACAGAGAACAACGCTTCATCTACTCAAGAGACAAAGGAACCACCACATGAAAAGGTGGAAGGGGTAGAAGAATGTTGATCTTAACTTAGAAATTTTGAGTCACAAGGATGGAGGTGTTGAGAATATCTCAACAATTTCTAATTCAACAAAGAAAGTTGAACACTTTGATTATAGCCCAAGGTATGTTAAGGATGGTCATATTTCATATTTGTTGCTTCATACTATGCCATTACAATATTCTTGTCATCATGGAAAACATTCTAAAAATGGTGATAGTGTCAAGGATACAACTTGCAGTATGGGGCATATAGATTCTTTGATTCAAGTTCAAAATTGTTTTTACATATGGGATCCGAATGATCTTTTGAGATACAAGCAGGATAAATGTTTTGATGAGATCGATATTGCTATTTCTAGTGAATTCTTCATCCCATGCATTTGGAAAGAAAAGATGATCATGAGGAATCATATAGAGTATGTTGTGCATTCTGACAAAGTTGTAGAGGATCAATGCTCACGATTTATAGATCACTCCTTGGAGCCAAGTTCTACACTTGAAGATAAAGTTATAGATGATGCCTATCGGGGGTAATCACAATGGGATGCTGGTAAGCAAAATGGGTGTCATTTTGATGTTCAAGATTTTATGACTAAGCATGGCATGGTGTTTTTGGAATCAAGCTACATACAGATTTGCCACCCTTGGATGTGTGAAGGAGAATTCACGAAGGATGAGATACTACAAGATGGCTTCACCATTCCTTGCATCACGAAGGCACAAGAACTTGTCAGCACTTAGGGTAGACACAAGGTGTGCAATGACTCTTATGACATGGGTTTAGGTGAGATATCTTTTCATGATGATATTATGTCTACTTTGGATCAGCGTTGCATGGTGTTTGATTTTTCACTTCCGATATTGCCCTTGAGTAAAGAGTACCATCAAGAGTTGAGGAATTGTGTTGGATATATCCTTTCTATTGAAGAATTTATAAGCACCACAAGATCTCAAGGGGAAGTTCACATGAATACCAGAGTAGCGCGACATAAGCATGGTGAAGTAACTCCAAACTTGAATATTTGTGTAAAGGATCACCGCCAAGACATGGAGTGTGTGGTGATGTGATACTACCGTCAAGTGATAGAGAAAACATACCTAAGACAGCTATGAACCAAATTACCACCATTAATGCTGTTGTCATCACCATTATCAGCTATCACATTATTTCAGTTGCACTCATACAAGTGGATATGCAGTTTTTCAACTGCCATACCAGTGTCATGTTGCCGGTTTTGATAATTTCATATCATGAGCTGCTGTTATCAGTCACGAACAGCTGCAATTTTGCACATTTTAAGGGGGTCTTATCACTGGATGATGCGTGCAAAAGGTCTCAACTGAAGGGAACAAACACGACAGCCACCATAGTTCTGATTCAAGTGAAATTCTAGGTGGTTTGTGACCGTTTTAACTTGTTTCCAGCCTATACACAATTTGATTTGCATCATATCTTAGGAGGTACAATGGTGAAGGTGCTTGTGGAATTTCATGCTTTTAATGTTAGGACTCAGAGCACCTTTGGATAGAGGCATATATCACATTCAAGATTCAGGGCAATTTACATTTATCAATGGATTGCTAGAGCACTTATTGTTGGCAATTTGAGTGTCATGGTGTACAAGGAGATTGCTGTCTGTAATATTGTCATTGATGTCAAATGATAAATGTTTTATCAAGCATTAATGACAAAGGTGTTGAGCTGAACAGATCAGTTGTAGAGTCTTCATGGAGATTGTATGTGCACCTTGAATTCCCAGAATAGTCATATGAATGCCTCTGTTAGTTTGTTGAGTATGGCTTAGTACACAGTTTGTTGGTGACTACATTTGCATATATGGCAGCATATGGAGGAAACAATCACACCAGGCTACTCAGGTTTGTGCCTATTCCTTATGGTCCAAGTTCTAAGTCATGCGGATGGAAGGAGCAAAAGTTATGCAGGTGCAAAGTAGGGCTCCCAGGCAGTTGAACGGTATCTGAACACTTAGTCGATTTTACAAGCTTGTGAATTCTTTTGGGAAAGTGCTTGGGAATTATTTCAGGAGAATTGACTCGAGGAATTCTTTCAGAAATATTGGTGAAGACAATTCTTTCGGAATAGTTGTCTGCAACACAGTTTCCGAAGGAAATGAGTTTGCCGGGGAATTCTTTCGGAACAATTGTCCCGAAGGAAAATCCCGAAGGAAATGATCCAATCAAAAGTTGCCGAAGGGTATTTTTGCAAAAAGCGGAAGGGTAAGTGGACCTTTATAAAAAAGCCGAAGGATATGTAGATGCTTGCAAAAATGCCGAAGGGTATTTTGCAAAAGGCTGAAGGGTATGTGGACCTTTACAAAAAAGCCGAAAGGTATGTGGATCGTTCAAAAGCTTCTGAAGAGATCTTTTCAAAAAGCCGAAGGGTACATTTGCAAAGTGCCGAAGGGTATGTGGATCTTTACAAAAATGCCGAACAATAAGTGACCCGAACCAAGGCTCCAAAAGGTACTTTACGAAATCCCGAAGGGTAGGTGTCCTAAACAAATGAGCAAATAATTGTAGGGCAATTCAAATGTCCCGAAGGGCACTTAGACAAAAATCTTGGAGAAATTGTCCCGAAATGTCTTAGACAAAAAGCATGTGGAAATTGTCTCGAAGGGCACTTAGACATTCTTTCGGGGAAATTATCTCGAAGAGCACGTAGACAAAAAGCCCAAAACAATTTGTCCAAAGGATATGATTCGAAGGGTATGTGCCACAAACAAGAGCTTCCGAAGGACACTTTCAAAAGAAGGGCATAGATGAATTCTTTCGGATAATTTGTCTAGGGCAAGTGGAAGCTTACAAAGTTTTCGAAGGATATTTCGAATGAAGTATAGGACACTCGCAATATTGCCAAAGGATCAAGGTGAGATATTGAGCAAGTGAGATCGATGAAGGGGAAGCTGTTGACAAATTTTGGTCCTCGTTAGGAAGAAGAATGGGGAGATCAGATTGTGTGTAGATTTCAGAGACCTGAACAGAGTCTCATTAAGAGAACACTATCCCCTCCCAAGTATGGAGGAGATTCTTCAGATGGTGACAGGCAGTGAAAGATTCTCCCCCTTGGATGGCTACTCCGGATACAATCAAATTCTGGTGCAAGATTGCGACCAGTACAAGAGAACCTTCACCACCAAGTGGGGAACTTTCGCCTACAAGAAGATGCCATTCGGATTGTCAAATGTTGGAGCTACCTTCCAATGCGCTATGGATATGGCTTTCCAAGGATTGATAAATGACATTGTACTTGTTTATCTTGATGATGTGACAGTCTTCTCCAAGGAAGCAAGTCACCATCTGAAGCACATGAGGCAAATCTTTGAGAGGTGTAGAGAGTTCAACATCTCTCTCAACCCTAAAATATGTGTGTTTGCTGTCCACGAAGGCAAACTCCTGGGCCATGTCGTTTCAAAAGAAGGCTCCTCCATTGACCTAAAAAGAGTGCATGCCATCGTAGTATTGTCCTTGCCTAAGCACAAAAAGGGCCTGCAAAGTTTCTTTGGCAAAATAAATTTCATTAGGAGATTCATTCCTAAATTTGTTGAACTGGTCAAGCCACTAACTTCCATGCCGAGGAAGGACGAGACGTTCACATGGACGGCAAGAAGGAGAGAAAGCTTCGAAGGTATCAAGCAAGCTATCACCCAAGCTCCTACCCTGACAAGTCCAGACTTCTCCAAGGACTTCAATTTATACACCTTTGGAAATGAAGAGGTAATTTCAGCTATGCTCACTCAAGCAAATGGTGAGAATTTAGAACAATCTCTCACTTTTTTTACCCAGGGCTTAGAAGGCTACGAGATTAGGTACATGTATGTTGAGAAGCAAGCGCTTGCAATCACACGAAGCTTGAAGAAATTCAGATATATGTTGTCTAACAACAAGATTCACATCATGGTGCCACATCCTAGTGTAAAGGACTTCTTGTTGAGCCGAGACTTGAATGAGAAAAGGGCAGGGTGGATCACCAAAGTAATGGTGTATGATGTAGAGATCAAGACCACCAAGATGGTTAGGGGAAGAGGGCTATGGGAACACCTTGCTACAGACTACAAAGAGCCGAAGGAGGATGTTTCGGTACTCCATGATCAAACTGCAGTAGAACTACCTACAATCATAAAGAGCTGGGCACAAGACATGGTGCATTTTGTCCAAACTGGTGAGTGTCCACAAAGTCTTGATAGGACCAAAAGAAGGTATTTTCGGCTCCAATCTCTTCCTTATGTCCTGGTTGGAGTGTTGTTCAGAAAGGACCTTTCAGGGGCACTCTTGAGATGCATTGACTTAGACCAAGTCGACAGGGTACTGTTTGAGTTCCATGATGGACCAGTTGGTGGCCACTTTGCTCCCAAGGTCACAGTTGCAAGGATTATGAGGGCTGGCTACTTTTGGCCCACTTTGTTCAAAAACACTCATGCTTGGGTGAGGAAATGTCAAAAATTTGCTTTCTTCGATGGGAAGCAACGATTGGCTGTAATGCCTCTACATCTCATTCAAGTGGAACAGTTGTTCATGCAATGGAGTTTGGACTTCATAGGGATGATCAACCCTCCTAGTGTTGGCCACAAGTGGGTCTTGACTGCTATAGATTATGTCACAAGTGGGTAGAAGTCGTTGCTTTGAAGGAAGCCAATGAGAGCGCAGTCCTAGACTTCTATGAAGGCATAGTGACGAGATTTGGGGTCCCAACCACAATCATTTCAGACAATGCATTGGCTTTTTTGGGAGCAAAGACAAGTGAGTGGGCATTAAGATGTGGCATCTATCTCAGCACTTCTTCCAACTACTACCCACAAGGGAATAGGCTGGCTGAGTCCAAAAATAAGAACTTGATTAGGATCGTTAAAAGGACAATGGAGGAAAATCAAAGGACTTGGCATGCCAAGTTGAAGATAGCTCTTTAGGCAGACAGGATCACTCCAAAGAGGGCGATTGGGAATTCACCATACACACTCGTGTATGGAAGGGAAGCTAGACTTCCTATGCCAAGTTGAAGATAGCTTTTTAGGTAGACAGGATCACTCCAAAGAGGGCGATTGGGAATTCACCATACACACTCGTGTATGGAAGGGAAGCTAGACTTCCTATTTCACTTGAATTACCAGCCTTGGATCTTGCCCAACAGCTACAATTGGTGGAGAGCGACAGCCTGGAGGTCAGGTACTGTGAACTAATGGAGCTTCAAGAGGCAAGAGACCAAGCTATGGATGCAATGACCAACCGCCAACAACAAACAAAGAAGCATTTTGACAAGAGATCTGTGCCAAAAGGGTTCTCAGAAGGTGATATTGTCTTGAAGTGGGATGAAGACCGAGTCAAACCTGGAAGGCACACGAAGTTTGATGCCTTGTGGAGTGGTCCATATGTCATCACCCAATGCAAGCAACATAATGCTTTCCAACTCTCCAAGTTGGATGGTGAAGAACTACATATCCCAGTCAATGGGATATATCTTAAACATTGTCACTAGCTTTCTTTTGCCATGTACATAGTTTCCTTGTCTTTTCTCCGTTTTCCCTAAGTGCTTTTATGCACGTCTGTAGTTTTTTTTAGCCTTGTGTGTTTGCTTTATCGTTTGGGGTAAAATCTTTATTGGTTCTTAGGTTTTTTCAAGGTTGTTGCCAGCTTTTCAAGCTGCATCCTGACTCCATGCCCAATGGACCTTTTAAGCCACCAGTCTTCTCAAAGCATAGTAGGCATGCTTCCCCTGTGAATCGCCAAATGTGTTGACCAATTTTGGTCCTGCAGACCAAAATTGGGCACCCCTCTTTCCTTTTCCTTGTAGGGTCTTTTTACCCAGGTTCTGACAAGTTCATCCCACAGCTGCCTTGTGTAGACTTTTCTTTGACAGGTCTTTTTCCATGAAAAAACCAAGTGTGTTCTTCTTCTGGTTGCCAAGTGCTTTGGGTCTGGCAAGCATGAGTCGATTTGAAACTCATTTTGATCTTGGATACTTAACAGGGCAAGTAAGTTACTTCGGAGACCTTTTTATCTGCAAAACAGACCAAGTTCAAAGGTCCAGGGGTCGTTTACAAAAAGTCTGAAGGGTAGGTACCCTTGCGGAGGGCACTTAGGTGTTAGGCAAGGCCTTTGCAATTCTTTCGAATGGCAACTTAGAGGCCAAGAAGCCCTTGCAGGAGGCAGGGAATCAGCAAAATGGACCTTTACAAAAGTTCGAAGGGCAACTTTGAGCTCGAGATGTCCTTGCAGAGGGCAGATGGTCGAAGTAAAGGGGCAAAGCAGAAAGCCCAAGAAGGACTTGCCCTTCGAAAAAGTTGGAAATCCAAAGAGAATTCCTTCGGACATTTTGTCTGAAGGAAATCCAAAGAGAAAAACCCAAAGAGTGAATTCTTTCGGACAAAATGTCTGAAGGAATTCCTTCGGACATTTTGTCTGAAGGAAATCCAAAGAGAAAAACCCAAAGAGTGAATTCTTTCGGACAAAATGTCTGAAGGAATTCCTGAAATTCAATGGTTGAAGAAAGTCCGAAAAAATTCGAAAGACAAAAGTCCGAAGGGTAGTTGCCCTTGTGGAGGACACTTGGCCTTGAAAAGAGGACCTTTTCATTTTTTCCGAAGGGTCACTTTCCCTTCGGAAAAGTTCGTTTACAAAAAGTCAAAGGAATTGGCACAAGGGGTGGCAGGGCCGCAGACGTCAATTTAAAGGTGATAAGCTAGCCGTTGGGATTCAAATGTCTGGTGACAGGCCCACGAACGACAAATTCAGTGTGGTGAAATAGCCATTGGGATTCAAATGTCTGGTGACAGGCCCGCGAATGTCAAATTCAGGGAAGTGAATTAGCCGTTGTAAAAGATCAAAGAGAAGATTTCCTTCGGACAAAATGTCCGAAGGAATTCCAGAGCCCGAAGGCTTGTCAAAGGAGGGTCAAAAGGTGACAAGCCCAAAAGAAGATTTCCTTCGGACAAATTGTTCGAAGGAATTATAGAGCTCGAAGGAAGACTCAACGACCCGTCAAAGAAAGGAGCTCAAAAGAAAATTCCTTCAAACATTTTGTCCGAAGGAATTCCAGAGCCCGAGGGAAGACTCAGTGACCCGCCAAAGAAAGGAACTTGAAAGAAAATTCGTAAGCCCCGAGAGCCCGAATTGCCAGGAAAAGGACAAGAAATAGCAAGGAAAGAGAAAAGCAAAGCGGGTAACCCAGGACATGGCCACGCGCATATAAGACAAAAGCTCAAAGCGCTCCAGGTGGCATAGCAAGTCAAGCATAGGGATGAACCAGACCAGGGTAGATGGCATAGGAGTCGTCAGCGGGAGAAGTAAATGCTTTCAGGTGGAATAGTCTCCACTAAAAAACTATTAAAAGGGTCGGTTGCGAACATTGAAGGGAGCGGCCCGTGTTTCCTTGTTTTGACATCAATGAGTAGCCAGTTGCGCGAGCATTCAAGAGAGCATGGCCCAGTCAACATAAAGGAGGGATGGTCTTGTCAGTTCCTAAGAGAAGTAGCCCATGTTCTTGCAGGCTTGGACAACAAGGGCAATGACTTAAGCACCTACAACATGGCTTTCATTGACGCATTTAAGGAGAGTCGACAACAACATGGGCGGATGGTCGCCGCAGGATTGATTAATGCAACATGGGCCTCATTTCTTTGACTGGTCAATGATCTTTTCCAAGTTCTCTATATATTGTAACTTCTCATTTTGAGAAAGGATCTCTTAGCATTGTATGGCGAAGCCTTGAAGAAATTTACCTTTAATCAAAAGAAGTGTTTTACCTCCATTTGAGCTTGCACTTTTGCATATGCCTATGGTCTTGTCTTATGTTCAGCATTTATTCTAATGCTTTCATAAGTTTATACCAGCATATCTAGTGTATTGTAAATTCCTTTCTGCAAGTCAACAAGAAATGTCCGGATTGAAGTATAGGCGCAAGTGAGCAGCTGTCTAATAGTCTCTTTTCAGAACACCTCTGGTAATTTTTTCCTCCTTATACTTCCATAGAACTCCCTGTTGAAACATTGATGCAGTCAGTTTCTTATTCGAATGAAGTGTCTGTTTGCTTTTTTTGGTGTAAAGTGTAGGTGAAAGCTGAGTAGACCAATTAGTTTTGGTGCATCACCACTTTAGTTAGGTTCTGTTTTTTCTTATAGTACCTCTCTCTCTTTTCACCCCCCATTGTTAGCAGTAAAAAATTCAGGGGCCTCAAGGTGCATCAAGGGGAACTAGCCACTATCTAGAGATTCATTCCTCAAATTTGCCACCCACAGCAAGAGGAATGTCTCCATTGTGCCGTGTGGAGGAAGGGAGCTGAGTATCCTTTCAGAGGGTGCAATCCACAACGTCAACAGAAGCATCTCAAAGACGCCAAAAGAAATGAGATAACGTCAACACATCGGAGTTTAATGACACAATAGAAAGATTAAAGATCGATCATATTGAATATAATCGAAAGGAGTGAAAGCGATCCGATTATATAGGAAATAGCGAGATGTAAAAAGAAGCTCGATGGTTAGACTTGGCACGAAGAAAGAAATCAAAGGCCCACATTTAATATGTTCTCAATGGACAAATGAAGAAACAAACAAAACTTGTGAATGATTACACAAAGCTCAAGACTGATCGATCCAACATATCAATCCTCGATTAAGGAAACAACGCAGTTATGACCTGATTCCAACAGTTGCCAAAAATAGAAAAGAGTTGAACATTGTAGTGTGATGCATGATTTGAGACACGAGAAAGTGTATAAGTCAAAGTCGCATTAAATGAGAATCAAGAACTGGAACCGGTTAAGTGTAGTTGAAGTATGAATGCAATTGGAGACATGAAACCCTAAAATTCATTGTATATACACAACATCAAAAACATTGTTGTGTTGCTGCTGCCATCGCAATTTTGAGAGTGAGTCAAACGCTATTGATAAGAGATATATGCAGATAGAGTAAAAAGGCAGAAGAAAAAGGGGCAATGAAACGTGTCTAAATAGAATATATCCAGACATATGCAGATAGAGTAAAAGGCCGTCGATGAGAGATATATGCAGACAGAGTAAAAATGCAAAAGAAAAAGGGGGAATGAAGCGTGTCTGAATAGAATATATCCAGACATATGCAAATAGAGTAACAGGCTATCGATAAGAGACATACAGATAGAGTAAAAGGCAGAGAGAAAAGGGAATGAAGTGTGTTAAAACAAAATATATCCAGACACCAAGAGTGTAAGGCAGAGAGAAAGTGAAGACATAGAGAATGTGCAGAGTTTGAGCAGTTACAGACAAGACTTGTAACATAGTAATAGAGCTGGATTCATTTAGGAATCTGTTTTGCATTCTAAAGTTGTAGCTTCATAAATCTGATTGGTTGGTGTCATCAGAAAGACTGAGTTGGTGCTTAGTTAGGGAGTGGGTGCTCTTGAATGTAACCAGTGAGGTTTGCCTGTGAGGTATTTAATTGTGAGGCTGGATTAGAATAGTAGATTCTAGCAGCTATTCTCACTGTGGTTTTTTCTTTTGGGTTTTCCAAGTATAAATTTAGTGTATTGTGGTTTTGTGTGTGCGCTCTATATATCTGTTCTTTGATATGCATATGTTTTGTATCCTCATTAAAAAGATTAAAGAACAAGTTTTTTAGCTGATCTACTGATTCACCCCTCCTCTCAGTAGATAGTTGTGTTCAACACTTATTTGATAAAGATGTCATGGATTTAGTAAAAGAAGTAAATGCACTTATCAATACATTCATATTATTCTTGATCAAATATGAAGCAAATGTTTGTATTGATGCTTCATCCTTGGCCAATAACGTTGTTGATCTCCCATATGGATGTATGGAGAAAGTTTTAAGGGCAGAAAAAAGTTATGCAGTCAAAGGAACATACAGCATCACACGAGGAATTTAGAACGTGGAATTGCATGTGCCCAAGGATGAATTGGGATCCATGCATTACAAAGATGGGCATTTGGGGAAAGTCTGAACAATTGGGTTTGTAATTGCTTGGGACAAGCAATTTTTGGGAAGGGCGGATTGTCATGGCCCATTTTTCAAATAAAGTAACAATAATAAAGTTAATATTTTTAAGTTGTCAAGTGACTTACTTTTTATTAAAAAGTGACAACTTAATATTACTTTATTATTATAAATTAAAAAATAAAGGTGACTTTCGAAATAAAGCAAGTCAACATCAAATTAGAAGAAGTAAAGTTACTTTTGAGGCTTTTCCTTAGAAAAAGTGTCAAGTGAACTTATAAAAAGGCGTTGGTGGGTCATTTGAAAATATTTTTTTGCCTATTATCAATTACATTTTGCAAGTTTGAGCATCTGCTTCAGCTTTTAGTCTCCAAAGATAAAAACCCTCCGGTGGATAAGGAGACCTAAGGACAAAAATCCTCTGATCTTATGAGGTGGTTCTATTCAGGAACTACAATTGTGCTTTCAAATCAGGATACCGTCAGAATTCAACATTGGGAAAATTATTAGGCAGATTTATCATATTTCTAGTGCCTTCCAAGGTTCATGCTAGGGTTTTTGACCAGACATACCAGCTAGAGCAACAACCATACATCCCTCCATTTACAACGTCAACATTTTCAGCCCTAAATCAATTTGCTACAGTGATATCAACCTTAATAAGATTGTTACAATGACGCTATAACCGTACTAGGGTTTTAGACATATCGCTTCAGATTTCTAGACATTGCTGGCAGCTATGGCATCATTCTTTAGCCATCTGTACATCATCTCCAGCCAATCGTACCTCCCATTTAGTCATTTTAACCTTGTGACATAATTATCAGCTAACTTGGACATCATTTCCAGCGAACCAATTCATCTGTACGGTCAGTTGTAAAAGCATAGGTTTTAACCTTAGGGTTTGCTTTTTGTAAATGCCAAGTGAACATAAAATTCTATGGTTATAAGTCAGAATTTTGCATGCATAATTTCGGCTAGGTTTCAGCCAATATATTTTGTTTTGTGCTTTGCATTGCAATCTTTTTTCAATAGAAATTATGCTCTCCATGGGCATTCAACCACTAATTATTTCTATAAAATTTCAAGTTAAAAGGGATTTGTCCTTAATTTTCAGAATTTAGGGTTATTTAGAATCTTAGATTTATTCTTAAAAGGGGTTCACTAACAAATCCCATAATTTAGTATTTCAACTGGAAAGGGACATGACAACTCAGATGTATGGATGTAGTTGCAAGTTTTTTGGTGGATGCGCGTGATCAAATGAACATCTCCCCTTGATAAATGGATGATTTGGATTGATAAGTGATGGGCTTGATGTATGAGTGGCTCTCTAAAAGTGCACCATTTCGTTGTGTTATCAAGTCTTACTAATAGAGGAGGAACACTCTATTTATATCTTTTCTTAATAGATGTGGACCCTCGATCTTAGACCAAGATTTATGGTTGAGGATTAGTCGTCCCCATAAATGTGCAAGGTGGAGTGTGCAAGAAAGAGGGATGAAGTGTGTAAGAGAAAGAATTGATGAGGCATGGGCTTATGACATGCCTTGTTGAAAAAGGGATTGCATGAGGATTATAAATGAATATAAAATTCACTTGTGGAAGAATGTGAGGAAAATAAGATTAAGTGATTTATGGAAAATAGGAAATGTGCACTCCATGGAATATTTCATTAGAGATAGATTAGCTAATTAATTGAGATTAACTAACTAATAAGATGGGATGTGATTTTTTGTGAGAAAGGATGAGATCTTGGAAGTAAAGAATAATTGATCAGGGGGGATAAATAGTGAATGGACTAGGGATGTTGGTGCGAATAAAAGATTGATTAGATGATTTAGGACAGTGTTAGCGTGGATTAATAAGATAGTAGAAATTGACATGAAGTCTCTGATTTTAGGTGTTTACATTTTGCCTCTTTGAAAGGGCGTTGCGAGACATGATGGGTGGAGTAACTTTTCCAAGAAAGAAGAAGCCGAAAAAAGGTGGACGAGAAATTATACGATGATGAAAGAAAGAATGTGATGGATGATGCCCCCTCGAGAACATGCATGGATGACTAGATGTGGATGGGCTCTCGAAAAAGAGAGGAAGAAGCTAGAATGGAAGATTTAATGGGTGGGTGATGAAGAAAGATGGGTTGGGATGCCGGATGTGATGATGATTGGATGAGATAAACCTGTAAATGATATTAACCCACTCGAGCTAAGGCTTTCACGCTTTGGTTTCCGATGATAGATGGATTTGCCCCAAGCAGAGCAGATTTTGGGAAGGATACATCCTGAGATACACTACACACTTTAACTTGTCCCAAGCAGGGAAGATGTGGGAAAAATATCCTGACAAAGCTGCAGGCTTTACTTGCCCCAAGCAGGGCGGATTGGGGAATGATCTATCCCGATGATGAGCTGCAAGCTTGATTTGCCCCAAATAGGGCAAAAGCTGCAAGCTTGGATTGGATGGATGAATGATTGATTGATTGAGTGATTGGCAAGCATAGATCAAGGATTTAACCTATTTCTGGATTAAGGATGATATGATCACGTGAATGGATGACAAGAATTTAATAGGTTGACACAAATGTATGTGCGAATGGTATAACGATTGTGTAAAGAATGAAGCCACAAAAAAACCAGGCACATGAGGATGTGCAAAATGAAACAAATAATGATGTGATTAGAGTAGAAGAGAATTGGATAAATAGGGAACATGGCGAATTGATGTTTGCACACATAGGCTATGAGAATGACTATTAGTTAGAAGAATTGGATGTTGAAAGATGAAAATTGAAATGGGAATGAAAAAAGAGTAAGAATGGCGGCTGAGCTAACCTTAGAAACTTCATGTGACTGAACGCTGCCTACATAGTCCCAATGGACCTTAAACCGATGTTCTCCCAAAGAAGGGAGGAATATGATGGGAAATGATGAGAAATAAATGCTGATCTGATGTTGACAAATGTCAAAGAGGGATGAGATGATTTGATTTGAAAATAGATGATTTTGCAAGGGGATAAGCCGTCGCCTTAGCAAGTCTCCACATAATTTGTAACTTGATTTTTGATGTTGCACACAATGGTATGCACCATGATATAAAACACCATGATGAGTTGGTTGCAATGTGCGTAAGGATTGACCCACGATCCAATTGACAAATGACACAAATGCACCATGATATGGGAAAATCAAGATGACATTGTTATTGTATGCCGATGGATGGACTCAAGTACAAGCATGCGACAAGGGGCACCATGATATGGAAAAACCAAACAAACAAACATGGAAAACAAACAAATAAGCAAGCAAACAAACACACAAATTTGAAAAGAAAAGCAATAGTAAGCATCTTGTTATTAATCAAGTCAAAAGCCACACGTGAAGGCTCAATGATATTAATAGCTAGATGGTGGCCCCAAACAAGGATACATGTAAGGGGATGGATTGGGAATAAAATATCCTGAAATAAGACACACACTTTGATTTGCCCTAGGCAGGGCAAAAGTTGCGAGCTTGGATTGATGATTTCCCCCAAACAAGGTGAAATGTCCCTTTTTAGGTAATTTTATGATTTCTGGAATTTATTGTGATTCCTTTTCAAATTGAAAACCAAATAACCATATGCAATACTGTTGTACTAAAAGAAATAGAATTTTTTACTGCAATGGGATGAATGCATACAAAATACTTATGATGATATAGACCGATCATTCACAACAATACCACAGATGATGATACAAATCGATCATTCAAAATAATACGACGGAAAACTCCTATTTATATTTAAAAATTCCAAATCTTGTGATCAATAACCAGTAGCATAACACTTACAAGATCGAAGAAGAAGATATCGCAGCTCCCAAGGATACTAATGTGGTTTACCATGCACAATAGTCTTCAAAGTGTAGTGATGGATGTGTTAATGTGGTACAACTGTTAGCAAGCAAATATGGCAGGCAGTAGAAGACAAAACAACAAACAAATGATTTCTGATCCCTAACAAGGTAAAGTAGATCGTAATAAGAAAATAACCCTCACACAATTCACTATAGCTGACGACAAGGTACAGATTATTGTAGCGGCCATATGGCAAATCTGAAAAATAATAAACACCTTGAAATTCCTTTGTAAATTGATAGCAACCTTCACCAAATTGTAAACTAGTAATAACCTTGGTCTTTTCTGCACAAATGTGATCTTGGAATGGAATCACCATGAAGGATGGGAGGTTTTTCGTCTTCAAATCTTGTACCCCATGCCTAGTGTCACTTTATAACATCACTTTAGGCTCCCTTTTAAAAACTATTGGACTTGAACTTTTAATTATCCTAATAATATTTAAGTTGTCCTTAATAAAGTTAATTTTAATTAAAGTGATGACTTAACATATTATTATTATATTATTTCCCTTACTTTTACTCGTTTAGCCTATGTGAAATGAAAATAGACTTCAGGTCCACTCCCGTTTAATTATTTTGAAAAAGGGACATGACAGTGTGCCCTTTCCGAAATCGCTTGTCCTCAAGCAATGCAATTCTGGGAGTCTCTGACTCTTCACCTTCCTTGATGACCACGTGATCATGTCCTTGAAGATTCGTTATCATGCCAGCAGCAACCTGCCTGCCAAGATAGTCATTCAATGTTATAATAAGGTTGATGCCATAAGTATGCAGTACCTTATTACCCAAACTCTGTTTTGCTGCCCCAAAATACCTTTGAGCCACTTGTATTGCCTTTGTCTAAGTATTCATGGATGCTTCTTTTGCTTGGAATGCAACAAGTCTGTCCGGCCAATTTAAACAATCTACCATGGTATACCTAGCTTGTCCAACCCTGTGCTGGAAACCTGCTGTAATTATACCAATGTACCTTCCTCCAAAGAAAAGAGTTTCAACTTTTACAATTAAGATCCACTTGCTGGCAATTTCTTCAATATCTGGAAAGAAGATGAATGTATCCTAGTATGTGTCATTTCCTTCAACATTCCTCCATCTCTTATAAGTGAGAATATCCCATTGGAGCATTTTCTTGAAAGTATCTGTGAAGCAATATTCTCCTGGGTTACCCTCCTCTGATTGTGGGTCATATACAACTCTATGAGGCATGCTCTTGCAGGATAGGAAAATCCTCATAGCTTGTTTCATATGCAAAATCTTAGGAGCATAAATATCTCCTTCCAGCATTGGTGTAATTAAAGGTTCTTTGAATGTCAATTCAACCTCATGACATCAAATCAGCATGCAATTTAGTTGTAATCAGCTTCCTAACAGCGCAATGAACCCTGTTAAAAGACTTTGGATCAGTCCCAGGCTGATTCTTCTCTACAAAAATCAACATGTGGTTCCCTGCCACTATGTTCCTCTCTTTCCACTCTTCTGAAATATCAAACATAGAAACATTGCAGCCCTGCCTTACTGATGGTACTGGCTGCCCCGAGATAGTGGTGTAGATATTTTTTTCTTTCCCTTTTTCCAAAGTGACAAAAGGGCCTTCACTCTTTAATGAGTGCAAATTCCCACAACCAATCGCCATTGGTTGTATGAACTCTCGTGCACATTTGTGAGCTTTATGGGTTGATGTCACCTTTAGAACAAAGGTTCCATCCAATGAAAACCATTATAAGAAAATGAGAAATTTTGTACCATTGCCATTTCCCAAAGCAACAATGGAGTCTTCATAAGTTGCTCCTTCCTTACAAAATTTCATTGTCATGCACCATCCTTTATCAGGAGGCCATCCTGGATGTATTTTATGAAACAATATGCTTTGCTCAAGTACTATAAAATTTATGTTCATTCAAATACCTGTCATTATGTTTGTCTTTCAACCTCCATTTGAAAAAAACTTGTATTAGCAAAAGCATATGTAGTCCCCTTGATAGAATTAGGCCTCAAAGAAAAACAAGAAAAAGTGGCTTGATCAAACTTAATGATATCATTCGCTGCCATGACCTTCTGCTCAAGTTTACCAACGATCCTGGGCTACAAATACAAACTCTTGATTGTCATTGTTGACATCCAAGATGATAGCAGAATATTGCATCCTCTGCCATGATGAATTGCGAAAATGCCCTGAATACTAGGATCCCACTCCTTTGTGCATAGCCAATTCTGTATTTGAGTAAAAGGATCTATATGCCCTTCACTGCAAGTTGTATCTTTTACTTTTTTCCTATTTACTTTCCATCATGACAAAAACATTGAAAGAACATAATGTAAAGTGAATCTATGTTATTGTCTCATTCATTTTTTGAATCATACTCATAGGAAGGATTGAGATGCTTACCATTTTCTTCTTGGACGAGGTTAAGCAAGCTAACCCTTTTTGGTATTAGGTGGATAATTGGATCAATCATTCCAACTTGCAAACACGGAGCTATATGCTTTATGTTGGCAATGTTTACTTCACCCAATGTGCATTTATTCATCTCTTCGATTTTGAGTACTTTTCAAACATAGGGTTAGATCTTCGATGTCTGCTTCATATAAGGGATTCATGTACTCTTTACCGAGAGGTGACTTTTACCATTTCTACTTCTTGGAAAGGCATTGTTGTAGCATCATATAAAGAATTTAGGTACTCTTTGCTGAAAGTGGTGACCTTTACCCATGCATCCTTTCTCACATTAAATTTCATATCTTCCACTTGTGTGGTGAATTCATTATTTTTTTGTTCAATGGCTTCAATTTGAGCAATTTCTCGTGACTTGTCTTCCAATTTTTTCTTTTTGTCAACTCCTTCCTATCGAATCTATTTATAAGCCTCTCGTTGAGTTAACATTAGAGTGAATAGTTGACTTTCTCAATTTCTGCTAGAAATTTTCTAATCTCTTCTGCAAAGTTGTGAGGTTGCTTTTGAATAAGTTCCTTTGTCTGTTTAGCTGTCATTTTTGTTGTTTGTATGGCTTCAACTTTCCTTCACACTGATCAACCACATTTTTAACTAGTGCATGCACTGCTAGTGAGACTTCCCACACATCCTTTGTCATATAATCCAATAAAATTGATAGGAGTGGCTGATAAATATCATCACTCTCATTTAGAATAAAAAACCATAATTTTTTGCATTGAGTTAATAATATTGTCTGTATGATTCTTACTAACAATAGTAAAGAGATGTCGAAACATTTAAAGAATAAGATCATCACAACCAAGATCCATCATCAAAACACAAGATCTAAATATCTCTCTCATTGTGTCATCATGGTATGGGACTTCAGGTGCTTTTATTCAAGCAATTTCACTAATGCAAGTGATAACCATAAGCTTTACATCTTTGTCTTGATGTCCCAGAAGTTCTAGTTTTCCCAAATAAATAATTAATGGAGTCATAGCAAGATTCATCATATCAGATGGTGATTGCTTTGCCATAGACAAGCAATTTTTCACGTCCTCCAAAATGTTGAGTGTACCCTTCGATTGAGGTGGATACTTGAGGCTTTCCTTTGCTTGGTAAAGTTTCTTCTCCACATCCTTTCCTATGAGCATCTCATAATCCTTATGAATTTGTTTGCTTAAATCTCATATCAACATATCCGTTTCTGTTTTATGCATATGTTTCAAAAGATGTTCCACAGATTTTTCTCCCGGATTGAATCTTCCACTGAGCTGCATTAAAACGTTTTATAGCTTGGAACCTTGTGGTTGGCAGGGTCCAGCTCTGATACCACTGAAATGGCCCTTTCTAGGTAATTTTATGAATTCTGGAATTTATTGTGATTCCTTTTCAAATTGAAAAATCAAATAACCATATGCAATACTACTGTACTAAAACCAATAGAATTTTTTATTGCAATGGGATGAATGTGTACAAAATACTTATGATGATACAAATCCATCATTCACAGTAATTGTTGACATTTTTGCCCCCACAGGGCAAAATTGTCACCTCTACACTTCGGAACTTTGCTATGGTGCCAAGTTGGTCTTGTGAATCAGTTTTGGGGTCCTCAAATGAGCATTTACAGCCACCCAAGTGGCCATCTACAGCCAGGTGAAGTTTAGTCATGCAGAGGTTTCCAAGGAGCTTGCTTGATTACAGCCAAACGTCCAAATACAGCCAAGATATTCAAGCTGTAAGTTCATTTGTTTTGTCTTCCCAAGGAATTTTCGGGTATAAGAGGACTATTTCTTAGGACATTTTGTTCGAGAGAAAGAGCTCTCAAAGCACTGACAAAAGTCCGAAAAAATGATTAAGTGGTAGTCGTTCAAGGCTTTTTTCTTCGGGTTTTTGTCCGAAAGAAAAGAGGAAGAGCACAGTTGAGAAGACAAGACAAAATTCCGAAGGAATAAGGACGCTTAAAAAAAAACTGGGTGCCCTACAAAAAGCCCAGGTGCCCATCAATTCTTTCGAAAACCCAGTTCCGGAAGACACCATCACTCGCGGAGGGCACTTGGTCGGTAAAGTGGACCTTTCCAATTTTCTCGAAGGGCACTTGGTTGGTGAAGTGGACCTTTCCAATTTTCCTGAAGGGCACAGAGGAGAGACAGAAGCCCTTGCGGAGGGCAGAGACAGAAACAGTGGACCCTTCAAAATTCCCGAAGGGCATGAAAAGATAGCCAAAGGAGACGAATTCCTTCGGACAAAAAGTCCGAAGGAATTCGTTTCCTTGTTAATTTCCCTGAATTAATTCCTTTGAGGCTCTTATATCTTGCCTTTGTCTTGTCTATTTTCCCCAGGTTCCTTCGGACAAAAAGTCCGAAGAAATTCGAGAGAAAGAAAAAACCCGGGGAAAATAGACAAGACAAAGGCAAGACATAAGAGCCTAAAAGGAATTAATTCGGGGAAATTAACAAGGAAACGAATTCCTTCGGACAAAAAGTCCGAAGGAATAAGTAAAGTCGACAAAAGCCATAGGAAATGAACATGAATGGTTCAAGGAAAAGCTTCGAAAGAAAGGAACAGACAGAATTCCTTCGGACTTTTTGTTCGAAGGAAATGGACATAAAGTAAAGCCCGAAACAATTACAAAGGGACAAACAAAAGAAGGAAACAATTCCTTCGGACAATTTGTTTAAAGGAAATGAAAGAGAGACAATTCCCATGGACAATTTGTCGACAAAAGAACTGAACAAGAAGCAAAGGCCAAAGAAAGAGAAAAGACAGAAGAGATAGAAAAAGAGAAAAGACAGAGTCCTTCGGACATTTTGTCCGAAGGACGAAAACCAAAATAAAGCCCAAATCCCGAATTAAAGCAGAACACGGGAAAAGCTAGAGAAAACACGAAGTGAACTGAGCATGATAAATAACATGAACATAGACGTAAGCGCAAACAGGACTGAGCCAAAACTGAACAAGAAGAAAGACAAATGCAAAAATAGATGCATGAGCAAAGATTAAAGTAGAACTGAACATGGACATAAGCATGAACAACAAATAAAACAAACAGAATAAAGACAAAGGCAGGATAAACAAAGATCATGCACAGACTAACGTGAAGTGACTCCAACGAAGTAAACGTGTTTAAGAAAGCAAGCACGCTTCATTTCTGAAAATAGAGTCGTCTTGCATGATGAATAGGCAAAGCATTGAATGTTTCAAACAACAAAAAATTCTATGCACGTACTCTTACTTATCTCGAAAGCTCGAAGCGTTCCGGCGGTTCAAACGTAATTCTTAATTTGGCATTTGCATTAATTTCATGCAAAGGAAAGCTTTTAAACGTTCCAGCAGTTCAAGAGGAGTTCTATAGTTGGAGATTGGCGTAGCATCATGCAGCTTGGGCCCACCATCCATTTTCAATGCCAAAGAGCTTTCATGCAAGGCATAAGACAAAAATAAATTTTATTTGAAGGTTGAAATAATACAAGTTGGACTGAGTTGACCTCTTCTTCTATTTTCAGCACCAATCTCTTGGTTGTTGTATACTTTTCTATATAAGTTGGCTTTTCAGCTTTGAATTGTATCCCTCTCCTGGTAAGACCAGACTACCATTGATGAGTTGTGTAACCTCTTCAACTAATAGAAAGATTGTACTTTCAGATTTCAAGTGCTGGCATAGTGTACATTCATTCAACAATTTACATACGTGGTAGATCTCTCTCCCTTCCCAAATTCTGATTCGTACCTAGTTGCTAGCTCATCATATTATGTAGGGCATGTTTAGTGTTCTATATGTCTTTTGCTGAAGATGTAAGTGGATGTTAGGTGGCTGTAAAGTGTCTTGTATCAGACCTCTCTCCATCGTTTTCCCCCATGTTGTGGTCATTGGATCGAACCTTCTCATGAAATATTTATGCATAGTGATAAATTGAAATCGAAGGTCTTTTTCCCTTGTTTGATTCAGTGTTCAAGGTTCCAAGTAGAGTGGATCAATATTTTGGTGTATCACCGTCATTAGGTAGGATTTCCCTTTCAAGTTTCTTTCTCCCTTTTCCATGGTATATTCGCAGTACATAGTAGAGATCCATTGATACATCTTACCGGAACCAGCCTTCTTTGGAGGTTCTTCTCACCATTGAGGCACCCACCCTCGTGAGAAGATCCCATTGTTTCAACCGGAGAGAGGATTGGCCATTTCAGCACATCTTTGATTCAGGGTGCAACTCTAGGTTGACAACAGTAATACAGTGGAAAACACTTATTTATCTATTAAAAAATCCAAGTCTTGTGATCAATAACCAGTAACATAACACTTACAATATCCAAGAAGAAGATATGGCAACTCCCAAGGATACTAATGCTGTTTATCATGCACAATAGTCTTCAAAGTGCAGCGATGGATGTGTTAATGTGGTACAACTATCAACAAGTTGGTATGGCAGGCAGTAGAAGACAAAACAACAAACAAATCATTTTTGATCCTTAACAAAGTACAACTAACAAGGTACGTCAGACCCTAATTGGCAAATAATTTTTGATCTCTGACATGGTACAACTAACAAGGTACAATAGACCGTAATGAGCAAATAACCCTCACACAATTAACTATAGTTGACAACAGGGTACAGATTACTGCAGTGGCAATACAACAGATTTGACAGTAATAAACACCTTGAAATTCCTCTGTAAACTGATAACAGCTTTCACCAAATTGTAAATTGGTAATAACCTCGGTCTCTTCTACTTAAATGTGATCCGGGAATGGAATCACCATGAAGGATGGGAGGGTTTTTGTCCTCAGATCCTGTACACCCAAAGGATTTTTGCCTAGGGCAGAAAGATGGACAAGCGTTCAATCTTAAACAACTGGGGTTTGATAATAACATGAATGCCCCACCTTTTGCCCAAACCCTTTTTTTTATGGACACTTTTGGAAAAATAAAATATTATTTTCTATTTTCTCTTTTTCTCAAAATTTAATCAAATTGACTTAGGAATCTTTTAAAATAATCACTTTGTACCCCGTGCTTAGCATCAAACATCACTTTAGGCCCCCTTTTAAAAACTATTGGACTTGAACTTTTAAATATATTAATAATAATAATATTTAAGTCGTCCTTAATAAAGTTAACTTTAATTAAAGTGATGAATTAACTTAACATATAATTATAATATTATTTCCCTTACTTTTACCCATTTAGCCTACGAGAAATGAAAATAGTCTTTGGGTCCACTCCAGTTTAATTATTGTGAAAAAGGGGGCATGACACAAGATGATGTGGGAATGAAATATACCGAAAAGAGCTGGATTGATTGGATCAAGGATTTTGACCAGATTTAGGACAAGATAATTATTTTTGGATTTTGTGGCTTTATATGTATTTTTTTGGAAATTTTTGGCCTTTTATGATTTTTAGGAATTTTTGAAAATTTTGATGTTTTTGGATTTTTTTGGGATAAGTATATACAAAGGGGTTCTTTGGATGTATGGACAAGGGGTCACTAGCAAAGGGAAAACTTGTTCTAGCACCGAGAATGTGGAAAGTGATGTGGAATGAAAGACGGATTTTGGACATTGTTAGATGATATTGGACAATGAGGGACTATGAGGAATGGATTAGGGATCTCCAATGACCATGTCACATGGGAACCAAGTGTCCACTCGTCAAAGTACCGTTTGGAGGATATGCTAAGATGGTTTTAGAACAAGTCTCAAGACTTATTCGACTTCCTTATTAAGGTCAAAATGGGAGGAAAGGATGGGCATGATAGGATGGGTACGGATTTGGATAGGATTTAAATGGTTTAAATAGGATGGACGAGGACAAAGGATTTATATGGAAATGGGGCTGCCCCCAAGTGTCGAGGTACTCGCAGACAACTGATTATTTATGCATGACGTCAGAAACCTAATTTTCATCATGGTACTTGTCCAAGGCGCCATAAGCATGGTTTTCATCTTTGGACTAATTATTTCTCTTTTGATTTTTGATTTTTGTTTTTTTTGTTTTTATTTTTTATTTTTTAGCATCTCAACTCAATGGAGGATTATGAGAAGCATAATGTTGACCCTCTGTGATCTTCTGGTACATGCTCTAGAGATGTCATTGTGAACTTCGTTGATTTCTAGATTGGCTTCTTCCAAATTGATTAGGATGCCGTTGTAGCCCTTAGGAAAGAGGGTGCTGCCAATGAGGGTGAAACATAAGTTTTATTGGATGGAGAATGTTTGTTGATTGTTTGAAGGATTTGGAAGGATGTGGGGATCATGATGTGAAGGGGGATTGGGACCAACAACCTCACGTTCTGTGAGACTGAGAGTATCCATCAATTGAATGTTTTGGGGTTTTTTTTTTGTATTGATGATGTTTTCAAAAAATGATGCAAATTCATCTTGCAACTATGTTGATGCAGGTGGGAGATTGATTTTTTGATTTTGGTCCAATAGCGGCTCAAAGAGGTTTTCACTAAAGGACTTGTATTTTTGACTTTTTTGATTGTCTTATAGTGCCGCAAACAAGGTTTCACTGGGGGACTTTTCTTCTATATTTTTAGGATTTTGAATTTCATTATCTCGTAGTGCCTCAAAAAAGGTTTCATTAGATGATACTGATTTTGGATTTTGATTTGCTAGATTTTTAGATTCATCTTGATTGAGGAACACTTTCTATTCCCCTGGATGTACTAATGCAACTTTATGCTCTTCTAGTTGGATGCCAATCATGAATTGTGCCATTGTTCGGTTGTTATGGAAGAAGACTGACAATAAGTAATTTTTTCGGTCCCAATCGATGGGTGTAGGAGGTTGAATTTCAAGATGGTGGAAATGATGGATGGTATTGATAAAATGATGGGTGGCAACATGGTCCTCGTAGGGACCTATGAATGGAGTCTGTGTCAATGTTAGATGAGGCCTCGGAAATCGTGAAAGTATCTCTAACACCTTTACGTTGATTTATAGATGGTTTGTAGCCAATGTCGTGAGAACCTTTGTACATAGATTAGACATATTCGATGATTCCTTGCTCATGAAGGACAAGGCCTTTACCTTTGTAAGTCATGCTTTGGAGGATTCTACTTGCTATAGGATATTTGTTGTTTTGAAAACAAGTTGAAGGGGTGTCCTTGCATAACCCTGAATGATTACTGCCATTGAGTTCCTCATTTGTGAGGAGGCCGAATCTGATAAATGATGTGGTACCAAACTGGTAGGATGTTGACGCTCATTTGTTGTAGATGGTGGCCCTGTCCAAATGGAAGGCACTTTTATGTTTGTTGTATACAAGTACTGTTGTCACTTGAGGCATATGGTGTTGGGTGATGGAGATTCGATATGTGATGGGAGATGGGGTGATAGGCCAAGGATAGTGTCGTCAAAGATGGGTTCATCAAATACTAGTGGTTCGTCAAACACCGTCGAAGACGGGTGGATGGTCAAAGATAGGTTGACCAAGGATGGATGGTTGGTCAAATGATGGTTTGTCAAATATTGTCTCATCAAAGATGGGTCCTTCATCAAAGATAGGTGGGCCAACAATGGTTTGGGATTGGTCAAAGATGGATGTTTCGACAAAAATAGATTCATCATAGATGGATCGGTCAAGGATAGAGTGATTGTATTGACCTTTACTTTTAAGTGCAGGAGTTTGATTGTGATTTGGAAGGGGATCTTGGCATATCCCTAATGAATGATTCTCAAACTTGGATGTACATGGTTCATGCACAAACGAAGATCCTTAAGGGGTGATGGTGAAATATGATTGGATCATTGGATTTGTTGTGGTTCTAAGGCTGGATGGGTGCTAGATAGCAGATTGTTTGATGTTTGTGACTCAGGGGAATCGAATTTTGGATTGGTGGATGAAGGGCCAAGAAGGGATGCTAGGTGAGATACCCATTGGCTAATCTAGAGGATTTGGTCAATCATGTCTTGATTTACGAAAGGCTATGCTAGAAAAGGTTTAGGATTGTGGGAGTCATTAGAATTTTGCCCAAATGGGTTTTGAGATGCCATGACTCAGATTGCATTGGTTTTGGATTTGATTTGATTTGATGTTTGATTTGTGATGTGATTAAACTCAAATTGGATTTTGATTGTTGATGTTTTAACTTGGATGGGAGAAAAAATGGATATGATTTCGTCGTTCCCAACCGATAGGTGCGAGAGATTGAATGGAAAAATAAGGATATGATTTTGGATTTGGATGTTTGATTGATTTGGAATTGATGTGATTTGAGTTGGTCAAAGATGACCCAATTTGACTTGTGATGGTTGACTTGATCAAATTTGACCTAATTTGACTTTAAAATAGGACTTGACTTGGTCAAAGTTGACCTGATTTTGGATGATGGACTTGGAATGCTTGACTTTGGGCCTTTGACTTGTTTTGACTTGGTCAAAGCTGACATTGGATTTGAATTTTAGATGGTTGACTTGGTCAAAGTTGACTTGACATTTGGCTTTTGATTGGATTATGGCCAAAGTTTACTGGATTTGAGAAAAGTTAACCTAATGTTTGACTTTGGATGTTTGGTCAAAGTTGACTAGATTGTTTGACTTGTGAACATTTGACTTGATTTGATTTTGGTCAAAGTTGACATGTTTTGACTTGGAAAGTTGGACTTGATGTTTTGATTTGATTGTGATTTTGTTTGAAATGTTTAAGGTTTGCAACCAATACAGGTCTCGACAACAATCAAACAACAAGCATGCAAGTGACAAGTCCTATGCTTAGTAAATAAGGGTGTACAATGCAACTAACAACGCACTGATCTACTCGTGCAAAGTGGTGACTAGGTTGGTCTCCCAACCCTCACTAGGCATTTGTATGTGCTGAGTAATATTTGAGAACGTTGTTTTCCTTGCATTGATAGTTGTTCATGGCCAAATGGTCTTAAGCTAGAAAAAACAAGCTCAATTAGTTGTCCCCTATATACGTTGTGGTACAATGGGGTCCAAGTCCGTGGAAGAGGGTGATAACAGGGTTCGCAAGAGGGTCTTGTCCTTTGGAAACCACTTTACCCATAAGATTTCAGTTGAGTGTCGTTGAAAATCGTTCCTCGGGAATAATATTTGGGGCTTGTGTATTGAAGCAAAGATCCTCACTTCACGACGCACTTAAAACATGCAACCACTAAGCCAATAGTGACAGCTCCTTCCCAATTTATATACCCCGCTGAAACATGGGTTGGTCCGTACACTAGGGGATGAAGTTCCAATCGCCGGACTCTTAAGGACTCGTGCTTTGGGGAGCACGGTCCAAGTTCCACAACAAAAAAAAAGAAAAGAAGTTAGGCTATTTCTGATCCCTAGGATCCCACGAAGGGCAAGAGGAGAGCATATGTAGCTTTCCCTTCAGGATGGGGGAAGGATGACTGAAGTGGTTTTTATCACCCAATATCTCAAAATCGGGCAAGGGAAGAGCATACACACTTAGGATATCGCACACAAACACATACACAAGCAAAACAATGAAATTGTTCATTTTAAGCACTAAATCCGAAATGTGTGTTCACTTTTAAAGCACCAAAATGAAATGTTATAAATGTTTGTTTGATTGATTTTGAGCGGGAACTTGCAAGTAAATAGATTTGTAGTTTTAGGTTTGATCTTTGACGAGTGTGTAGGTCTTGCAAGTGAATTGGTCAATTCTTTGTCTACGATTCCACCGTTCTACAAGATGATTATGCTACTACATAGAGAGATTCCACTGTTCTGTAGCAAATCAAAAAACAAAAAACAAAAAGCTCGTTTTCACTAATAAGTTAGCAATTCTGTTACTACTAGCCACATTTTCGCTACTACTAATAATGTTTTCATTACTGTAGAAAATTAAGAAATAGAAAGCAAAAAAATGCATTTTTGCCAATACCAATAGCGATTTTGCTACTCTTTGCGATTCTACCATTGTGCAGTGTGATTTTGCTGCCACATTTTTTTTGATGGTTTTGTGCGTCTTTTCAATACCTTCATTTTGCCGCAAACAAGAGGTCAAACAGACACCAGAGTAAAAAGTTATGGCCTTCAAAAAGTAGGTAGTGCAATCAAAAAACAATACATAGCGATTTTGCCACTTAGCAGGGTGATTCCGTCACTTAGCAAAGCAATTCCATTGTTCTGCATAAAGGCAAAAATAGAAAACATAAACCACGTTTTCGTCGAAATGGACCTTGCGTCTGCCATTTAGTTGATTTCGGCATCCATTTGGCGATTTTGCCAATCCCATTGCAATTTCACCGTGTGGGTGATTTCTACACAAATTTCACTATTATGCCACTTTCGCTTGCGATTCTGCCGTTACGCAAAGTGTTTCTCCCAGAGGTCTAAGAATGGAAATTTGGAAGATTTTCACAGAAATATGGAAAATTTTGGATAGAATTGGTACTAAATTGTGGGCCAAAAAGAGGATTAAAGGATATCAATGTTGGTTGTGGGTTGCAGCCCCACCGAGCATGCCATATGTAACATCAATTGACAAAGGTTAGCTTCATTAATAGAAATCAAAACTAGAATTGAAATGCTGCCACTAGCTAAGCATGTGTCCTCGGATTGAGGAAGACTAAGAAGAATGCAAGAAAGAGGGATGAAGTGTGTAAGAGGAGGAATTCATGAGGCATAGGCTTATGACATGCCTTGTTGAAAAATGGATTGCATGGGGATTAAAAATTAATTAAAAATTCATTTGTGGGAGAATGTGAGGAAAATATGTTTTATTGATTTACGAAAATGGGGATATTCCAAATTCTACGGATTTTTCTATTAGAAGAAGATTAGCTAATTAATTGAGATTAATTAACTAATAAGAAGTGATATGAATTTTATGGGAAATGATATAATCATAGAAGAGATAATTAATTGATCAAAGGGGTGAATAATGATTGGACTAGAGATGTTAGTGTGAATAGATACCTGATTAGACGATTTAGGGAACTGTTAGTGTAGATTAGTAAGATCCTTAAAATCGACACGAAGTGTCCGATTTTAGGTGTCTACATAAGGAAATAAGTTTCATTTCATGATCTCAGACAATATGGTATAAGTCATCAAAAGATTTGAACTTTTGAAAACAATAGACTCATGTAATGGGGCAAACAAACTTTGCTTAAAGATGTCTTGAAGCTCTTTATCTACCATTGGATTTTTCATTTTGGCCAACATTGTTTTATATCTCAAAACATATTCATTGATAGGTTCATTGGTTCCTTGCTTGATCTTGGCAATTTGGGCATATGACATCTTTTCAATGATGATAGAAAATGTGCTAGAAACTGATCCACTAGAGGTTTGAATGTTTTTACCGATTGGATTGGTAAGTCATAAAACCATTTTAAAACATATTTCTTTAGGCTCATTGGAAATAATTTGGTTAAAAGTTTATCATTTGAAGCATAATCAAGGCATGCTACATATAAAAATCATAAATACTGTCCATAATCACCCTTCCCATCATAAAATGTGAACTTGGGTGAGACAAAACTAGTTGGCAAAGGTTGCAAAGATATCTCAAGTGTTAGAGAATTATATAATACATCTTGTGAATCAATAGCATGAGTTGATTTCAAAACATTTTGTTCAATGTTGGTAATCTTAGCTTCCAAAGCTTGAATAACTTGGATAAGAGTTTGTATACTAGATCCTTTAAGATTAATATTCGATATTTGAGAAGCCATCAAAGGGGATGAAAACACCACTTGTGTTGATGTAGGCATTGAAATTGGCAATTGGATTGAAGTATTAATTGTCCCCATGGAGGATGTAGCAAGAGTTGTACCATCTAAGGGTTCACCATTATTTGATGTGGATGCACTAGCCTTAGCATGTTTATTGATTTATTCTTATGTAACATGTAAGAATGCGTTAATTAATTCTTTATTTGTATTAGATGATTGACTAAGGCTTTTTTATCTTCCATTTCGTAACGATATTTCTTAACATTTTTCATATTTGATAAATGCAAATAAATGTGCCAAAGGAAATGAAAAAATTTAAGTCTACAAATTACCGAAATAAAAAATCCTAGAAGATTGAAAACCCTAGAGCAAGCCAGGAGTTGCATGAGAAGACACAGGGGTCAAATTCACCAAACATTTAACCCTTTTTCTGGTTTTGGTTTGGAGATGAGGGTTAAAGGGGTAGAATAGATTATACACAAGGATGGATAAAATTATTTTAGAGCAGGGCAATTAAATGAAAACTCAGATAAATGAATACGCTAAATTAAAATGTTGAGTTATGTTAAATATAGAAAGTACATTCAAAACAATAATTTGATTGCATAAACACGAAGAAGAGTAATAGTTAGCTTATCTGTAAATGCATAAACAAATTTGAGAAGTGCATAGGTGGAAACAAACATGAATAAGATTAGGATCCAATCGTCAAGTTTTGAAAATATTGTTTTTGAAGGCCTGGACACTTGCCTCGATGCAAGTGTCCTGATATCAGTGGAACTGTTTGGCACGAAATATTCATTGTATTGCAGAGTGACCATCTGGAGTCTTCTGGTTTTCTGTCGCCTTTTTATTGATTTATTTTATTCGCATGCACAGACTGTAGATGATTGTCTATAAATCAAACCCTAGCTCTTCACCTAAGGTCTTTGTACCTTGCCAAAAATGGGTTAGTGGGTTCACGAATTTGAGCTAACTTCAAAGACCCATTTGTCAATGAGCACTGTCTACATAGCCAATTCTCTGAAGAGAGTTGCAGACATATGTAATTCTCCCCTAAATGTTAGTTTGTGTGTGCACAAGGGTGCAATATACTACATGCAAGGGCATGCAATTGTTTAGCTTGTAACTTGACAAATACTGCTCATGGGTTGCTCTTTGAATGCTTCAGACCTGTAATATGACTGCTCCTATGAATAATATAGAAATAAGGAAGAATATGGCAGTTTTGAGCACTTGGAAGGTGCTTTGCTAGATGTGTGCTTGGTAAGCTTTTTGAATATTACTTGGTGATAATGAATAGTCTTTGTTTTGTATTTATACCACACCTTTTGAAAATATCTCATGGAAGGGTTAGATAAAACAAATGGGTCGAACCATAGGAGTCAAAAGATTTGCAAATTAGATGACTTTTGAGGATTGGACACTTGATAAGAATATGGACACTTATGTTGATGCAAGTGTCCGACAGGCTAGGAAGCTGTTGAGGATCTGAGACTGACAATGAAGGATATATATCATGTTTTAGGCTTTCTGTAGAGTGCATGAGATTTGGGTCATAAAAAATGATAAAGGTCGGATCATGAGATAAATAGTTAGGCACAATGAGATGGCGAATGCGAGCCTTTCGGCAACAGGGTAGTCTAGAACTGAAGATTAGAGCCCCGATAAGTGTTATGTACCTCGACATTGACACGTAACTATAGCTTATAAGCTATTGCTTCAACTCACAAAAGAATAGTGAATGGGCCATAACACTTGGGAGATAGTTTCTAACTTTCTCCCATACCTTAAGAGTGGGTTGTTTCTAAGGTTGTAACCGAAGGAAAACTTGGTCTCTGATAGCAAACTCCCTTTTAGAGCGATGCTTTATTTTCTTGTGATTACATTCTATCCTAAGTTGTTTTAAGATTATCTAAAAAAATTTGGAAGATGTGTTGACTTTCCATAATGAAATCTTGAACTGTTGGTACTTTGGTGTCCTAAATACCTGAGTTCAACAATGAGGGTGGATTATGCTTATACAATGCCTTGAATGGAGTCATACCTATTGACATGCGATGGGTGGTATTGTACCAATTTTATAATAGGTGCAACTATTGAAGCTATGCCACCTGTAAATATTCCACATTTTACCAATCAACCCAAAAAGTTACTTTCAAGATTAGCTAGTGAATTTTGGATCCCTATCACTCAAAATTGTTTTGGGAAGCCCAAACAATATATAAACGTTTTTCCTAAACAAACATGCAACTTGATGGACTTTACATGTGTTATCATTAGGAATGAAGTGAGCATACTTGGTTAATTTCTTAACAACCACCATTTTAGGATACCGATTTGTACCAAGCATGGCTATGGTTTGGACTCGACTGTGGGTTCGTCCTAGGTTCATTTAGATGCTTCTATTGAAGAACCTGGGCCGTCCCAAATGTACCCAGTGTGAACTTGGGACAAAGCCACAAGTTTTTCTTTGTTTTATTATTTATTATTTTTGTATTTTTTCACAATTAGACTTAAAAGTAATAATAAAACAAAAAAAACACTTACAAACCCTTAAAGTTGCTAAAAACTCAAAAATATAAACATATGAGTGAATGAAGGATTTTAATAACGTCCACGAGACTACAACAGCCTATGGGACCCATTAGTCGCACACATCCCCTTCAAAACGGGACCTCAACCACAAAACGTTCCCTAAGTTGCCTGAACTTCCTTCTTGAGATCTTCCCTTCTGTTGTGAAGTTTGATCACGAGGTTCGCCGTATTACCCAGCCTTGTTTCAAACAGGGTGTCCAGGTTGACGATTTTCAAAGTTTCACCATAACTGTATCGGATGTCTTTGTATGCCTTGCACTCCAAGAGGAAGTGTCGTTCCGTCTCCACCACGCCTTTGTTGCAAAAGAGGCATATTCTCTCCTCCCAATCCTCTTTAGGAGTTAACCATCTACCCATTTCACACCTAAGATGATGAGATCTCATCCTAAGTTGGGCAATCAATATTTTCGCTTTCCACTTAATGTCTGCTCCTATATATGCTTTTTCTTCAACATCACCTGTGGGGTTGAATTCTTTGAGGTAGTATTCTTTTTTACGGCCCATTTTTGTCCATATGATACACTTGAATTTTCTTATCACATATTTTTTTATTTCTTCATTAGTATTTGGGCACCCCTGCATGCTAATATCCCACCTCTTTACCCATTTGTCATTTTGCTTCCTCCAAGTGCTCTTTCTTCTAGTTAGCTCTTCCTCCATAATTAGTCTAGGCCACCTATGCTTCTTCATGTTTTGAATCTTCTTGAGGTAGCTTAGTAACCGCATCATCGTCGATGCCTCTAGAGGGAAGGACCCCGTTTCAGCAAGTAGGATCTCATACAGCACCGAATTCTTGACTTTGAGACTGCTTATGATGAAGTGTTTCTGGATTCTCTCTATCTGTTTCCATTTCTGATCTGACATACTGCTGCCCCAAATTTCACACCCATAGAGAATCACCGGG
Organism: Torreya grandis; assembly: GCA_037957365.1. Lineage (NCBI taxonomy): Eukaryota > Viridiplantae > Streptophyta > Pinopsida > Cupressales > Taxaceae > Torreya > Torreya grandis. The sequence continues at coordinate 2,808,539 of JARHVA010000104.1, forward strand.
ATAACCAACAAACCGAAGAGTGTTCTCTTGGTCTTCCAATCCCATAACTCCACAATCCTGCACCTATTTTGAAGAGAGTAAAACGCTTTCCATCCTCCTTGGATTCTTTTTTCCCTACACATTTCCCAGTTGAGCTTGTGGTGAAAATCCAAGCCCGAGGTACTTGTACTCCTCGACTATCTCTAACGGGCTGCCTTCAAAGGTAAAGGTATATTGTTTCTTTTTTCTTTTCAGAGAGAAGACCATTACTTTGGTTTTGCTTGTGTTCACCTGCATTCCAACCTCTTGACAAAAAGTTTCAAGTGCTCTCAAGTGTTCCCTCAAGCTACTGGTTGTTCTAGGAGATTAAAATGAGATCATTTGCATAAAGAAGCAGTTTTATAACATACTTAGCTAGTTGAATCCCCTCCCCACTATCTTTATTTAACCATTCTTCTAATTTATCAACGTACAGTCCAAATAAAGTTGGTGAAAGTGGGCAGCCCTGCTTGACGCCTATATCGCTGTCAAAACATTCTGACATTCCATCACTAGTTCTGATTTTAGCCTTTACTTGCTCATATAATCTATGGACAGCAGCTCTAAGCTCATCCGGAACTCCCAGCTCCATCCTATTCCAAAATTTGTCACGGGGGGCCGTGTCAAAGGCTTTTTTGAAGTCAACAAAGCAGCAAAAAGCCTCGTCTCCCTGAGTGTTCCATATTTTTTCAATCAGGAACCTAAGTGTAGCCCCATGATCAATCGTAGAGTGCTTCGGTCTAAATCCAGCTTGGCCCTTAGCTATTTTTCCTTCTTTTTTTGCCCACCTGCTGATTCTACGCTCTATCATGCTTCCGAAGAGTTTACCAAGGGGATTAACCATGATAGTACGATAATTTGACTGGTTATTGGTATCCCCGCTTTTGAAGATAGGGATAACCACACTAGTCGTCCACTCTTTCGGGAAGCTCTCTTCGATGACCCTATTGAAGATGTGTTTGATACGAGGTGCCAGTATTTCAACACCCCACTTTAAATACTCCGCTTGCAGCCCATCAATATCCTGAGCTTTCCCATTTGCTAATTGTTTTATGCCTTGAATGACGTCTTCAGTGTTGAAAAGTTTTGTATTCGCATAGATTATTGGGGGTCTATATTTATCTTGGTCCCTCTCATATAGCAACTTCGCATACTCAATCCATTGGTTTCGGGTGATATTGTTTTCTGTTTGTTTCTTCTTTTGACGTAGCTCTTTACAAAAGCTTTTAGGGCTATTTTTTCCGAGGGCAATCAGCTCTATTATTCTGTTGTTTACATACTTCTCTTTCTTATTCCTTAGCATCTTTACGTATTCCTTTTTATGCTCTTTGTCCATACCTCTCTTTCGCATATTTCTTTTTGCTATCTTGCATTCCTCGTCGAACCATGGGTTTGCCGGGAAATTATTTCTTGTTCCTCTCTTGGGTCTAGCTCTCTTACAACCATTTAAGGCCTTGTGCATTAGGGGAATCAACATGTTCTCTCTGAGAAACTGATTCTTTATGTTAGCTGTTTTTTCTTCGTGATCTCTGAACAATTGTTTGATTGCGGCTCTAAATATTTCTTGATTCTCATGATTTAGAAGAATTTTACCTTGGGGAGTATCCTTCTTTTGGCCAAATTGGACTTGTTCTTCTTGTTGCTTCCTTATGAGAATGTGAAATTTAATATGAATTGGATTATGGTTTGATTTCAGCTCTAATACATTATCCCAAATCATAATCTCCATCAACTTCAAGGTGTAGCTCTGTGAACAAATGACATAATCTACTACACTTTGGCCATTGTACGTTTTGCATATGATTTTCCCTGATTCAGGCCATGCTCTCATACCATTGCAGATGACCATGTTGTAAGAGCTACAAAGCCCTAAGAGTTCAGCCCCGAAGTGTGAGACTGCACCTTTGCTATCTTGTGAGACCCTGTCCCAAAGTTGGTCGTTCTCTTCCTCTAATCATAAGGGGGTTGTCTTTCTCTATGTTGTTGTTTTTCAGATTGAGAGCTTGATTGTTTGCAGTTCTTGCATTAAAGTCCCCAATTATTACTATTTCTCCCATGTTACTAAAAACATAAATGTCTTTTTTTAGAGCTGCAAATGGATCTTCATGATCTAGATTGCTTTTCTTATAAAATTTTGATCCCTTTGGAGCAAAGTATCATGTTGCCATCCTTGTTGTGACTTGATTTTCTGTAATTTTAAGCCATATGAACTGCTTGTTTGGATCTTCTTTCTCCACCTTTACGAAACTGTCCCATTCCTCTTTAATTAAGACTGCTACTCCACCGTGTCCCTTGCCACTATCAATTCTTTCATTCCACACTGACGTCTTTTTATACCCTTCAAAATCTGGAATCCTACACCCATCATGTTCATGAGTCTCAATAAGGATGATGACATCCTTTCCCTTTGCTATGGGCCCCAATCCAGGTCCTCTTCTCCATGGATATCCTCTGCAGTTCCAACTTACCACTGTTAAATACTCCTGGGGGGCCCCGAATTCTTATTTTTTATGTGACGCTCTGTCACTTATTTGAGCTTTGCCGTTTTGCAGCCAAGCCCATTTTCTTGCATCCCTTGCCGCCTTTACTTTCTCCCACTCTTTCCTCCTCTCTTCCCTTTGTATATAGTAAGGTCCTCATCAATGTATATTTGCGTGCCTTTAAGGAATCTTTTATTCCTTAGTATCCTGTTTTTGTCCTCTATGTTTTCAAGGTGACCCTCACATGTCTGTTTTTGCCTCCTATCCATCTTCCTATCCTATTTGCTTGTTGTATGACCCCTGCCCATTGAATTTGATCGTTAAGAAAGTCTCTTGCCAACTCCTTCGTGATTTCTTTCTCACCATAGTCTTTTAGTCCTTTTAAAATGATATTGATAGCCTTGTCATTTCTGTCCTCTTCCCTTATCTGGTTTCTGACCTGTTTTTTTATGAGTTCTCTTTGCGTGTCCGAAGGTCCTTTCACCACTTGAGACCAGGATTTAGCCTCATCTATTTGTTCTCTTAGCTGTTTTTCTCTTATTTCGATGCTGTCCATCGCTGATTGGATCTCTTTTAAGTGGCAGTCCTTGCTTCCTTCCACTAGTTGTATCTTATCTTCCTCTTCCGTTTTCCTTTGGTCTAGTAGTTGTCTTATTTCTCTCAGCTCTAGCTCACCTCTTGCCATGGGATGTTGAAGCTTATTTACCTTCTCTTTAAGCATCTCATTTTCTTTGATTAGTATCCTCTTAGCTTCTATTACTTCATTCCACTTGTTATCCTCGACTTGGCTTCTTTTCTCAATGGACTGGAGTCTTTTTTTCAAGATCATTAGCTCGCTGACATACAATTCTAATGACCACGTTAGTGGTGTTGTATTAGGACTATAGGTATCATTGTGATTGTGACTACCTTCAGTCCTAATTTCAGATCCTGCTGGTTGGTTTATGTCTACAGTTTTTTTGGTGTCTTCTCCTAATTGAGACACTGGGTTCTCCTTCCCTTTTCCTTTATCTTGTTCAGTTTGCTCTTTTCGTGTTTGTTGATTTCCTATTGTGTTTCCCAAGGTCCTGATTGCACTTTTGGGATAGATGGTTGTGAAATTTCCCTTTCTTGCAAGTTTCTGGATTCTGTTTTTTCTGCGTCTTAATATCTCATTGTATTGCTTTGCATTTACATAGATGCATTGTTCTCCTGTTCTTGAAGTGTTGGCATGGGGGTGCCCTACCGCGTAAGCCCAAGCATCCCTAGTTGCTCCTGCTTGAGCAAAAAGGTTGGAATAAAATAGGTTTTCAGAGGGATCAGCGAGGAAGTGCGACGAGAGATTAAATGGTATAATACACCCCCTCTGGGTTAACTTCTCTGTCATAGGGCTTTGGATGTCCCTACTTTCCCAAATCTGTATTATTGTTTCCTCATTCCCTGCGTTACCTCTCAGCGAGGTTGGAATTTCTGTCTGCATGGAGCTATTTAAAATTTCGAGCCTCTCTCTAACTTCCATTGGGTTTCCCGAGTCTACTGGGGCAATGTTATACCCTGTGATCTGTATCATACGACCCCACCCCTGTTTTGAAGCTTAACTTTCCCTGAGATGGACCCCACCACAACCTGCCGATAGTTCTTTCTTTGCAGATTGGGTTGCAATTTTCTTTGTTCGAGATTCCATTGCAGTTTTCCACCCTACAACCGGTCGGCTTTGGGGCCCAGGGCTTGCTTTCTCTTTGTTATGCGTTTTTTCCTTATTAAAATCCTTCATTCATTCATTTGTTATACGTTTTTTCCTGTTGTTTTTGTGCTGTGGTTGCACTTCTGCTATTACTGCGCGCTTACAGGTGTTTGGTTCCTGCGTTCACTGCCCTCTGCCTAAAGCTTGTGTTTATGCTTGGGCAGCTAAATTCACCGCCGTTGCATATCTTTTGTGTGTAGCAGCGGCAAAAAATGCCGACAAGGGATAAAGCAAGAGAATCACGGTTTTGATGTCCAAGCGGCGGATTTAGCCGCTGCTGCAGTAAATAGGAAAGAATAACCTTACGTTTCCGATGGTAATCTTTGTCAAAAGCTGACCTGGCGTCTATTGCTAGTATGGCTCGTGTCTGCTGGTATAGCTAAATAGACAGGACGTAGAATTTGAAAAGAATGGATAAAACTTACATACCCGAGGGTCCCAGTAGCAGAGGACCAGGCAAGGAAAACGGCGTGCCATTAAACTTGAGCTCGCAGTCAATAGAACACTCCTACCCACAGTTGATACACACTTGTCTAGAATATTTGGCTAGAATATTTATATTTTTTGTATGGCTGTACCCGAGAATTAAAAAAGCGCTGTACTAGTGAACCCAATTCGCCGTACATGAGCCCATACCCAAAACCAATCGGCTACTTAGCCATGAGGATGCAATATGTACCACTTGCTTTGGAGATACTTGTGATGAAGTCCATACTGACAGGCACACATTTCTCATTGGGAATGGGTAATGGTTGAAGAAAACCTGGAGTTTTAACTATTTCCGCTTTATTTCTTTGGCATTGTTCACAAGCTGCTACAAAGTTGCTGACACCATTCTTCAACCCTTTCATTTAAAGGTGTGCTTTACTTTTGTGTAAGTTTTAAAGAACCCAACATGTATAATTGATGGAGAAGAATGATTTTCAGTTGTCACCTTCATTTTAAATTTTAATTTGGGACTCAAAACCACTATTTCTTGGTGATAAGTGAGCCCATTGCAGAACAAATACCTGCTGTCCTTGACCTTAGCTTCCTGCTGATCCTCCAAAAATGCTGCCAATTCATCATCCTAGATATACTCTGCCTCGATATCATGTTGCTAATTTGGAACTGCTGTTGAGATATATTGAATTCTATGAATTTTGGATAAAACATTAGCTACCACTTTTTTTACCTTTGCAGTACTGAATATCAAAACAAAATGCTTGCAACTTGTTCACCCACTTAGATTTCCCCTCATTGAGATCATGTTGTGATGGAAAATACTTCAGGCTTTTACCGTCAGTCTTATCAATGATTTTTCCATAACTTAGATATTTCTTAAACATAGCCATTGCAGGCATTACTATTAGCATCTTCTCATTCTAGATAGATAACTTCTTGTCATTTGGCTTGTGACTCTTAAAGGTAATCGGCCTACCTTTCTGCATTGACACTGCTCGAATTCCGAAGCCAGACACATCACATTGAACAATGATTGGCAAAGAGAAATATACAATCGCCAAATGTGACAAGCGCTCATTATTTCCTTGAGATTTATGAAAACTTTACTACATGATTTTGACCACTTGAATCTATCTTATTTGGTCAAATCTGTAATCGGAGTAGCCAAGTAAGAAAATTCATTGATAAAACGTTGATAATAACTGTATAATTCTAGAAACCCTCTCAGTTGAGTAAGGATCCCTGGTTCTGAAATTACTTAATTTCCTAAATGATTCATCCACTTTGATTCCATCTCCAAAGATAACATGTCCCCAATATAGAAGATCAGGGGAAATAAAAATACACTTGCTTTCTTTGGCATATAAAGTATTAATCTTCGCGCTATTCAAAACAATGTCAAGGTGGGCTAAGTTATTTTGTAAATTCTTGCTGATGCAGACGGAAATGAGGGGGCCAAAATAATGGCTGCTTTACTCCCCATTCGGGACTTATAGTCACTCTCCTATGGACACACATGCACACAAGAACTCAAAATGGCAACCAAACACACTATTGAATGGACATACAGTATTACAGTCTCTCACACTTCCACACACCATTTCCCCTTGAGAACTATGAAGAAGACATTACATTTAGTCTCATGGACTCTGCTTTCATGAACACACATCACACTTGCAGGCTCTCTAGCTCTGTTTTTTATTGTTTATATGTTTAAAGTGCAAGTTCCTGATGCCATGAACCTTTACCAACTGAATGGAGCAAATTATTTATATTTGACCAATTTCATAACAATATAGGATCAAAACATCATTTTAGTTCTCCTTTCTTCTGATCACAACATTATTGTAGTCTTCTGTAACGTTCCAAGTGTGTATTGTAATATAGCCACAAAATAAATGCATTTCACTATAAAAAATTGACTTGTAAAAAATGATGTTCAAAATGTTAAGAATCCATTTACTTTTATAAACTTATTCCACACAGGGGATCGAGTGATTTCTTTAAGCATTCTGTAGAACATGTTGTTAATCTTTCAAACTCACACGTCCATGTAGTCTAGATTGTATAGTATTGATGCTAATAGTTTGTTTGCAAATGTATGATTTAATGGAAAAAGCATTTCTGCATGAGATAATGAAGTTCTTCAGCACCTACCTTAGTCTTATACGATGATGTATGCCTCATCTTAATTCCATGATAATTTGCCTTTCAAGTTGGTGTAAGAAATCTTCTTTGGCTATATACCACTATTATAAATCAGCTTCGTGTTTGGTCCTGTCACCAAAAATTAACATGGACAACCAATGATTTTAAAAGTGTATATTACCTAATTCCTAAAGAATTCTTATCATAAACTATTATCACATACTTCAATCAACATCTCTTCTGAAGAATACTAAATATCTTGGCCTCTTGACTCTCCAACTAGTATGCGATTCAATTGTATTGGTTTTGTGACTAAACCATATTAGTTTTATTGAATTCTAAAGGCCAACAGAACATCAACATACTTTAAATTTTGTTGTAGAAACAACAGATGTTTCCCAAGTAAAAATTACACCATGTAAATTGATTGAGTACTTCTAAGGACTTACATTGAGTTAAATACACAAGTACAGGTCAGCATGCTTTCCTAAAGCACTAATATTTTTCATTCTCAGAAACTGTTTCTTTGTTACTTTATGAAATTGAAAAGTCTTAGGCTTATATCATTCAAGTACAAATATGTCTTTGTAAGATCAAAACTTTGATTATAGTTGTTAACATTAGCTATTTTTTGCTTCCAAATGTATGTTTCATACAAACCTAGTAATATGAAGATATAAATAGTATTGAATTTTCAATCACTAGTTAAATTTTATATATTGATGTCAAGAATTTGTATTCAATCACAATTTGATAAATTCTATGCCACCATACAACATACAATGATTCATCTGTAGCCTTGGATGCATCTTTTATCTTTCTTTTTTTAATTTTGTCAGCAGTCCTTTGATCTGCCTCCCTTGCCTTGCTCTTTGATTCATGTACTTGTTCAATTCCAATCCTTGTTGTTGGGCCGCTATTTGCCCAAGCCACGTTCCCTATTTCCATAATAGTGGTATTGACAACAGCTCTGACTTCTCCATTGTCTTTTTTTTGACCAATCTCACTTGTATCATTTTCTGAAGATGATAACAATATGGTTTTAACTAAATGGACAAAAAAAAAAAAAGTAATAAAACTTTACAAAATGTTACTTCAAATAATAAACATAGCTAACCAACTGATCGGCAAATAGTAACTTTCGATGTTTCTTGTCCTTCATGATTTTCCGCTTCTTTCCAAAACAATGTGCTTCAAAGTGGGTCTCTTTGCCAATTTTGCTAATGGGCCTTGTTCTTGGAAGATAGTTATCTTTGCTGGTGTAGTCAATGCTTTTTTACCTTGTTTTTCCCACGAGTTAAAGACTTGTTTCATTGCTTTAGCTGCAACCCCAGGGAAACAAGGTGCCAACTCCATTGCCTTATTGATAATTTTTTTTCTTGGGGTCTTCTCATATTCGTAGTTGGGTTTTAATGTTTGAAGGCAAGAATTTTCATTGCACCATTATTTGAAACATACCTTTTGATCTAATGACCAGCTTGAAGAATTGTTCTCTCATCTCATTAACTATATACATTTTATCACACTTGAATGTGTTTTGATACTCCAGTAACGGAGAATGTTGTGGATTTTGAATGTGCATGTGCTAATACACGTGTTCTAAATGAACGAAAACATGAACTTGTGGAGTTCTCACATTTTGTTGAGGTGCATTAGCATCTATTTACAAATATTTTGTGGCACAATGGGCATTTGTTCTATTCTTTGTTTGTTGAGTAAAAAAGGTGTTGTCCATGTTTTGATTTATTGTGAACACGCATTGTATACATCCCATTGAATGAACTCGATAAAGATTCTTGATTTAGAGTGTGATTTTTTGTAATTTTTTTGTTGCAATCAACAAATGGAAATAAAAGATGACGATCAACTTGCTTTAGAGAAATACCCGTGTTTGTAGTTTGATGATCTGTCATAAAGGGAGTTTGATGGGCTACCATGTTGAATGGAGTTTGATGCCCTGCCATGAAGGGAGTTTGATGGCCTGGCTTGTCATGTTGAATAGATATTGATGGTCTGCCATGAAGGGAGTTTGAAATTGAGTATGAGGTAGGTTGTTTAGTGGTATGAATTTTTGAACAAAACCTCAGTAGTACTTTCATTGGAGTGAAGAGATTGTAGCGTACACTTTCGGAAGGCTTGAGTGCAATTCACATTAATTGGATTTAAAGGTTTCTTGCCATTGGGGTGTTAAGAAACATTGCCAACCATTATATTGAAATATGATGATGATAGTGGAGTTTTGAAATTAGCAACAAAATTGTTTTGATCAACATTTTTTTCCTCATTGATGGGCAACATGAGCAACACAGGCAACAACATTTTTTTCTCTAGGTTGAGTGTATTCCATGTGAATATTGTTTGGTGGGAATATAGGAAGATGATCAGATGCATTAGCTTTAGGTTAGCCTCTTTTTGGGAGAGGAATTTGTGATGCCTATTGGTTCGCAAAATTTTCTAATGTAGAGCAACTAAAGAAAATAAATTAAACTAAACTGTCAAAGAATTTAAGTGAAAAATATATGAATGGAAAGATAATTTAAAGGAAAAACATAGTATTTACTATTGATACATGCATATTTTGCTGTATTTAAAAAGCATGCATTTTTCAAATGAAAATTTAACAAGTATTGTTTTAGAAAATATGATGATTTGTGAATCAAAAATTTGAAATAATTGTTAAAAATTAGACAAATGGAAAAAAATAGCGTCTCAAGATTACCCTCATTAATGTGCAACTTATAAACTGAGATTACTCAAGTTTCTTGGCCGATTGGCCTGTTATAGCTAGAAATTGCATCCTTGTGAGAGAGTTCTTCAGACTCTCTCACTTCTAGCTACAAGCATGGGGACAACCTCAGGATGTGGGTATCTTATGGTGAGGTTGAACCTCTAGGCTTTTTAATGAGGCTAGTTCCTCAGGTGCTCTACTTCAGCTCTTGATTCCCACACTAAAATCTACTATGGCTAAGGAAATGGGATAGGAGAATAACATGAAAAGAAATCTAAGCTAAGGGAGGTGATGCACCAAAAGAAATGATCCACTTGGTCTGGGAAATGACACTGATTCAGCATAAGATAAATTTGATTACACAACCTCACATGCAGTTAATTTGCATAAGTATTTCGTAAACTAGGCTCACTGAACCATACATGAAGCAAAGAGGGATTTCTAAATCCACACTAAGCGTCCATTAATGGCGGAAAGAGCTCTAGTCCAGACCTGCAATTAACTGAAAAACACCTAAAATTAGGCAAAAAAGGACGAGTTTAGGAAGATACTTCTTCACAATGCCATTGTACACAAGCTAACTCAACTCGATTTTCAGACAAAGAGATAGGCAAAAAGTAATCTTTATTGCTTCAAAAGGTCTATTACAAAGCGATTTTGGCAGAGTAACTTTATCCCCAGTCTAGAGATAATTTCTTGGCTCCAAGGCCTCTATTTATAACAGAAAAAGGGGGAAGAGAAGATGGGAAGAGGGAAGAAGTCGTTGATGATTGGGATCCTTGTCGTCGTTCTCCCTTGTGCCACTAAATGCGCCGCTCAGGATCGCTGAACAACCTTCTCGAGTCCCTCCCGCCTTCGTGTATTTGAGGAGCCATGCTATGAGCAGCTGAGATGTCTCTTCTTTGTGCAACTAAATTGATATTTTCATTTAAACAACGGCATGGTGATCCTCCCCTTCACGTGTATTGCTGAAAAGGACGCGGGTCTCCATGCCTGGGAACTCAAGCCGACCCATGCTATTTTTAAGCTTGATGGTCATTTGTTGGGAGTGAATCATATTAAAGGACGAGAGCTTTCATAAATTCCTAGCTACCAGTCGCTTGGATTCCCCTTTACGCTGATTGGTTGTCCTTGTGCCACTTGTCCTTTACTGATTGGCCCTTTCTGCTCCAACTTACGTCACGTGGGAGCCGTTCATTCATTACATTATGACTCGTATTGCTGGACCAAGCTTAAGTCAAGCACTCGAAGAATCCCGATTTACTCTATGCAGAGTAATTCAGGGTCTTTGATCTCTCCAACTTCGGACTTTCCCAGATCCTTTACTTATAAAGCTTTTTAAGTAAAGTACTTGGAGAAACCCGATCTACTCTATGCAGAGTAATTCGGGTTTTCCAAGCTTACTTCGGACTTATCCATCTTGAAATCTTCGGGCTCTTATTTGTCTTGAGCAAATCTCCCGAAGAAATTTCTTGGGACAATTTGTCTGAAGCTTCCTTCTTGCTCTCTTCCTTCGAAAATTACCTTTCGGATTTTTCAAAATGGACTTTCTCGAAGGGTAAGAGACCCTTCGGGCTACTTGTATGTCCCTTCGGATTTGTTAAAGTGACCTTCGGAAAAGTGAAAAGGACCTTCGGAAAAGTTGACTGGTCCTTCGAAAAAGTGAAAAGGACCTTCGGGTTTTTTGCTGGGACCACCTTTCGGAAATGACCCTTGGCTTTTGGAGAAGACTTGTTCCTTGAAAAATCTAAGAAGCACTATTTTTCGAGACCAAATTGGGTTTGTCAAGCCTCTTTACTTATTTCGGGCTTCTGACAACGCACAACTTATGAAGTAATTGAGTAGTGTTCCTTGGAGAACCCGAAATACACTGTCTATGAGTAATTTGGTTTTGTCAACCCGAATAACTTCTATTTATAAAACATCTAGAAGTCAAGCATCACTGGAAACCCGATTTACTCTTTGTCCTTAGAAACCCGAAGTCTTGCAATTTAGAAAGCCTGAAGATGACTTCTTTGGAGAACCCGGGGTTGTCTGAACTTGCCACTTTTGCTTGAAATGTCCAACTTCTCACACTTGGGCAAAATTTTGGTATGTGGGCCAAAAATGGCCAACATGGCCCTTACAAAATATGATCCACAAGTGGATACCAATTTCAATTATATGACTAGTAAAAAAAGGATGATGTCTCGTGTTAGACAACCGATGAACAAAAAAGACAGTTTTGTGGTGTTTTTGTATTAGATGATTGACGAACAAATATTTTGTTGTGATTTCTATATTAGACAACTGATGAACAAAAAAGACAGCTTTCTTGTATTAGATGACTAGTGAACAAAAATATAGTTTTGTTGTGTTTTTGTATTGGATGGTCAACGAACAAAAAGACATTTGTTGTGTTTTTGTATTAGAAGGTTGACGAACATAATGACAAAGCTTTGTTGTGTTTTTGTATTAGACAGCGTGTTGACAATTTTGCCCTCACAGGGCAAATTGTCACCCCTACTATTCGGAACTTTGCTATGGTGCCAAGTTTGTCTTCTGAATCAGTTTTGGGGTTCTTAAATGTGCATTTACAGCCACCCAAGTGGCCATCTACAGCTAGGTATAAGCCAAAGTGGCCATCTACAACAAGGTGAAGTTTAATCATTCAGAGGTTTCCAAGGAGCTTTCTTGATTACAGCCAAATGTGCAAATACAGCCATGCAAATGATGATGAAAAGGTCTCCTACGGCCATGTAAATTCTGATGGACTCCTACAGCCATCATATAGAGCATACAATTCGTTCAAAAGGACACATGCAGCAGTTTTAAGAGGGTTTTTCTCCTTCTAAAAACGTCACCTACAGCGGTTTGAAAGGGTTTTCCTCCTCTTCTAAGCATCACATACAGCCAAAAGCCAAGACATACAAGCTGTAGGTTCATTTATTTTGTCTTCCCAAGGATTTTTTTGGCTATAAGAGGTGGACTATTTCTTCGGACATTTTGTCCGAGAGAAAGAGCTCTCAAAGGACTGTGTAAAAGTCCAAAAAAATGACTAAGTAGCAGTTGTTCAAAGTTTATTTTCTTCGGACTTTTGTTTGAAGGAAAAGGAAAAGCATAGTTGAAAAGACCCGAAGGGCACTTGCCCTTTGGGAAGGTCCAATTCAAAAGTCCCGAAGGGTATGTACCTTTCGGGTTGGTTCACTTTATGTTTCTAAAGACGTAGACAATTCATCCGAATGACAATTTCAAAAAGCCCAGGTGCCCTTCAAAAAGCCCGAGTGCCTTTCAAAAAGCCCAAAGGGCAACTGCCCTTGCGGAGGGCACTCAGGCGGTGAGAGGACCTTTCATTTTTCTCGAAGAGTCATTTTCAGAAACCCTGAAGGGTATGTGCCCTTGCGGGGGACACTTCAAGCACGAAGAAGACCTTGGCAAAAGTTTCGAAGGACAAAATCAATTTTTCCGAAGGACACCTGCCCTTGCGGAGAGCACTTGGTTGGTGGCAGGACCCTTTCAAAAGTTCTAAAAGGCACTTGTGAGGACGAATAGCCCTTACGGAGGGCACTATGCAGCGAAATGGACCTTTTCCATTCTTTCGAAGGGCACTTCTGGAAGAACCTTACACTTGCAGAAGGCACCTAGCGACTAAAAGGACCAAATCAAGAAGCCTGAAGGGCATTTTTGGGAAATAGAAGCCCTTGCGGAGGGCACCTTCATAGTGTCGGGGACATTTCGGAAATTCCCGAAGGGCACATGCCCTTTGAGGAAAGATAGCCAAAGGAGACGAATTCCTTCGGACAAAAAGTTCGAAGGAATTCAAAAAAAGACCCGACGGAGGATATACCCGGGGAAAAGCCCGATAGAAATAAAATAAAGGCACAAGGAAACGAATTCCTTTGGACAAAAAGTCTGAAGGAATTTAGAAAAAGACCTGATAGAGGATATACCCGGCAAAAAGCCCGATAGAAAAGACAAGGTCACGAGCAAGGAACAAAAGCCCGAAGGCTAAAGCGTGAACAAAGCCAAGACAGAGAACAAGGCCAAGACAAAGAACAAGCTGCGAAAGAAAGAATAGAGTCCTTTGGACAATTTGTCGGAAGGACATATACAAAAAGCCAGAAGCCCGGGTAAGAGCATAAGCAAAGGCCAAAAGAAAGAAAAGAAAATGCCAAGCCCGGGAAAGAGAAGAGACAGAGAGTCCTTTGAACAATTTGTCCGAAGGACAAAAACCAAAAGCTTGAGAGCCGAAAACTCGACAGTAACCAGACAAGACAAGACCTGGCTTAAATAAATAGAAACATAGGAAAATATAAACACTGAGGCCCGACCAAAATAAAGCTCGAAACCCGAATTAAAGCAGAACACGAGAAAAGCCGGAGAAAACACGAAGTGAACTGAGCATGATCAATAGCATGAACAGAGACGTAAGCACAAACATGACTGAACCAGAACTGAACAAGAAGTAAGACAAACGCAAAAATAGAGGCATGAGTAAAGACTGAAGCAGAACTGAACATGGACATAAGCATGAATAGTGAATAAAACAAACGCAAAATAAAGACAGAGGCATGATGAACAAAGACCATGCACAGACTAATGTGAGTGACTCCAACGAAGTGAACACGTATAAGAAAACAAGCATGCTTCAGTTCTGAAAATAGAGTTGTCTTGCATGATGAACATGCAAAGTGAACGTTTCAAACAACGAGAAGTTTCATGCACGTGAAGAAGCTTCCAAAAGAGGACATGGTCCATTTCTAGCGCTTCACATGCAGAGACATTCATTTTTGACTTGCTACAACTGTAGTTATTTCCAATTTTAGTTCTCTTCTATTTTCTACTCTTTTTTTGTAAATTATGCTATTTAAGCAGGCTTTTTAGCCTATCCCTATCATCCATCCCTCTCTTGGTAAGACTAGACTCTGCCATTGGTGAGTTGTGTAACCTCTTTAATCAATAGGACTGTACTTTCAGATTTTAAGTGCTAGCATAGTGTACATTCATTCAACGATTTGCATACGTGGTAGATTTCTCTCCCTTCCCAAATTCTAATTCGTACCTAGTTGCTAGCTTATCATGTTATGCAGATCATGTTCAGTGTTTTATATGTCTTTTGCTGAAGCTATAAGTGGATGTTAGGTGGCTGCAAAGTGTCTTGTATCAGACCTCTCTCCATAGTTTTCTCTCACATTTTTTTGTCATTGGATCGAACCTTCTCTTGAAATACTTAGGCATAGTGATCAATTGAAATCAAAGGTCTTCCTTTTCCCTTGTTTGTTCAGTGTTCAAGGTTCCAAGTAGGGTGGATCAATATTCTGGTGTATCACCGCCATTAGGTAGGATTTGTTGGAAGTTTGAGCATGGAGACAGTTGACAGTTTTGATATCATGATACAAAAAGCAGTTTGAGGACTGAACAATTATCATTTCCATCTAGAGCAGCATGAAATTGTCATTGATGTCAGAGGTTAATGTCCTTGATGTCATTGAGATTGAAACTGATCATGCATTAATGCCAAAGGTTGAGTTGAGCAGACTTGTGAAATAAATCATGTTTGTGAAGTGCTCTTACTTAGAAGAGGCAATCGAGATAAGTCAAGAAGAGTGGAAAACCCGAATAGTCTTGAAGAATTCCTTCGGAGGAATTCTTTCGAAAAGAATGGCAAGGACAATTCTTTCGAAAAAATTGTCAAGTCTTTCAAGGGCAAGTGGACCTTTTCAAAAAGTCTGAAGGGCAAGTGGACCTTTGCAAAAATTCCAAAGGGTATCTTTTCAACGTTGCAAATGGCATGTGGACACTTGCAGAAAAGCCAAAGGGTAGATTGCAAAAAGTCCGAAGGGTATCTTTTGAACATTGCAAAGGGCATGTGAACACTTGCAGAAAAGCCGAAGGGTAGATTGCAAAAAGTCCGAAGGGTATCTTTTGAACGTTGCAAAAGGCATGTGGACACTTGCATAAAAGTCAAAGAAATGATGCGGACAAAAAATCCGAAGAAATGCCTCGCGGACAAAAAGTCCGAAGAAATGATGCAGACAAAAAGTCCAAAGAAATGCCTTGCGGACAAAAAGTCCGAAGAAATGCCTTGCGGACAAAAAGTCCAAAGAAATGCTTCGCGGACAAAAAGTCTGAAGAAATGACATGGACAAAAAATCCGAAGTAATGGCTTGCGGACAAAAAGTCCGAAGAAATGCCTTGAGGACAAAAAGTCCGAAGAAATGACGTAGACAAAAAGTCCGAAGAAAATATTTCCGAAGGACATCTCCTATTAGAAGCCAATGACGAATTCTTTCGGAGAAATTGGACACTTCAGGATGAAATAAACTCGGGTAAAAAGTCTGCAGAAATTGTCCCAAAGACACAAAGGCCCACAAAAAACTGCATAAAGGAACCTTACAAAGGAATTAAGCAAAGTTAAAAGACGAGCAAGTCTTGAAGGATTGATGTTGCAAGGAACGTTACAAGAGTGCCGAAGAAAATAAAATCACGCCAACATGCCGAAGTTTAACGCTAAATACAAAGGGTAAAGATCGAGCATATCGAGGATAATCGAAAAGAGCGGAAGTGAACCCATGATATAGAAAGTAGCGAGATGCAAAAAGGGAAGAAAAGGAGCTTGATGGTTAATGGTAAAGCAAGTATTAAAACTAATGCTGCGTTAAAAGATCAACGGCTCATGTCTGATCGGTGCATTAGATCCAATGGTGCAAAGCAAACTCAGTGATCCTCCGAGAGCACGTGCATTTGACAAGTGTCAAAAGGTCATAAGGAAAGATCCAACAAAGAAAAGAACGTGGACTTGGCGCGACGAAAGAATTTAAAAAGCCCTCAATCAATGTCTTCTAACTGTCTATAAAGGAACAACTGGAACTGGTGATGAACTCGATATATTTTCATGGAGCTCGAGATAATTCAATCGAAGTGATCGAGGAAGCGACGCAGTTAAGTAGAAGTGCAGATGCTAAAGATAGTAAATGCATTTGAACGTTGCCGTTTGAAGCATGAATCGAGACACGAAGTCAGAGTCACATTGAATGCAGATCAAAAGTGATCGAGGAAGCGACGTAGTTAAGTGCAATAGAAGTGTAGATGCGAAAGACAGTAAAGAAATTTGAACGTTGCCATTTGAAGCATGAATCGAGGCACAAAGTCAGAGTCACATTGAATACAGATTAGAAGTGATCGAGGAATTGACGCAGTGAAGTGAAAATGCCAAAGACTAAAAAAATTTGAATGTTGCCGAGTGAAGCATGAATCGAGACACAGTCAAATTCACATTGAATGCAGATCAAAAGCTTGAACTGGTTAAGTACAGTTGAAGTGTGAACACTTTACAGATAGACAACCCTAAAATGCATTTGTCTATATATGCTACGAACAGATCATTTGACAAGTGCTGTCTTTTTACTGCTGCGACGATAATAATTAGAGTGTTAACTCAAAATTGTTGAGTGAGGACATATGCAGACAGTGTGAAAAGGGCAAAGAAAATAAGGTGTGTCAAAGTAGAAGATATCTAGACACAAAGAGATAAAGGTAGATGAGCCAAGAAGGCACACAACGAAGGTGCAGTTACATACTAGACTTGTAACAGAAAAGTGAAAAAGATTTATTTTGAATCTCTTCTGTATTTTGAAGTTGTAGTTTCATTTCTCTGATAGGTTGGTGCCATCAGAAAAACTGAGTTGGTGCTTAGTTAGGAAGTTGATGTTTCCTTAGAGTGGGTGCTCTTGAATGTAACCAGTGAGGTTTGTCTGTGAGACTTCTTTTCTGTGAGGCTGGATTAGAACAGTAGCTTCTAGCAGCTTTTCTCACCGTGGTTTTTGCCTTTGGGTTTCCACGTAAAAATTCGGTGTTGAGCATTCTTGTCTGTGTGTGATCTCTGTTTTGCTCTTTACTTTGCATATACTTGAATTATCTTGTTTAAATTTTTTAAGAACCAGGTTTTAGCTCATCTATTGATTCACCCCCCTCTTAGTAGAAAGTGTGGTCAACAGAATTTTTCTTTCAAGTTTCTTTCTCTCTTTTCCATGGTAGTCCGCAACACAGAGTAGAGATCCTCATTGATACATCTTACAGGAAGTAGCCTTCTCTGGAGGTTCTTCTCACCATTGAGGCACCCACCTTCATGAGAAGATCCCATTGTTTCAACTAGAGAGAGGATTAGCCATTTCAACACGTCTTCGATTCAGGGTGCAACTCCAGGTTGACAACACAGCGCACGAACATAAATGCTAGCTTTGTTGTTTTTGTTTTAGACGATCGATGTGTTGTGACCAACACGCCCCATCTTCTATTTTCATATGAGGACACTTTTTATTTCTATTTGGCCTTTGGCTTGCAATTGTCTGTATGTGAAGATCTAAAATATTGAATTTGTGCTTCATTGATTTTACCAAGTCTGTACAGTAAATCTTTATTACAAATCCTTGGTTTGAATAGCGCATCTAGAACTAGTTTAATATAAATAATGATCTAACTTTTTTAGTGTTTTTTTTTCAATTTTGCCTTTAGTAGTGTGACCAAATTTTACATTATTTCAATGTCGAACGACTAAGTGCTTATGAATTTCTCCTTTTTGTTTTAGTTGATTTCGTATAAATGGGCAAAACTTTGGCTTTGAATTCAATAAAATGAATCTCATCGTTAAGTTTCTGCCCCTTTCTTGCTTTTAGTTCAAAAAGACTTAACCGTTTCTATTTTGAAAAGCATAGCCGTTTTCATTTGAATTTTCCTGACCGTTTGTTTTTGAATTCCAAGTTGACTGTGTTTCTTTGTATCGTTGCCCGAGGTACCCACTTCATTCCTGGAGCCACGTGGCGTCATCCAAGCGGCCTTAACCATTCTCAAAAGCATTTCAACATTAGTCGATTTTTGACAATCTTGCTCGGAGCCATGTGGCATCTTTCTACCACTCCACAGGGCTTTAATGATGCAACAACCCTCTGGGCGAGTGGATTCATGGGATTGTGCCACGTGGCACAATCTCGACGACCTGCTGCCCCGAAACCATCCGTACAATGTAGCAGCCCTTTGTGTGAGCGGATTAGCGAGATTGCCCCATGTGGCACCATCCCGATGACCTGCTGCTCAGAGCGGTTCCTACATTCCCGATACACATCTAAGCACCGGGTTAGCGAGATGTCACCACATGGCAACATCTTGCTACTACATGGACAAGGCACATTTAAAGCATAGGTGAGGCCCAGGGAAAGCGATAGGTTGCTGCATGGCAAGGAAATCAACCTCAGGGAATTGAAGGACAACAACCAGTAAGTAGGCCTAGTCACCAAAGGAGCCCAAGAACCAAGATTGATGATTGTCTGGGCCATCAAGGCCGTTAAATGCCCCAAATGGACTGTGTGTCAAGTCTGCATGACACAATCAAAATGCGAGCGGCTCCTCACCAACTAAAAGACTCAAAAGCGACATAATTCAAGACGAGTAGTGGAGAAATTGGCTCGAAGGTCCTAAAGTTATATTGAATCGACATATCCATTTAATTAGTCTGTGAATTGAATGCAGAAGCCTGTGCAAAGCATGGTGGGATCGTAGTTCCAAGAAAATCCCAATGACAATATGCCACTAATATTTGAATCTGATTGCAATTAGCCCTCAAATTTGAATGTAAGACACTCAATGTGGTGTGAGTCATTTCTTGGCGTGCACATTATAAGGAGTCAGAAGAGACAAAGAACATAAAGGGCAAATATTTTGCCTTAAAGAGGAGCGGTTTCTAATTGCAAATGATGCTCAGATTAACAAATCTATTAGAATCCCAATTGCATTCTCCAATCATCATTAAATGTTCTAACCACCCTAGTAGTGGGTTTAGCGAGTTTCATGGACAAATCTGTCTATATAAGGGATGTTGTTCCTATTATAAAAGGTCAGCAAATTTTAGTCCCAAAGCATTGTTGGAATTTAGTCAGGATTACGCTTGCTATTCTCTCTTGATTTTGGGCTTTTTTGCTTGTCTGCCAAGGTTGGCACTTGGTGTAAAAAAACTGTCAAAACTGTAATAGATTTTTACTTGTTTAAACTTTCTCTTCTGCTCACTGAATGCTGTCCATTATTTCCTATTTTGAGTCCATTTTTGTGTGAAAGGGTTGGTAATATATTTAGTTACAAAATTGAATGCAATAATTAGATTGGCCTACAACTAGTCTAATTAGTTTATGAGTTCTTTTCATTTTCCTTAGAACACTCTTTGTTTTATGTGCTTGCTGCTATAAAGTAATCTGAAAGCGCTGTGCTAGAGCTACAGGGCTTTTGTGTTTACATTTAGTGAATAATTCTTGAGTTGTGCATTCATATTTTGTCTTTAGAAGCTTGCCCATTGTGTCCCTATAAGTTTGTGCAACTGCTAAATCAGGTACACTGTAAGGTCCCATTTTCTAGGGGGTTGACTTTTGATCACCTTTTGAAGACCTTCAGCGTATTTTATTCACCGTGGGCTAAGGGATGAATCAAAGAGAATATTTGTGATAATTAAGAGGTTGCTAGAGAGTAATTTTAATCATTTGAAATTAAAAAACAATGTTCTTAATTCTTAATTGTAATTTATTATTTAATTGATCCTCAAGTAATTTTAATTACTATATTATGAGGTGTAAATTAGATAATAAAATAAGACACTTTCATGAGGACTTGACCTTCAATTAAAAATCCTTAATGACTTTTGACATAAGGGAAGGGACTCAAAAGTGGATGCCACACTTGGGGAAGACTCAAGTGGCTATAAGAGGTCTATCTTTATCAAGAAGCCCCCATGAATGGTTCGCCCACCTAGGAGGAAATATAAAATCAGGTCTTGTGATCTTTGAAGGATATCTTTTGTCAAACATTTCTATTTTCAGGTTTTGGAGCTTGGTTACCAATCTTGGATCAAGGCACTTAAAGTTCTAAGGAGATCTTGAAGAGGCAGTCTCATTTCAGAAATTGCAAATGTGCTAATTTGCTGGTTTGTTTGCTTGAAGACCAAAGTGAAGACAAATTTCTATATGTTTTAGGGTTTCAACTTGGTCGACCTAGTTGAGAGCTTGGAGCTTCAATTTGGAGTTCTTCCCTTAGTGGGAAAATTCTGCTTTTGGGTGCATTTGATTGCTTGTATTTTTAGCTCTTTTTAGAGTTATTCATTGTTGTAAAACTCGTCATATTTTGGGAGTTATCTTTTTTTCAATATTCCAGTTTTCTGCAGAATTTCAGATTCAGAAATATTTAGAAATAAAATTGAAGAAGCATTTTTTTCAGATCTGATTGCACCATTGGGTTTGTTATATTTTTGTGGATCTATAGAATTAATTTCGTAAGTTTTGGAAGTGCTTTGCACTTTTATTTCTCACTAAACCCTAGTCATCCAAAGGGGAATAGTGATTTCCAGATTTGGGACAGACATTGCAATAGAATTCAGATTTGGTTCATTCGGTTTTTGGTTAAGTGTTTGAGGTTATTTTTGGGATTTTACGGTTTACCCTTTTTGTTTGGTTTTAGCCCAAAAAGGGACCTTACAGTGGTATTAGAGCTTTGATCCTACCAGCCAGAGGGTTTTTGAATGCAAAAGAAGAAAGAGATCCTATACTACAAGAGAAGAAATAAAATGGCAGATGAAGGCATGGAAGAACAAAATCAGATGGAGAGGATATTGAGAGATCTAGCTCAATGTCAAAGGGAGATCAAAGACACCATAGGGCAATTTCTCAAAGCCCTAGGGAAAATCGTGGTGCCTCAAAGAGAGGGGAGCTGCAAATAAAAAATTGCAAATGAAAGGGTTTCCAATGAGAGGGTTTATCCAAAACCCAAGCATATGTTTCATGCAAAATTTTTGCAAAAGGAGCCCATTGAGGAGGTGGAACAGCCACCTAAGGAGAACCCAATTCTCACCAATATTGAAGAATACAATCTAGTGAATGATGAGGTAAAATACAAGCTTTCTTTCAATGAGTTTTGTGAACTCAAGGATCAATTTGATGCTAGGAGGAAGCAACATCAAGGGACACTGAGGAGGGACATCCAACAAAGGTTGGGAAAGGTAACTTTACTTTCATTTGATGGATCTAAAATTTTTTGTTAAGTTTTGGTTGCAGAAATTAGAAACCTATTTGTTATTAAATCCAATGTATGAAGAAGAAGCTCTCAAATTCTCCACTTTGCATTTGGAGGGTATTGCTCATGAATGGTGGTACCATGGTTTGCACACTCAAGGACACGGTTCGATTTGCACCATGGAAGAATTCAGCAAGAAGATAGTGAAATGATTTGATAGGAGAGATTCCGAGATCCATTTTCAAGAGTTGGCCCAATTGAAGCAAGAAAAAAATGTGGAAAGGTATGTTGCTGATTTTCAAAGCATAGTAGTCATGTTTCAAATGTAAGTGAAAGAAGACTTCTTGTTCTTTTTGTTGAGGGTTTGTTGGAGCCTTTAAGAGGCTTGGTAAGAGCATTTAACCCCACTTCCCTTCAAGATGCCATCACAAAGGCATTTGATTTGGAAGGATCAGCTTCTAGGGGTAATTTTGTGCCTAAGGTACAGCCACAAGTGGGCTGCAAAATTCAAAAATTTAGGGCCAGCCAAGTAGAGCGATGAGTGGACAGCCATTTGGGGATCAAAAGCCACCATAGACAGCAAGTAATGGGTAGCAAAATAGGTCCTTTTAGCCAAGGGAAACACTTGGAAAAGGGACAGCCAATGACAACAAAGAATACATGTCAAGAAGTGAAATGAGAAGGAATTTATGCTATCATTGCAAGGATCAATGGACACCAAATCACAATTGCTTGGGCAAAGGTAAAGTACATTACACTGAAGTATTTTCTGATTTTGAAGATGATGAAGACAATGTTGAAAAAAATGTTTTAAGGGTGTTGGGCCCCTTATCTTGTTAAGTACAGGGTTCGCGCCAACACGACATCCACATCGATGAGAAGGAATATTTTTGTAGTGATTGGCATTTTGGCGCCAACTGGAGGTTGCAGCGCATACCTTGCACTAGTTGGCAGGCAGCTAACTATCTCCAAGATTTTCGGGGCATCTTCGACGATTGTAGTGTGAACTTTGCGAGGTCATGGAGCCGACGGAATGATCACCAAAGTCCCATCTCGACACTCGGCGTGCACGTTCCACCCTAGCAGAGATACTCCTGAGAGCTATTTAAGGAGCTTGAACTAGTTGATATAGAGGGAGGAGACGAAGAGATTGCAACAAAACTCTGACAAATTTGAATTATTCTGTGTACACTGCTTTGGCAACTATTAGACTTGGGAGTAGTATGGATTCCATGAAGGCTCCATTTGTAAGCACCCAAGCTCGCTTGTGAGCCTTTGGGTCGTTAAGTAGTATGAGCTAAGCATTTACTCTATTCTAAATGTTATGAACTCTATACTTTGTTTGAATTATGATTAATGGCGAAGATCGTTGCAGTAAAACATAATGTTTCTGGTTTGAGCGTCTTTTGATTTGTTAATGGAATGTGTAATGGATGTAATATTGTATTTTAAATGCAATTATGATAAGTAGTGTTCATGCAATGCTTCTGGTTCGCGTCGTTAATGGAGTCGCTGTAATAGATGGTGACATCATCATAAATCTGTAGAGAGAATCAGTATAGATCTTGCGCCAAGTGATTCCATTCTTGTTAGGAGCGCGAGTCTAGCATGAGTAATGTGAGTGAACGTAGCCTTTTGACCCTTCAAGCACCCATATGACTCTAGGATTAGTCCACCAAAAGGCTTGCGCCTATAGGCCACTAGGCTTAGTCCATGAAAGGCTTGCGCCTATGAATCTACTTTTAAGTTTTCTTTGAATTGATCAAGTCCCATAATTGATATCTTGCGCCATGGCACAACTAGCCCAACGCGGGTCCCAGTTCTTTCTTAGCTGCACTTCAGGTGAGCGCATAAGGCCTGTGCTTTATGTGTATTGATGCCAGCGTAGTCAAGTGTTCAAATGTTGAGCACAAATGGAATATCCCATGCGTTTGGTTGTAAAAAACCAAGAACCAACTAAGACAAATTTGTGCACCCTTCTCTACAACAAACGGGAACAAAAAGAAAATGTGGGCAGCACTCTTGCTTCTCTTTTGGGAGCTCCTAGATATCATCCATTCAAGGTGAAAGGTATGTTGAAAGGTAAAGAAGTGTCTATTCTCATTGATAGTGGTGCTACTCATAATTTCATCGATAGAGGGTTGGTTGAAAAATTGAATCTTGATATGGAAAAATTAAAGGTTTCAAGGTCACTATTGCAAATGGATTTTCTATGATGTGTTTTCAAAATTCTTAATCTTCTCATCATGTTGGGTGAACATGAGATATGTGATGATTTTTATGTGATTGACATAAGTGATCTAGATGTTTTTGGGATACAATGGTTGCATGCATTGGGGGAATTCACCCTCAATATTCAGAAAATGGAATTGAAGTTCAAGCATGAAGGAAAAGAGAAGGTGATAAGAGGTATGTTGAATGATGTGGCATGCTTAAATTCTTTGAGGACTGAAATTTTACCCAAAGAAGCATATTTTTTTGCACTATCTAACATCATAGCTGATTGGAAAGATTTAATTACAGCAGAATATGTAAAAAATCAGTTTGCTAGTGATTTGTTTGAGGGCCATATTATAGAAGAAAAATTCAGAATTTCAAATGGGCTCATTATGTACAGAGTATCTTTTTGGTACCCGAATCTAAGGGAAAAATTCTGATTTTAAGGGCTGCTCAGAACAGTCCATTCACTGGTAATCAAGGGTACTATAAGACATATAGACAAATCCAGAAAAAGTTCTTTTGGAAAGGACTTAAAGAAGAAGTAGCCAAGTACATAAGGGAGTGTGAGATATGCCAACAAAACAAGTTGGAAAGTTCATTACCAGCTGGTCTATTGCAGCCCTTACCTATTCCATCACAAAAATGGGAGAGCATCTTTATGGATTTCCTTACCGGGTTGCCAATGGTTCAAGGTAAGAATGTTTTATTTGTTGTGGTTGATAGACTCACATAATTTGCTCATTTTTATCCACTTTCAGCCAAGTATAATGGGCTATTAGTGGCTGAAGTATTTTTTAGACAAGTCTTCAAGCTTCATGGGTTATCAAAGAACATTGTGAGTGATAGGGACAGCCGGTTCATGAGTTTGTTTTGGCAAGAATTGTTCAATTTGGTGGGGACTGAACTTACTCCTAGCATTAGCTACCATACCCAAACGGATGGGCAAATAGAAATTGTGAACAAATGGGTGGAAGGCTACTTGAGAAACTACATTTAGGGACAACAAAACACATGGATTAGTTGGTTGCATTTGGCTGAGCATTGCTACAATACTACTCACTATAGATCGATTGGCATGACACCATTCAAAGCATTGTATGGATATGATGCTCCTTCATTCATTGATTTGGTTTTTTTGGATAGTAGAGTTCCCGAGGCTAAGGATATGGTACAATAGAGTCAAGACATCATGAAAGCACTCAAGGAGAACCTTCATCTTCAAAATCAGCAGAAATTGTATGCAGATCAGAAGCGTATTGAGAGGATTTTTGAGGTGGGAGATCTTGTGTTTCTAAGGTTGCAACGTTATAGACAATCTTCCCTCAAGAAGAGTGGTGTAGAAAAGTTGAGACCATAGTATTTTGGCCACTACAAGGTGGTTAGAAGAGTGGGAGAGGTTGCATATGAGCTTGAGCTTCCCAAGGAAAGTCGAATTCACAATATCTTCCATGTTTCATGTCTTAAGAAGGCAATAGGACAACACATCACTCCTTCCATTGTGTTGCCTCCTTTGGATGAGGAAGGTCAATTGGTTCTTGTTCCCGAAGCCATCTTGGAAATAAGAGAGAAGAAGTTGAGGAATATTAGCATTGCGAAATACTTGGTTTGTTAGAAGGATTTGCCTATTGAAATGCCACATGGGAGAGTGAAGAAATTTTGGAGCATCCAAACTTGAAATTGCTTGAGGGCAAACAATCTTGGAAAGGGAGGAATTTAAGGTCTCCTTTTCTAGGGGGTTGACTTTTGATCAACCTTTTGAAGACCTTTAGCCTATTTTGTTCCCTGTGGGCTAAGGGATGAATCAAAGGGAATATTTGTGTAAAAGGTTGCTAGAAAGTGATTTTAATCAATTGAAATTAAAAAACAATGTTCTTAATTATTAATTGTAATTTATTATTTAATTGATCCTCAAGTAATTTTAATTACTATATTATGAGGTGTAAATTAGATAATAAAATGACACTTTCATGAGGACTTGACCCTCAATTAAAAATCCTTAATGACTTTTGACATAAGGGAAGGGACCCAAAAGTGGACGCCACACTTAGGGAAGACCCAAGTGGCTAAAAGATGTCTCTCTTTGTCAAGAAGTCCCCATGAGTGGTTCGCCCACCTAGGAAGAAATATAAAATTAGGTCATGTGATCTTTGAAGGATATCTTTTGTCAAACATTTCTATTTTCAGGTTTTGGAGCTTGGCTACCAATTTTGAATCAAGGCATTTGGATTTTCAAGGAGATCTTGAAGAGGCAATCTCATTTTAGAAATTGCAAATGCGCTGATTTGCTGGTTCGTTTGCTTGAAGACCAAAGTGAAGACAAATTTTTGCATGTTCTAGGGTTTCAACTTGAGCGACCTAGTTGAGAGCTTGGAGTTTTAGTTTGGAGTTCTTCCCTTGGTGGAAAAATTCTGATTTTGGGTGCATTTGATGGCTTGTATTTTTAGCTCTTTTTAGAGCTATTCATTGTTGTAAAACTTGCCTTATTTTGGGAGTTATTGTTTTTTCAATCTTACAGTTTTCTGCAGAATTTCACATTTAGAAATAAAATTGAGGAAGTATTTTTTTCAAATCTGATTGCACCATTGGGTTTGTTATATTTTTGTGGATCTATAGAATTAATTTCGTAAGTTTTGGAAGTGTTTTACACTGTTATTTCTCACTAAAACCTAGTCGCCCAAAAGGGAATAACAATTTCCAGATTTGGGGTAGAAATTGCAATAAAATTCAGATTTGGTTCATTCGGTTTTTGGCCAAGTGTTTGAAGTTATTTTTAGGATTTTACGGTTTACCCCTTTTGTTTGGTTTCAGCCCAAAAAGGGACCTTACATACACAGTGTTACAATTGTGACTTGGCAGATTTTGGCTTTGAAGCACTAGCATTCTCATAACTGGAAACTTTTTTTTCTGCTCTCCTTTCCCTTTTCTTTTATGTTTGTTTTGGAATCGAACTACCTCTTGTTGGAAATATTGTCATTGATGTTAAAGGTCTAGCATTATTGGTGATAAAGGCCCCATTGCATTTAATGGTGTTTTTAATATTCATATCTTGGCTAATGTGTGTTAATATTTATTTAATATGAATGAATATATTTTTGGTTGCATATAAGTCAAAAGAGGGCCCATGGAGAAGTCAAAGAGTCACGGGGTAAAAGACAAAAGAGGAATGGGACGCATTTTCTCATGAAGAGTCATCTTAAGGAATTTCAAGAGTCACCATATGAAGACAAAAGAGGTATGACATATTTTTCCATGAAAAGTGTCATGTCCCCTTCTCAGTGACATCTCTCGGAGCACAGGATTAGCCTATCATACGACCCTCGTAGGCTGATAGACTGGATAGAGGGTCACATTGGAGTTTGGCTCAGCTTTTAGTTGGCAGAGTTTGATCAGTTGGCTATCGTTTGGGCTCGATCGGAGACTTCTTGCAGAAGTTACTATTTTTAGCAGTTCCTGGCAGTCAGAGTGGGACCCCTGCTATTTTTAGCAGTATGGGTTGGCGGCGTTCGGAATCACTTCAGTGTTTGTCAGCTTCAAACGGATCATTCATCGGATGAGTAATGAGAGAAATATTAATATTTAATTGTATTAATTAAATATGAATTATTCGAAGACTATTATATTAAGTTATAATATTAAATTATAACTTAAGTGATTAATGCTGAGGGGGCGCCCATCATTAGGAAGGGGCCAAATTTGTGATTATATTTTATTATAAAATTTGGCCTAGACTTTGGAAATAAAAATAATAAAAGAAAGTGCGAATTTTTAATGAAAAAAACCCTATTATGGAGGAAATCGCACTTCTAAGGTTATTAAAGCAATTGCCTTGGGAATCGAGCCATTATGATGATTATTGAGTTTGAAAATTGACCAACTTGATCTGAGCAAGAGACTTAAGGGTTTCAAGTTCGAATTCCTTGGGGAACGAGCCATCTCCATTGGAAGCAATTCAGAGGGTGTGAAATAACACCTGATTTATTGCAGCAGAGGTTTCTTCATTCAGGAGGAATCACAGAGCTTCAGAAATCTATTATCTTCAGAGTTTTTATCAGTATTGCATCCAGAGAACCTTCATCTTTCCAGGCGCATCATTTCAGAGGGTTTAGACATTGATTTGGGAAGGCCGTACTATTGTACTTGCTGCTGCTGATAGATTCGTACCTTCATGTACCTGGCCGTACCAACACCAGGCCGTACTTCATCTTTTGAGGAAGGCGCATCATACTTCATCTTCTAGTCTTTACCAGCATTGGCGCCCCTGTATCTGGAAGCATTTGCCATCAATATTTCGAAGGAGAAGGGCGTATTTAAGGCGGCCGTACCACATCTGTACTTTCAGCTGCTACAAAAAATACCAGGTTTTTACAAATAAAAACATATTTTTCTTATTGCATGTCAGTAGATCATTTTTGTAATCGTCCCAGAAGAACAAATAATAGATTGGCATTTGTACTGGCATCAAATACTTCCGTTATCAGATTAGAAGTATTTTATTTGAATTTATTATTTAGTTCTTTTTTTCAAGCAAAATCGCCTTCTTTCATTTCATGCAGAAATCCAAAAAAAAAACTACAAAAAAAACCAAAAACTTCAGAAAAAACAAACAAAACTGTCAGATTGGGGAAACGGAGGAAAACTAGAGTTTCTACAGTGGTATCAGAGCTAAATCCTGCCATCCTACGGGTTTAGCTATCTTATGCAGCCAGATCAGATTGGGTCACACAGGTATTACACGCGCAGGCGAGCTCTGATTGACAGGCAACAGAGTTTGAGCAGGCAGCTGGGAAATATGGTTGACAGAATAGATATACCTAGGACAGAACATAATGACAGAGATCAGGACGGTGCAGAGTTCTTGCATGCACTCAGAGATCTTCGTGCAGGACAACGGCGGTCCGATGATGTATTACAGCAGGTGGTAGTGGCACTACAGAGATTGGGTACTTCGAGAAGACTGTCACCTCATCGTGACGATGACATGAGTGATGCAGGGTCACGGAGAGCTCCTAGGACAGCGTCACGGACAACAGATAGGCCTACTAGGCCTACTTTCACGAGACAGGAGCCCGATGAGGCTATACCAGATGAGGAGCATGATGAATTGTTCGCTGATACTCTTATGGCAGCACATGAAGAATGGGAGTTGGTACTACCTGTGGTCAAAGAGAAGATCACTTTTGACCATTTTATTACACAGAGGCGAGAACACAATAGAGCTCGACAGGATTGGAGACCTCGACAGCAGAATAACGATCTAAAACATGCTACGAACCGGCTCACATTGGCGACGTTCGATGGTAGTGGTAAGATGACAGCCCAAGCTTGGATTAGCAAGCTTGATACATTCCTTACACTGCGCCCGATGGCTGAGAGTGATGCCATTAGATATGCTACATTGCATCTCGAGGGAGTGGCCTACGACTGGTGGCACCACGGCATGGTGACTTTACAGCATGACAGGATCACTACTTACCAGGAGTTCGTGGATAGATTAGTGGAGAGGTTTGACAGGAAGGATCCGGAAACCTACTTCCGAGACTTAGCACAGTTGAGGCAGAGTGGCAGTGTAGAGACCTACATAGGTGACTTCCAGAAGTTATCCGTTATGGTCCCTAACATCTCAGAGAGGCACTTGGTAGTACTATTCATGGAGGGGTTGTCAGAGCCATTGCGAGGTTGGATCAAAGCTTTTGATCCTTCTTCGTTACAGGAGGCGATGAAGAAAGCACGAAACATGGAGTTAGCAGCACCGTCGAGTAAATTCAACTCCAGAGGTTCATCATTCAGGGAGAATAAGGGCTTTAACAGGAATAAGGATAAGTCTGATTTTAACAAAGAAAAATCCAACTTTAGAAACGATTCAAAAGGTAAATCAGCAGCCCCACCTTTGGATCATGAAGCCCTTAATGACCTACGCAGGAAGAAGCTTTGCTTCTACTGCAAAGGACCATATGACGCCAATCACGATTGTCCTCTAAGACCTAAGGGCAAGGCAAATCGTGTAATGTGGGCATTCTATGAGGACTCTGAATCAGAAGAGTCCGAACAGCGGGAGAGTTCCGAGGATTCAGAGCCAGAGGCTCCAGAGCCTAGAGTTGAGACAGAGCCCGAGCTTCAAATACAGGAGGCCCATTTATCTAGCATTTAGCAGGAGGGTTCTTTCAGGATTCGTGGTGTGTTGGCAGGACAGAGGGTCATTACCCTACTTGATACAGGAGCCACGCATAATTTCATAGATGCTAGATTCGTTGAGAAACGTGGACTCATCACTGAGGAGTTCGAGGGCATAAGAGTCAAATTGGCCGATGGGTACACTTTGAGATGTGAACGCATGATTAAGGATCTCCCTTTATGCTTGAACAATTATGAGTTCAAGGCAGATTACTATGTTGTTAATATGGGGGACATTGATTTGGTCTTGGGAATGAAGTGGTTACATTCATTGGATGAGGTCACACTTCGTCTCAAGGACATGGAGATCCGTTTTGATGTTGACGGGAAGACACACATACTTAAGGCAATACGGGACAGCAACATCAAAACAATTTCTTTTCGCCGGATGGAGCGGCTTATGCGTCACGACATGGTAGAGTGGGCTGTCGAGTGTCATTTAGCACCTATACAGGAGGGACAGCAAAAGATAGAATATCATCCGGACATTCAGAAGTTGAGAGTCAAGCATGACAAGGTGTTCAGGGATATTCCGCTAGGTAGACCTCCAGACAGGGGCATAGAGCACATCATTGAGCTCGAGGAGGGTGCGAAACCAGTTATGGTAACTCCTTACAGGCATCCAAAAAGATTGAAGGATGAGATAGAGAAGACAATTAAGGAGTTACTTGCTATGGGTCACATTCGGCCTAGCAAGTCACCATTCGCTTCTTTGGTTGTTTTGGTGAAGAAGGATGGAACATTACGCATGTGCATTGATTACAGGGTCCTGAATAAGAGGACAATCAAAAATAGATACCCAATACCGAGGATTGATGAGCTTATTGATGAGCTCCATGGGGCATGCTACTTTACTAAGATTGATTTACGGTCGGGATATCATCAGATCAGAGTCCGAGAGCAGGACATAGAGAAGACTGCCTTCCGATGCCATTGTGGGCACTTCGAGTTCGTAGTGATGCCATTTGGGCTCACTAACGCGCCAGCCACTTTTCAGTCTACGATGAACAGGGTCTTTCATTCATTGCTGAGGAGGTTTGTGTTGGTCTTTTTCGATGACATCCTTATATATAGCAGGACTTGGCAGGAGCACTTAGCTCATTTGGAGACAGTGTTGAGTATCTTGGAGAGGAAGTCTTTGTACGCCAAGGAATCTAAGTGCGACGTGGGGATGACCGAATTGTTATATCTAGGTCACATCATCAGTGTAGATGGAGTGCGTATGGATCTTGAAAAGATCCGCGCCATTATTGACTGGCCTACACCGGCAAACCTGACACAGTTAAGAGGGTTTCTCGGTTTATGTGGATTCTACCGCAGATTCGTGAATGGTTATTCACGACATGCAGCCCCGATGACAGATTTATTGAAGGGGGCATTTGTTTGGACTTCAGAGGCACAGGAGTGTTTTATGAAGTTCAAGGAGTTGATGACCACATGCCCTGTTCTAGCGCTACCCGACTTTACGAAGCCGTTCGAGCTTCAATGCGATGCATCAGGTGAGGGCATTGGTGCGGTGCTTATGCAGGACAAGCACCCGATTGTGTATGAGAGCCACAAGCTCAAAGGACCAGAGAGGCTGTATAGCATATATGATAAGGAGATGCTCGCGATTATGCATGCCTTAGCAAAATTTCGACAGTATCTTGTCGGCAGCAAATTTTGCATTAAAACTGATCATAACAGTTTGAGACACTTCTTAGGGCAGCGAGATCTCAATGATAGGCAGCAGAAGTGGGTCAGTAAGTTGCAGGCTTATGACTTTGATATCTCATTTATCAAAGGTACACAGAATGTAGTGGCGGATGCACTTTCACGTAGACCATACTTGAGCACCATGGTTCATATCTCAGAGGATTGGAGGCATATGATAGTGGCAGAGTATGCCAAGGATAGTTGGGCCTCCAACATTGTTGAGGGATCAGCAGTTGATACCAGGTACACACTTGTGAATGACTTGATCATTTACAAGCACAGGATATATTTGATCCCAGGGTCAGAAGTGAAGAACATTGTTATGCGAGCCTTTCATGACATGCCTACAGCAGGACATCCTGGATACTTCAAAACCTACAGGCAGATTCGGGAGAGATTCACCTGGAAAGGACTCAAGGCAGATGTTCTTCAGTATGTGTGTGAGTGCCCTGTTTGTCAGCAGAACAAGCAGGAGAACACGTACCCGACAGGTTTGTTGCAGCCTCTTTCGATTCCTGACAGGAAGTGGGAATGCCTGTCGATGGATTTTATCACGGGCTTGCCAAAAGCCCAAGGGCGTGATTGCATTTATGTAGTTGTGGATCGGCTTACGAAGTATGCCCACTTCTTTTCGATCACCACGACTTACACAGCTACACAGGTAGCAGAGGTATTCTTTCGCGAGGTATTCAGACTTCATGGGTTGCCTCGGAGCATTGTGAGCGACAGAGATAGTCGGTTCCTGAGTAACTTCTGGCAGCAGGTTTTCAGACTTTGTGGGACTGAGCTCACTCCTAGCACTAGTTACCACCCGCAGACTGATGGGCAGACGGAGATTGTAAACAAGTGGGTGGAAGGATACCTTCGAAACTATATAGCAGGGCAGCAGAAAGCGTGGGTCAAATGGATACATTTGTGTGAGTATTGCTATAACTCGACATTCCATATGACCATTCAGATGTCACCCTTCATGGCGTTGTATGGGTATGAGGCGCCGAGTTTCCTTGATTTGCTGCTGAGCGACAGTAGAGTGCCGGGTGCAGGAGGTTGGTTGCAGGAGAGTCAGGACACTATGAGGGCTCTCAAGGAAAATATAGCTAAAGCACAAAATCAGTAGAGACAGTATGCGGATCAGAAGAGGACGGAGAGGCATTTCGAGGTGGGTGACATGGTTTACCTCATGCTGCAGCCCTACCGTCAGTCCACTTTTAGGAAGAGTGGGTCAGAGAAGCTTAAGCCACGCTATTACGGACCTTTCAGGATCTTGAGGAGAGTTGGCGAGGTGGTTTATGAGCTTGAGCTTCCAGCAGAGAGCAGGGTACACAACGTTTTTCATGTATCACGCCTCAAGAAGGCGTTGAGTCATCGGGTGGTACCATCTGCAGTTCTACCTCCCTTAGATGATGAGGGAAAGCTGATTTTAGTACCTGAGTCCATCCTGGAGTATAGGGAGAGGCAGTTGCGTAGGACTATCAGGGAATATCTGGTGAAATGGAGAGATTTCCTGTTGAGGATGCGACATGGGAGAGCGAGGATATTCTGCAGCATCCGGCATTGAGATTGCTTGAGGACAAGCAATTTCAGGAGGGGCGGACTGTCATGTCCCCTTCTCAGTGACATCTCTCGGAGCACAGGATTAGCCTATCATACGACCCTCGTAGGCTGATAGACTGGATAGAGGGTCACATTGGAGCTTGGCTCAACTTCAGTTGGCAGAGTTTGATCAATTGGCTTTCGTTTGGGCTCGATCGGAGACTTCTTGCAGAAGTTACTATTTTTAGCAGTTCCTGGCAGTCAGAGTGGGACCCCTGCTATTTTTAGCAGTATGGGTTGGCGGCGTTTGGAATCACTTCAGTGTTTGTCAGCTTCAGACGGATCATTCATCGGATGAGTAACGAGAGAAATATTAATATTTAATTGTATTAATTAAATATTAATTATTCGAAGACTATTATATTAAGTTATAATATTAAATTATAACTTAAGTGATTAATGCTGAGGGGGCGCCCATCATCAGGAAGGGGCCAAATTTGTGATTATATTTTATTATAAAATTTGGCCTAGACTTTGGAAATAAAAATAATAAAAGAAAGTGCGAATTTTTAATGAAAAAACCCTATTATGGAGGAAATCGCACTTCTAAGGTTATTAAAGCAATTGCCTTGGGAATCGAGCCATTATGATGATTATTGAGTTTAAAAATTGACCAACTTGATCTGAGCAAGAGACTTAAGGGTTTCAAGTTCGAATTCCTTGGGGAACGAGCCATCTCCATTGGAAGCAATTCAGAGGGTGTGAAATAACACCTGATTTATTGCAGCAGAGGTTTCTTCATTCAGGGGGAATCACAGAGCTTCAAAAATCTATTATCTTCAGAGTTTTTATCAGTATTGCATTCAGAGAACCTTCATCTTTCCAGGCGCATCATTTCAGAGGGTTTAGACATTGATTTGGGAAGGCCGTACTATTGTACTCGCTGTTGCTGACAGATCCGTACCTTCCTGTCTCTGGCCGTACCAACACCAGGCCGTACTTCATCTTTTGAGGAAGGTGCATCATTCTTCATCTTCTAGTCTTTACCAGCATTGGCGCCCCTGTATCTGGAAGCATTTGCCATCAATATTCCAAAGGAGAAGGGCGTATTTAAGGCGGCCGTACCACATCTGTACTTTCAGCTGCTACAGAAAATACCAGGGTTTTACAAATAAAAACATATTTTTCTTATTGCATGTCAGTAGATCATTTTTGTAATCGTCCCAGAAGAACAAATAATAGATTGGCATTTGTACTGGCATCAAATACTCCCGTTATCAGAGTAGAAGTATTTTATTTGAATTTATTATTTATTTCTTTTTTTCAAGCAAAATTGCCTTCTTTCATTTCATGCAAAAATTCAAAAAAAAAATTACAAAAAAAACCAAAAACTTCAGAAAAAACAAACAAAACTATCAGATTGGGGAAACGGAGGAAAACTAGAGTTTCTACAAAAAGAGAATTCATGTCAGATCAATTTATTGAGTTTTATGAAGACCATGGAATAAAAACATTCAGCAGCCAGAACGCCACAACAAAATAGAGTAGTTGAATGAAAAAATGGAACAATTCAGGAGATGGCGAGGACAATGCTAAATGAATATAAGATAACATATAAATATTGGAGAGAGGCAGTTGCTACAGCAGTGCATTAAAATAGAGCATTATTGAGAGTCAATAGTGACAAGACTCTTTATGAGCTATGGAAAGACAAACAGACAACAGTTGATTATTTCAGAGTTTTCGACAACAAATGCTTTATAAAGAGAATCGATGAAAAACTTGATAAGTTTGAATCCAATGCAGATGAAAGTATATTTCTTGGTTATTCTTGCAAAAATAAAGCTTATAAATTTAATAACAAAAGAATCAAAAAAATTGTTGAAAGTGCAAGTGTCAGGATAGAAAATGGAACACAAAAAATCAGTGATCCAGTAGACATTCCTGAAATCATTGAAGAGAAAGATTTTAAAGAATGAGAAGGAAAAAAAGGGTACCAAAACTCCATCCAAATATGTTCAAAGAAATCATAATGAAAGTGACATCATCGGAGACATAAATGAAGGAATTCGCACCAAAAGAATGATGGTAAGTGAATATGAGCAAGTTAATTTCTCTTTGTTATCCAAAATTCAGCTTAGAATTTTTTCAGAAGCTAGACATGATAAACATTGGGTTAAGGCAATGGATGAAAAATTAAATCAGATAGAGAAGACTGATATTTGAGAATTAGCGCGTAGACCAAAAGATCACAATGTGATAGGAACAAAATGGGTTTATAAAAATACATTGAATGAAAATGGAGAAGTGACAAAATAAAGCAAAATTAGTATGTAAAGGATATGCTCAGATTGAGGGAATAGATTTTGAAAAAACTTTTGCACCAGTGGCAAGGTTAGAGGCTATTAGAATGATTCTTGTATATGCAGTGTTTAAAAATTTCAAAGTGTTTCAGATGAATGTCAAATCTGCCTTCTTAAACGAGAATCTAGAAGAAAAGGTCTACATTGAGCAGTGTGAGAGATTTATTCTCTCAAATATTAGTAGCCATGTATGCAGATTGAAGAAAGCATTGTATGGATTGAAACAAGCTCTCAGAGCTTGGTATGCAAGACTTGATAAGTATATGCAGGATCAAGGTTTCAAGAGAGGATTTGCTGATAGTAATCTCTACATCAAAACAGAAGGTGAACATCAATTGATTGTTGTGGTCTATGTTGATATCATTTTTGGAGAAAATATTGAAAAGACGACAATAATTTTTTGATAATATGCAAAAAAAATTTGAGATGTCTATGCTTGAAAAATTGTCATTTTTTTTTAAATTGCAAATATTTTAGTTAAAAAAAATTCATATCTCAAAGTAAATATGAAAAGGAAATGTTGAATAAATTTGGTTTTGAGGATTGTGCACCAGTTGGCGCATTAATGTGTACAAGAAATAAGGTGAGAAAGGATGAAGATTCCCCTGTTATGGATCAATCTTTGTATAGATCTATGATTGATAGTCTTTTATATTTGACAGCATCGAGACCAAACATCATGCATGCAGTAGGTATGGTTGCAAGATATCAGTGATTTTCAAAACATAATCATGTTCAATTGGTGAAGAGAATATTAAGATATATCAAGGGGACATAGGATTACGGATTATGTTATTTCACAGGCAGAGATTTCACTTTGATTGCTTATACAGATTCAGATTGAGCAGACTGTTTGGATGACAGAAAGACTACAAGTGGAGGAGCTTTTTTCTTTGGTGATAGCTTAGTATCATGGCTTAGCAAGAAGCAAAATTCAGTATCACTTTCTATCGCTGAAGCAGAATATATTGCAGCAATATTGTGTTGTACTCAAATGCTTTGGATGAAGCAAACTTTTGAAGATATCAAGGTAAAATATGAACTTATTTCTATCTTTTGTGATAACACAAGTGCTATTAATATTTCAAAGAATCCAGTGATGCATTCAAGAAATAAACATATTCTCATTAAATATTATTTTTTGAGAGAGTAGGTTGCAGATCAACAGGTTAAGATGGAGTATATCAATACTACAGAGCAGATTGTAGATATTTTCACAAAGACACTACCAAAAGACACATTTGAGTATCTACGAGAAAAGTTGGGACTAATTTCTTTTACTCCCTGCCATTGAGGTTCAACATCAGTTGAGGGGGAGCTAAGTGTTAGCTCTAGATAGGGCTTTTGCCATTGATGTCAAAGGGGGAGAATAACATATATAGGTACATGTGCAGAAATACGTAAAAATCTGGTGTCTCTCTCTCTTGTGGTGTAAATTATTATTTCAGTTTTATTGCATATCTTGAATGTATGATTGAGTGGTTAAAGAAAAGAAATCAGATTAAGTAAAAAGATATATAATATACTGATTAACCCCCCCTCTTAGTATATTTCATGCTTAAAGTTTAATCTTATTTTACTCAAAGAGCAGTAATTGTTACCACAAAAGGCTCAATGTTTGTTTGATGGCAATTGGAATTCATTCGTTGTTCTGGTTTTTAAGATTGGAGTACCATCGAGTATCACTTTACCACTTTTTAAAACAGGGAAGAGGTGTTAAGCACGAAATATACTGAGAGGGGGTGAATCAGTATATTATATATCTTTTTACTTAATCTGATTTCTTTTTTTAAACCACTTAATCATACATTCAAGATATGTAATAAAACTGAAATAATAATTTGCATCATACAAGAGAGAAAGAGAGACCAGATTTTTATGTGGAAACCCAAAGTGAAAAAAATCATGGAGAACAATCTCAAGTATATGAATGAGCACCAACTCAAAATACAAAGTTCGCAAGCACCAACTTACAAGAGCACCAACCCCTTTGTCGAGCACCAACCCAACAAAGATTTGTGAGCACCAACCCACAGGAGCACCAACCCCTTACAAAGATTTGTGAGCACCAACCCATATGAGCGCCTTTTTGTGTATAAAACACAACTATTTCTCAATGTTGCTTACTCAACAAATGATAGAACTCTACAATATCTCATGTTTTTCTCACTTTGAAAACAAATACAAACCATGCACTCTCTTTCATATTACAAATGGCTTCTCAAGCGTTTATTTATAGCTTTTCAAATGACCTTTGGCATTCACCTTTTGTGACCCTTCAATCCTCATGGAAAATGGCAACAAACTTGTATGACCCTTCGTATTCTTGCATTTGAAAAGTCATATGGTGACCCTTCATAAGCAAAAGCATTATTTCTTCTTTTGTCTTTATTTTGGTGACTTTTTGTATTCCTTAAAGTGTCCCTTCATGGAAAAATGCGCAATACCTTTTTTGTCTTCACATGGTGACTCTTGAAATTCCTCAAGATGACTCTTCATGAGAAAATACGTCCCATTCCTCTTTCGTCTTTTACTCTGTGACTCTTTGACTTCTCCATAGGCCCTCTTTTGACTTATATGCAACCAAAAATATATTCATTAATATTAAATAAATATTAACACACATTAGCCAAGATATGAATATTAAAAACATCATTAAATGCAATGGGACCTTTATCACCAATAATGCTAGACCTTTTACATCAATGACAATATTTTCAACAATCTCCTCCTTTGTCATTGATAGTAACCTCAAACTGAAACTGCCACATCCTGAAATTTGCATATACTGTCATCTGAAAAACATACAGTAACTCTCTATTATTGTAACAACTTATCTATGTTCCCTATCCCTGTTTCTACCCCTATACCTGTACCTGTTATTCTCCTCCTTTGACATCAATGGCAAAGGGCTTACTTGGAGCTAACATTTAGCTCCCCCTCAACTGATGTTGAACCTCAATGGTAGGAAGTAAAATAAATTACTCCCAACTTTTCTCGCAGATACTCAAATGTGTCTTTTGATAGTGCTTTTGTGAAAATATCCACAATCTACTCTGTAGTACTGATATACTCCATCTTAACCTGTTGATCTGCACCCTGCGCTCTCAAGAAGTGATATCTAATAGGAATATGTTTTGTTCTTAAATGCATCATTGGATTCTTTGAAATATTAATAGCACTTATGTTATTACAAAAAATAGAAATAGGTTCATCATACTCTACCTTGATATCTTCAAAAATTTGCTTCATCCAAATCACTTGAGTACAACACAATACTGTTGCAATATATTCTGCTTCAGCTGTAAAAAGTGATACTGAATTTTGCTTTTTGTTTAGCCATGATACTAAGTTATCACCAAAGAAAAAAGCTCCTCCACTTGTACTTTTTCTGTCATCCAAGCACCATGCCCAATTTGAATCTGTATAAGCAACCAAAGTGAAATCTCTGCCTGTGAGATACCGTAATCCGTAATCCAATGTCCCCTTGATATATCTGAATATTTTCTTCACCATCTAAACATGACTATCTTTTGGAGATGACTAATATCTTGCAACCATACTTACTGCGTGCATGATGTTTGGCTTCGATTCTGTCAAATATAAAAGACTACCAATCATAGATTTATACAAAGATTGATCCGTAACAGGGGAATCTTCATCCTTGCTCATCTTATTTTTGTACACATTAGTGTGCCAATTGGTGCACAATCCTCAAAACCAAATTTATTCAACATTTCTTTGACATATTTACTTTGAGATATGAAATTTTTTTTATCTGACTGAAATATTTGCAATCTTAAGAAAAATGACAATTCTTCAAACATAGACATCTCAATTTTTTTTTGCATATTATCAGAAAATTATTTTCTTTTCAATATTTTCTCCAAAAATGATATCAACATATACCACAACAATCAATTGATGTTCACCTTCTGTTTTGATGTAGAGATTACTATCAGCAAATCCTCTTTTGAAACCTTGATCTTGCAGATATTTATCAAGTCTTGCATACCAAGCTCTGAGAGCTTGTTTCAATCCATACAATGCTTTTTTCAATCTGCATACATAGCTACTAATATTTGAGAGAATAAATCTCTCAGGCTGCTCAATGTAGACCTTTTCTTTTAGATTCTCGTTTAAGAAGGCAGATTTGACATTCATTTGAAACACTTTGAAATTTTTAAACACTGCATATACAAGAATCATTCTAATAGCCTCTAACCTTGCCACTGGTGAAAAAGTTTCTTCAAAATCTATTCCCTCAATCTGAGCATATCCTTTACATACTAATTTTGCTTTATTTTATCACTTCTCCATTTTCATTCAATGTATTTTTATAAACCCATTTTGTTCCTATCACATTGTGATCTTTTGGTCTACGCACTAATTCTCAAATATCATTCTTCTCTATATGATTTAATTTTTTATCCATTGCCTTAACCCAATGCTTATCATGTCTAGCTTCTGAAAAAATTCTAGGTTGAATTTTGGATAACAAAGAGAATTTAACTTGCTCATATTCACTTACCATCATTCTTTTGGTGCGAATTCCTTCATTTATGTCTCTGATGATGTCACTTTCATTATGATTTCTTTGAACATATTTGGATGGAGTTTTGGTACCCTTTTTTTCCTTCTCATTCTTTAAAATCTCTCTTCAATGATTTCAGGTATGTCTACTGGATCACTGATTTTTTGTGTTCCATTTTCTATCCTGACACTTGCACTTTCAATAATTTTTTTGATTCTTTTGTTATAAAATTTATAAGCTTTACTTTTGCAACAATAACCAAGAAATATATTTTCGTCTGCTCTAGATTCAAACTAATCAAGTTTTTCATCGATTCTCTTTATGAAGCATCTGTTGCCAAAAACTCTGAAATAGTCAACTGTTGTTGGTTTGTCTTTCCAAAGCTCATAAAGAGTCTTGTCACTATTGACTCTCAATAATGCTCTATTCTGAATATGCATTGCTGTAGCAACTGCCTCTCTCCAATATTTATCTGTTATCTTATATTCATTTAGCATTGCCCTCGCCATCTCTTAAACTGTTTCATTTTTCTGTTCAACTACTCTATTTTGCTGTGGCATTCTGGCTGCTGAATGTCTTTATTCCATGGTCTTCATAAAACTCAATAAATTGATCTGACATGAATTCTCATCCTCGATATGATCTTAGACACTTAATCTTCAAAGTGGTTTTATTCTCAACTAATGTTTTGAAATGTCTGAAAGCTTCTGATTTTTTCTTTAAAAACATTACCCAAGTCATACGTAAAAAATCATCAATAACCAACATGAAATATTTCTCACATTGAGTACTTTGAGTTCTCATAGGTCCACATAGATCAGTGTGAATAAGCTCTAACATCTAAGTAGTCGAGTACTCTTTTGTTTTGAATCACCTTCTAGCCTGCTTCCCATGCTGACAAGGTTCACAAAACCTGTCGGATGGCTTTGTAATCTTTGGAAGATTTCTGATTGCTTGCTTCTTGCTGATGTTGACAAGATTGTCAAAATTTTTGTGCCCCATTCTCTTGTGCCATAGCCAACTTTTTTCAATCTGATTCAAACATCTGTGGCCTTTGATGTCTGATAGCATATACACATTATTCCCTGTTCTCTGAGCATCTGCAACCAACAGATCTGAATCTTTTCTTCTAATTTTACAATCTTCTGCATAAAACTTTAGTGTGTGCCCCTGCTCACACATTTGACTTATACTCAAAAAATTATTCTTATGACCTACATACAAAACATTTTCAATTTTAGTTTTACCATTATCCAAACATAGTGTACCTTTTTCAGCAATTCTGGCAGTAGTATTGTCTCCAAATTTCACTATGCCACCATTGATCTTTTTCAAGGTTATGAACTTGCTCTTGTCTCTTGTCATGTGCCTCGAACATCCACTGTCAATGAACCATGGCTTTTCTTCATTTTTTGCATGCAAAGCTATCTGTAACAAAATAGATTTTTCAAGGTGTTTCTTTTGCCATGAACCTGTCTGAACTTTCTTTTTAATGAATGGAGCCTTGAAACTCTGATCCTTCTTGACTGATTCGAACACGTTTCTACAATACCGAGCTGTGTCCAAAGTTTTTGTACTTGTAACATATTATGGCCTCTTCATTAAACCCTGATAGAAGAGCAAAAGAGTTGTGGCTTCTACTTGACTATGAATTTCTTTCACCTTATTTCTGAAATTGTTAGCCCTTTTTCGATATTCTATTTTTTTATGACCATATCCATTACAATAAAAACAGTAACCATAAAAATAAGACCTGTTTGTATATCTTTGACTTGATTGTCTTTTGTAGCTCTGTTCCCTCCAGCCTTCTTTGTTTAAGATGTCCTCTGTATTTTTAACTTTTTTCCCTTTTTTTTTTTTTTTTTATAAGAGCTTCAGCATAGCTTTTTTTTTGTCTGTGAAAGTAGTGACCTATTTCTCTTTTTCAAATCCAATACCTGTCTTATTTGACATTGATCTTTGATTTTCTAATATTTTATTCAACATATTAGTGTTATTCTCAAATTTTGAATCATTGGTTGTTATATCATTGTTGCTTTATTTGTTTTCTCAAGATCTGCTTTTAAAGAAGCAATTTCAATAACATTCCTTTCATATCCTTTACTTACTATTTTCAACTATGCCGTTAGATCTTCTTCTTGGCTTTTTTAAAGTGTGCTTGTAGATCTTCAATTATTTTCTTTGACTTATTTTCATTTTTTTAGATCTGGAGCTTTAATCTTCGATTTTTCTTTTCAAGAGTTTTTAACTCTTCTACGGCACAAATGAGTTCTCCTTCCAGATTCACTATGGCTTCATCTTGTTCTTTTTCTTGATCGTCTGTAATTTTGCTTGCGGAGGCATCTTCATGTGTGGCCATGAATAAAATCTCTTCTTCTGAATCACTGACTCCACTATCTTCGGCTGAGCTGGGATCTTTAGAATACAAACTCTTCTTCTTGAATCCCTTCTTGAATTTACCTTTAAAATTCTTTTTGTATGTAGATTTTTCTTCTTCATTGTCATCATTACCCTTATTTGGGTATTTAGCTGCAAAATGTTCAATCTTTTCACAATTAAAACATTTAAAAGGTAATTTTCTTTGATATTTACCTGTGCCTTTTTTCGACTTGCGAATGAAAAGAGCTCCATTGTTATCTTCATCATCGCTAAAACTATCACTTGATTCTTGAATCTTAACCTTCTCTTTCTTTGATGGTTTATTTTGTTCAGTCCGCATCTCATATGTCGTAAGGATACCATGAAGCTCATCCATCTTTAGCTTGGCTAGATTATTCATTTCTTCAATTGCCGAAACTTTTGCATCATATCTCAATGGTAGAGATCTCAAAATTTTTTGAACCACAGTTGATTCTTCTAAATTTTCTCCAAGACCTTAAATTTGATTAACTATTTGATCAACCTGCAAAAGAGAACTTGCTATATTTTCTTCTTCTTCTATCTTCAAACTTTCAAACCGTCTTCTGAAAGTCTAAAGCTTAGCATGCTGAACCTTTCCATCATCTTTATAAATATTCTCAAGTTTTATCCAAGTTTCATGAGCAGATTTACATTGCATAACTTTAACAAATTATGATTCATATAAATGACATAAAATAACATTTAAAGCATTAGCATTATTTTCACTTGCCTTCTTTTCTGCCGAAGTAGTTACAAGTGTCTGTAGCTCTTCATATTCTTCCACCACTGCTTGCCATATGTCGAATCCAAGGGCCATCAAATAAGTCTTCATCCTTATGCTCCAAAAAACATAATTCGTCCTATCAAACAAAGGTGCTTTATTTGTAGAAAATCCTTCATGTGATTCAGCGATCGTGTTTTTCCGATCTACCTTCAAGCTGTAAATTTTTTTGAAAAAGAACCTGCTCTGATACTAATTGTTAAGCACGAAATATACTGAGGGGGGGTGAATCAGTATATTATATATCCTTTTACTTAATCTGATTTCTTTTCTTTAACCACTTATTCATACATTCAAAATATGTAATAAAATTGAAATAATAATTTGCACCATACAAGAGAGAGAGAGAGAGACACCAAATTTTTACGTGAAAATCCAAAGTAAGAAAAACCACGAAGAACAATCTCAAGTATATTAATGAGCACTAACTCAAAATACAAAGTTCGCAAACACCAACTTGCAGGAGCACCAACCCCTTTGCCGAGCACCAATATAGCAACTATTTGTGAGCACAACCCAGAGGAGCACCAACCCCTTTTGTGTATAAAACACAACTATCTCTCAATGTTGCTTACTCAACAAATGATAGAACTCTACAATATCCGTTGTTTTTCTCTATTCGAAAACAAATACAAACCATGCAATCTCTTACATATTACAAATGGCTTTTCAAGCCTTTATTTATAGATTTCCAAATGACCTTTGGCATTCACCCTTTGTGGCCCTTCAATCTTCATGAAAAATGGCGCCAAACTTACATGACCATTCGTATCCTTGCATTTGAAAAGTCATGGTGACCCTTCATAAGCAAAAGCATCCTTTCCTCTTTTGTCTTTATCTTGGTGACTTTTCGTATTCCTTAAAGTGTCCCTTCATGGAAAAATGTGCCATACCTCTTTTGTCTTCACATGGTGACTCT
The DNA here is from genome assembly GCA_037957365.1 of Torreya grandis. Lineage (NCBI taxonomy): Eukaryota > Viridiplantae > Streptophyta > Pinopsida > Cupressales > Taxaceae > Torreya > Torreya grandis. The sequence goes on from JARHVA010000104.1 coordinate 2,852,720, forward strand.
TGGAATTCCTCAAAATGATTTTTCATGAGAAAATGCGTCCCATTCATTTTTTGTCTTTTACACCATGACTTTTTGACTTCTCCATGGGCCCTTTTTTGACTTTCATGCAACCAAAAATATATTCATTAATATTAAATAAATATTAATACACATTAGTCAAGATATGAATATTAAAAACACCATTAAATGCAATGGGGCCTTTATCACCAATAATGCTAGACTTTTGACATCAATGACAGTATTTCCAACATAAACTGCTTGGTCCTTCGATGGAACCAACATCAATCCTAAAATTAAAGAGGAGATATGTTTATCCCATGCATTGCCCCCCTCTTTTCTCCCTGGAACACTCAACCTCATGAGTGCTTTCGGACCAGAGGATTTTGGGGCGAACAACACGGTCTACATAAATGACAAAAAAGTTTTTCTGTATTGGACTTGTGACCGACAAATAAATATGCGAAAAGAAATCTTTTCTATGTTGTTATCAATTGGTCGAATGATGAACATAAAAGACAAGCTATGATGTTTTCCTATAAGGGATGACTGACGATCATAAAATTCACAAAAACAATGATGGCCTATATAATATTTTTTAAAAGCAAGAGGGTTTTGCAACATTTATTGGGATGATTTGACGCACGTTGATAAGCGAGAGTTTTAAGTAAAAATATTCTAATCATGAAGTAACCAACGCATTTACAATGAATTTAATATAATTATAAATATATATACCAGTCTAAAACAATAAAAAATGTAACTTACCTACCATAATTTTAATTTTGTTTAGGAGAGGAGAGTATCTGTAAGCATCATGTAAGAGTTGGGTAAGTATCGATATGTATCATGTAAGTATCCTATAAAAGAGACCATTGACCTTATCTTCTAATTTTGAAAATATTCCCATGTATATCTAACATGGATGGGATCAAAATATTGAAACTTGTGCCACACTCCAATCCCAATTTTAAAATTAATAGCAAATTACCTCAACTTTTTATGACAAGATTTATGATTTCAAAAGAAAGTATGAAATTTAAACTCAACCTTCACTCACCGTGTTAGTAATTTGTCTTGTCAAGGCCAAATTACTACCCCTACTATTCGAAACTTTCCCCAAAACGGTCAAATCCCTTATTCAGCTGGTCAAATTGGTAAATTATAGTCTAAAGGCATGAACAAAGGGATATGTAGATAGCCACAGTATCAAATACAATCATGATGAAGAGACCTACAACAATGTTACACAGTCAAGTGTGTTCACAAGGATGATGTTGAAATAAGAAAGGTCTTTATCAAGATTTATTGACAAGTACTTACAACCATGAAGAATGATGATCAAATTTGCCTTTGAGCCTTCTTTGGAGTGAAAGACAAGCTATAGTCCGTGCAAGAGCAAGACACCTACAACAGGTCAAAGAAAAGCATATTCAAGTTCAAAAGGCTTTATATAGGGTTGCTCATCATATGCACCTACAGTCAGTCACCAAAAAGATAGCTCTACAGGGGAATATGCAGGGTGATGGTCATTCACAAGGATTCGGTTATAAAACATGTGAGGTCTTGATAAGAGCCAATGAAGAATTAATCAAGCTACAACCATCCTTAAAGTTAACCTATAGGCGTGTAGGTTCACTTTCAGATGAAAGCAAGTGATCAGAAGCGAATATAGGTTTATTTTCGTGGACTTTTTTCCAAGTGGACTCTTTCCCAAGTGTTTTCTTCCCCAAGTGTCTTCTTAGAATTTTTTCGGGCTCAGAATGGGAACAATTTCCTCGGACTTTTTGTTTGAGGGAATAGAAATTTTAAAGGACTTTGCAAGAAGTCCAAAAGAATTACAAAGGGCAGGGAAAAGGTGCAGTTTGAAAATCCTGAAGGGTATGTGCCCTTCGGGAAGGACCATTCCAAAAATACCGAAGGGTATGTACCCTTTGAGAAAATTCAAAGCGGAAATTCGAAGGGACAGTTCAGCGAAAAGGACTTTTACAAGAAACCCGAAGGGTATGTGCCCTTTGGGAAGGTTCATTACAAAAATCCCGAAGGGCACCTACCCTTCGGCAAAGGCTCAAAACAGAGGTCTCAAAGGACAAATACAAAATGTCCAGACTTTTCAAAATTCTGAAAAAAGGGCCAATTTAAAATTCTGAAGGGCATTTTTTGAGTTGGGATGTTTCGAAAAAACCCGAAGGGTACCTACCCTTTGAGAAAGTATATTTTTAGAAAACCCGAAGGCAAGCTGGAAGGAACAAGGAAAAGACACAAGATGAAGACTCAGACAAAAAGTCCAAAGGAATTCCTTCGGACAAGAGGAAAGCTCAAAAGCATTTACAACCAAGGGAAAGTCTTAAGACAAAATATCCGTGGTAAAGTGGAAAGAACAAAAAATCGAGGCAAACAATTGGCATAACATAACCAAGGAAGAGACAAAAGTGAAGTGCAAAGAAATGTAATTCCTACAGGAAAATAACCATAGACAAAGGCGCAGGAAAAGACCCGAAGAGAATGAACAGATGCAAAGGAAATACATAGGAAAATAGCCAAGGAAAAAATTGACACGGGGAAAGTCACGGATATTTTGTCCGAAACTCAAGGAACAAACAGAGATAAAAGCCACAAACAGATAAGGCCGAAGAATTGCATGCACAGAAACAAGAAACCGAGAACATAAGGCTGAGAAATAACAAGGTTCAATATGAATGCATCTCCCACTTATCAAGATCCTTGTCCATGCAGGGAAGAGGCTATTTATAGTGGACTGGTCAAAGCTTCTGTTCACTGTTTGACCTAAATCATGCTTTTCCTTGATTTTTAGGCAATCCAAAGCTTTCAACGTTTCAGGCAGTTCCAGCAGAGTTCTCCGTCCAAGATGTGGTGTAACTTTGCATGCAAGTAGAGATCATTGGGGTTAACTCGTCTTGAGTTGGAGTTGATTGGACAAGCTTGTTACACATCTTCCTTGTTTTCCATGCAAACGGGAATATCTCCTCTTCCAACTCAATTTTCAAACGGATCAAATAGAGTTCCTTATTTAGAGATTTGGCGTAGTCTTTCATGCAAAGGAGAAGTTTGGCTTTCAATGGGCCCACCATCCTCACCGTGGTACTTCTACGCCAACCTTGGATTCATGCATGTTTGAAGATTTTTGGAGTGTATTGTTTATTTTAAGAATTAATCTTTCAAACTTGGCTTCACCACTTATTTTCTACGCCAAAGTTTGGAGATGCATGCAGATTTTGTAAAGAAAATATTTTATTGAATATTTCAAATATTGTAAAAAGGTGTTAAGTTTTGAGTTAATTAACCAAGACTAACCTTTTCTCCTTTTAGAACTACACTTAAAGCTATTTTCAAGTCTGGTAAAAGCTTGTTTATTGGCTTAATCAAGCCATTTTAGAAAAGGCCCTGAAGTTTGAAGGAAGAAATTGTAAGCTGGACCATTCATCAATAAAGAAGTTTTTGTTCTGAATCTGAGTTTAAAAAAAAAAAAGAATAGTGTGTATTTGATTGTGCATCAGTGTATAAGTGAGATTTTTCTCCTTTTGCAGGTCCCTTCCTCACCTATCTTTCTCTATCTCAACCTTTTGCAGGTCATTTGAAGAGGTTTTCAACCCTTCATCTGAAATATTTATGCTTAAGGACAGAGTTATAGATTTCATTTGATTATATGTGTGCATTGATTTTAGTAACTTCAGAGGGTTTGGACAATTCAGGGGTATCACCCAACTTTAAATTAGAATTTCTTTTAAGTTTCCTTCCTCTTTTCACCCCAAAAATCATAGTAGTCAAATTTATTGAAAAATCCTAAGGAAACCAACCCTCTCTGGGGGTTCTTCTCATCACAGAGTCACCCACACTCTGAGAAGTTCCAATTGTATCAGTTGGAGTGAGGGTGTGCTTTGCACATCTTCAAGCAGGGTGCACTCTAGAGTGATAACACACCTCTAATCCAATATTCCAATAATATGATCGAACTTTAATATTTTTCGATAGGGATGGGTTATTTTATACGGTAAATGTAACATGTTAAATAATAAAAAAATTAAATGTAGGGTTAGACCAATAAAAGAAAATATCTTGCAAAAAAGGAATCCTTTGCAAATTTGAGAATGTCATAGGAGGTTCCTTACTCTTGGCTATACAGGATGGGGAAATAGGTGGATTCCTCGATCAAGATCTTTTCTTTGCCAAAGGATGACGCAATTACACGGCAACCACTCATTCTTTTTCTTGCCTGGGAAAGCTTTGATACCTTGGCCTAGGATTTTTAACAAATGGGCTTTCACCTAACTATAGGAGGTAGTGTATTTGACATTGCGCTCATTGCGAACCCAAATATAAGCCCCACCACTTGGAAATTACTCAAACATCGTGACATGTTTCCAAAGTGGTGACAAAGGATGAGTTTTGAGTCGGGGTTGGCCCACAGAGCTAGCACTTGTCATTTTAATACCTGTAGCTACAAGTTTTAAAACCAACACAATTTTAGCCTTAGGAAGAAAAACAACCCTAGGGCCTAGTCTAAAGGTACTTGTTAGAAAACAACTAAAAAAATACCCCACCAAAAAAAAGAAAAGAAAGGGCATGACTATCGAAAAAGAATGAAAACAAAAAAATAAAATAAAAAATTATCTTGAATCTAAGAATCCTCTTTGTTTCAAGCTACTCAATCTCCTTGGTAGAAAATGGTCATTCATATTGGCATAGGAATACCAAAACAATGTCGTTGGAACTTTGCTCAATGGAGTTTCAGCCCTAAGTGTGCAATAAGAGTTAAAGTGTGTCATTTTGGTAAAATGAAAGGCAAGTAGCTTTTGATGGCTCTAGGAACGGGAGGAAATAACAGAGAAATTACATTGTAAAGTAAATATTTGACACAGTATAAAATTGTATTGTTTCGAATCAATATTTACAAAGCACATGAAAAGCTTTATAAGATTTTCATGGGTGGTTACGGGTTAAAACCAACTTTCTCGTGAACCAACAATTTATTTAAAACAAAAGCATAAAAGTAAATTAAATACAAATTATACTAAATATTAATCTAACAAAATAAACTAACTTTGGATCATTAAATGACCCAACAAACTCCCTCTTGATCCAAAGGGGTATAGAAAGACTGGAGCAAAGAACTATGAGTCATCCAAGTAGACTCTATCGCAACTGCAACTGGTACATTGTGCATCCTAGACTGATAACATCTTGATCGTCCTCGCACTGCAGTAGAACATGATCACGCACTGTCCAACTACATCGACCCTCACACAAAATTCGTCCAACAAGTGACTGCCCTCTGTACTGTGTATGTCACATCTCAAACTGATGCCTAACAATTGCCAACATCTCTCACATGCCTTTGCTCAGCACTAACAATGCTAGTAACACAATGCTGATTCGTACCACAAATCACCGACGACTGATCAAAAAACCAATATGCAATATCTTCTCCCCCTATCAGGAGAGAGGTGAGAAGCCGTGCAACAAATAAATCAAGTACAAACCACTGAAATGCTCCACATTAAAGATCATAGAAACACTATATCTATGAAAGCAAAGTACACAAGCCAAAAATTTGCTATCCCAACAGTGAACCCATACTCTAAGTGAATAGCGAACTGGAGAAGGGAAAATATCCTCCAACCTCTGTGGATCCTTCAACCTCCAGTTTGCTCTATTTAGCCTATTAGATTCTTAGGGACTTGTAAACACCGAAATGTAATACCATCATCATCGAAAACACAAGCGGTGGGACCGTCATTACAATCTTTGTTTGATGTATACAACACATTTTTACTGTTTGAGAAAAAGTTGGGGTGTCAGATTCCACCGAAAATGCACCCGATTTCATTACAATGTGTAGTTTATTTAAAATATGTAGAAAAACATATTTACGCATGTCAGAATCAAAAACTGTTTGCATTGATGTTCTTAGAAATCTATTTTCATGAAAAATGAGTGGTCATATGAAGAATTTGGCCACCGTATGCAGAAGATATAACAGTTTGAAATTTTGCTCCTCTGTTAGGCTAGTGAGACCCCCCCTTCAATGCTAATTTAGAAAATTTGACTAGTTTATGGGGATTAAAATTACATATCAAGACATAATGGACCCCTCCTTGCTTATACTCGTTGAAAAGCTATCCGAGTCAAGTTTTGAAAAAGGGAACTTTGACAAAATAATATGACAGTGTGTTCGAGATATGGTAGAGACGATCACAATTGGTACTGATTTTCCTGGTTTTCAGAATTAATTCAAGTGATCCTTTTGCAAGAAAGATTTTAGGCACTTTTGAGGGTTGAACCCTTGACTTCTATGGAGAGTGCCTTACAAAAAATACTTTTTCAATTGCTCTAAGAGGATTCATAAGCCATAAAAACAGAAATTTATATATGAACCTGATTTTCTATTTTATAAAAATAAAATAAAATTTACTTGAGCATGGTAATTAATTCATCTGGGAGGATTTTTGCTAGGTAAAATCCAATGCATTACTTTGCTGGGACCCACAAACCCTATGTATTTCAAAAATCTATGCTGGAAACTTTAGAAAAATGAAAAAAATTATTTTCTCAAATTTTCCAACGCTATCGCTGATTTGGGCAAAATTTTGAAACTTGTCTGCAACTCCCTTCGGCCATACAGATCTGCACTATCTCACTGTTTGGCTCAAACAAAGACTGTTAGAAGAAATTTTGAATGAAGAAATCTGATGCAGAGGATATGGGACGGCTTTGGAGGTCGTACTTCTACTACTTTTAGCGGTACAACTCAAATTTGAAGCTTGAAAATCTTTTGAGGTTCATTGGGAATGAAAGTTTGATCTTTGAAACTCAATTACTGATCAAGAAACTTAGCAGATTAAGGTTAACAAAAATTGAGAACCATTTTATCCAGTCACAGGAATATTCAGCATGAAAAAGCCGTACATATGCATATATGAGCCGTACAACTGCATAAATATCTTGAAATAAATCCCTCAGATGCTTTTGGTGTTGAAAAATGATCTTTAGAAACTAGTTTTCAAATCAAACATTGATCAGATTGATTGAATGAAAGTTTCATCTACTCTTCACATTTCATAGAGGTTTTTAGATTCAAATAGGCTGCACAAATGGCTTATTTGACAAATTTGGGCAGAAATTTATGCTTTTAGATCACATAACAAGCTTCTATAGTGATTTAAATGGAAACTCTTGATTGTTTTTGATTGCTTCTCCAAGCAATGGCAGTACAAACCGATTCTCAAGGTTATTGCACCAAATATGTATTTACAAACTTCAATAAATATAATGGAAAATATTGACCAAAGAGCATACCTTATTAATTTTCCCGAATTTGATTTCACGTCAACTTTTCACCTTGCTTTCTCCATGTTTCCAAAAACCATGCTCTGATACCACTGATGGCTCTAGGAACGGGAGGGAATAACAGATAAATTACATTGTAAAGTAAATATTTGACACAAAATATAAAATTGTATTGTTTCGAATCAATATTTACAAAGCACGTGAAAAGTTTTATAAGCTTTTCACGGGTGGTTACGGGTTAAAACCAACTTTCCCGTGAACCAACAATTTATTTAAAACAAAAGCATAAAAATAAATTAAATACAAACTATACTAACTAAATATTAATCTAACAAAATAAACTAACTTTGGACCATTAAATGACCCAACAACTTTTAAGATTTTCATTTTGTGTCTTAGGAGGTTTTAGGGTTTTTTAAAACTCATTATTCAAAGTTAAAGTATTGAAAAAATTAAAAAAATGAAAAAACAGGGTTTAACCCTGTGGTTTGCTCTTGGTATACCTGGGTCCTTCACTAGAAGGAACTAGGCATATCCTGGTTGAATCCAAGGGAAAATCGGGCCTACACCAGTGCATAGGCTTAGGGAGGGGTAAACTTGGTAACATGGTTTATAACTCTAGGATACTCGTAGTCTAATTATAGGATACTCGTAGTCTAATTAGTTCACTATTATAGTTATTGCATCCTGTATTCAACCAAGAATATATAAGTGCAAAGGAAAGGCCTCGTACCTTTTGGGGGTAGGGACATAATGATTAACACAGTGGACACAAAGGGAACTTACATTTAAAAAATAGAGGCACAGTGCTTTGAAATGGATTGAGAACAATGGCTCGACTCCTTTTTAATGATACTTGACCTGAAGTTTTTAGATAGTATGGCTGAGATTCCTACCCTTACAATAAGGATCTCATTTGTGCCATCAATTAGAGCACATATTACATGTAGGAATTTACAAATCACACAGCTGGGGTCTGTTAAAGTTGACCGTAGACACTGGAGCATATAGAGGACCATGAAACCCTCATGGCATATGGCAATTTCATTAAGAAATATGCTGCTAATGAGCATAGTAGCCATATTTGTAAAAAACAAAAGTATATGAAGTTCAAAAACACATGAAATACATTCGAGCATAACAAGTTCAGGAGAAAACGACTAATATAACTATTTCCAAGCAAATATCCCAAAACATGTAGAACATCTTTATATGAAGTTTTTGATTTAGGGTCAATTAAGACGAGATAGTGTCAAACTCGACCCACTCAATACAAAAAAATTAATGAGGTTTTAGTAAGTACAATCGGAAAAAACGAAAGGGTTTTTTTTTCATTTGGGAGGTAGTTTTCCACTATGCTAATGGGCATCAAGCTGGGAGCCCCCCTCTTCACCCGCAAATGTCCACTTAGTATGCTTGAGACTGAACCACTACTTCCAGTTCATATTTTCAAACAGCTTTGCCTTCTGGTTCAGGGGCTTCATGAGGTGTTAACATGGGAGAGTAGTTCTCCAACTGGTATCAGCAGGGATGCATGATTGAAAATCAATCTTGCCATCAGAGTGCCATCAATTGCAATGAAGTTCCCATTCCAAAGGAAACCTAGAGCTCTGCAGCCAGTCTGGGCAGCTGTCAATGGCGGTTCACAGGAGTTCTTTCTTTCAGATGCAGGTTATTATCTTTTGGAGGCTCCACACTGTTTTGGTTTTTGGTCCGGTGTCTTTCTAACTTCATAAGATAGTCACGAAGTGTAGTTGGCTGTAAGTCATCCTTTTTCTTGTTTTGTGTTGGTTTTTTGGGATCCTGGATCAGTTTGATCTGCCAAAACTGTTTCAGACTATCTACTGTATGGTGTATTATGACATCTATTTGACAGGTTTTTTTGCCTTCTATATACCAGTTTTATTATTAATATACTTCTTTTTACATATAAAACAAATATGGTAACTGTTGAGATGAGATTAACTGACATATATGTGTTTGACCTCCTGTAACTAATATTCCATTTGGGTAATTGCGTAGTTATTGAGTGCATGTTTGCCTGTAAAATGTGCTGCAAATCCCTTGGGGCTGTCTTGTTTTGTTTCTTTCATATGATTATATCTAAGCTGTTCTTATAAAATAATAAACTCCCATTTTGCTATTTCAATTATTTCCTTCCAGCAAGTTTCATTGCATACAGTGGTCTGGTATAATCACATTTTTGGATAAAATTTCTCTATATTAATTCATACTATTGTATTAAAAGCATAATTTGTTTCAATTGTATGGTATATGCCATGCCACATTTGGCCAGCAGTCTATCTGATCTTAGCCATGTTGTTAGGTCAATTGCATTATGTGGTATTTTTTGGTGGTATGTTACTAATAGAACTAAACTTCATTGGTTGCCACTTGAAATCCTCATTCACTGAAATGTTTCATTTTATGCATTTCTTAGCATTTTAGTAATAGTAACATTTTCCCTTCTGTATCATATTGTTTCTATTTTCACTTAAGTGTTCTTCATTGTTTGTAGCGTTTACAAGTAGCCAATGCAACTCCATGGCAAAACTATCCTGAAGTTTGATCCATTATCAAAGTTCGTTTTTTTTTCTGACAAAGCTCTTTTCTGATCTGATGTTCCTGTACAAGGTCTTCTTTATATTTTAGCTATAAGTTTCGTATCCTAAGGGTCAAATAATAGAGTGAATTAATGCATTAGGCTCTGCTTTTCCATATACCAACATCAATGTATTGGATTTCCTTTCATTCCACTCTCAAATTTGTTTATATTCCTGTTTTTCATATCTGCAGGCATCAAGGATAAAATAAATTCCACATGGTATCTGCTTCAGTAATTGATTAGTGGTCAAGATCTCAGGTTTAATCTGTCACTGATTACTTAGTCCACAAATTGATAGAGATGGCAGGTAGAAGGGAAGACAAAGGAGAGTTCAGAGAAAATACTGGGGCAGAGCAAAGCAATAAGGGGCATCACTTCTACCCTCCATATGCATATACTCAACCAGGATATCCCCCATCTGGGTACCCCTACTCAGGTTGTCCCCCATCTGGGTACCCCCCCTCAGGTTATCCCCCATCTGGATATCCCCCTCAAGGGTACCCACCTCAGGAATACCCACCTTCAGGATACCCAGGTCTGAATGTGTACCCCCGACCTGGGCATAGTATGCCATATTCTTACCCTCCACCGTCTTATCCTCCATCTGTCTCTACTCCAACAGCACATCCTCCACATGGGTATCCGCCTCCAGCGTCATATCAAGGGCATCATCCCTATGGTATGTATCAAACATATTACATACATTTTTTATCTGTACAGGTTTAGTTTTTTGAATAAAGCATCGGGCACACTATTATGTTTCCAAGGGGTGCTGAAAAATGTCAGGCATTAACTTATTTCACATATGGCTACATTACAAAGATCTGGTATTGAGTTTTCTATGTTTGCCGTTTCAATATATATTCTAATGCTTGTGTCTGATTTCTGATGCATCAGATGATCTATTATTTCCTCTTGTTTATTAAAAATTGGTCCTTGTGTCAATATGACATTTTCAAGTCTCAATTGGAATTAAGCAATCAAGCTATAAATCGAGTTGTTTTTTCAGACAATATAGCTATTATAAAGCATATCCCTGTTGGTTTTCAAGATTGATTTTGAATGTGGGAGGTAGTAAAATAACATCCTCCCACAGGCTTCCCAGAAAAATGACCCAGCATATCTTTACTGCCACCTTTGGGGTTCTATATTGTCAACTTGCTAGTAAGATCATCTTGTATTTTAATCACCATGTTGGATTTTTTAGTCTGCTTGTAGGCAAAGTTAGCTGGTCCTGTGTTGTGTATTGTCGCTTATATAAAATACTTCTTTTTTGGATAGTTTGTCTGATAGAGCTCTTGATTTCACTTGCAGAAATTTACTGTCTCTAGTGTAGGAAACAAAATACAGAACAAGTACAGAAATATATACAAGAAATATCCACAATTAGCTTGCAGAGTATATTGGATAAATATTCTACAGACAACAATATGAATGACACCAGGGAGAATATCTAAAAGAGAGCTCCCTTAATGCAGGTACATCATCAAAAGAGATTCAATTTTAGAAACTTTGGTCACTTTTGGTTGTGTTTAGATGTATAAGGTCTTGATAGGTCCTTTAGGAGGTGTTTCATTAGTTAGATTCTCAAATTTTAGTCATATAAGCCCTCAAATGATTTTTCCGCCAAAATGAGATGTTTGAAAATTTGAATTTCTTAAGGACTTTTGAGGGGTTTTCTTTTCACCTAAGTTTGTTCAGGAGTCGGATCTAGTTTGTAAGGATCCTTTAAGGTCAAAGAAGTGTTTCTAGAAGCCTTATTCATATTCTTTCATTATAAACCTTGCTTAAGGTGAGTCACTAAGTTATACGTAGGAGATGACGTAGAAGACTGTTTTAGAAAAGAAATACAGAAAAGGAGAATTAGTATGTATGATAAGAAGTTGGTTGCATGAAGATAGGAGGGAAATAAGATGATAAGCCTCAAACCATCAAAAGAGGAGGCTAAGAATGCATATAGACAAAGATGTTGAGAAGTGTTGTCATTGATGTCAAGATGCATTTGGTGAAGATGCATGGGGAGTGGTCTTTGAGGTATGAGCTTGTATGTTTGATGTGACAAGGAAGCCATGTGACGAGAGAATTTGAAGGCAACCTAATGTCTCTTCTGTTGCTTGATGTCAAGGTTCAGGTCAGCTTGAAGTTGTCAGTATTGTCACAAGAGGTATGATGGTCATGTGAGCATTGAAGCATGGTTATGAGGCTCTAGGTCTGCTTGAGGACATGAGAAAATGTTGATCAGAAAGAGATTGTTGCAGTGGTGTGAGAGTGTTGTCTGAAGAGTGTTCTTGTTTAATATCATTGAGGTAAGCATGTTTGAGTACTAGTTATGGAGTACAATGTGTCTTGAGAAGCCTAGTCTAGACCTTGTGAGAAGGTGTTCATAGTAAAGTTTGGTGAAGTAAGCACAAGCTTGTGAGAGTTTGTTTGGCGTTGTGTGATCATGTAAGTATAGATACTTTCACAAGTATTTCAAGGTCAGTTGTCAAGTTTCAAGTGCTTAAGAAGCCTAGACATGGCACTAGTCATGGCATGTAAAGTCCTTGTGAAAAGGTATGAGTATGGTGACTCGGTAAGATGAGTGCACACATGAATGAGTAAACTATTGGAGGTTGTAGTCAACTCTCCCAGACACCTCCATGTGTGATTGAGTTGTCAGGTGTGTGAGTAGATCCTATGGGAAAGTGCTAATTTCTCGGAGATTTGCTATAGCAGTCAAAGTAGACCAAGTCAAAGTATGCAAATGGATGGAGGATGAAGCTTGAGACTCATGTTTCATGTCCATGAAGGTTTCTGGACAGGTTCTAGCCCTCAAGTGTGCTAAACCGGTCATCTAAGTTAGCTAGTCGCTAACAGGCCTAATGATGGAAATAGTGAAAAACCCAGGCAACAGTGAGAAGATGATTAGGAATGTGTTATCATGATAGAGTGGTGAAACCAAGTGCATGGAGATGTTGTTTGGGACTGGTATGTCCTATTCATGTTTGGTAGAAAGCTTGGAAGTCAGGTATAGTGGTGAAAATGAAGAAGCCAAAATGGCTTGTCTGACTCATTGAGATCTGTGTGCAGTGAGGTCAACAAATTGGACTCTAAGACCAATAGTTGCCGCTAGACCATATGATGTTTATATTTGAAGATGGTCTAGAGATGTCAAAGGTTCATCTACTTGCATAAGAAGTCTTTGAAAGTGGTCATATAGGTGTTGAAAGTCAATGTCATCATGATTGTGCTTTAAGGTAAACTGACAGTTCTGGGTAAGCAAGTTGCAATGACGAGTTTGAGGTTTTATGCCCTGAGTTGAAGTATATAATGCACATGGTGTTGATGTTTGGGACTTGTATGTCCTATCCATGCTTTGTAGAAGGTTTGATAGTCAGTGAAAGTGGTTGAAATGTTGAAGCCAAAATGGCTTGTCTGGTTCTGGTTCGACTGTGTGTAGTGAGGTCAAAAGATTGGTTTGCAAGACCAGTATTTGACATTAGACCTTGCAATTTTTGTATTTGAGAGTGGTCTAGAGATGTCAAAGGATCTTTTGAAAGTATCAGTGGTCATGGAAAGTGTTCTTTCAGGGGTTGAAAATCAAGTTGTTCATGACCGGGTTTTGGAGTGTTTTGGCAGTTCTGAGTGGGATATTTGCAGAGAAGTGTTTGAGTCCTTTTGCCTTGAGTTATGAAGTCTAACATGCATGATGATGTTGTTAAGGTCATGGAGTTTTTGTTCATGTGATTTATTGTCATGGTTATGTGACTTAATTGTGTACATGCTTCAGTTTTGTTTGATAGACTTTCTGTAGGTTCATAGGCCTAATTGTGAACAGTGCTACAAGAAGTGTTCATGAAGGAGTTGGTGCTAAAAAGTGTTATGAACCTTAGAAGATGTTTATTGGGGTCTATTTGATCAATGTATGAAGGGATCTTGTTCATCAATGAAGGTAGATTGTTGCAAGAAGAACATAAGGTAACGTGTTCTAATGAAGGCCTAATTGAATTAGGTCTCCTTAAGGCCTAAAAGAGGTTTTGGTATTTTAAGTTGTGGACGACCTATTGTAATGATTGATACGTGTATGAAATGTGTTATAATACCTATTGAAAGGGTAATTCAAGTGTGCAAGTGTGTATAGCCGACCAAGAGGAATTTGAGCAAGAGGCTTGTATAAATACAAGGCAGTTTTAGGCCTATTTGAGTAAGTATGAGAGGATGCGAATAAAATAGCACACTGTGAGTATAAGGTCTTGTAGACCATCAGAGGAGTGTAGAGGATTTGTAATGAAGATCTGAAAGTGTGTCTGCATATGAAGATCAAGGTCATATGATCTAATCAGTCTTGAAGAGACCTAATTGAACGAAGAGGCTTAGAAGGCAGCTTGAGAGGGATAAGAGTGTGAGCGCTGAAGAGGTGGTCATCATGAGTTGGTTGAGCAACAAGGTGTTTTGAAGGTGATCAAAGCAATCAGGTCGTTGAGTTGGCACTGAGTCATCTAGGGGGTTGGTGGCTCCTTGCAAGTGGGTGCTTACTAAAAGCCTAATCAAGTAGGTGCTTGGCTAGTTGGGGTTGGTGCTCCATGTGAAGTTGGTGCTTCACTAAACTTGGTTTTTGTCTTATAGGACTGTAGTCCATTTGCAGAGATCTGTGAGTTTTCTTCCCTTTGAGGGTTTCCCACATATATGATGTGTTCTTATGTTTCATGCTTATGTGGATAAGTGTTTATGCTAGCTAGATCTATATGTTTGCTTGAATGATTCATGATTGCTTAAAGTGAACTTAAAGGAAATATTTTGAAGACTGATTCACCCCCCTCTCAGTCATTGTGCTTCCAACAAAAGAAGTTATAGTAAGACTTTAGAGTTGTAAGACTAAAAAAATACTTCATTTTGTACAGGTTTTGGTGTGAATTGAAATAAGGAAGCTTTCAAATAATCTCATGGCTCCAAAAACATATTGCATTGGTTTGTTTTTGAGGAGTTTTGATGTTTTGAATCTTGTATTAAATATATGCTGTATTCTAATGTGCATGCAGGCCTGATAATGTTGAAACAAGGTTGATATTGATAGAAAATATGATGTACCATAGCCTTTCAAGGCTGTTTGTAAGCCATAGGTGTATGAATCTTCAAGTTCAAGGTGAAGGTGCACATTTTAGTTGTTTTGAAGCCCATTTTTAATATGCAATTGTATGAGATTTTAAGAATAGGGTCAGAACATGGTTTTATTCAATGGAAACATCATTGTTTATAGCCTTTTCCAAGTTGAATAATAATCTATAGGTGATATATGAACAGGGTGAAGGTATGAGGAGGCCATTCCAGTCGTTAAGATGTCAAAACAATGTTTGAAAGCAGTAATTACAGTGAGTTTTCAATTGCTGCTGTGTACAGGCTTGATACCCTAAAACTAGGGTTTTGAGAACAAAAACTTAAAAATCTCTCAAACGGACCCTTGGAAAATCCTATAAATTTGTGGAGAGGTGCGCAAATCTGTCAGGAATCCATTGTGAGTGGTTTGAGAGCGTTTGGTTTAGTAGAGAAAAAGTTATGTCCAAAATAGAGTCGGGCAGTCCTAGTAAAAAAAAAGTAGTGACTCTGTCTTGCACCGAATCTTAAACATATCAAAACCGACCCAATGAAAAAGATTGAAATTTTGTGAGTATGTACGTGGAGAAGTTAGGAAGACATTGAAGTTGGGTTGGAGTCAGTTGGACGAATAGGAAGAAGGTCGTGGCCAAAACTCCAAAAACAGTCTTAATGTATTTAGCCTAAAACAGTGAAAAGTCATTTTCTTGACTTTCTAAGAAAGTAAAGGGTATAAACCAAATTCTTGTGTTGTGACACATCAGAGGGGATAGAAGAGAGGTCTTGGAACCTGGAAGAATCTTCATTGGGGTTTATAACCCTTTTAAGGACATATAGGCCTAGTTAAGACGCTTAGTAGCCCAAGTAGGAAGGCAAGAAACTCTGCAAGAATAACCTATTATTGTGATTCTTTTCAACAAGGTATAAAAGACACTCAAGAAGAGTGTACGATCCTGTGGAATGTCAGTTCAAGTTTAGAATCTTCATTGTAGAAAGAAGATAGGGGTACGATACGAGAACCCTTATAATTAAGCCAAGATTGGTATACCTCCAAGAAGACCCCTGCATCATTTTTGGTATTAGAGCTTAGCAAAAGCTCTTGGGGAGAGAGAAAGCAAGTAACGATAGTGAGAACACAGGCAAGAACAAGTTTACAGAAGTGCAAGTTAAAGAATAAGTGAAAGAATTTTGTCCATAGAGGTGTGGATGTAGGAAGAAGACCAAAGAAGCTCATTGAAGCTTAAAGGCAGGTAGAGAACCCTGCAATGAGTTGAGAGTGTGAGTAGGTGAGAAGGAACTCTTGGAATCTCAAGTGATTTGAGAAAGGACAAGTGGAAAAAACTCCTTGAAACCTAAGACAAGGTAGGTTGATGATAAGAAAGAGAAGGTTAGTAAGATGCAAGCAGTCTAATAGCCCATTGAGGCTTGAAAAGGTGAAAAGGTCAAGCAAATCCAGATTCTTGAAGAAAAGAGAAAGAAGGTTGAGACATGCATGTGTACGTGCATATGTTTTGATGTTTTGCATCTTATTTGTGTGAGTATTGTACCAATAAGTCATTTGCAGACTTAAAGAAGAAGCAGAGAAGCACATTGAGGCATGGAAAAAGGTAAAACAAAGAAGAAAACAATGGAAGGATTGACAAGAAGGAAGAGTCCAATACATAAAAAGAGTGAGGTGAGAAAAGAAGTAGACATGTAGAAGGAGATAGATGAGATGAAGCAGGGCTTAGCTCATTTGAAGCAATGTTTGGAAGAATGAGATCCATCAGAAAAAAGGATATGCATCAAGAAGGTGGTCAAGTGGCCAATTAAGCAAATTGTGGAAAGAAGAAAGAGACAACAAGAACTTAGAGGTATGAAAAAGATGATAAAGATGCTAAGACAACAAACCAATGAGGAAATCAAAGAGGTTATTATGGTTGAAGACAAACAAGATGAACAAGAGATATTGTACGATGCTCAAGAAGAGCTTGGAGATGATGATGAGGCTGAAGTGTTCCAGGATACACCAGAATAATTTGAAGATGGTGAAGAGTTCTATGATGCTTTGGAGGAAATCTCAGTTGAAGGAAAAGAAGTGTACAAGAAAGAGGTGTTTGCAAGAACACAAACCATGAGAAGAAGAATACCAATGTAGCAGGACATTGAGATGCCAAGCTGGTTTCAATATTTTAATTCTAACAATGTATTTAAGCGTGTGATTGCAGGTATACAAGTTATCAAGGAGAGTGTTCAATATGAGTTCTTAAAACTTAAAGGAAACAAAGAAAACAAGGTGCCAAAGAACCTTCAAAATCAGTTTGCTGATGTGAAGCCTAAAGAACACAAGCAAAGAGTGATCTTTAGTCGAGAGGATGAGACAAAAGCTGAGAAGATGATAGAGATGTTCAGTTCACAAGGTAGTATAGGTCAAGAAGGACCAAGACAAAGAAGGAAATCAAAGGTGAACCTCAAGAAGAACTCAAGAGAAGAAGGTACTATATTATAAGCTGAAGGGAATGACTCAAGAATGAAGGAGGCAAGGCCAAGTGAAGTATCTCAAAATACAAGGGAACAAAGGGAGGCATTAATTACTCATGACAAAAAACAAAGCAAAGAGCAGGTATATAGTGTGAAGGAGAAGGCTGATTTCAGTTTAAATCATGATCATGAAGTAATTAAGCAAAAATAAAGAGCATGAAGGACTCCAAGGTCATTGGAAACATGTTACAAGGCAAGTGATAGGGAAAGAAAAGAGATGTTCAAGTTGCTGTACAAAGAGAAAAAAAGGAAGTTATGGGCAGTTGTAGATCTCAAGTCATCGACAAGCCAAGCATAGGGCCATGCGAGAAGATTGTTGACCATTTTTGGTCCAACAGGCCAAAATCGGTCCCCTTCTCTCCCTGCTGTTCTGAGCCAGTTCATTTTTTGATTTTGCACAAGTCTTGGAAATTTCTACGGACTCGCTAGAAAGTTTCTACGGACTTTGCAGAAAGTTTCTACGGACTCTGCAGGTGTTTTTACGGACTCTGTAGGCATTTCTACGGACTCTATAGGTGTTTCTACGGACTCTACAAGCATTTCTACAGACTCTGCAGGCATTTCTACGGACTCTGCAGGTGTTTCTACGGACTCTGCAGGCATTTCTACGGACTTTGCAGGTGTTTCTGCGGACTCTGCAGGAAAGAGACAAGTTCCCAACACTTAGGTGCAAAATGGACCATTTCAAGTGCCCTTGCGGAGGGCAGTTCCGGACTCAAGTGCCCTTGTGGAGGGCAGGGAACACTTTCAAAGGGACCAAAGAGAAGGCCGAAAGGGGTGGAATTCCTTTGGAAAAATGCACAAGGCAAGTTGGAATTCCTTCGGAAAAGACCAAGGCAAAAGACATAAGATGATTTCTTTCGGACTTTTGTCCGAAGGAATTCCTTCGGACAAAAAGTTCGAAGAAATTCGGGAGAGGCCGCGGGAAAAAACCCGAGAAAAAGCTCCGAAGAAGCGAGCGAGACAATTCTTGCGGACATTTTGTCCGTGGGAAAATTGGCCGAGACAAAAGCCTGACCGAAGAGAAAAGAGCCGAAGGAATTGCCAAGGATGGTGACGTCGCTGAAGACGTCAAAATCAAGCACGACGAACTAACCGTTGGTTTTCAAGCAGTGACGGGCCCGTGAACGTCAATTTTACAGCAGGGAAATAGCCGTTTGATTTTTAAATACTTGAGCGCCAACCAGAAAAGGGCCCAAAGAGCTAAAAGACCCAGTGACCTGCTAATGGAAGAGCCCAAGGAGCCGGCAAGGCCGAGAAGATAGCCCCCGAGGGCCGAAGGAACCAGGAAGAGACAAAGTGCAGAAACGGACAAAACAACCCAGGTGGCAAAGGGGAAGGAGTTATTCCAGCGGTTAGAACAGTGACTGCCAAGTGGTCATCAAGAGGCGTGAACAGTGAACGGCGTGATCCATTTTTCTCCATTTTGCATTAATGAGCAGACAAACTGCGTGAATGCCATCAAGGAGCAGTCTTGTTTGTAGAGAAATAGCGTGGCCTATGTTTTAAACCCCTGAAGTCAGAATCGGAGCCAACACAGCATTTATATTTCAGCGGCTTCCTCTTCCCAACGCCCTCAGCGCACATGGGTCACTTGTCAAAGGGCACCAAAAGTCTTTTTCATAAGAGGCGCTTTTTGTTCTCTCTTCTCCATATATATTGTAACTTCTCATTTTGGAGAGATCTATCTCTCACATTGTAAGGCGAAGCCCTGCCATTTTTCACCTGGAATCAATATAATACACATTTTTTACCTCTATTTTGGTTGCATATATTTCTGAGTGCGTCTGAGTGTTAGTCTTGTGTCCAGTCATTGCTTCCTAATGCTTTCACAGGGTTGACACCAACTTACCTGGTATATACAAAGCGCCATTTCTGCAGGTGATAAGAAGAGCTGTTCTTGGAGCGCAGAGGCAGAAGGAGATTACTAGACAGTGTGCTCTTCCTACAACGCTTATGGTAACCCCTTTTTCTGTGTGCTTCCATTAAAGCCTCCTTGTCAAGCTCCTTGTAGTTTGGTCCTCTTGCCAGTTAAAGTGTATGTATGCGCCCTTATGGTTCTGAGTGTGAGTGTGAGTAGATCAAACTTGTTTGGTGCATCACCCTATTAGGTTAGGTTTTGTTGTTTTCAGCATCCTTCTCTCTTTTCAACCCGCTCCCCCCCACCCCAATATATATATATATATATATATTTATATATACGTAATAGCAACTTACTGGAATAACTCAGATGCATCAAAGGGAACTAGCCCTTATCTAGAGACTCTCCCCCCAGTTTTGCCAGGCCCACAGGCAAGAGGGGAATTTCCATTGTGACGTGTGGAAGACAGGAGCGCAACCTCCTGTCAAGGGTGCAATCCACTGCGTCAACAAAGATGAAAGGACAAGTGTGGGTAGCCAAGAGTTCAAGCAAAGATAAGAAGAATGATGATGAGCAACCTTGTAGGGAGAAGCAACTTCAATAAGATTTAAGGAGTGATAAAGATTTCAGGTCAACATCAAGGCCAAAGGAACAAGAAGTCAAAGTTGAACAAAGCATAGATAAGAAGAGGTGATTACAATAGTACAAACCAAGAAGGCATATGGATAAGCCTAAAGAGATGGAAAGAGTACCAAGAGAGTCAAGGAAGAAACTTGAGGAGCACTCAAGAAAGAGAGAATATAAGCAGGGTCATGAGATCCTTGAAGAAAGAGGAGATGTGAAGGATCATGAGATCCTTGAAGAGACTATTAAGTCTCATGAATATGAGTTGGTATGTACTAAGCATGTTGATTGTGCAGGGATGGCAATGTAGTTGCAAGAGACACTCCATGAACATATAGAGAAGGAGAAAGATGGAACTCAAGAGCTCATGATAGAGGAAGATAAAGAGAAGGACAAGTACATTCTTCAGGAAGAGGACAACCTGAAGAAGAAAGTAATTTTGGAGGAGGACAACAGCAGTTCAAAAACAAGTCCAAGTGAAAATGACATCCAATCAGAATTGAATATGACAAAGAATGAAGAGCCAAGAAAGGCAAGTCAAGGAGAGAGGCACAAGAAGATGAGCCAAGTAAGCAAAGACAAGGTAAGAGTTCCATATGCCATTATGAACTTGATTTAGTTAAGGAGATAACAGTTCAAGGGGAGAAAAGAATCCACAAGGAAGTGGAATGTCATCTTGAGAAGGTCCAAGGAGATCAAGAGAAAGGCATATTAGCCTTGAAGGAAAAATGGGTTGTTGAAAAGCCATTAGAGCTTGAGGAGAAAGAAAAATTCAAGGTCAAGGAGAAGGTAAGTGATGACACCAAGCAATCTCATCACACTATAAAATTAATAGAGGCATTTGATAGAGAGCAAGATAGAAAACTTCCTGAAAGCTATGTTGTTTGGGTATGGGTACGGGTACAACTTGGGTATGTGGGTATGCCATTTTTCTAGAACCTTGATTTGGATACGCCGTGGGTACGTCTGTATATATATATATATATATATATATATATATATAAACAATGCATATTACTCATTTTTTTAGTAAAACACTTGAAAATACAGAGTGTTTGTTCATTCATTGCTTCAAAATGTTCAAAGTAGACATTGCAAATACATTCAAATTTTCAAAATGCAAATCAAGAATAAATCATGATTCTCTAGATTCAGATTGTCCTCATATTCATACTCATAGTCACCAGGTTCGAGTTCGAGTTTGACGAGGATAAAATTCGGTTCGAATTCAAATTCAGATAAGGATTAAAACAAAAAAAATCACCATTAAATTTAAAATTTAAAAAATATTTAAAATATAATTATAAAAATTAAAATACATAGTTAAAAAAAATTAAAATACATAATTTAAAGAAAAAAAATTAAAAAAGTCATAAAAATAAAAATAAAATACAAAAATCTAAAATAAAATTATAGAATATAACAAAACATAAAATTAAATTAAAATTAAAAATAAAAACCTAAAATAAAATAGATAAAATAAAATTGAAACAAAACAAATTGTCATCGAATAATTGTTCTGTTTGCCATCAACTGTTGCTACCGTCCGCATCAAGCAACTGCCGTCATCGACCTCCGTCCCCTGTCTTCCACATCCGAGACACTCTCTTCCACCATTGTCACGCAGTCGTGGTCTGCCGTATTGATTTTAGGGTTTTTTTTGCTGCGATTTTGGCCTGTGATTTTTGACTGAATTTCAGCGATTTTATTTATGGCTGTAAAAAATCAGCGATTTTTGAATTTCTAGGGCAACCAACTGTCCCATTCCCCTGCTGGAAATGCCAGGAGATGCCCTGGGCATGATCGAAGGTGTCCGAAACAGTGTCAGACATTTTCGGCACTGTTACGGACGCCTTTGAGTGTGCCCGAGATGTCCCCATACTGGAGGCGTCTCCAAGTAGGAGATGTCGTGGGGGGGGTGTTTCCTGCAACACAGAGTGAAAGCTATAGGGAGAACATTGCCAAAGGAGTATGTGAACAAGCCATGACATAATTGATAGGGAGAGATTGTAAAGCAAAAGTAGGAGTGATGATTGAAAACAAAATTTTAAGGTTAGAATATGAAAAAAAAGAATCAGAGATAGAGGAAATAAAAGATAAAAGAGAACAAGGAGCTACAAAGAAATCTGAATTACATCAAGGTAGAAGGTAAGCTACCAAGAAGACAAATCAAAACAAGAAGACAAAAACCAAGAAGAGAGGATCAACAGGTAAGGAAGAAGAATGAGAAGAGCAACAGAGGAGAAAGACCAGATGGCAAGAGAGGAAGGAATTGGAAGACAAGGAAGAAGAATGAAACTGTTAAACTCCATTTGAGTTGGAGCTCAAATTTTTCCCACTTGGGGAGTCTGATGTCGGTGCATCATCAAAAGAGATTCAATTTTATAAACTTTGGTCACTTTTGGTTGTGTTTAGATGTATAAGGTCTTGATAGGTCCTTTAGGAGGTGTTTCATTAGTTAGATTCTCAAATTTTAGTCATATAAGCCCTCCAATGGTTTTTTTGCCAAAATGGGATATTTGAAAATTTGAATTTCTAAAGGACTTTTGAGGGGTTTTCTTGTCACCTAAGCTTGTTCAAGAGTCGGATCTAGTTTGTAAGGATCCTTTAAGGTCAAAGAAGTGTTTCTAGAAGCCTTATTCATATTCTTTCATTATAAACCCTACTTAAGGTGAGTCATTAAGTTAGTTATATGTAGGAGATGATGTAGAAGACTATTTTAGAAAAGAAAGAAACAAAAGGAGAATTAGTAAGTATGATAAGGAGTTGGTTGCATGAAGATAGGAGGGAAATAAGATGATATGCCTCAAACCGTCAAAAGAGGAGGCTAAGAATGCATATAGACAAAGAGGAAGAAGTTACAGTAAGAGGTTAGAGTTGTAAGACAAAAAATACTTCATTTTTGTACAGGGTTTGGTATGAATTGAAATAAGGAAGCTTTCAAATAATCTCATGGCTCCAAAAACATATTGTTGACCATTTTTGGTCCTATAGGCCACAAAAATCGGTCTCCCTTCCTTCCCTACTATCCTGAGCAGTCAGTCTTTGATGTATTCACCTTACTGCAATTGTGCCTTCGCCCTTTGTAATAGACCTGTTTCTATAAAGAGCCAAGTGACTTGAGTCTTGTAGATGTTGCGGTCTTGTAGATGTTTCGGGTTGATCCGGAGGCTTATCTCGCTTTGGGTAGTTGGTTTGCACAAGCCTTTTGACAAAGGAATGGGCTAGTTTCAAAGGGATACAAGTCTTTCAGCAAGCTCCGAAGGATAAGTGCCCTTGCAAAGGGCAGGCAGGTGACAAATTGGACCGTTCAAGCAGTTTTCGAAGGGCAACTTTGGACCCAAAGTGCCCTTGCGGAGGGCAGAGAGCACCTTTGAAAAAGAGCAAGTCATAGGGCTGAAAGTGAAGTTTTCCTTTGGAAAAAACAAGGCAAAAGGGACAAAGGATTTCTTCGGACTTTTGTCCGAAGAAAATCCATGTAGAACCAAAGGGTGAATTCCTTTGGACAAAATGTCCTAAGGAATTCCTTAGGACATTTTGTCCGAAGAAATTCACAAGGGAAAAAACCAAGGCAAATTCCTTCGACAAAGTGCCCGAAGGAATTCCTTCGGATATTTTCTCCGAAGGAATTTACAAAGAAAGGGCTGCGACTTTAAAGGAAAGATTTCTTTCGGGCAAAATGTCCGAAGGAATTGAGAAGACAAAGGAGCCTGAAGGAGCCCGAAGGGCAAGTGCCCTTGCGGGGGACTCTCGGCTGCCGAAAAGGGACCCTCTCCTCTTTTTCGAAAGATCACTTTTCCTTCGGAAGGGTTCATTTTGCAAAACGCTGAAGGAATTACCAAAGGGATGACGGGCCCGAGCACGTCAACTTTAACATGGTGAACTAGCCGTTGGAGGTTCAAACGTCTGGTGATGGGCGCGCGAACGTCAAATTCAAGGCAATAAAATAGCTGTTGGTTTTCAAACGATGACAGGTCTGCGGACGTCAATTTTGCGGTGATGAAATAGCCGTTGGTTTTCAAATAGTGACAGGCCCGCAGACGTTAATGTTGATGGGATGCGTCGGCTGTTGAGGAGAAGCCAAGAGACCAATGCCTTCGGACAAGCGACCAAAAGATTTCTTTCGAGCATTTTCCCGAAAGAACTCATGACAAGTGGCCAAAAGAGCTCATGAGCGCAGGCCCGAAGGAATTCAAAGGGGCTCGGAGACCCGAGGATAAACTCAGTGACCCACCAAGAAAGGAGTCCAAAGAGCCAGGAAAAGATGGAAGATAGCCCCGAGGGCCAAAGAGCTAGGAAAAGACAAAAGCCAAGCGCAGAAACAAATAAAATAGTCCAGGTGGCACAGAAAGCGTCGACAGAGAAGTTATTGCTGCGGATGAAATAGTCTCCACCAAGTGGTCATCAAGGGGAGCGCGGGCATTCAATAGAGTGGTCCGTTTTTCTTCATTTTACATTAATGAGTAGACAGTTGCGTAAACTTCACTGAGAAGCGGCCTTGTCATTGAAACAATGAAGCGACCCATGCTTTTTGCAAGAACATTTAAGACGGTTTAAGATGCAAAGTCAATACCTGCGACAAGCAACAGCATGGTTCTTTCAGGTCGTTTCTAGAAGGATGACACTAGCATGAGCAAATTCCTCTTTCCTAGGTGTTCAACGCAGCATGGGCTGCTTGTTCTTGAAGGCGCCAAAAGTCTTTCTCTTCATGATATATATTGTAACCTCTCAGTTGAGAAAGAGAGATCTCTCACTTGTGTAAGACGAAGCCCTGTCAATTTTACCTTGGAATCAATATAATGCGTTTTGCCTCTATCTAACTGGTTATGCTTTTGAATATGTCTGAGTATCAACTCTGTGTTTAGTCATTTCATCTTGATGCTTTCATAGGTTGACACTAACATATCTAGCATGTCCAAGACCATTTCTGCGGGTTAACAGGAAGTGCCTCATCTGGAGCATAAAGACGGGAGAGCAGTTATCTGACAGTGTGCTTCTGCAACACCTATGGTAAGTTCTTTTCCTTTATATCTTCATTAAGCCCTTTGTTAAAGCGCCCATACAGTCCAGTCTTTGTCCAAATGGAGTGTCTGTTCGCTCTTTGGTCTTAAGTGTAGATATATGCTGAGTGGATCGATCATTTTGGTGCATCACCTTTTTTAAGATAGGTTATGTTTTGTTATATACTTCTCCCTTTTCACCCCCCCCATTATTAACAATGGTAGTCAAAGACCTCAAAGATGCATCAAAGGGAGCTAGCCCTTATCTAGATATTCTTCCCTCAGTTTTGCCAAGCCCACATCAAGAGGGAAGTCTCTATTGTGCTGCATGGAAGAGAGAAGTCGAGCCTTCTTTCAAGGGTGCAATCCACTTTGTCAACAATTTTTGGCATGCCTGATGGGACCAATTTTAATGCTCAGAGAAGTTCCAGGATTGGTGCTGGTCCTGTTATTGCAAGAATGAACAACCAACCCAGCATTTGGCGACTCCATTTTTAAGAACATCAGTCTCTGGTCAGAGATCATCCTGACATCCCATGCCTAAGGTCACCACAAGATCTTCTGCCTAGGGTGTCCCTTTCGAATTCATTGAGCTGCCTTTGAACTCAGCAAAGCGGCTAAGGTTTGTAAGGACTCATCCCTATACAAGTCATTTTTCCAGACCTGCTATAAAATATACTTACACAAGAAGGCCCTGGTTGAAGTCATCGCCATGGCTTTACCTCTTGTAGCCTTCCATGGTTAGAGCCCTTTAAACCTTCTGCATTATGACCCAATCCCAGGGACAGCGCTTAAGAGTGTTCCTCCTTTTAATAGAGGGGGGCCTATTACCGCTATTGAGCATATCAGGAATATCGCCAACCTCTATAACATTCATAATGTCATCGAAGAAAACATAGTCATCAGGTTGCTGGCGTTGTCTTTTAAGGGTAAGGTTCTGGACTGGTATGTGACTTTGCATATGAATTCAGTCGGCACATGGAACGAATTAGGCACTCTTTTGACAAACAGATTCGGGGAGAAGAGTGACCACCTCTCTCTTGCTGAGCAATTAACCACCATGAAAAAAGCTCCACATGAATTCGTGTAGGATTTCAATACTAGGTTTCAAAAGACCTGGGATAGAATCCCCATTTTAGTGAGGCCAACCCCAAACTATGCTTTCCTCTATTACTTGAAAGCTTTGAACAGCGACATTGCTGTCATGATACAGTCCATGGGAGGACAAGTGTTACCAGCAGCCTATGAAATAGCCATAGCCCCTGAAAATTGCCTGGTGCAAGTAGGAAAGATAGCCCCTAGACCTCATATGCCGCTCTTTCTTGAATTGCCGCCCCCAGTTCAGACTACTTCAACCACCTTAGCTCTTCTGTCGGGCGTAGAAAAGCCGATTGCTACCTCGCTCAATGACCTCCATGAAGCTAAGAGCTTGTTACAAAGCATGACCAACGAATTGGTGGCTCTCAAGAGGCAACAGGGTCAAAACTATTGGTCGAATCAGGGCTACCAGCAGTTCGGACAAACAAATAGACCCCCTTTTCAGAATCATAATCAAGTACAGGGTCAGTTTGCACAAGCCAGACCATATCAGGGTTATAATTCAGATGCTCCTTCATCGTCCAAAGCTCTTGTTCTCACTCAAAATAATCTGGTACAGGAACAGTCTAATTGCCCACCCCTGGGATATGGTCAAGAACATGTTGCTTATACAAATGAGTTGCCAAATCAATATGTGAAAACGCAAGACAACCAAACAGCCCAGTTCTCAAGTTTTGAGGCGTCAATACAACCTGGAACAAACAACAGGCAGGTTTAGTCTGATTCCACTCTCATGAATCACCTGGAAGGTGAATTCTATGCAGTAAATTATGTGGGCAGCATGAACCAGGGTGATTGTGTTGCAGCCAATACTAGGTCCAAAAAGAGGGCAATGGAGGAAGCATAGGCAGCTGCTCAAACGTATGTAGTATCTTCGTCATCACATGTGAACAAGAAATTTCCAAATTACAGGGCACCGGTTGCACCCTCATCTCCTCGGCTTGCGCCTCAGGCTGCAAGCGCCCCCAAAGAAAATTTTAAAGGGAGCAACCCTCAAATCAATGTGGTAGACCAGATGAATAAGCTGCACATGAATATCTTTGTGGGATTCATTAACAATGTTGGGACAAAAGGACATACTACAAAAGGAATTGCATAGGCTAAATGAACAAGCTGTCCCAGCAAAAGCTGATAATGTCTTGATTATGAATGGGCACCCTTCCATAACAGGCCAAGCAAAGGATAAAAAGGTTCCTCCTTTCTACCTATTCTTAGTCATTGGAGATTTCCTAGTTCACAATTGCATTATTGACAGTGGGGCAAGCACCTCAGTAATGCCCAAATGTATATCGGATAAGTTGGGACTCAAATACGAGGAGATGACCAAGGGAGTCTTGCAACTAGATGGATCACCAGCTAAGACACTAGGAGAGGTACGAGGCTTGAATCTAATGCTGGATGCTTGTCTAACTTTCTCAATTCCCCACAAGTGGTAGTGGCGGATGTCCTTTCCTACTTTGCTCTCTGCTTATCCATGGATTTCACATCTAAAATAGGCGGGTACCTAGCAACAAACTGGTCTTACATGGTTTTTAGAACCAAATATGGAACTAAGGTCAAGATTGAGTCGGAGCCAATCCACAGAGATCATCTGGAGCCGTATTCACTCAAGGCGACGAATGTCAGCTACGCCATCATTGATGAAGAAGAATTCCAAATGGACCAATCTCCGCCCTCTTCTTGAAGGAGTTGCTGATCTACTCTTAGATGAATAGGGAAGTGACAATTTTGAACATGACCCATACAAGTTCATAGAAGAGGCAGGTCTTGAAATTTATTGCATGTACGAAGAGGGTACTTTCGTACCAAATTTGATGAAAACAAACCAAGAGAGCTTGAGTTTATGGCAACTCTTCTTTGATGGTTCAAGAAGCAAATTGGGAGCTGGTGTAGTGCTAATTTCACCTTCAAAGGAGAGATACTTCTCAACTTTCAGATTCCAATTTTTCTGCACTTGCAATGTTGCAGAATATGAGTCTCTCATTCATGGTTTGGAGTGGGCAAAGAAAAGAGGAATTAAAGAACTGCAGGTTTTTGGAGACAACGAGTTAATCGTAAATCAGGTGAGCGGTCGAAATTTGACAAAGAATTATTTGTTTAAGTCTTACAAGCACAAGGTGTGGGACTTAGTGGAGAGTTTCCTTGATTTCAACGTTAATTCCATTCCAAGAGAGCAAAATAAACAGGCAGACAGACTAGCAGCAGTTGGTGTCCAGTTTGACATTCCCGAGGAGATAGCTCAGGACAATAGTCTGTGCCATTTAAAAGTGGTAATCAGACTCTCCATGCTTGATAATGTCACCAATTGGCATGTGTTTGACAGTGC
Source organism: Torreya grandis (assembly GCA_037957365.1). Taxonomy (NCBI): domain Eukaryota; kingdom Viridiplantae; phylum Streptophyta; class Pinopsida; order Cupressales; family Taxaceae; genus Torreya; species Torreya grandis. The sequence continues at coordinate 2,881,129 of JARHVA010000104.1, forward strand.
TCAACAGATAGCGCTCTTTTTGCGGGAGGCTGAGTTTGCTTCCAAAAATCAAGCCAAGTTGCAGCAGCAGTACGGTGGCCAGATTGTTCAGCTGAAGAACAACAAACTTCCCAAAGGCTTGGTCACTCTCGAAAGCATCTTCAACGAGGATGACCAACTAAAAAATGATAAAGCAAGCATCACAACCAAGAAAGAAAACTATGAAAAAGTTGAAATATTCAAGAATAGGCTGCTTGCATTTGGGAAGGTATGTACGAAGGATGAGAGGCATTCTTTCATTTTGCTGTCAAGAGTTCGTCGATGATTTTGCTTGGGAGTATAGCGACTTGAAGGGTTTTGATCCAAGCTTGGCCCAACACACCATTGAGCTGGAGGAAGGCGCCAAACCCATCAAACAAAGACAAAGGCCTATTAATCCGAAGATTGAACCTCTCATGCGGAAGGAGCTCACCAAGCTGATTGAGTCCAGAATCATATTTCCTATCAAACACTCTTCTTGGCTGGCCAATCTAGTCCTCGTTAGGAAAAAGAATGAGGAGATTAGACTATGTGTGGATTTCAGAGACCTCAATAGAGTCTCGTTGAAAGACCACTACCCCCTCCCAAGTATGGAACAGATCCTCTAAATGGTGACAGGCAGCGAATGTTTTTCCCTCTTGGATGGGTATTTAGGGTACAATCAGATTCTAGTGCAAGACTATGATCAGTATAAGATAGCCTTTACTACCAAGTGGGGAACTTTTGCTTACCGGAAAATGCCATTCGGATTGTCAAACACTGGAGCCACCTTTCAGCGAGCCATGGACATGGCTTTCCAGGGCCTGATAAATAATATTGTACTGGTCTATCTTGATGATGTGACAGTGTTTTCTAAGGAGACAGGCCAACATCTGAAACACCTTAGGCAAATCTTTGAGAGGTGTAGAGAGTTTGGTATCTCTTTCAACCCAAAGAAATGTTGTCCTTGTCCACAAAGGTAAACTCCTTGGTCATGTTGTTTCAAAAGAGGGTTTGACCATTGATCCAGAAAGAGTTCGCGCCATCCTAGCGCTGTCCTTGCCTAAGCACAAGAAAGGTCTACAAAGCTTCTTTGGTAGAATAAATTTTATTAGGAGATTTATCCCAAATTTTGCCGAGATAGTCAAGCCACTGACCTCCATGCTGAAGAAAGATGAGAAGTTTGCGTGGACAGCACAAAGGAAGGATAGTTTTGAAGGGATCAAACAAGCTATCACCCTTCCAAGGATTTCAACCTTTACACCTTTGGGAATGAAGAGGTAATCTCCACCATGCTTACCCAAGCAAATGATAAAACCTTGAACAACCTCTTGCGTTTTTTAGCCAAGGTCTAGAAGGTTTTGAAATTAGGTACACATATGTTGAAAAGCAAGTGCTTGCGGTCATATGAAGCCTGAAGAAATTCAGACATATGCTTTCAAACAACAAGGTTCATCTCATGGTGCCACGTCCCAACGTCAAATATTTCTTGATTAGCCGTGATCTAAATGAAAAGAGAGCAGGATGGATCACCAAGGTAATAGAATATGACATGGATATCAAAAAAACCAAGCTGGTAAGGGGAAAAGCGCTGTGTGAACACCTTGCTACAGACCTTAAACAACAGAAGGAAGGCATTTTGCTACTCCATGATGAAGCTACAACAGAGGAACCAACAGTCACGAAGGACTGGGCACAAGACATGACACATTTCCTTCTCACCGATGAGTGCCCACAGGGCCTTGATAGGACTAAGAGGAGGTATTTTAGACTCCAATCTCTTCTTTATGTCTTGATTGATGGGGTGTTGTTTAGAAGGGATTTTTCAGGAGTACTCTTGAGATGCATAGACTCAAGTCAGGTCGACAGGATACTATCCGAGTTTCATGACAGGCCAGCTGGTGGTCACTTTGCTTCTAAGCCTACAACTGCAAGGATTATGAGGGCTAGTTACTTTTGGCCCACTTTATTCAGACACTCATGTCTGACTACGGAGGTGCCATAAATGTGCTCTCTTTGATGGAAAGCAATGGCTGGCTGCAATGCCTCTACAGCCTATTCAAGTAGAACAACCATTCATGCAATGGGGCCTAGACTTCATAGGAATGATCAACCCTCCTTCCAGTGCTGGCCACAAATGGGTCTTGATTGCTAAAGACTGCTTCACGAGATGGGTAGAAGTTGTTGCTTTGAAAGAAGTCAACAAAAGTGCAGTCCTAGACTTTTACGAAGGCTTGGTGACAAGGTTTGGAGTCCCAGCTACCATCATCTCAGATAAAACATTGGCTTTCTCGAGAACCAAAACAAGCGAGTGGGCGTTGGGATACGACATCTACTTTAGTATTTTTTCCAATTACTACCCACAAGGAAATGCGCTAGCTGAGTCCACCAACAAGAATCTGATCAGAATTATCAGAAAGACAATGGAGAAAATCAGAGAACTTGGCACACCAAGCTGAAAACAACCCTATGGGTAGACAGGGTTATTCCAAAAAGGGCAATTGGCAATTCACCATACACGCTTGTGTATGGAAGGGAAGCTAGACTTCCTATTTCGCTTGAATTGCCAGCGTTGGATCTTGCTCACTAGCTGCAATTGGAAGAAAGTGACAGCATCGAGGTCAGGTTTTGTGAATTGATGGAGTTTCAGGAGCTAAGAGACCAAGCCATGGCTTCCATGACTAGTCGTCAACAGCAAACGAAGAAGCACTTTGATAAGAAATCCTCATCAAAAGGCTTCTCTGAAGGCGATATCGTCTTAAAATGGGATGAGGACCGAGCTAAACCTGAAAAACACACGAAGTTCGATGCCTTATGGAGTGGTCCGTATATCATCACTCAGTGCAAGCAGCATAACGCATTCCAACTCTCTAGGTTGGATGGTGGGGAACTACATATCCCAGTTAATGGGATATTTCTAAAGCATTGTCACTGAGTCTCTTCTCATTATATACATATTTTTCCCTGTTTTTCCTAAGTGCTTTTGGCGCATGTTCGTAGTTTTTTAGCCTTGTATGTGTTTTGTTTACCGTTTGGGGGTAAAAGATTCATGTTGATTTTTTAGTCTCTCAAGGTTATTGTCAGCCTTTCAGGCTGCATTCTGACTCCGTGCCCAACGAACTTGTAAGCGACTGGTTTTCTTAAGCATAGCAGGCATGCTTCCCTTGGGAATCGCCAAATTTGTTGACCATTTTTGGTTCTGTACACCAAAAAAATCGGTCCCCCTTCCCTACTGTCCTGAGCAGTCAGTCTTTGATGTATTCACCTTACTGCAATTGTGCCTTCCCCCTTTGTAATAGACCTGTTTCTATAAAGAGCCAAGTGACTTGAGTCTTGTAGATGTTTCGGGTTGATCCGGAGGCTTATCTCGCTTTGGGCAATTGGTTTGCACAAGCCTTTCGGCAAAGGAATGGGTCAGTTTCAAAGGGATACAAGTCTTTCAGTAGGCTCCGAAGGACAAGTGCCCTTGCGGAGCGCAGGCAGGTGACAAATTGGACCGTTCAAGTAGGCTCTGAAGGGCAACTTTGGACCCAAAGTGCCCTTGCGGAGGGCAGAGAGCACCTTTGAAAAAGAGCAAGGCATAAGGCTGAAAGTGAAGTTTTCCTTCGAAAAAAATGACAAGGCAAAAGGGACAAAGGATTTCTTCGAACTTTTGTCCGAAGAAAATCCATGTGGAACCAAAGGGTGAATTCCTTCGGACAAAATGTCCGAAGGAATTCACAAGGGAAGAAACCAAGGCAAATTCCTTCGACAAAGTGCCCGAAGGAATTCCTTCGGACATTTTGTCCGAAGGAATTAAGGGCCGAGACTTTGAAGGAAAGATTTCCTTCAGGCAAAATGTCCGAAGGAATTGAGAAGACAAAGGAGCTCGAAGGAGCCCGAAGGGCAAGTGCCCTTGTGGGGGACTCTCGGCTGCCGAAAAGGGACCCTTTCCTCTTTTCCGAAAGATAACCTTCCCTTCGGGAGGGTCCGTTTTGCAAAAGGCCGAAGGAATTACCATAGGGATGACGGGCCCGAGCACATCAACTTTAACATGGTGAACTAGCTGTTGGAGGTTCAAACGTCCGATGACGGATGCGCGAACGTCAAATTCAAGGCAACAAAATAGCCGTTGGTTTTCAAACAATGACAAACCTGCAAACGTTAATTTTACGGTGATGAAATAGCCGTTGGTTTTCAGATAGTGACAGGCCCGCATACGTCAATGTCGATGGGTGCGTCGGCCGTTGAGGAGAAGCCAAGAGACTAATGCCTTCAGACAAGCGGCCGAAAGATTTCTTTCAGGCATTTTGCCCGAAAGAACTCATGACAAGTGGCCAAAAGAGCTCATGAGCGCAGGCCCGAAGGAATTCAAAGGGGCTCGAAGACCCGAGGATAAACTCAGCGACCCGTCGAGAAAGGAGCCCAAAGAGCCAGGAAAAGACGGAAGATAGCCCTGAGGGCCAAAGAGCCAGGGAAAGACAAAAGCCAAGCGCAAAAACGAATAGAATAGTCCAGGTTGCACAAAAAGCGTCGATAGAGAAGTTATTGCTGTAGATGAAACAGTCTCCACCAAGTGGTCATCAAGGGGAGCGCGGACATTCAATAGATTGGTCCATTTTTCTTCATTTTACATTAATTAGCAGACAATTGCGTAAACTTCACTGAGAAGCGGCCTTGTCATTCAAACAACGAAGCAACCCATGCTTTTTGCAAGAACATTTAAGACGGTTTAAGATGCAAAGTCAATACCTGCGATAAGCGACATCATGGTTCTTTCAGGCCGTTTCTAGAAGGATGACACTAGCATGAGCAAATTCCTCTTTCCTAGGTGTTCAATGCAGCATGGGCTGCTTGTTCTTGAAGGCGCCAAAAGTCTTTCTCTTCATGATATATATTGTAACCTCTCAGTTGAGAAAGAGAGATCTCTCACTTGTGTAAGATGAAGCCCTGCCAATTTTACCTTGGAATCAATATAATGTGTTTTGCCTCTATCTGACTGGTTATGCTTTTGAATATGCCTGAGTATCAACTCTGTGTTTAGTCATTTCATCTTGATGCTTTCATAGGTTGACACTAACATATCTAGCATGTCCAAGACCATTTCTGCGGGTTAACAGGAAGTGCCTCATCTGGAGCATAAAGACAGAAGAGAAATTATCTGACAGTGTGCTTCTGCAGCACCTATGGTAAGTTCTTTTCCTTTATATCTTCATTAATCCCCCTGTTAAAGCGTCCATACAGTCTGGTCTTTGTTCATATGGAGTGTTTGTTCGCTCTTTGGTCTAAAGTGTAGATATGAGCTGAGTGGATCGATCATTTTGGTGCATCACCATTTTTAAGATAGGTTATGTTTTGTTATATACGTCTCCCTTTTCACCCCCCGCGCCCGCCCATTATTAATAGTAGTAGTCAAAGACCTCAAAGATGCATCAAAGGGAGCTATCCCTTATCTAGAGATTCTTCCCTCAGTTTTGCCAAGCCCACAGCAAGAGGGAAGTCTCCATTGTGCTGCGTGGAAGAGAGAAGCCGAGCCTTCTTTCAAGTGTGCAATCCACAGCGTCAACACATATTGCATTGGTTTGTTTTTGAGGAGTTTTAATGTTTTGAATCTTGTATTTGATGTATGTTGTATTCTAATATGCATGCAGGCCTGATAACGTTGAAACAAGGTTGATATTGACAGGAAATCTGATGTACCATAGCCTTTCAAGGCTGTTTGTAAGCCATAGGTGTATGAATCTTCAAGTTCAAGGTGAAGGTGCACATTTTAGTTGTTTTGAAGCCCATTTCTAATATCCAATTGCATGAGATTTTAAGAATAGGGTCAGAACGGGGTTGTATTTAGTGGAAACATCATTGATTATAGCCTTTTTCAAGTTGAATAGTAATCTACAGGTGATATATGAACAGGGTGAAGGTATGAGGAGGCCATTCCAGTCGTTAAGATTTCAAAACAATGTTTGAAAGCAGTGATTACAGTGAGTTTTCGATCACTGCTGTGTACAGGCTTGATACCCTAAAACCAGGGTGTTGAGAACAAAAACTTAAAAATCCCCCAAACGGACCCTTGGAAAATTCTATAAATTTGTGGAGAGGTGCGCAAATCTGTCAGGAATCCATTGTAAATGGTTTTACAGCGTTTGGGTTAGTAGAGAAAGTTATGCTCAAAATACAGTTGGGCAGTCCTAGTAAAAAAATGGTGACCCTGTCTTGCACCAAATCTTAAACATATAAAAAACGAGCCAATGAAAAAGATTGAAATTTTGTGAGTATGTACATGGAGAAGTTAGGAAGACATTGAAGTTGGTTTGGAGTCAGTTGGATGAATAGGAAGAAAGTTGTGACCAAAACTCCGAAAACAGTCTTAATGTAGTAGGCCTAAAACAGTGAAAAGTTATTTTCTTGACTTTCTAAGAAAGTAAAGGTTATAAACCAAATTCTTGTGTTGTGACACATTAGAGGGGATAAAAGAGAGGTGTTCGAACTTGGAAGAATCTTCATTAGGGTGTATAACCCTTTTAAGGACATATGGGCCTAGTTAAGATGTTTAGTAGCCCGAGTAGGAAGGAAAGAAACTCTGCAAGAATAACCTACTGTTGTGATCCTTTTCAACAGGGTATACATGACACTCAAGAAGAGTGTATGAGCCTGTGGAATGTCAATTCAAGTTTAGAATCTTCATTTTAGAAAGAAGATAGGGGTATGATACGAGAACCCTGTTAAATAAGCCAAGATTGGTATGCCTCCAAGCAGGACCCCTGCATCATCCCTGACCATATTGTAGACCTGGCCATAAATAGGTGTAATCGGTCGAAGGCTGTCCGACAAACATCCAAAGGTACCGATCACGACCAACCAAAAAATAAAATATGCTCATGCATCATTAGCACAAATAGACATTACACCAACTGTTAGTCTACCAACATATATATTATTCAGCCAACCCCAACTTATACAAACATATGACTAGAGAGCATGATGCCTACACAATCATCAAGTCTAAGAGAGATCAACATGTCATACACTCTGTTGTTGCTAGTATGTATTTGCAATTCGCTTTTATGGAAATCAGGTCAAACCCCACGAATAAAACCATTCAGGCAGTCTAGGATGTAAGTGCATGGAATCCTGTTTGACAGACTTGCCTCTCCTTTAAAAAGCATCATAGATGGCTACAAACGACTTAGCAACACAAAATAGCTTTGACCACGATATTCTTGTAAGGATTGATAACCCTCCCAGAGACTATTTCTCCTTAAGGCCAAGTGAGTCTCAGTTAGAATACCTTGCATATCTGATATAATCATAAAATCATCTAATCATGAGATTGGACTGATGTAGATTAACTGCTCAAATTTCCTTGCAATATCTAGCATTTCTTGAATCTCCTTTGGAAAAGTGTGCAATTCATTTACGGCAGCTGGAAGTGAATAAAACCCCAAACAGTTGTGTTTGAATACTTGTAACACTGGTAGGTGATCATCTTAAATCAAATCTAGACACATTTTAAGGAATCACATGCATTGGACTTGGCGAAAAATTGTAGAAAAGTTGAATTTCATATATCAAAACTAATCATCCCACTAGAAGCAATCATTACCTTGATGATGAGTTTATTCAACATGGAGAGAAGGGCTCAATCACGCACGGAAAAAGGCTATTTTTTCTGGTAGGAGTAAGGGTTTTCATTAATATTTCATGCTTTTAGTTTTTATTGAATCCAGACATTGTTAGTAGATGATATTCTTACATACTCCACTTATCATTAGCATTTATTCTTTATTCTATAATCTTAAGTCCTATAGTCTTATATTTTCATATTGTGTGATCTTGATTATGGGACCTGATTATCTTGATGTTTGGTGGTGGTTACCAAATCACCATGTATGATGTATATTTATATTGTGCATGATACAAACATATTACCATTACCACCCACATATTCATCCTTGTCTATATTACCACTGCCACCCACATATTCATCCTTGTCTATTTTCTTTGCGTTGTTGTCTATTACTATATTGGTATTAGAGCTGGGGAAGGTGAGGGGAAGAAGCAGTTGGGACCCGCTGTTAAAGTGCATGGAAGAAAGGAGAAATGACAATAGAAGGAACCATTTTCAAATGGGTTCATGTTTTGGGTTACAAGATCACTTGAGGGTGCCATTTAAAATAAATAAAAAGGTCAAAACCATTGAAGCATACATGTGAGAATTGAGCATGATTTGGAAGAGGTCTAAAGCCCCCCTGTTCGAGATGCCTCTTCTATGCCCGCTGCTTGTAAGAATATATGGGAAATATTGATGTGTGGAAGCATGCGGAAGAAATGAAGATGCGATGATACTTGGTGATGCCATTGATTGTTTGACTATGCCTTGGAAGATAAGCGCACCTCAAGGAATTGCTGCATATGCAGAAGCGTGAAAGGAAAATTTCTACCTGTAGGCACCCCATTTTGGCCACAACTAGCTTCCAACTAGACTTCAGATTGATTTCTACCAAAAGTGCAAATTAAGCTTAAGAATCATTGAATGTCCCAATGTCGTCTGCACATCGAACATTAGTGCTCAGAATCGTTTTGAGACATCCCTATTTGGGGTATTATCCTGTACACAACAATAACCTCTCATAGATTCATCTCCAGTCAACTTGCGACATAGCAAATTGACAATTTGGCCTTGGGACCCATTAAGTGGGGCACTTGAGCAATTCCTAAAGTGCTACAATACTAAGCAGAATGAAATAACTAATCAAACCAAATTAAATGCTTAATTGGATTTTCCATGTGCAATTAATAAGAATAATTTTTGTAAAATGGAAAATTCAATAAAAATGAGGTCATGATGATGTCATCATCCTCAAAGTCAAAGAATTGGAAATATCTCCCTAAATGCAATAAATTGAAAAATGGAGAGCCACTTAATAAATAGGATCTTTATCCCAAATATTAATTACATGTTCCCTCCTTAACTCAGCTAAGGTTAGTTTGAACTCAACCACAATTAACTCTAATCTAACTGCACTTGGGTTAGAGTTAGTTTGGAAGGCTATAAATACAAGGCCTCACCCATTGATAAATAAGCTCTCTTGGTGTAAAGTTATCATTTAAAAATACATGCAAAGCTTCCATTGTTATAGTGTTACCATGCCCATTTGCTAAGCCAAGCCAAGCCAAAGCCAAAGCCAAACTCAACATTATCAAAGTGACAAGGAGAGGTGTTGCAAGGAGCTCCATTGCCAAAGATTTCTTGATCACACAATCGAGCACATCAACTCATTGCCAACACACAACACTTGCTCTCATGGAAGGTAAACTCGCTTTTTTTGCTTTCATTTGTTAGTTACTTGTGTAGTTCACTAGCTCTTTGAGTGTCTAGGCTAGAGGTGTAAGTTTCATTAGTTTGTTTTGTTTTGTTTTTCTTCATACTAACACTATATTAATCTCCCCTCTACGTATTCCTATTGAGCACACTAGCCATGTTTTCATACATTGTTTGAATGTTTGTATATATATTTGGAAATTTTTTTTTACATTTCTGAAGATGTGTAAGAAGAAACCATGTACAAAAGATTGAAAAATATGCAAAATCGTCTTCAAGATTGGTATATGAATTTTATTGCAACTTCATCATACATGCCATTTGCAAACAAGGTATTAGCACATCTCTTTTAAAAGACTTCATGAGGTTATAAATGCAAAACTTTTCTATGACGTATGAATCATGTTTTTGTCACCAATCATGGCCATAATCTTCCATGTCCAGGGTATGGGGGTTGCTTTTGGCTTTGCAAACTCTAGTTTTGGATCTCCACATTCCAATATAAATTTTGTTGCAAGTTATTATGACCATCAACTTCTGTAGTGGCATCCATGGCTTTTGAACTCCAAATGCAAATATGGAATTACAAGCATCTATTCCACATTGTTTATGTAACGAACCAAAATATGTCAAGAATGATAGAAATGTACACCCAATATTTGTATAGGGTATGGATATACCCAAAGTTTCAATATGATAATAAATTAATTTTAAGTTTGGTTTGCACCATACAATAATATTTAAGGATATACTCGAGAAGATCTCCCAATGAGAGAGTGAATTGCCGATCAATATCTCACATGATGATAATGAAATGATATGTTCCATAAATATAGCCACTTGGGTAGGGTAAACCCTTAACCCGACATGCCACATGCCACATGCCACATGTTGGCTACTCTATAACCCTAATTAAATCATAAATTCGTGGGCATAGGTACATAACATGCCATCTCCCCTAGGTATGCTTCTCCATTGAAGCATGTGAAGAAACTAAATGAAATGATTTTCTTGTATTTGCATACAATTGGTGCCAAGCTTAATCATCCATCCATCCACATGCAATTTGCATAGGTCATGGTCTTCGATGGTGCCATACTCCATAGTTGTTGCTGCTTTGATTTCATGTATGTTTATAGTTGTCGTTCCTTAGATGCGCCATATACCCATAGTTGCTTATCCTTTGATTCCATGAATATTCATGTATTTGTTTATGCTCCATAGTTGTTCCTTAGATGCCATATATACCATGGTTGTTGATCCTTCGATTCCATGAATATGTTGAGAAAATGCTTATTAGTTCTCACATGGATTTGTTAGCTTGTTAGTATATTTACTAATATTGTAATTAGGAAATATTATTGTTTGTATTTCTTGAGGAGATAATATATCTCGTGTAGATATATTAGCCTATGAGAGATTATAAGAGAGAAAGAATAGCGAGTATGTTTGGATACAGTTGAGTAGTTAGAGCAACCTCCTTGTTTATAGGAGTGGGTTCTCTATATGTATGCATTCAATCCATTGAATAAATTAATTGAAGATGATTGACTGACAATTTGTGCTGTGTGCACTTTGAGCCTTTGGCTCTTTCATACATTATGGGCTAAAACCTAAAATGGTATTAGAGCAGGTTCATGTGGGCCTCTCTTTTGCTCCATACAATTGTTTATGCATCAAAATGACACAATGGCTATGCAGTGCAGCCCACGTGCAAATGCCATTTTTGTCCATCCACCCTACTTGCATGCTATCAACAAATTCCAGTGAAGACCACATGCACATTTGTTGACATTCACCATCCACATGCATTCTCTCATTTTCACTTTGTTCATCTCTTTCCGCAATTATTTTCACTCATTCTTTCTGTTCATTGTTGCATTCAAAAAATTGAAAAGTTAAAAAAAAAAAAAAAAAAATTATATATATATATAAGTTTTTGTTTTTTTTAGTTTTCCTGTGTGTTTTGTTTTGGAGCTATTTGCTTCCAAAAATATGGAAAAGTGAAAAAAAAAAAGTAGAAAAATGGTTTGAAACAGCCTCACAAAAATTGAATTATCTTTTTCGTTCTTGA